>CM019064.1:220890043-222090043 GCA_009667805.1 Leptobrachium leishanense | reverse complement strand
ATGGTTTCCTGCTGTCTCCAGAAGGCGGCCTGGGACATCAGAACTACATGAAATGTAACACTTGGAGAATGTATGTGAAGCAGCAGTGATTAGATTACCTGCAATGTGCAGGGAGACCAGGAGAGACTTGCAGGAGCAGCATCCTGTAACACTATGTACCTTAAACAGCTCCAGTCACATCAGAACACAGATAATAATTCTGTCACAAATCCGTACAAAGTGGGTGAGTGTGGAATAGGTGAGTGGTCAAGGTATCAGGAAAGAAAACACTGCAGTGAGCCGGAGTTACACCTTCCTGCTGTCAAGTCACCGCTGCCTTAAACTCGCGGGAGCAGCTTCTCCATAAAATCTTTCACACACTGCATTTCCTGAGGGCAGAAAATAAACAAGTGTTAGGAAGAAGTAGGGGGGGGGGGGGCAGAAAAAAAAACCCAAAACAAAAACCATGTATGGGGGCTATTCACTTCAGAGTCAAAGTAGATTTAGGCTGTTAGATGAATGTAGTCTGGGCGCACTCTGTGTGCATGCACAACGGACAGACGTACTGACGGAAGATACTGTAGACAGTGTTTTTTTTTTTTACGGACGTAAGGGAAAAAAAAGGAATTCTGGGAAATGAAATGATAAAAATTGGTACAGGATATGAAAAGCCATTTTGTGCGTCAAGGTGCTGGACATCGCAATTGGCTGCGTCTGACATCTCACACAGAACGCTATACGGACATGGTGCACTCTGCGCGTCCGTCTAGCGGTTTTACGTTCTTGCCTAAAGTGCATCCTTTTGCCACGTGCGGTGTGTGTGTGCGCAGTTCGGTGTGCACGTACTTCGTGTGTGGGTCTCTATTGCTCATGATTCTATGCTACGACGGATGTTAAACTGTGCGGTGACACGGACGTGATCACTGAGTTCGTCTGATGCCAGCCTTAACGCAGCTCTGATATTTCAGCTGAAATGCACTAAGTTTTGATGCTTTGACACATGGCAATGTCACAGAATAGGTTTTCGTTCTCCAAGCCAGCAGTATTTCTTGTAGTGTCTCTTGACTCAAACGATACCTGAGCAAGTGCGACTCATCTGCAATAGCAGGTTGGCACCAGTTTGAATTATTGAAAGAAAAAAACAAATCTTATTAAGCGATCAAAAGTAAATAAAATGATGGTAACATGTACAGGTAAGATTGTTTTTCTTAGGAGAATAAAATAGATACAATGAAAAACAGGATGATCTTGGCGGACCTAACTTTGTATTTATTAAACGATCCCTATATCCAATGAGTGCGCTCACCTCTGGACTGGTGCTGTGCAAAACTCCAGGGTAGGTTTTGAATTGGACTTTTGTTGGGTTCAACAAAGACTTCAGTTTCTCTGAGGTTAGGCTACCAAACCTGACAGGAAGCATAGGGTCTGCCTCACCATGACATTGCAGGATGGAAAGTTCTTGGTTTACACCACTTGCAGCCTGGGGAAGTAAGGGAAGGCAGATATCACGTGTGTGAAATGTACATCCCATCACATAACCTGTAAGGCTCTGGGTTTACATATCTTCTGAACACAAACTTGCTTTCAATCTGCAGGCAGACTATACACCAGACCCACAGAATCTACACTAGAAAAGCTGAAAAATTATTAACACCTACATTAACTATTGCTTTTTGTTGGGGGGGGGGGGGGTTTGAAACTGGGATGGGAAGGTAACAAATGTAGTTTAAAATAGAACTTGTCAGCTTAAAATGTTCTGTGCAATTGTTGCTTGTGCCTTGTTGCGCATCGCTAGGAATTGGAAACGCACTACAGTCCCCCCCCCAGAGAGGTTAGATCCTTGGTCTCTAGCCTGAGAGAATATGAAACCGTGGTCACTCAAAACGTACGGTCTTGGTACCACTGAACGGGACCACTGGCTGCTCTGGGATATTGTGGGGATAACATAAGGTCCTTCGGGTGGGTCCCTGATGGGGTGAGGGCATAAGCTCGCAATGATTGATAAGAGTCCCCATCTCCCTCCAGATTTCTTGGCTGACTGCTTCTGTATGTGTTTGTTTTCTCCCCATTTATGTTATTTGATGTTCCCTTTATCGTTTGTACCCTATTTACAGGATTTGAACAAAATAAAAACTTAGAATTTTAAAAATTGAACTTTTTGCAGGGAGATTATTAACTAGAATGTAAAATTTGCTAATTTTTTATGCATTTATCCTTTAATTAAATATTTCTGTAAACTGTAGATGTATCCCTTACAATTTCACACGGGGTCTGCATTATTAATAAAATCATTCATATCTCCTGCTTATGGAGGATTTGTATTGATCATAGAGAGATTATAAGCAACGCAGGTTCCAAAAAATACCAATAGAATTTAAATATAATATCTGTATTTGGCATAATGTCCTGCAACAGAAATTACAGTAACAACTTGCATCTGTACTGTACAGGGATTTCCAGTCATTATAACCTCCTGAATCTTATCTCTCAGCAGTGAGTGATCCCAGAGCTCTACCTGGCTTCTGTAATGCAGCAGTAATGTTTACTGAATTTTTTGTTGCAGTGAGGGAAGGTAGTTTAACATCTTAACGACACAGGACATGCTATGGTTTCAATTATCTCTATGCTGATGACACCCAAATCTACCTTTCCTCTCCCGATCTCTCTCCTCCCGTGTTCGGCCGTGTTACTGCCTGCCTTTCAGCTGTCTCCGACTGGATGACTTCCCCTATCCTAAAGCTCAACATGTCGAAAAGTGAACTTCTCATTTTCCCTCCCTCCAAGACCTCAATTCCTGCGCCCATTTCCCTTCAGGTGAATGGTGACACCATTACTTCTACATCTCAGGCTCGTTTCCTCTGGGTTCTTTTGGACTCCAATCTATCCTTTACTCCACACATTTAGTCTAACAAAATCTTGCCATTTCCACCTAAAAAACATTGCACACATCCATCCCTTTCTGAAATCAAGGCTCTATTAAAATGCTCATCCAAGCTCTTATCGCTCACCTTGACAATTGCAACCTCCTCTTTGGCCTTAAGAGATCCCAGATTTTCCCTCTGCAGTCTAATGAACGCCTGTGCCAGACTCCTACACCTCACCTCCTGCACCTCTCACCCCTTTGTCAATCTCACCAGTGGCTCCCTGGCTCCTTTAGAATCAATTTCAAAATACTGGTGCTCACATACAAAGCTCTCCATAACCGTGCCCCTGTGTATGTATATTTGTTATTCTGCATCTCCCATTATACAGCACTAAGGAATCTGTTGGCGCTTTATAAATACTTGTAACTAACTGTGCCAAGTCGTCATCCTGCAGCAGGTGGGCTTTAAAGCTGAGGGACGGCATAGCACGTCCCGTGTGATGGATAGCTCTTCCCACGCAGACTGACTTCCTTGAAGTCACCACGATGGGAGCAACAACGTCAGTTTCAGGCGCCCCCCTCCGCCAGAGCAGGGGGTGTCCCTGAAGCGGAGGGTCCTCTTTGGACCCCTCTATCTCCTCCATCGCCGGGAGGGGGGGGGGGTAGCGAGTCAAGACAGGCACTGCTGGAAAGGTCAGTCTGACCTTTCCAGTGAGGCCTTTCCTTAACCCCTCATGTGCCAGACCACGATCCGGCACCGATCTGTGCCGGATCGTGGCCTATTTCTGGTGGGGGCTGCCATCTTGGATGTCAGCCCCACATAATCGCTCATGGCACGATGACGTCAGTTAGCCGGGTAACCCCTAGCTGCCCAGGGATTTCCTATGGCGGAGATTGGTCGAGGGTCCAAAGACCCCCCCCCCCCATCTCCTGATCAGTGGCAGCTAGTGGGTAGAGCTAGAGCATAGCCTTTCCGTTGATATCAAACATGACTAGATTACATTTAAACAAAAAAATAAAAATGTATTTATGTAAAAATTATTAATGCAGTACTATTGTTCACTATTCAATTATAATGTGAACACTAGTGCTGCAGAAATGTAAATTTTTTTTAGCTAAAAACACGTATTTACTCAGAAAAAAAAACCAGTAACGAGTTCCCATTTCTATCATTTTTTTTTTAAAAATGTGTACCCATATATAACTGTAAAGGCTCGGATGATAAAACGTGAAAAAATTACTTTACATACTGTAGAGGATTTTTTTTTTTTTTACATTTTTTGTTATAGCATTCTGGCAGGATATGATGTATACATATAATAATGACAATATGAATCTGCCAAAAAAAGAGATATAAATTTGTCTGGGTCATATAATAAAACGTGACTTCAAATCGCATCTAAACACTATGAGCAAAAGCGGTAAAAATGAGCTCCGCACACTTCTACTTTTAGAAGTGTTCCGAACTTGTAAAATTGCCCCTGTCCATAAGGGGTTAAATAGGCATCAGCATACAATTACGATTTTAAACTTAACATAATGGGAGCGGTCAGACATTTGCCATGCCTTTGCCTCTCTGGTCATACCTGAGGGAATGTCTTATTCAGGGGTAGCCAACAGCTGAGTCCAACTACACCTGCGAGTTTGTGTTGACAGGTTAGGGCTGTGTAAAGCGAGAGGGCACCTCCCTGTAAAAAAAACCAAAGGAGAACCTATTATGCAAACAGACAATTTCAGCAGACAGTATGCAAATTAAAATATATACAGTGCTAGAATTTAAAATCATTGAATAGAGGGGAAAAAAAAAATCTGAATTGCTTCACGTTTACACTTTTACAGAGCTGACATATTAGTATTATTGTACTTAATTTATATAGCGCCACACATATTCCGCAGCGCTTTACAAGATCAGTGTACAAGGAGTTGATACATTAGAATACCACACATGGATGATACGGCCGATTCAGGGCGACCCTGGTCCCAAGGGAACTTCTCTGAGATGTACAAGTATTTTGTGAGGTAGGCACATCCATATCATTATGCGTCTTGCTCAAGGACACTCGCTGATGGCATCTTCTGAATGGGATCTAGTCGTCTTTCCATGATTCTAGATCAGCGACCTGGTGGTTGGGTTGAACCAGCTTCTCGTAAAGTAGGAGTGGTTTATATCTCAAGTCAAAATAAAATAAAAAGATTTTTTAGGAGTCAATAGCTATAAGGCCTCTGGATCTCTCAAGCCATGACTTAGAGCAGTGTTTCCCAAACCTGTCCTCAGGACCCTCTGCATCACCAGGTTTGCCAGATTTCTGAAGCTCAGTACAAGTGATATGATTTGCTGCTCAGGTATTGCAGGATTCAGACTGCATTTCCCCAAGGTGGTGATCTGCAAAATTTGGCCTGGTTGAGGGTCAGGAGGACAGGTTTGGGAAACACTGACTCAGAGGGACAGTGCCTTAGGCTTTAAAAGAGCAGGGTACAGAGTGGGTTGAGTAGAAACGCATGGGAACCTAGAAAATAGGTGGAGGGGGGGGGGCGGCAGAAATTTTGAACGAGCAAACTAGTTCCCACACTAGTGTTTGAAGGTCCTACTTTACCGCTCAGCTGCCTTCGATACAGTTGACCATCCCCTCTTCATAGAGACACTCTTCTCTCTTGGTCTCTGTGATACCACCCTCTCCTGGCTAAAATCGTACCTCTCCAACAGATCCTTCTCAGTATCCCTTGCTGGCAATTCCTCCTCTTCAATGCCTCGGTCAGTCGGTGTACCTCGAGGCTCAGTCCTAGGTCCTCTGCTCTTCTCTATCTATACTTCCTCACGGGTGAGGAGTTTACCCAGCTATGGCTTAAAGTCTTACCTATACGCTGATGACACTCAGATCTACCTCTCCACTCCCGATCTCTCCCCCTCCTTTCTCTCTCAGGTCAGTGATTGTCTGTCAGGTATCTCTGCCTGGATGGCCGCTCACTACCTAAAGATCAACATGTCCAAGACCGAGCTCCTTCTTATTCCCCCCTCTAGCTCTACTCCAATTTCTGACTTCTCCATAATTGTTGACGTATCACTAGCCTTCCTTCTGCACAAGTCCGTTGCCTCGGAGTGACACTTGACTCCAGTCTTTCCTTCAGCCCCTACATCCAATAACTCTCATCATCTTGCCGCAGTTGCCTCCGTAACATTGCCAATTTTTTTTTCCAAAAAAATCAGTTTCTGACTGCTAACACCAAACAACTTATCCACTCGCTTGTTATCTCCCGCCTGGACTACTGCAACAGCCTCCTGACTGGCCTTCCTATATCCCGCCTCTCCCCCTGCAGTCCATCCTAAACACATCAGCCCGGCTTATCCATCTCACCCGTCGCTCTGTCTCTGCTGCTCCTCTCTGTGAATCCCTACACTGACTCCCCATCCACAGCAGAATCAAATTCAAACTACTCACCCTGACCTACAAAACCCTCACTAATGCCGCCCCTCACTACCTGTCCTCACTAATCACCAAATACACCCCAGCCCGTCCCCTAAGACCCAACAATGACCTGCGCCTGGCATCCTCCATTACTTCTTTACATGCCAGACTGCAGGACTTTTCTTGTGCGGTGCCGACCCTATGGAATGCACTCCCTCGCAATATCAGACTGTCCCCAAATCTGGCTTCATTTAAACACTCCCTAAAGATACTTCTATTTAGGGAAGCATACTACCCGACTCTGTAACAAGACATCCGACCGACCAAAAAAACAGTGCTCACCTCTCCCTGCATTAACTCATCACTGCAGCCCCCCCTCCTGTTTCTAATCCCCTCACCATCTAGATTGTAAATTCCCACGGGAATAGGGTCCTCATATCCTCGTGTATCTGCTGGCAGGAATACTGACCTGTCTCCTGTATGTATTGTAGAATTGTCCTGTCTTTAACCATTACACCTTGTACAGCGCTGCGGAATGTGTTGGCACTTCATAAATAAAAATAAATGTTTTCCTGGAAAGGAAGAAGTTACCAGTTGCGGTTTGGGCACAGTGGAGTAAAACAGAGCAAACAAAGTGGAAAATAATTAAATGGTATAGGGTGAGCATGAACTAATCACAAAGGCCACAGCAAAGAAAGAAATACCTGTGAGAATCCTGCCAGGACTATCCGGTTCGCTGGTATTCCGTTTCTCGCCTCGTGCTCTATGATGCTCTTAACTATAATTAAAAAAAAAAAAAACCACGAGAGACGTGATTACAAACAACCATCATTCTACTGCATAGAATCAATCATTGCTGTGTATAGGGTGCTATTAGGGTACCAGGCAATCTCTGCTTCTGCAGCACACAGAGCAGTTTTCACAATAATTATGGTATAATGGATGAGGAAGAGTCATGAGGGCATCATATCCCATAATATGGGACCAGATCGCTACAGCACACAAGCCTGCATTTAGTGACAGGAGGATTCGATTTTAGGTCCTCCTAGAGTTTTCCATCATTCACTACAGGCACTGGGAGTGGGAGTGGAAACTGTCAGATTGTGGTTTGTTTCACAAGCACATTCCTGTTAATACAATCCAAATATATTTAATGGTGTTTACATGTGCATGAAAACAAACAGGAAGAAAAGACAGTCAGGGTTATCCAAAGAGATCCGAATTCCTTGAGAAAGGTAACCGAACGCTGTAAATCAGGGTTCGGTTACCTTTCCTGGCCATTCGGCTATCCAGAGAGCAGGCAATTCGCCAAATCCTGGCGAATTGCCTGCACATACGGTGCCTGTTCGAGGGCAGTGAAATCCCCATAAAAAAGCACTGCTTCGGCTATTCAGAGAACACAAACCAGCAGTGAAAGGTTCCCCTAATGCCCTACCATTCGGTGGTTTAATTCGGCAAGTTTATTCAGGAGAATCCCATAGGCTTCAATGTTAAAAATATTCCCGTTTTAATTCAATATCTAATAAACCGTTCATTATAAAATTCTGCAGCAAAAAGTCTCTTTATTTATAGATTTTTTAGGATACTTTAAGCATTTTTCAGATTTTTTTTAAAAAAAATTAAAAGTCCGATTTTTTTTTTATTTTTTTTTCAGTTTACTTATTTTTTTTGTAACAGCCCTCTTTATTATCATTCCCTGGACCTCCTGTGAAAATTTCAGACATTTTCGCTCAGTAGTTTCTTTGCAAACAGCGTTTCTTTTTCCCAGATTCATACAAATGGTTTTTCTAATTTATTCACTGCCTCCTCTACGTCACAGCTGCTTCGGCTCTGTGTGATTCGGCTCCTGTTCGGCTCCTGTTCGGCTCCTTTTCGGCTCCTCTTCGAAGGTTAATCCAGATGTTTTTGCTTGTTTTCATAGTGCATTCGGTTACTTTTCGTCAGGTTTTCGGCAGCTTTTCTCTGCAATTCAGGGACCCTGTGGTGTTTGCTGAATACACCGCAGGGTCACCGAAATGCAATCGGCAAAAGGAACCGAATTGAAGAGAACGAAAAGTCACCGAACGTGCGGTGACTTTTCGAATCTCTTTGGATAACCCTGAGTATGTAACAACTTAGACAAAAAGCAAGCAACAAACATCACATCAGATCACTGTATTGTTAAATATACAAGATATCTAGTCTCCAACTCTGCATCGATTGGCAATGCCAGCAGTGGACCAACAGGATAATATGCAGCCATGGCCATTGTGCGCATGCGAATACAAAAGGCTATTGGGAAAACACTTCAGGACCAACCTAATGTCCAAATAAGTATGCTCTGATGTTGAAATAGGGCAGAGTCTAACAACTGGCGTTATGGTTTTTTGGCTCACATTTATTTCCGCAAAAGATAAAACAATGTAAGCGAAAATCGTAAAACTTAAGAGCACCGATTAAGACTTCAGCAAAAGAAAGAAAAAATAAGAATATAGAACATTTTGAGAGATACTCTACAGGTTTGGGCTGTACCGCATTACAGGCATTTTGTTGTTTTCCACTGCATACTTCATGGGGTTAGGACCCACCTTAAGGGGGTTCTTCAAAGAACACCATATTGGCCACGAAATTGCCCCTTACGGTGCAATTTTGCAGCCATTTGGCTATTCAAAAAGCTGGCAAATATTGGCAAAGAGCCAGCAAAATATGGTGACCTTGGGCGGCAGTGAAAACCCCATAGAGAAGTAATGGATAATCTAGAGAACACTGAACAGCACCGAAATGTCATTGAAATGGCCTGATTTTCAATGGTTTCATTCGACAGGTTTAAAGAGGCGAATCCCATAGGTTTCAAATGTAAAAAAATATTCCCTGTTCTTAAATATTTATTCAACCGTTTATTCTTTTGATTTGCAGCAAAAAGTTTTTTTGGCGAAAAGTTTCCAATTTTTTTTTCTTAATAAATGGAGTTTTTTCTGTAACAGACCTTTTTATTATAATTCTTCATAGAATCTCATTATTTCCATGCATTAGTTTTTTTCTAAACTTTTTTTTAAAAGTTGCAGTGGTCTTTTTATTTTTAAACTTTTACCCCTGTTCGGCTTCTTTTTTCAGATCAATTTGGAGGTATGTTCGGAGGATCGACGGATGCATTTTCGGTGGGTTATGTGATCGATTCGGCGGTTTGAAAATGCGTTTGGCAGGTCGAAGCGCTGCACTTCGGGGACCCTGCGGTGAATGCTGAATTCACCACAGGGTCAGCGAATTTAAATCACCGAAGTGTCAGTGACATTTCGGTGCTCTCTGAACAATCCCTTTAGAGGATTTGCCTTGACATCGTAGTAGGCTCATAACTTCATTGACCATTTAAGTAAACCAAGAATCTCATGGGTTTATTGGATTTGGAGCACATGCGAAACATTTTCCCGCTTGTTGTATACTATGTGGCTGGCTGCTCGCTTTCCTGCGCTGCCCAGGAGTAATAGGATTTGTGCACATAAATAATTCTTGATAAATGCATCAAACGCTTGTTGATTATGTGCAACCAGCAAAATGAAAACCAGATCTCTCCAACTGCTAGACGTACTTTTGTCTTCAGTTCAAAAGGTCTGCGTTTGACTACATGAGATTAAAGAAGAGAGTGGAACCTGTTTTTCCATGAATATCTTAGGGATACAAAATTGAGCGCCATAATCACAGGGATTTTAATACACACAACTCCGGTAAGTATTTAACTATCATTTTATGTATTACTTATGTGTATGAAAGTGATCAAATAAACAAAAGCAGAACACAAAATGGTCATTGCTGTAAAATGAACCTTGCAACATGAAGTAAAGAGCTTCTTACTGCTATCTGCTGCCTTCTTGATCCCAGCTTCATCTTCTGGAGCATTAGGACCAAGGCCCATCAAATCAAACCTGCAGATTGTTGGAAAAATTCATGTCAGAGCGGTCAACGATGCTACCCAGAAGGCAAGAACAGTTAAAATAGCCCATTTTGACAACATAATGAACATGGCTGAAGACGCATTTAAGCAGGAAAAAAGTGGGATGTTGACTAGTCTTAGAAATAAGTAGCTGAAAGAGGGACGAAACTAGCTTTGTGATCAAATTCTTATCTAGGTTTCTGTATTTAAAAGAGGCATAATTTAGACTTTATGGAACAAGACATTTGTCCATTAAAAGACTGTCCCCAAATTGAGAGCCAGGCATGGTCCAATGAGCGCGGTGCATTTTTTATCCAGGTTTTTTCAATTCATTCCATTAACATGGAGTAGATGTGATAGAATAGGATCTCCATCCAAACTGTATGCATAGGCAATCTACTTATTAAGGGGAACCTCTATGGCACCGTTTCTTGGGCTCCAGCAACTAACCACCTTTGCTTCCGCTGAAGGTCTTGGCCAATATCGGCACAGAGAATGACACACACACAGATTTAGGTTATCATCCCTATGTGCATAGCCTCAATGCTGGTGCATATCTTATTAGATAAGAGGGAGGAGTCGTTACGGAAGAGGACCCCAGGAATGTCAAGCCTCAATCTGTAACCTTGTCACAAGTTACTTCGTTTGGTATAGCGGAAATGAACATCTCTGGAAACTTATATATATATATATATATATAAAAAAAATTTATTTTTTTTTAAAAAATGGAACAGTCTGATACGATCAGATTTAAAACCCTTTAATTGTAAAAGGCAAAGATTTCAACTTGGATAGTCTCCTTACAAGAGATCCTTCCACAATGACAACTCTGAATGCCTTGTATCCACAAACTCTTCAGCATAGTTCTGATCTAGTGGAGCCCATCTGACAGTTTGCATCATCAGAATGGAATTTTAATGCTAAAACACTTATTCTGTCGATGCGCTAGGATTCACGTCAGCGGGGCTCTGCTATCCTCCTATGGAAGATCGCGCAATGGGGGGTGGCAGGCATCGAGTGCAACGCTGGTTTTCTTTAACGCATGTAATGTGCGTTACAGAAGACGTCCCATGGGCACCCGGCCTTAGAATTACGCACAAGTATTTCAAAGAATGTTTTGAAAAAAGTGAAAACGTGTCAATTCTTGCAGAAATGTAAAATCTCGATCTGTCATCTCTTTTGAGAAGGGCCCTGGGTCTTGACAATGTATTTTGTAACTTGAGAAAGATTAGAACTCAAGCAAGGACAATAATGGGGTGGAAGATATACAGTTGAGATTGTTGACAGTCAGGAAATCAGCATATACCAAAGCCATGATTTCTTCTTCCCCTAAAGAGAAGCCTCTAAATATCCAGAAATTTCCTTGTGTAGGAAGAAGTCAAATAGTAAACTAGACATGCGGCCTCCCTGTCTAGCTCCATTACAGATTGTGAGAGCAGTGGGTGTAACACCAGGAGTCGTCACACTAGCTGAAGAGGAGTGAGAGTCCTCATAAAATTAAGGGGAAACCTTAATGTTCCAATAGTCTAATGGGGAGGGGGGAGGACAGGGTGCTTCAAGTTCTGGCTTCCACTGAGCAAGCCACATTTTATGTGAGCTCCAGCGAGTCCCACACAACCTTCCTCCATTGGAACACATCTTCAACTCTGACCATCTATGGAGTGTCAAAAATGGGTAATACACCATCACCTTGCCACAAGAGAAGGCCTTGAAGCTGTAAAGTGCTTAGGCATCACATGAAACAGCCTCCTCTCGATGGACACAAAACTGCTTAAAATGTACTTACTAAATAGGGAGTTGGTAGGAGTTTAAAAACCTAAAAATGATACGGGCAAATAAAATAAGGGGGAGATTCAGAATGCAAATATGACCAAGGGGGAACAACACAACAATAAAACTCATAGTAATATGCTCTGTGTAGGGAACATATACACAGATTTATCCACAAAACTGAGATTTATGTTTAAAGTAATACAAAAAATATACATTTAAAACCAAAAATAGTTGACAATTCTTTATTCCTGGACTAATCCCTTGTGTGTATGGTTATGACAGAACCCATGGACGTCAACATGAGGTTATGCTGCTCATGCATTTTATTGTTTCCATGTAGGAGTGTGTATATCAATTTTAGAAATATGGCTCTCCATTCCTGCTTCAGTGTACAATGTGGCCCTTTATATCAAATTAGTATGACACCCTTGCCCTAGAAATTACCCTTTTCAAGGCATGTACATAGGCACTTGTGTAGGTTGGACGCCATCACCACTGGCACTTGCATGCACATGCTTTGCATGGCTCAGAATCCCTTCATGGACACGTGGTCCACTCATTTAGTGAATACCGAAACTCTTCCAGAGAGTCATCGCTAAATCATACCCACAATCCTTTTTATTTTTTATCATGTTCTGCAATGGAGAGCTGACAAGTAAGCCTTTTATGTATTTTACAACCTATTGACCAACTTTCACATACTCACCTTCAAAATCAAGGTACAACCAGCAGAAACATAATAGTATAACCTCCACTCTCCTCCTCCCTCGCCCACATCTTCAACCTATCCTTCACCGGCTCCTTGCCATCCGCCTTCAAAACACGCACAGGTTACTCCTATACTAAAGAAACCCTCCCTCGACCCCAACTCTCCATCCTCCGTCCTGTATCCCTGCTTCCGTTCACATCTAAGCTCTTTGAAAAACTAGTTTTCAACAGCCTCTCTATTCTATGGCCAATGCCACACCGTTCAGAGCAAGTAAAGATACCTAAACATACAACAGAAAACCCAAAGTACATTCCATTTTTTTGATGGTAGGGAGTGTCCCTTTTAATTTCTTATTTTGTGTAGTCAATAATATATCCACAGCCAGCAGGTGGAGTATTTTACCTAATTTACAGTCTACAAATAATCACTTCCTACAGATCAAATGTGCAACCAGGAACAGTATACGTAACACAGAATTTTTCCTCTCAAGAACCATACCAGGAGTCTGCCAATAGTTTACCCAAAATAGCCAAACTGTGCTCTTGGACTCCAGCATGGTCCACTGCTGTATACGCCAATGAAGAACAGCAGCAGCAAAAAGCACTCAAGTTGCTGTATGACAGGTGTCAATGGATCCACTAAAACCTGCCATACATTAACTTGAGCACCTGGGCTTCTTTTCTTTAATAGTTTACCCAAAGACCTTGCCACTTCTACTCCATGTACTTTGAAATAAAAATAACAGAAACTACCTTCAAATTATTCACTTATACTATCTTTGCTTCATACCGTTCCATAGGTGCCCTCACAAGACCATCTCATTACCCAGCAGGCAACAGTGACTCAAATGTTCAAGCTGCCCTTTTGAAACACCATTCACGTACATTAAAACTCAATTCCCTCTAACCGTATAATAACTGCAGACTACGGACTGCACAAATGGAGCATCTGTTACATAAATTCAATCTCAAAGGCAAAAACTGATATTGTTTGAACGATGAAGTAGATGATTTGGACATTCAGATCTACCATATTAAATCGCTGCCGCTTGGGCATCCTGGAATCTGTCTTCACAAAACCTACCAGCATTATGCCAAAAGTAGGCAATGAGGGATGTATATGTGGCTAGCTTAGGCTAGGGTCAAAACGAACGCATTATTCGCAGTGACCATCAAAACGTGCGTCTGAACGCATTGACGTATTTTTTCACGGAATGCGCAAAAACAGTCAGACGACACGCATTTTCATGCGTGATTTTTTTACGGATCGTCAATGAAACACTTTTTGCGTCTGGACGTTATGTTGGCTGGACATGAGCAGCGTCTGACGTCTCCTAATCATGCACACACGCCGATATGCCGCCGCAGCGCACTCTGTACGTCAGTATTAGCGGTTCTGCGTTCTCGAAAAAATGCGTTCATTTTCCACTTGCGTTGCGCAGCCGGACTTTCGTGCGGCCGTACATCGTATATTGACCGTTATTGCCCGTCATTTGCTGCTACTGCAGCCGTGATTAAGTGCACCTAAACGCACGTTAAAAATGCGCTAGTCTGACCCCAGCCTTAAAGGTCTGTACTTTTAAAATGACAAAAACCTATCCCGTTTTCACCAGAATGATTTTTATTTGGAGTCAATATGGGACTCCAACCTAATAACCAGAAAGTAACTTTAGCTCAGTTCCCAATTCCATTCTGATCAAACAACTCTGCCCTAATGCCACTTACCTGAAGGACACATTGGGTCTCCTGGACCAATGGTCTATTTATATTTCCCAGCTCACTGCTCTCACTCCCAAATTCACTTTTATCTTCCTCACTAGAGATACGTCCAAAAGAGATCATCCATGTCCATATTCACTTCTCTCTAACCATGCTCTAATTACCATGTCCTGACTCTGCACCACCTTCATGTTTTCCTTTCTACCAATTACATAAACCCGCTCCTTAGCCCTCATCTATACATCTTGTTTTTTTCTTTTGAGATATATATATATATATATATATTTTGTATACCGAATAAATATATTGTATATATCTGTTAGTGTTATTTTCTATGCATATGGTGTAGCCATCCTACTAAGTGTGCTACTGTGTGACATGTACCTTAGTAGCACATTGCAAAGGAAACGTGAGAGCTTGCCGATTACTGTAAACCCTTTGACACTGTGTAGACGGTTCTATACCGTCCTTGCGATGGGTGGGCCTAAAGGCTGTGGGCTAGCCTAGCATGCCATGAAGCCTGCCCATAGACTCAAATTGGCCTGCCACATTGCACGCGCCCAGATTGTGTCATTGACTGCCGTGGGACAGCAGCCCCGGCGTTGAGATATCACCTTGCTGTCAGAAGCTACCGGCGGCATGGGGTCAGCAGTAACCGTGATGGCAAAGCTATGGCTTGCGTGCCATAGGTTCACCATCGCAGACCTAGAGTATCAATTTAAGATGGAATACAGAAGGTATTTAAAAGTTGACCTTTCACGTCCTTCTTATACAAACTAAGTAAACCAGATTTTGCAGATGAAGTGATCCTGCGTGAATTCGGAGGTATTTCTATTAAATATCATTTATAATTGTTCACAGCAGTATATTCTACATTGGTTCTGCTTGAATGCACCACAGAGGTCTTAGGTTCAGGAATGTGCGAGCGTTATGTCAATTAAACTTTAATCCTCTATTCTGAATCTCAGTGTTTGTTAAACTTTTAATGTTTCCTGGAAGTACATCATCTGATTTTCCCCAATAACAGAACAAAAAAGGAGGAAAAAGGAAGTAGAGACCACCCTTAGCATTAAAGTGATCTTACGGAGGCATAGCATTATATCAGACTCATAATCAAGTGGAATTCCATGTTGTTCTAAGCGATAATAGATCCATGCATTTTCACCACCCCCCCCCCCCCCCAATAGGTTTTCCATTGAAAGGGACAACTAAAAGCCAAAGATTAGGGATGCCCTGATTGGTCTTTTTTGGCTGCTGATACGAGTCGTGCGGCAATCCGGATCAGCTGATACAGAGTCACAATCTGATACTGCACAACCTGTGGTCAGACTGGCGGCTCAGTCACTAAGGAACCACATTGTCATAGCAGGATCTTCCCTACTTGCTCGCAGGGAAGATGCTGCAGGCTGTTATTAAAAGCTGCAGTGTGAAATCTGAACCCACAGTGTCGCCCATCTGCGTAACGCCGCCCGTACTCCTCACACTGGAGGAAGAACAGCTTCTGTGCATGAGTATGGGCAGCGTTCTGTAGATTGCACCACTTTCAGTAACAGCTGGCAGCTCTGCTGCGAGCAGGCAGGAAAGATGGTGCAGTGAATGTCAAGGCCGTGGTCTCACGGCCTGTCATTGCCACAGACTCGGGGAATGTATCAGCTTGAAAAAGCCAATCCTCCATCTCAAAAAAAATTGTGTCATCGGACATTCCTACCAGAAATCCCTTAAATATATTAGAATAATAAAACATTTAATGGTTTCACTTATTTCAGAATTCACTTTCTTCTGAGACGGAATCCGCTCCCATCACAAAGGTTTCCTAAGCCAACGGTGCACTCACCATGCTGGCATCATCATCTTCATGTTCAACGTGACTGGGATACGAGGTCTATAAAAAATAAAGAGGCAGGTGTTTGCTTTGGATGTAAGTACCCGTGCAAAGACATTACTTTCCAACACACACACTTTATTTAAAACAAGTCATTTTAACATCACTAGACAAGATAACAATCCTGGTTTTTGAAAAGGTGAAGCCTCTTTAAACCGGTTATTTTTATTTGCCCCAGATGAACATTTCATATTTAGAACAAACTACTCCGAAAAAGTTAAAACATATCAGAAGTGATGCTGAATAGCATTAAATAGACAAGAAGTAAATCATTACACAGTTAACCATTTCCTGTTTAATGCATTAATCACTCATTTAGAGAACTGAAATTATATTTTAACTAAAAGATTTTATCACATGCATTTGCTTGAACATCACTGTTAAGTGGTTTATTTCATTGTAGCGCTTCTCATGTAGTTTTTGTATTCGGGCCTTGCATTTCGTACATGTCTGCTTTACCCATAAGTAGAGGAACGCGATTAAAATATTCCCAAATTGGATCACTTTTATGGCCTGTCATTTTTCTCCTCAAAGTGAGGAATAATGAACTTTAATCAACGCACAGAAAGATCCCACGGCTTCTATGCTGCTCAGGGTTCACTTCGCTGCTTGCGCCCCTCACTTCTGGTGCACATCTATTTCACTCGAAAAACAAATTATTAATTGAGCTTCCTGCGGCGGGTGGGCCTTGAAGCCGCAGGGCTGTATAGTACGCCCCTGCTGACTTCAATAGGCCTCCTTCAGTGCCACCCACTAGCTGGCGCACATCATTCGCCACTGCGTGACAGCCTGGTTCAGGCTGTCCCCCGGCAGCCCAAGATGCGCATCCGCTGCGTGTGCAGGCCGATAGAGGAGCCCGCTAGTGTGGTGTACTAGTACGCCCCGGTTGGAGTTAAAGCTCTCCAGCTGGGTACCACCTACCCCACGCGAAAGGGTTAAGGTAGCATGTTCATTGTTTGTACACAGATTTGCAGAATAGCAATGGGCTTAATGGGACAGTACACACCCTAACTAGCTTTTTAAAAGTGTCCACGATGTATTGAGTACACTGAAACCCTGGTGCCATTCTGCTGCAATCGCTGTGTGAAATGGAGACGTTTCCTCCATCCACACATGCATTTCCAGGCAGCCAGGATTTTGAATTTGGCAGCTAGACAATGATAGCCTGAAAGAGGCAGCCAATGGATCAGTTCTGCACATGCGTTACAAGACATGTTTACATAGTTTGTGTTGTCTATGCTACAGAAGCTGAATAGGTACACAAATTGCGTTGGAAGCTGCAGGGACTCCCATGTTTCGGAAGTATCTGAGCTCATGAGGAGAAACAGCGCACTGAAGTAGAAAGAGTAAAATAAAAAAATAACTGGGTAGATGCCATCAGCAATATCTGTCGAATTATTTCAGAGCAGAAGGGGGGGGGGTGTTATTTTTTAATAGAGTGTCCCTTATGTTCGTGAACTTTATTTTATACCATTTTTACTGTGACAAAGTACTTGTCATCTCTGCAGGCACAATGTCAATTAACGATTAATGGAATCTACTGCTTTCATGCTGAATACCATTTGGATTATAAACAATCTTTGATTTCTCCTCCAAAAGCATTTTATTAAAAGAAACGTATAAATCAAAATTCTGATTTATTTTTGTTTAAACCTTGTTTTTATCCTCCTGGCAGATACACACAAATTAAATGTTACTTACGCATGAGGACATATGTATTTCACATAAGGTAGTCGTATAGCAGTTAATGCGTCGGCCCAGCCATGCCTGTGGGAAAATAAACATGACATTTAACTGTGCACAGAATATATGTAAAGCAATATTGAGGTGGTCAATGGCACACTTTCTACTCTGCAAGTAACTGGATAACGTGTGGCATAAACACAACATTTATAACTTGACTATGGCATGAAAGGGAAGCGTTACAAGGTAAAACGTGAAGGCACAGGCACTGTACCAGAGGAGATGGATGGGAGTGAAGGCACGGGCACTGTACCAGAGGAGATGGATGGGAGTGAAGGCACGGGCACTGTACCAGAGGAGATGGATGGGAGTGAAGGCACGGGCACTGTACCAGAGGAGATGGATGGGAGTGAAGGCACGGACACTGTACCAGATGAGATGGATGGGAGTGAAGGCACGGGCACTGTACCAGAGGAGATGGATGGGAGTGAAGGCACAGGCACTGTACTAGATGAGATGGATGGGAGTGAAGGCACGGGCACTGTACCAGATGAGATGGATGGGAGTGAAGGCACGGGCACTGTACCAGAGGAGATGGATGGGAGTGAAGGCACGGACACTGTACCAGAGGAGATGGATGGGAGTGAAGGCACGGGCACTGTACCAGAGGAGATGGATGGGAGTGAAGGCACAGGCACTGTACCAGAGGAGATGGATGGGAGTGAAGGCACGGGCACTGTACCAGAGGAGATGGATGGGAGTGAAGGCATGGGCACTGTACCAGAGGAGATGGATGGAGTGAAGGCACAGGCACTGTACTAGATGAGATGGATGGGAGTGAAGGCACAGGCACTGTACTAGATGAGATGGATGGGAGTGAAGGCACGGGCACTGTACTAGATGAGATGGATGGGAGTGAAGGCACAGGCACTGTACTAGATGAGATGGATGGGAGTGAAGGCACGGGCACTGTGCCAAAAGGAGAAGGATAGGAGTGAAGGCACAGGCACTGTACCAAAGCAGATGGGAGTGAAGGCACAGGCTACATGAAATGACTGGGCAGCAATAAATGCACGTAGAACACGCAGTTGATGGCACAAGCAACGAGTGAAGGCTTACTATGTGAGGACAATGTGACTGAAGACACATACCCATATGACGTCACTGGGTAGCAATGGAAATACAGTGAAACAACAGGACTCGAGGAGCGTACCACATGCAGTCTCCGTGGAAGACAATTTGGTAAGAAAAGGAATGAGTGCATGCCACGCATAGGGACTGAGGAACAATGAGATTGAAGAAATGTGCTACAAGCAGCATTTTGTCAAAGATGGAAAGCATGCATTGTACACAGAACATATTGAGAGTGTGTGAGCAGCACAATAAAGGAGTGGCAGCTATACTTCACAAAGTGTTTAAACATGCACAACATTCATTCCTCCCAGGAGCTGATTGCTAGTGATATTTATGTCAACACAGGTTATTCAACTACTGGATAAAGATCAGAGCCTGGGGCGGTCATTCACACGAGTTTAAGATATTATACATCTGGGATTTCTAGAATGACGTATACAGGGACACGCATGCAGCCTCATGATACACAGTAATCATATTGGCTGTGACGATGATATTTAGACATTTGTATAACCAGGAACCACACTGATTCTAAAAAAATGTGCAATGCTTTTAAAAAAAGGCATTTACCCAAGACATACTTGAAGACAAGAGAAATCTCAATGTATCCTCCTTGGAAAAGTACTTAATAAATTTAGGGACATGCATGCTTTGTCAGTGTGCCTTTAAAAAAAAAAAAAAAAAAAAAAAAAAAAGAAGAAGAGGCGCCAGTAGTGTCATTCAGCAGGCACAAAAAGTATATGTGATATTTCTTCACATTTATCAGCTTTTCGTTCTTGGCGTTTTCCATGCCCACCCCAGGAGACACACTGAGCTAACCGATCAGTGTATATTCAGTGGAATGCATAAAAAGCGCACTGAGCATGTGCAACTGAGTTGCTCCACCTCCCTCCTGCACTGTGAGCTGAGGGCGGGGCAGAGTGCCATTCCAATCTAGCTATTTCACCCCCAACATCTACAGAGACAAGGAAAGAAATCAAAAACACACAGAAAAAGACAGCAGAGAGAGGGAGGGCGAGCAAAAAATAAAATATATGCACAGATACAGCGAAAGCGCGCGCAAGAGAAACGCGAGAGCAAAAGAAACAGCGAGAGAGCGCGCAAGAGTGTGCACACAAGGGACAGCGCAAGAAAGAGTGAGTGACCTTTTGAGGGAGTTTGAGACAGGGAGTATGTGAACCATGAAAGCGTGCGAGTGAGTGAACGAGTCAGCGGCAGGCCCGGATTAAGATCTCTATGGGCCTGGAGCTGAATAATTTGGTTGGGCTTTTTTTGTAATTTAGTGAAATGAAAACATATTTTTGGTTATTTAATAGTGCAGATACGGGTATTTCTAACCAGGCAGATACTGTGTGGTTAATTTTTCATTCAGATTGCAATCATTTAAAGAGCGTAATTTTTTTCCCCCGTATTTTATCATCCAAACCTTTGTAGTTCTATATTCTATAGGGCATTCTTGTTAAAAAAAAAAAAAATGTGAAATGGGAACCTGTTACTGTATTTTTCTGAGAAAATACACAATTTTAACCAAAGGAAAAAAAAAATGAAATATTACCCCCCCCTTTTTTTTTTTTTTTTTACGAATAATATGACTATGTATAAAACACTGGTCTTGCTCCCAGCGCGGGAAATGAGAAGGTGAGTAACGGCAGTGGTATTGCTCATTTTATATGTAACAAATGGACAATGCCATTGCTTTGCAACTAAAAATAAGTAAAGAAAATTCGATTTTACATGGTCAGGTTTGGTATTAATGCAAAGGCCAGACTCTGCCCTGTCCAATGACAAGATTAGTGAAGCAGGTGCTCCATCTGCCCCTATGTTGATCTGGCCGTGGTCAGCGGGTGAGTGTGTTTTGCTTTCACAGTTGCAGAGATGCCAATATTCAGTTCCTCAGTTTTCCCAGTCTGAGGTCCTGAGTGTGCACAGGGTTTCACATGCACAGCTTGTGCTAGTTCATGTGAAGCTTTGATGGGTGGAGAAGTGGGCGGTGAGAAGGTGGGTAATATCCAGGAAGTGGGAGGTGAAGAAACACCCGAGGGGTGTGGCCAGAGAAGAAGAAATGACAGTTTAAAGAAAATAATTATTTTATACATTCTCAGAATGTTAGATTTATTCTAGTTTGTCTATTGGTATAAAAGGGTTTATCAATTTAAAAAATGTTTCTAGACATGCATATCCCTTTAAGGATTCTTACAACGTGGAGTTAAAGGGATACTCTAGGCAACATGACCACCTACGCTATTTTAGGTGGTCATGATGCCCGGAGTATCCTGCCCCCTGTCCCCCCTCCCTCCGCTCAGCGGTTCAGCTCAAAAAGCTGAAAACAACTGAGAGAGGCGGAGGAGTTTACTCAGCCCTCCCAGCTGTCAGTCAGCAGAGCGGGAATCAGATTTCCCGCTTCTGCCGACTTTTGCCGAGTAGGAGATGTCATCGCGCTTTCAGCGCGATGACGTCTCCTACTCACCGCAGAAGCTGGCGGCTCACTCTGAGGGTTAGTGTTGCGCGCATCCTCTTGCGCGCAACACTAATCCTCAGAGGGAGCCGGGAGGAAGCTTGCCGATTGGCTGGCTTATGTGAGAGGCGCGCATGCGTGCTTCTCACGTAAACCAGAAGCCAAGACGCAGCAAGAAGGACGGGAGCGGAAGAGGAGGGAGGTGAGTATAAAAAAAAAAAGACGCCGCTGGAAAGAAGAGGATTTTAGGGTAAGTATTACAGTTACAAAAAAAAAAAAAAAGTTTTATTAAGGGAATAGGGATAGGTTAGGATAAAAAACAGGGGGTGATTTTTAGAGTAGAGTGTTCCTTTAAATTCACAGAGGCAAGATCAAGCATTCTTAGGTATTATATGTAATTCACCAAGGAATGCATACGCAAACACAAACCTCAAGAGGCAGTAGACATCTGGTGTTGGATGATGGTGCCAAGTTAATATGTTGACACTACAAGGTGGGAGTATCTGACTTTTAACAACAAAGGCAATACAGCAACATAAAACGTACACATTACATCAATCGAACCATGCAGGAGAAGAGAGATACACTTTAGGAAAAGTATTCAGGAGACCAGTCACTTCAATCCAAAATTGTGGCAATTAGACCAACATTTTGACTATACTGGCAGTCTTTTTCATGCCAAAACTATGCCCTCGTGGCTGGTCACCACAACACCCCCCCAATACTGTGCCGAGCAGACTACTCCAGGGAACCAGGATTACCGCTCAGTGCTGCTTCATTCAGCCACTGCAGTTGTTCCTGTGAGTATATTATTAATGTTTTCCTTATCGACAGGTGGGATATGCATGACTGCACACAAATGGAAGAATAAAATCTCCATATAAAGCCAGGATCTAACTGGAAAACTGCAGAAAATCTTCTATGCCAAGGAAAAAGACATTAAACCTTGCAGCTATTACTAGATTATCAGGTTTCCCAACAAACATGACGTGGGGGACGATTCTACACGTTGTTTAGGTTTCCTTCCCTCTGAGAAAATGTCAGAACAAAAAAACATTTTACACACGGCTTGATCACTTAATACTACATGATCTAGAAGGGACGGAGATCGTTGTAAAAGACTTGTTCTGTGTATTCTTCCAAGATCTATGTGCGGTCATTGTGCATCAGGCAAAGCAGTCAGCACTGCAGTCCAGTACAAGAGCAGGCGTGACCAATCCCAGCTGAATACCAAGGCATGCAGGCTATAACCAATGGGAATTTAACTTACCCTGTGTCCCCAAGCCCATGAAGGAATATGACCTGCAGAAAAAAAAAACCACATGATTATGTGAGGAAATGAAAGGATAAAGCAAATCTATACAATGCAGAAGCCTGAAACACAGGGGCTGACAGACGCCTGAAGGTGGCATTCTGCCAAGCAAGGCAGGGTGTGTATCTGAGGTCTGACCAGAAGGGCAGAAAACATAAGGGGTTAATAGGGGGCCTTCCACCGCTCACTGCAGGTCTGTGGACTTAAGAGCCACACAAATATACACAGATCACCAAGCCCCCCCCCCGGCAACATTGTAACCCTGTCTCTAGCTGTGCCTACAGAGCGTGTCCATCCTGCTGATGACAGGGCATTGTGTGCCTCCCTATACGTGTCCACAAATAGAAAGGATTCTCACCAGCGCTGTTTCCCGTTCAATCCCGGGCACGGTCACGGCATCGGTAAGTAGCGGCACCGACATGTTGTTTCCGCACATGCACCGGAGGGATGTTCCACACCGCTCCGGTGACCCCTGACCTCCCGGGAGAAAACAATGAAAAGCAGTCGCTAAGCGGATCTAACCCGGCGCATATCACGTGCCGGCGCCTCTCCCTTTACGTCACGGCCGTGCGCGCACGGCGTAGGTTTGTAGCCGCCATCTTGAGTGTGGCGGATGTACGGCGAACGACCTCAATTTACACAGATTACAATTTAACAATCGAATTTCTTTGTGATTTGATAACGTAGGTATGTGCATCTCCATATCCTTATATCACGCTTTAGGCAAAGCTGGCTTTCAAACGACACAATTTGTGTTTTGGAGAATATAATAAAACCACAGGCAAACGCTCATAGCTTTTATTGAACTGTAAACAACTCAGTGAAACTCAGGTACAGGCATTTATTATATCATCATCCCATGAAGACACTAGTTGTGCCAGTCTGACAGCAGGTGGTGTGTGTCTCCTCTAGGAGATGAAGTGGGTCTGTGGGGTGATCTGGGACACTTTGTGATCAGCAGGGCTCGCTGCAGATTCATAGTTGCAGATAGTCACTTCATGGCGGTGAGCCTAAAATAGAAATATAACCACAGAATCAGAAGACTTTTTAAAAATGACACGTCCTAGGACTAGTTATTATCCAGCAGCACTATTTCAAATTTACTTCAGAGAGGAACTGAATAGCAATTTTCCATATTACAAGCGTTTATTCTAAAGGGGCTATTCACAAAGCAATGAAATGTCATCGAAATTAAGGTGCTTTTCACGATTGAAACTACGGTGAATTCACTATTCACTGTAGTTCGCCAAAGCCTTCTGAAAAAGTTGGAGAACGTCACCAAAGACCAGCAAACTGGCCTTGGCGAAATCCACCGAACTGCAACAGATTAAAAAAAAGAAACAAACAGGGAACTCTATTATTTAGGTGTCTAAACCAATAAAAATTTATTAAAATATGACAAAATAATCAAAAAGGTCTGTTACGGAATAAAATAATAATTGGGATACAAAAATGTAATTAAAAAATACAAAAGAGTTCTATAAAATATAATAAAAAGGCTTTCTGCTGTAAATGAAATAGGTGAATAAAAAATATAAAATTATATTAGTTTTACACATTGAATCACTGTATGGGACAATTTCGCTGACTGCACCGTATTTTGCCGTCAGTTCACCTGTATTTGGAGAATTGGCAGCTTTGAATACAACGAACTCCAAAATTGCACCGTACGGTGAAATTTACCATCCAGTGCACTTCGGCAGCAAGTTCGCCACTTTGTAAATAGCCCCTTTAGTTGCTGCAAACCCGTACACTATCAGGGTTATTCAAAGAGAACCGAAAAGTCACTGCACGTTCGGTGACTTCGTTCTCTGCAATTCGGCGATCCTAGTTCGCCGACCCTGCTGTGTATTCAGCAAGCACCACAGGGCTGCCGTACTCAGTGGTGTATTTAGGTTTTGTGCTGCCCTAGGCCTGACTAAACTCGTGCACCCCCTAATTTAAATTTGAGGCACCCCTTCCTGTCAAGGACACACCTCTTCCTGGTTAATCTCCACCCTTCCTCTTTAAGCTCCACCTTTTCCTCTTAGAGCTCCGCCTTTTCCTCTCTTTATATTAAAAGTGGATACCAAGTGCCTACTTGTATATTTTGTATACCATTTCAAATGTATCTATTGGAGATAAATAAAACTATGAAATGTTTAAATTCAAGCATTTTTACAAAGAACAGCCACACATGTCAAGTATACTGGATCACAGCCGGTCTAATTGGTTGAACAATAAAATCCACAGAAACGTGCACTGCATATGAGCGTATCACAGAGCTGCACAGCAATAAAACCCACAGAAATGTGCACTGTGTATGAGCATATCACAGAACTGCACAGCAATAAAACTCACAGTAATGTGCAGTGTGTATGAGCGTATCCCAAAGCTCCAGGGCAATAAAACTCACAGTACTATGCAGTGTGTATCACAGAATCCACAGCAATAAAAGTCCCAGCAATGCAATGTTTGGTGTGTGTCAGCGTATCAGAATCCACAGCAATAAAAATTCCAGCAATGCAATGTGCAGTGTGTATGGGTGCATCAGAATCCACAGCAATAAAACTCCCAGTAATGCAATGTGCGGGTCAGCGTATCAGAAGAATCCACAGCAATAAAACTCCCAGCAATACAATGTGCGGTGTGTATGAGTGCATCAGAATCCACTGCAATAAAACTCCCAGCAAACCCGAGTGTATATGAGCACACAGCAATTACTTATTCTACATTTACTGGCCTCCGCGGTAGGGTTGTGTGCAGAGTCAGCAGGGACTGTGTACAGACTCAGCAGGAGGTCCCTCCAGGCCACGCGGCTGTGCCTGTGCGTGGAGCCATCTTGTCAGCAGTGGCGTGCCACTGCCAGAGGGTGCACCGTGGCTTTGATTCCCTTCCCGGTGGGTGTTCAGTCCAGAATAGAGTGACAGTCCATGTTAACGAAAGGGCGGGCAACTGCGTGCGTGTCATGTGGTTCAGCCAGTCAGGTGGTACTGAGACTCAGTACCACCTGACTGGCCGGACCGAGTGTGACCTGCACGCACGCAGCCTCACCAGGAGCCAGGCAGCTCAATGACAAATTTCTATCACTGCAGTGCTGGTTAAGGAAAGGTCCACTTTAAACAGCAGTAAGCAGACAGGGCTGCATATTCTGCTGATCCCCCCCCCTTTACCTGCCATCTTCTCTCTCTGCACACAAATCACATCCCCCTCCCCTCTCCTAGAGCTGCTGCGGGGCAGGGGAGGAGCTATGGAGGGAGGAGAGGGGGATTTTTATTCTATTCGATTTTATTCCATATGCAAACGCCCTGCTCCGCTGCTCGTTGTTTGAGAACACAGCTCAAAGCTGACACACAGTGACAGTGACACCTCCTAGTACCCCCTAATGACACCCCAATAATCACTGGTACCTGGGGCGGCCCGCCCTCCGCCACTCTTCTAAGTACACCACTGCTCTGGTGATATGCTCACACACAAGTTTGGCAAACTGCCAGCAAGTACGGTGCTGTTTGAAGGCATTGCAAATCCCCATAGAGAAGTAATGGTTAATCTATTCAGAGAACACCAATCAGCAGAGAAATGGCAGTGAAATGCCCTGATGTTCGGTGGTTTCAATCAGCAGGTTTATTCAGGCGAACCCCATTAGGTTTCAATGTTAAAAATATTCCCGTTTTAATGCAATATCTAATAAACCATTTATTATTGCAATCTGCAGTAAAAAGTCTTTATCAATTATTTTTTTTTAGTACCTTTTAGTAATTTTTCAGAATTTTTTTGGCAAAATCCCCCCCCCCCCGCTTTTTTTTAATAGCGGTTCTTTTTTCTGTAACAGAACTTTTTATTATCAATCATAGGATCTTATATGTAAATTCCAGACATTTTCGTTCAGTAGTTCTTTTGAAAACAGCAGGCCATGGGTTTGCGGTGGCAGCATACAGCAGCCGACTCCATGCACTTTGGGGACCCTGCGGTGAATGGTGAATTCACTTCAGGGTGGGGAAATTTTATTCCCCGAAATGCAGGGAACTACAGAACACCAAAATGTTGGCGTCATTTCGGTGCTCTGTGAGTAACCCATTTAGTGGTGAGGTTTTTTGTTGCCCCCTGGAACGTGAAAGCCTAGGCCTTGCCTACCCAGGACATACTTGAAAATTAGTGAAATCTCAATGTATCCTTCCTGGTAAAATAATTTGCAAAAGCCTAGGCCAAAATACACCGGTGGCCGTACTGCATGGAAAACCCGCCGCAAAACAGACGAACACTCACTGCAAAACCCACCGAACACTCACCGAAACCCACAGAAACAGCTGGATTACCCACGCCGAAGAAACCCAACTAGCCGCCAATCACAACGCAAAGCAGCCGCCAGAAAAACCCGACAGGCGGATTAATGAGGTGAAAAAAAACCAACAAACAGTACGGTTGAAAGTTTGAAACTACTGAACGAAAATGCCTGGAATTTACATACAAGATCCAATGTATGATAATAAAATAGCAGTTACAGTAAAAAGACGATAAAAATCCCCAAAAATGCCTAACAGATCCTAAAAAACAAAATCTATAAGTATACTTTTTACTGCAGAATATAATATTAAACGGTTTATTAGATATTGAATTAAAACGGGAATATTTTTAACATTGAAGCCTATGGGAATCGCCTGAATAAATCTGTCGAATGAAACCACCGAACAGCAGGACATTTCAGCAACTTTTCCCTGTTGTTTGGTGTTCTCTGAATAGATGAAGCATTGCTTCTCTATGGGGATTTCACTGCCCTTGAACAGGCACCGTATGTGCAGGCATTTCGCCAGCATTTGGCGAACTGCCTGCTCTCTGAATAGCCGAATGGCCAGGAAAGGTTATCGGTTGTACGCTGAATTTCAGTGTTCGGTTACATTTCGGAGCTCTGAATAACCATGAATGCTGCTTAAGTAGAACAGGAAGTTTCTGAACCAATCAGAAGCCACCTTTTGTCTCTGGAGGCTGAGAATATCCCACCTAAGTCTCTATGCACCAGTACTATGTGGGACACCATTTCCTAGAAAATGTAATCACTAATAGGCAGCTTTCATCCTAACTACAGTTCTGATAGGGAATTATTCCCTTTTCAATTATATCTGTTAGCAAAAAAAAAAATGCTAACAGTATATAGGGAGTGATTTCCTGTCAAAGGAACCCAATGTCCATTGGGCATTAAAGGTGCATGTTATATAGGTTTTTTTTTTTTTTTTGAGAAAGGATTTTACCAGGAAGGATACATTTAGATTTCTCTCGTTTTCAAGTATGTCCTGGGTGGTGAGTATGTACTGTTAGGTGTCTTGCCCAAGGACACTTACTGGAGAGGTGCTCTTGCTGGGATCGAACCCATGACTCCACAGGCTCTCTCCATGCAGAGCAGTACCTCTACTCCACCCAGCCGGTTAAATTATTAAATGGAACATTCCATTGGTTTTGGTTACTGAACTATTCCCAAAACCAATGTTCAAACAAGAATTTTCCTATTGATTTTCTACCTTTATTGAATTATTTCTATTCTCAAGAAGAGTCCACAGACTCCGCCATCCTGGAATACACACACTACTTACCAGCTAAGGCCAGGGTCAGACGACAGTCTTTGGAGAGCAGAAGGAACGTCCGTGAAACTGGACGTTCTTGCCAATTGTCGCCTGTCTGGCCACCTTGCTGAGCACAGTTAGTGCACTCAGCGCTGCAAAGCTCAATTCGCCTATGGAGGATTGCGCTTTGCAGCCCAGTCAGCGTGCGTCTAGTGTTTTGACGGGGAGGATTTGTGCATGGACACTTGTAGCGCTCACATTTGTGCGCGCGCTACAGCATGTGACCGGCCCCGTTGCAGCGTCACAATGCTCTGACGGTTGCCAGTAGGCACATCAGTACGGGTGCACCGAATGCGCTAGTCTGACACCAGCCTAAGTTCCTGCAATGTTCCCGAATATGCAGCGCGCATAACATTAAAGGCAAAAACAGGAATTATTGTATGCTTTTGGGTCAGGAGGGAGAAGTTAGTTACAAGTTCGTATAAAGCGCTAACAGGTTCCGTAGTGCTGTACAATGCTAGGCAGAATAACAAATATACATACAAGTTAAACAAACAGTAAGAGAGGGGACCCTGCTCAAGAGCTTACAGTCTAAGAGGGGAGGGGTGACACTAGGTGAGGGTAAGAAGAGAACATGAAGTAGCAGGGTGCATGTGGGCTGGTTGGAATGATGGAGTAAGAGATGAACGGGGGGAATAGGGAGTGAGCGATAGGATTCTCTAAAGTGTGTTTTCAGAGACCTCTTGAAGGACTGGAGAGACTGGGAGAGTCTAAATGGTACGGGGGAGGGAGTTCCATAAAAAGAGGGCAACTCAGGAGAAGTCCTGAAGGCGAGAGTTGGGGGTGGGGTCCGAGGAGATGATAGCATCAGATCATTGGCAGAGAGAAGTGGCCAGGACAGGATGTACCTGCTAATAAGGTAGGAGATGTAGGCATGGGCGCGGTTATGCAGAGCTTTGTACATGAGCACCAATAGTTTGAATTGGATTCTAAAGGAAACAGGGAGCCAATGTAGAGATTGACAAAGGGGGGAGGCAATCATTACAGACTGCAGAGGGAGAATCTGGGATCACTTAAGGCCAGAGAGAAAAGGTTACAATAGTCAAGGTGTGAGACAAGAGCTTGGATGAGCATTTTAGCAGAGTCCTGATTAAACAGGGACAGATGCCATGACGTGTGTCATTTGGACTTGGGGTGCATGGACCTGGAGCTGTATTTTGGAGGTGCAGGCCGGATGTTCTGTGTCATTTGCTTGCCCTCTCTTTTGTGCATGTAATCTGTTATGCATGAATAATGTTATTATCTATTGTTATAGTCCATGTGTATCTATTCATCTGCTGTATATTTGAGATGTTAATCGTCTTTGTCAGGCAAACACTGCCCTGTTATGTTGTTTTAAACTGTAATCTGTCAATTACAATTGCCATCGTCCTGCCTCCGTTTAGAAATGTTATGCTTTGTCTGTATCCAATTATGGTTCCAAGAAGCAGAATGAACAGAAACATGAGAATCCCTCAAAACATTTCCTAGGGGAGGTTTTGTGTATGTAAATGACCCATATATTTAAATCGTATAAATATGCGTGCCTGTCCCCAATTAAAGGAGTTCCATTTTGACCCTGAAATACACCAGATCTACAGCCTTTTCTTATTTCTGGGGGATGCAAGCAGGTCCTCTGTGTCCCGGTCTTTGAGCTTTGTCTGAAGACAGGAGAAAGGCACAGAGTCTGGCTGGGTAGAATTGAGGGGGGGGGGGGACCAGCAAGAAAGCTGCATTGGCTGATGTGGCCCTGTTGGGGTACTGAGATCTGTTACAGACGTGCACAATGTTTTTTTTTGGTGGTCGTAGCAGGATTTGGTTAGCAATCGAATTTGTGGAGTGAAGGAGAGGTCAGAGTCGTAGAGGACCCCGTGGCAGCAAGCCAGAGAGGTAGATGTAATGGTGGCACCATTCACCTGAAGGGAAATGGGTGCAGGAATTGAGGTCTTAGAGGGAGGGAAAATGAGAAGTTCAGTTTTAGAGAGGTTACACTTTAGGATACGGGAAGTCATCCAGTCGGAGACAGACAGATAGGCAGTAAAGAGTTCCAGCACAGGAGGAGAGAGATTGGGAGAGGAAAGGTAGATTGGGGGGGGGGGGGTCGTCAGCACAGAGAGCATATTGGAATCCATAGGAAGAAATGAGGTTGCTTAGAGAGGCGGTATAGATCGAGAAGAGTAGAGGACCCAGAACAGAGCCTTGAGGTGCCTCAACTGAGAGAGGAACTGGGAGAGAAGAGGCACCAGCGAAGGGGATACTGAAGTCTGTGGTCTCTTCATTTAAATCAGAACAACAAATAATGAGAAGGTAGAAAATAAATAATTGATGTTATTCAATTAAAATAATGGATGTAATAAGGAAATATTTGTTTTAACATGCTGAACTTATATAAAAGCTCGAAAACCACTAGAACATGCCATTATTGATGAACGGCTATTTTAGAAGCCAGATATGGCGTTCCATCCTTTCCATTCCATGCAACCCAAGTGGGTTTCACCTTTGATGCCATGGAGCTGCAAATGGGTGAGAGGGTGTTACTATAAGCCCTACATGTTGCAGGTGGTCAGCATACATTATATACACTTACACCAGGTATGTGAAACTATGGACCCACAGATGTTTCTGAACTCCCATGATTCTCTGGCAATCTATATTGCACGGAAAAAATTCTAGGAATTGTAGGCCCCCCAACATCTGGAGGCCAGAGTTTGATATCCACAACTTATACCCACTGAATACCCATTTATATAGTCATTGTTCTTGGCATCGTTAAAGGTCATCTTACCTCTGTCCATTCTCCTCTTAGGCCAATATATTGTATCTTTGTATTTTCTGCACCAAAGTTCTTGGATATGTGGATGGATAAATGCGAAACATTTGAAAATCGTGCAATCCTAGAAAGGACAGTGACTGACATTACAACCAGAGCAAGAATGTATAGAACAGGCGTCAGCTATCTTGGTCCTCCAGATGCTTTCGAACTACACCTCCCATAATACTTAACCACTCATTAGGTTGGCTGAGACTCAAGGGAGAAATTCCAAACCATCGGGAGAGCCAAGGATGCACATGCAGGTGTAGTAAACGGGGTATGACAAGACAACATCATTCCAGGGTCTTCAGATAATGACAAAACAGAAATTGTAGCTTTAGAGCAAGTGTTAAATGCATCTGGCACATTACCTAACGCAAACTAGATTATCAATTTAATGTCTAATGACTTTCAATAAATAAGAGGGGTGACAGAATACAGGAAAGATGCAAGGGAACTACTTCTTGTGAGTGGTTGTCCATAGAAATATAAAGTTATTTGAGAAATACTAATTACTGTAGATACTCGAGTATACCGCTAGATTTTGGTGACAAAAATTAACCATAAAATTGGAGGGGTCGCGTTATATTCGAGACATCTGCATTGCATGTTAAAAAAATAAATAAAAAATTGCCCTGCTCTGGATCCAAAGTCTCCCAGAAGTTCCGGTAGTCTCTCTGAAGTAAATGCGGGCTCCCTGATGCTTGCAAACACTTCAGGAACTCCCGGATTCGGGAGAGGTGGTATCCATCACGGCCAGAGGGCACGTTCGGTTTAAGCCAATCCTTCACCTCGCTCGCCTCCGCCGGCCATCTAATTGCTAGTAAAGACGGGTGGTCGGCGGCTTCATACTTAGTAACAACTGCAATCATTCTAGAGCAGAGCACCTGGTCTGAGTGGTAGCCTGTGTTAAGAGAACCTGGAAGGATTTTAATGGTTTACTAGTACAGTATAATTTTGTTCCTTGCGTTATATGCGAGTCTTGAATATTCTCTCATTTCCATAATAAATCTATCCATTGCGTTATATCTGGGTCGCGTTATACTCGAATATCTACGGTAACTAGATTTATTCACCAGTCTATAAATTTGTGGCGATTTGCAAAGTTTAGACCAAAATTATCGAGATGTAGAAAAATATTACAGCTCATCAAATGTGGTGTAGAAATTACAACTCCCATGAATCTCCTCTGTAAATAATTGATTATCCCCTTCGGACAGGAATACAAAGTAGCAATGCATTAGCAACAGTAAAATTAGTATAGTGGTGCAAAGTTTTCCACTGGTAAATGAAAGAAGTAATCTCATTAAAATTGAATTCCACAAAACCCACAAATCAAGTAGATGCCTTCCTGTGAAATACACAGAACTCGATTCTTCTGTAGATCGTTTTGCTGCAAATAAAGGATTGTGAAGGAAACACAAACATAGGGTGCTACTTCGTACTTGGTGGGGTACTCCAGCTCTCCAGTTACATCGATATTCAAGCTGAACACTTGGTCTGCTTCTCTTCCGACATCATCAAAACTCATGTGTGGAATATTCTTAAACCTGAAACGAGAAGCAGCACAAAGCAGCTAGAATCATAGTGGCTTTTAAACGCACATATCCATGTGTGCTGAATATATACAAAACACTTGAAGTTGGAGGGAAAAAACTAATTGTTGTTGCAATAGCATCAAGCTTTGGTGTTTCACAAAAGGAGAACACAAACAGCAGCAGTAAATTAATGAATCTTCTCCTGCTGTCACTTGAAGTTCTATGTCATTGTTGTTTGCAACTTTGAGGGAACCCCGGCATGTACTGCCATTGACTGTGCTGTTAAAAGTGTGACTTACAGTCTCATCTCTGCAGGGTGAGCATCACTGTCTTCCCCAATCAAGATGATTCCTTTTAACTTCACATTCCCGGTGAACCTAGTGAAGGCAAAAAGGAAGGTAATCCTGGTGATGATGCATTAGTAGATAGATATTTATATATAAAACAGAAGAAAAAGAAATTAAAAAGGTTATACTTACGGAATATTAAACAGCAGCTCCTCATCGTCATCACTCTCCACAAACTATAAAAAGGAAATATATATAATGAGAGGCAACATAAACCGTTAATACAACAGATCACAAATATGTATATAAAGATACCTGCACAATCCCATGTATGGAATTCTGATAAAGCATGAAGAACACAAAGTCTGGGTTGTACTAAAAGAGATGTAAATCTGGCACCTATACAAAGTCTACCCGTAAGTGCCAAAGGTGATTGGTCTTGCCATGACAGAAATAAACAGAATCTTCTGTAGACCAAGTAAAGCAGGGGTCAGAAGCTTGGACCTCCAGAGGTTAAGAACTACACTTCCCATGATCCTCAGTCAACTTAATAAGTGGCTGAGCACCAAAAGGAGATGCAGTTCCAAAACATCTGAAGGGCCAAGGTTGCCGACCCCTGAAGTAATAAGTGGTAGTAGGTTATGTGTTTCCACAACTATGGTCTCTTTTATGAGATAAGCCATTATAAAACCTGTTCTGCTGCCCATTAGGCTCATATTACACGGAGCGCCAGCTAGCCTATCACAGCCTGTGAATAGAACCTAAAAATCAACCAAAACATCCTTAACTCTGTGCTTTCCAAAATGAGATAGAAGGGGATTCGGACTTCTTACCAAGCCCTCATTTTCAATTCCTTCAGTTCAACTATTAAGTGGTGTAATTGTATAAATAGTGATTATTCCATCTTATGTTACTTTTGTGGTAAAAGAGCTTATAAAAGGCAGAATACCAAGCTTTGGCATATACCACCTTTGTGCTCCATTCACTAAGGGCCTGCAGTTGGAGCGTGAATGACATTGCAGAGATGTGCCGGGTCAAGGTTGGGGCGACTGCGAACAGGAAACATAGCTTATTCATGAACAATAATGAAGCCTGTGCAGACAACAAAACGCAGGGACTCCATCTGGGTTGCACTTGTTGCTGCCAAGTGAACAGTGCTGCAAATATTTGTCCCCCCCCCCCCTTCAATGTGCTACATAATGTTAAGTGCATATTCTGGCTGTATGATAGATTTTACAGCACATGTCACATGAGAGAAAATAAGCATGGCCTGGAAGACAAAGCGAAAGTTTGTCAATTTAACTTTTTGGTAGGGTGTCAAAAGCTGTAGGAAAAGCACTTACTGCACCCAAGAAAATAAAGTGCAAGCTGTGGGGAAAAAATGCAGAATGTGTTGAGATCAGGGCAGTCTTTAATGCGGGGCAGTTGCCCTAGGCCCAGTCAATGCCCTAGGCCCAGTCAATTTGCCCCTTGAGTATGCAAAAACAGTGGCCCTTTCCACGCCAATCACAGACTTCTCCCACAAGGTGCGTACATCTTCGTCAAAATACAATTTTATTATGAAAAAAAAAAAAAAGGAATGCTTTATTGGAAGGCAAAGCAGAACAAATCAATGGTGACATTTCACAGGGACTTTATTCTTTTTCCAGAGTGAGCAAGATCATTCGAACACAGGTGTGGGGCAATTTTGTGAGGATAATGCAGAGAGGGAGAGATGATCGAAAAGTACAGGGGTGCAGAAATAAACACTACCTCTGTGTGAATTTAGGTGCTATTTTTTCTATGTGCAGCAGCACATAACAACCTCCATGATACTAGGACCACCTGTCCTTGCAACCTTCATGTTTTCAGACACATTTTAACTATGCCAATGCACACTACATAAATACTGTATTAACCCTAGCATGCAGGATTTAATCCGATTAGGAAGGGATGAAGGAGGAATCCCATGTGACCTGGCTGCCCAGACAATGTACTGTAGTTTAATTCCCTTGTAGAACACAGGAGTTAAAGATACTGTTAGCATTCCTGTCCTGTGTTCTCCCTCTGCATTAAATAGTATATGTCCAGGGAAACATGGCCGATCTGACAGCCGCGCCACCTGACACTAGTGTGTCCTAATGACAGGAGATCACACGAACAAATTAGCTCTGCTGTCTCCTGAAAGAAGGGAGGAAAGGGACACTTTGGGTGATTGTTTCCCATTTAAATATCACTTCACCCGGGTTCTGTCTTCGCGCTCCTCCCACGCCCGGAACACGCTTTTACCGCTGCCCTCACTCTTCTCATTTAAACACTCCAGTTTGTCGAGGTCGATTTTCCGAAACAAACCATACTCCAGACCCCTCTCAGGGGCATCTGCCCGCTCTGCACCACAAGAACAGCCACCGCCGTGACTATGCCCGTGCGCCATCTTTGAACTTCCGGCAACAGTGACGCCACCATGTTGGTACTCGCAAAAGATATCAACGCCTCTACAGCCATTTTACTACTCTCAGCGGTCACGGTCGCGCGTTTTGATTGGTGTACTCTGACGCCATTATGCATGCTGAGGCCTGTTCAATACCTCAGCCGCTGCAAGTGCTAAGTTAGCAACTTGCATTGAACGCCGTTCAACCGCTCAGCAGTGCTAACCTAGCACTTGCAGCGACCCGAGGAGATGCTTCGTGTGACGTATTAAAGATGGCCGCCGCATGAAGCCAGTAACAATGCCCTACAGCAAGATGGCCGCCGCCTCGAAGCAAGTAATAATTCCCTACAGCAATGTTAATTTTGAGGTTTTTGTTCACCAAAGCACAAAATATTTTTTATTATTTCCCCCTGCACATAGACATATATTACAGTTCAATTTATATATTGTTTCAGAAGTAAACATAACGTTTATTCATTAAAAACTATCATTTGTGGTGTGTGCATACAAAACGGAATTGTGCTGACTGCTTCTCTTTATTATTTTTTTGTCCGAGTGATCCGAAAAACAATCTGAATTTTTCATTAAGAAATTGTCGGCCATTTTGGATTCAAAATTCGCATCCAAAGCGTTCAACGACACTGCTGCAGCAAACTGAATTGCTGCGCTGCAGCAATTCAGCAGCTGCTGAGGTATTGAACAGGCCTCTGCTGCTCAGCGACCATTTTTAATTGATAGCTCCCATCTCTGTGTGGATCGGTGGCAAATGTTAACGTGTCCAGAAATTCCCACTTTAAAGTATCAAAAGAGCCAGACTACATGCACTGTTCACATTTTTATTAAGATCCAAATAGAACATTTTGCATATATCAGTCTAATTAAAATATTCAATCTCATTGAAACCACAAGAAGACAATATTTACAAAAAAAATTAAAAACAATTCAGGGACCCTCTGCTGGTTTCAGGGCTGTAACCGGTGATGTGGAGGATATGCAATGAGGGGCGAGCAAGCCCAGTGGCGCTACTGTCTGTTAAACCAGTGCTTTTTAACTCTTGGTTCAACCATACATTTTATCCAAAGACCCCCCTTCGTTTCATACAATAAAGGAGACCTCTGTAAAATGTATAATGCTCAGATAATAAATACAAATAGGCCAATTTGTTACCGGCTAGCCATTGTCTAAACACTGGGGGCCCTATTCTGACTTTGGTGTAAACTTAACCAGTGAGTTTACCCTCACCTAGTGTGTCACCCCTCTCCTTTTAGATTGTAAGATCCAGAGCAGGATCCCCTCTCCCACTGTTCCCTGTGTTTAACTTGTATGTATAGTTGTTATTCTGTCTCACCCATTGCACAGCACTACAGAACTTGATAGCGTTTTATAAAAACTTGTAACGGGTGTAAATGTACCAACTTCACAGACTGGGCCCTATTCTATAGTTGTTTGCAAAATAGAGACAGTAAGCAGGAAAGTCTGCACCAGCATTTTCCTTACAATCTCCATTTCAGTGACTATATTCCATGGTAAACAATTTATTAGTGCCTAGTCCCAGAATGAAGCGCGAAACCTCCAGATACTGCAGCGGCACAGCATGCTGCCGTGAGGATCAGCTCGTGGAGTCCATAGGACTCCATGGAGACTTGCGCGAGATTGAGTCAAGGATGAATCTAGGAGACTAGGAAGTATTTGGGCGCATTAGAACACCTTGCTTGCTGGCCTCTTCAGCGGGCGCCTCCTTCAGTCCGCCTAGCCTGGTGTCATTGGCTGCAGGGGGACGGCCTGAGTTCATGCCGTCCCGCAGCAGCCAGTGGTGCACGCCAACTGCTGGGTGAGGCCAAGGCAACCCATAGATTCAACAGAGCGTAAATGTACGCCCCGCGTCTTCAAAACCCACCTGCCACAGAGACCGCATGGTACGCCCAGCGGCAGGAAAGGGTTAAGTGATTTTGCAAATGCAAAATCACTTAACATCTCCTCAAAACTGGTGTTATCTTACGGTAAAATAACGTCTCCTGGGTGGAAGTGCAGGCTACTATGGATTAGCCTGCGCTTCAACGCAGAGGTGAAAATTAACTTCTCCCATAATAAGTATAGGAGTCGTTAATTTACAGTAACCTCACGCAAGGAAGCGCTGCATTCAAGGCTCGAATGGAATGGTGTTTCCGGTCGATAAATTACGTGTAACATTTCCTGTAGTTAATCAACAACTATGGAATATAGACCTATAATGGGTTTGGTAAGCTTACAACAGCTCTGATTAAGTTTACACAAAGGTTGGAATAGGGCCCTGGTTTTGCACGTCAACTATCAATTTGGTGGCTGAATCAATTAGCTAAAACCCAGAAACCCATAAGGTGTGACCCTGTTACCTCCCTTATGCCAGACATTATTTTCATGCCATGCCCAAAACGTGATAAGTGTCTTGCATAAAAACTTCCGCCTGGCAAATGTAACTGGGCCCTAACAAGTGCGTACAATTTTCAACACGTCCTGTTTTCTTGAAACTGACACGTCAAGCAAGTCTTTTTCCAAGAAAAAGCTGATAATTTCTTCCCTGTAGCAGCACAACCTTCCTCGGGGCACTAGTAGCCATTTTCCTCAGAGGATAATGCCAAATTACAGTGTTTTGTAGAATTTCCTATAGTATATATCATATTAAACATTTTATTACAAAATTGGGTGACTGAGCTAGTTTAACAAATGAGAGAATAAATTAGCCAAGCTTACATCATAGGCATTATTTGGGTAGTTGCCAATCATAGTATAGGAACCAATACGTCTCACCACGATGAGGGCCGGGGCAGTATTGTTAGGACAAAGTCAAGAAGCAATTGATAAACCTGTAGGATTGAAACAAATACTGAGAAATGCTATCACGCTCAACTATAACCGAGTGTAATAAAGGGTTCTGCTGCCTCATAGAACAATTATTCGGAAGGGTATGGGTATTGCATTTGTGGGGATTGAGTACCCGTCAACTGCCAAACCCATCGTCCGTCACTTACTGTAAATAATGACGACAAAAACTGAAATAAATAACAGCTGACTATGGGAAATACTTCAGATGATTCTAAGTGTACCTAAGAATTGGTGTTCACAGCTGTACATATTAATCCTTTGTCTTCCAATATCCAACATTATGCAGTTTGTATGCGAATACTTGGAGAATTAGAACAGTATCACATGTAAATGACCAAAGTACATCTCAGTAAAATCATAATTCACAATTATTACATAACACGGCAACACCAAAAAAACATCAGATCCTTAACAGACTGCTACAAAACAGAAGGTCTTGTAAAAACAAAAAAAATATATAGGAACTGTATGTAACACTAGGTTTGCCATTACATGGTAAACCGAATTCCAGGATAACCAAGGCATGATGAACCCGCAGCTAGAACGTCAAATTGAAAAAATGATTAGAAACCAGATTTGTTTTTAGTAAATGAATCCCATTGTCACTGCCAGATCATCCATTCATTCCTATGGACAGTCAGAAGATTAGTTCAATGGATAAGTCCCACCTGTCGTACAGGTAGCTCACAAATACTCTGTTGTAGTTAATGTTGGTCTACTTTCAAGGCCTGACACCTTATTGAAAGCCAGTTTTGGGCTCGGTCGTAAGGGTCACAGTATTAAGAGCATGTAAGTACGTGTCTGCCAACATCAGGTAAAAAGAGCACTAAAACAGAATCAAGTGAAACTATAAATAGGAGGGGAATATAAGAAAAGCATTTAAATAAACAAGACATTGTGTATTTTGTTGCTGACGTCAAAATAGAGTTTTCAGATCGCGGCAGGGGATTTCTTTAAAGCTGGTGGAACCTCTTGTTTGAATCCATACAGGGGATTTTTCTTGCCCCTCACCTAAATTCACAAAGAAATATAGTTCTTTAGTTTTTTTTCCCTCTCTTTTGATGATCTTTATCTCCTAGAAAATCGGTTCTTGAAAGCTTGTATAGTCTTGGCCATCATTGGAGCAACCTCTGGAAAACAAAAATGTAATAATTTTTTTTTTATTAAAAAAAAGGAAATTAAAATAAAAAAATACAATGCAACATCTAATAAGGAATCTGGCAATAAATATTACTATTTATAAATGTTTATTTCCATGAGGAAATGCCCAGACAGGCACAATATTCATTCTGCAGTACAGATATCTACAAGGCTCTGGATGTGCCTTGCCAGGGATAGAAATATGACAGAAAGCATCAAGCTCAGGGCTCGAGTCCTGCGGGAACGGCGTTCCCGCACTTCTCCTACAGCGGGAATGCTACGGGTCGCTGTGGCCCGCGCCCGAAACAATTTAGCTGGCCGCGCATTGCCGGCGGCCACGTGTTTTTCCTCCTACGACCGGCCGCTGGCATGAAGCGCGGCCGCTCGCCTGGGATCCAACAGCCAGCCGCGATCTCGCGAGATCGCGGAGTCCACGTGAACTCCGCAATCTTGCGAGATCGCAGCTGGTTGTTGGATCAATCCCAGGCGAGCAGCCGCTCGTAGGAGAAAACCACGCGGCCAACGGCAATGTGCGGCCAGCTAAATTGTTTTGGGCCTGGCAGAGAAGAGAGGTGAGCTGGGGGCAATATATGCATGTGAGCTGGGGGCAAATATATCCATGTGTGAGCTGGGGGCAAATATATCCAAGTGTGAGCGGTGGGTAAATATATCCATGTGTCAGCTGTGGGCAAATATATCCATGTGTGAGCTGGCACAAATATATCCATGTGTGAGCTGGGGCAATATATCCATGTGTGAGCTGGGGGCAAATATATCCATATGTGAGCTGGGGGCAAATATATCCATGTGTGAGCTGGGGGAAAATATATCCATGTGTGAGCTGGGGGCGAATATATCCATGTGTGAGCTGGGGCAATATATCCATGTGTGAGCTGGGGCAATATATCCATGTGTGAGCTGGGGGCAAATATATCCATGTGTGAGCTGGGGCAATATATCCATGTGTGAGCTGGGGGCGAATATATCCATGTGTCAGCTGGGGCAATATATCCATGTGTCAGCTGGGGCAATATATCCATGTGTGAGCTGGGGCACTATATCCATGAGTGAGCTGGGGGCAAATATATCTATGTGTGAGCTGGGGGAAAATATATCCATGTGATGAGCTGGGGCAAATATATCCATGTGATGAGCTGGGGGCAAATATATCCATGTGATGAGCTGGGGCAAATATATCCATGTGATGAGCTGGGGCAAATATATCCATGTGTGAGCTGGGGCACTATGCCCCCAGCTCACTCATGGATAAATATATCTATGTGTGAGCTGGGGGAAAATATATCCATGTGAGAGCTGGGGCACTATATCCATGAGTGAGCTGGGGCACTATATCCATGAGTGAGCTGGGGCACTATATCCATGAGTGAGCTGGGGCACTATATCCATGAGTGAGCTGGGGGCAAATATATCCATGTGTGAGCTGGGGCAAATATATCCATGTGTGAGCTGGGGGCAAATATATCCATGTGATGAGCTGGGGGCAAATATATCCATGTGATGAGCTGGGGGCAAATATATCCATGTGATGAGCTGGGGCAAATATATCCATGTGATGAGCTGATGGCAAAAATATACATGTGATGAGCTGAGGGAAAATATATCCATGTGATGAGCTGGGGGCAAATATATCCATATGAGCTGGCCTGGGGCAAATATATCCATATGAGCTGGCCTGGGCAAATATATCCATATGAGCTGGCCTTGGGCAAATATATCCATATGAGCTGGCCTGGGGCAAATATATCCATATAACCAGTGCTGAGTATATTATTCTGGGGACTCAGTGCTGTGTATATAATTCTGGGGGCTCAGTGCTGTGTATATAATTCTGGGGGTCCAGTGCTGTGCATATTATTCTGGGGGCTTAGTGCTGTGTATATTATTCTGGGGGTCCAGTGCTGTTCATATTATTCTGGGGGCTCATTGCTGTGTATATTATTCTGGGGGTCCAGTGCTGTGCATATTATTCTTGGGGCTTAGTGCTGTGTATATTATTCTGGGGGTCCAATGCTGTTCATATTATTCTGGGGGCTCAGTGCTGTGTATATTATTCTGGGGGTCCAGTGCTGTGTATATTATTCTGTGGGTCCAATGCTGTTCATATTATTCTGGGGGTCCAGTGCTGTGTATATTAGTCTGGGGGTCCAGTGCTGTGTATATTATTCTTGGGACTCAGTGCTGTGCATATTAATCTTGGGGCTCAGTGCTGGGTATATTATTCTGGGGTTCCAGTGCTGTGTATATTATTCTGGGGGTCCAGTGCTGTGTATATTATTCTTGGGGCTCAGTGCTGTGTATATTATTCTGGGGGTCCAGTGCTGGGTATATTATTCTGGGGGTCCAGTGCTGGGTATATTATTTTGGGGGCTCAGTGCTGTGTATATTATTCTGGGGGTCCATTGCTGTACATGTTATTCTGGGGGCTCAGTGCTGGGTATATTATTCTGGGGGTCCAGTGCTGTTCATATTATTCTGGGGGCTCTGTGCTGTGTATATTATTCTGGGGGTCCAGTGCTGTTCATATTATTCTGGGGGCTCAGTGCTGTGCATATTCTTCTTGTGGCTCAGTGCTGTGTATATTAATTTGGCGGCTCAGTGCTGTGTATATTATTCTGGGGGTCCAGTGTTGGGTATATTATTCTGGGGGTCCAGTGCTGTTCATATTATTCTGGGGGCTCAGTGCTGTGTATATTATTCTGGGGGCTCAGTGCTGTTTATATTATTCTGGGGGTCCAGTGCTGTGTATATTATTCTGGGGGTCCAGTGCTGTTCATATTCTTCTTGTGGCTCAATGCAGTGTTTATTAATCTGGGGGCTCAGTGCTGTGTATATTATTCTGGGGGTCCAGTGCTGGGTATATTATTCTGGGGGTCCAGTGCTGTTCATATTATTCTGGGGGTCCAGTGCTGTGTATATTATTCTGGGGGTCCAGTGCTGTGTATATTATTCTGGGGGCTCAGTGCTGTTATATTATTCTGGGGGCTCAGTGCTGTGTATATTATTCTGGGGCTCCAGTGCTGTTATATTATTCTGGGGGTCCAGTGCTGTGTATATTATTCTGGGGGTCCAGTGCTGTTCATATTATTCTTGGGGCTCAGTGCTGTGTATATTAATTTGGGGGCTCAGTGCTGTGTATATTATTCTGGGGGTCCAGTGCTGGGTATATTATTCTGGGGGTCCAGTGCTGTTCATATTATTCTGGGGGTCCAGTGCTGGGTAGATTAATCTGGGGGTCCAATGCTGTTCATATTATTCTGGGGGCTCAGTGCTGTGTATATTATTCTGGGGGTCCAGTGCTTTTCATATTATTCTGGGGGCTCAGTGCTGTGCATATTATTCTTGGGGCTCAGTGCTGTGTATATTATTCTGGGGGTCCAGTGCTGGGTATATTATTCTGGGGGCTCAGTGCTGCTCATATTATTCTTGGGGCTCAGTGCTGTGTATATAATTCTGGGGGTCCAGTGCTGTGTATATTATTCTGGGGGTCCAGTGCTTTTCATATTATTCTGGGGGCTCAGTGCTGTGCATATTATTCTTGGGGCTCAGTGATGTGTATATTATTCTGGGGGTCCAGTGCTGGGTATATTATTCTGGGGGCTCAGTACTGTTCATATTATTCTTGGGGCTCAGTGCTGTGTATATAATTCTGGGGGTCCAGTGCTGGGTATATTATTCTGGGGGTCCAGTGCTGGGTATATTATTTTGGGGGCTCAGTGCTGTGTATATAATTCTGGGGGTCCAGTGCTGTGCATATTATTCTGGGGGCTCTAGTACATTATAGAGTTATATGCCTTTAATACTAAGGAATTATTGTGCTACGCAACTCCATTAAGTACTGAACCTTGAAGGCTGACTCTGTTTTCTTCTATTTATAACCTTCAATAAGATACTTAGGGATTTCCTGGCATGGATAAAGCAATATCTTCATTGATATTAGTTAGATGGACTGGTGGCTTTAGTTTCAGCTAGACTTACACACTAAACTCGGACAGAGATTCCTGCACCATGATCTTTGCAGAGTTATGATCACAGGTCGAACGTACAAATTCCAGACTGAAAATATGAAAAGAAATGAAACATACTCTTAACTTGTGGTTTCCGTGGGTTGTGTCCATGCTGAGCACTGCTAGGCGTATATGATGTACTACTGGTGCTTGGTTCTTCATATGATCGAGGCTCCTCTGAAGAAACGTGATTATTACTACTGGTACTAATGGCACTGCTGCTGCTAGCGATGGGTGTGAAGGGTTTGATTCTGCATTAAAAGAGACTTGTATGTTATAGTTACATATTGATAGCACTGGAGCGCGCCCCCCACCCTCCAAAAAAAAACATACAGCTAGAGAATAAAAGCAATTACTGATATAGGAAATTAATCACCATGGATATTTATAAAATTAGATTAAATGTATGAGATGTGTGTATAAAGATTTAACATAATGTCAACCCCACTCATGTAGCAGTCTGATGTTACAATCTTATTTTTTACGATTATAAATACTATGTAACAAAACAATCAACATTTAATATGTGTGAATAACAGATGCAATGTCAACATAGGATTCTGGCTGTGATTTAAAAAATAAAAAAATTCAAAACACCTTACCTTGTCTTCTCTGGGACAACAGCAGCCCCGGTCCCAAACTTTTCTTGTCTCCTGCGTACATCTCGAGGTGGCTTCACAGCTGAATTCACAAATGCCATCTTTGCCTGCCGACCTTCGATAGAGAGATCAAAAGTTTAATGAAACGAAAAAAGAAAGAGAGAAAAGAAGGTTTTAACAGAACATTCAGCTTGCGAATATTTATTGTGATGTTTTCAAAAATATATTGAAATTCTATATGGATGCTCAAGAACTTGAATTCATCTTTTCACTGCAGACTGGTTATTAAATATCAATAAATTCTAGATAATATGAAAGGAAGGACAACGTGTTAAATCCTTTAACTACAAGTAGTTTTTACTGGAAAAACTAGAAACATAACATTTGAAACATGCAATCCTTTCATAACGCTTAAATGTAGGGTAAAATAGCAATATTGGATAAAGATTGTTATTATAAGACAGGAGAAAGAGTAAAATAAATTTGCACATTTTTAATTTTCCATTAATGTGTTTATCCCTCACAAAAATTGTTAGAGCCTCTTGCTTGCCTGTGTCACGTACAACTGCCTCTCTGCCCAGCTAGCACTCCAACCCAACAGAGGGCAGTATAACAATGTCGGTGCGAACTTAACCAGAGCTGTTGTAAACTTAAAACCTCCATAGGCTATAATGGCTCTGGGAAGTTTAGAACAGCTCTGGTTAGGTTATGTAATAGGGTCCAGAGTGTGGACATCCTGCCCAGTGGCACCACTCACCCAAGGCAGTGCGCAGGTAACCTCGGCTCCCATCCTCAGCAAGGCAGAGGCCCTCGGGGAGGTCGGATGCCAGCTCCCATGCCTCCAGCAGATGAACTCTGCCAGAACTCAAGACTTCAGGCATTGACTAGGCCACAAATTAGGTGCTTACACAGCTGGGCTCCACCAAAACGATGGCAGGCCAACGTTTTGTGCCAATGATGTCATTGGTGTCCTGAATGACAAGGGAGGGGCCTGTAAGGTCCCTATCTATACAAACTCAGCTGATTCAGATGCAGAAGGATCCAATATTAGTAGTTTCCTAACGTATATTCCCTTCTCCTCCTTTGTGCCTGCCTTATTGTTTTTTGATAAAGAACTATGACCACACGATTGCTATTAGCCACCTGCCCGGACCTCTGCCTGTTTTTGACTACAAGATTAGAATTATCCCTGGGTACCTTGCATTTGCTTCTTCATATAGCTCCAGCTATATGTCCCATAGAGCTCCCCCCTCCATCACTTGGGAAAGACTTGCAAAATATTGCTGGGAAGAAAGGTTCTAAACTATAGATGGTGACAGATTATACAATTTCACCAGAGACCTGTGATATTAGCATACAGACAGAAATAGCTTGTATGTCAAAGTAAAGTAATAAAAATGTTCAGATCTCATGCTTATGGGATTTGTACTAATCACAATGAGGTTATTAGCAATGCAGCTTCCAAAAATAGCAATATAAAAATAATATTGGTGTCTAGTGAAAATTATACCTTGTTATAACTGACTGTCAAAGTACAGGGCTATTCGGCTACTATCACCACTTGAATCTTACCCCTGCACAATAGTGAGTGACCCCAGAGCTCTCCCTTAGTTCTGTCCTCTTTCTGGCAGTTGTAATGCAGCAAATTGTTGAGCTTTTTGTTACAGTGAGTGTGGGGGCTGCTCCTTGTAGTTTCTTTCCAGTAATACAGGGTGAAAGGAGAGTTCACTGGGAATTTTGTTTCTCCCTAAGGGGTCCACTAATATTGCACCAAAAAAGCAAGCAAATGAGATATTGCATGGACATTTTTATTTTTCCTTCTATTAAAGAGACCTATTAAAAGAGAACATTTTTATTACAAGGAATACTATCAGGGTTATTCAAAGAGAATCGAAAAGTCACCGCAAGTTCGGTGACTTTTCGTTCTCTTCAATTCGGTGCGATTTGGCAATCCCATTTCGGCGACCCTGCGGTGTATTCAGCAAGCAACACAGGGCCGTCGTAGTGCAGGGAAAACTCACCGTAAACTCGCAAAACCCGGCGAACGCTCACCGAAACTCGCAAAAACATCTGGATTAACCCCGCCAAACATGCCGAAGAAACCCGAGCAGCCGCCGATAACAGCGTAGAGCAGCCGCCAGAAAAACCCGACACCGCAGACGAAAGGAGTGAAGAAAAAAAAAGTATGCGTGAATGTTTGAAAAGTGAAATGCTGTTTGCAAAGAAACTACAGAACGAAAATGTCTGAAATTTACATATAAGGTCCAATGAATGATAATAAAAAGGCTGTTACAGAAAAAAGAAAACACTATTTAAAAAAAAAAACGGAAAAAAATTCGCAAAACCCCCCCCCCGAAAAATGCCTGTAAGATCCTAAAAATCTATACATAAAGAGAATTTTTACTGCAGAATATTATAATCAACCTTTTATTAGATATTGCATTAAAACGGGAATATTTTTAACATTGAAGCCTATGGGATTCGCCTGAATAAACCTGTCGAATGAAACCACCGAACAGCAGGGCAATTCGGCAACTTTTCACTGCTGTTTGGTGTTCTCTGAATAGATGAAGCATTGCTTCTCTATGGGGATTTCACTGCCCTCGAACAGGCACCGTATGGTAAGGTAAGTATGATCGCGGAGAGTGCCTGGTGAGCTGGGGGGCATATCCACGAGCTGGGGGGGGGCAAATCCATGAGCTGGGGCAAATTCATGAGCTGGGGGGCAAATCCATGAGCTGGGGGGCATAATCCATGAGCTGGGGAGGGATAATCCATGAGCTGGGGAGGGATAATCCATGAGCTGGGGGGCATAATCCATGATCTGGGGGACAAATTCATGAGCTGGGGGCAATATCTATGAGAGCTGGGGGCATATCCATGAAAGCTGGGGCATAATCCATGAGCGCTGGGGGGCATATCCATGAGCTGGGGGCATATCTATGAGCTGGGGGCATATCCATGAGCTGGGGGCAATATCCATGAGAGCTGGGGGCATATCCATGAAAGCTGGGGCATAATCCATGAAAGCTGGGGGGCATATCCATGAGCGCTGGGGGCATATCCATGAATGCTGGGGGCATATCCATGAATGCTGGGGGCATATCCATGAATGCTGGGGGCATATCTATGAGAGCTGGGGGGCATATCCATGTGAGCTGGGGGCATTTTTATATGAGGTCTGTTCTTATTGGAAAGCGGTCACATGACATAAAATAAAAGTACCGGTACTCAGTATCGGTGAGTACTTGAAAAAAAGTATCGGTACTCGTACGCGGTCTTAAAAAAGTGGTACGATGCATCCCTACAGATAATCATGACCAATGAAGGCCCACACATGAAGTACGTCCGCACGGAAGTGCGGACGCACTACGGATGCGGCAAATGGACGCAGGTTAGCAAGAACGTCGAACCGCTAGGACGGACGTGCGGAGTGCGCCACGTCCGCATAGCTTTGTGTGTGAGTGATGGAACGTGGTCAGACGGACTGCATTTATACGTCCAGCATTTTTGACGGACAAATGGTTTTTCATTTTAAATTTATTTTCCCTCCTACATCCGTCAAAAATAAAGTCAGTCACAAAAACGGACTGTGTGGCCACTACTGCGTCTTCCGTCAAAAAGTGCGTCCGTACTGCACGGGCACACAATCCGTAGAAAAAAGCGCTCGTCTGACCCTAGCCTTAGATGGTAAAACGCAGGGTTCCGAAGAATCATAGGAGTTCAAAAAAGATATTCAGATATACCATCTGTATTATATAATTGAAATACAACATATTGTAGCATTGTATTGCAGTATGGTAACAACACACTCTGGCGTGAACACTGATATACTGCAGAATATACAGTGGAAGAATGGAATGTGTGAATGAAAAAGCATTGCCATAATGGGGCGGTGTATTATTGTGAAGAACTTTAAACATAAAGGGCTCTATTACATTCTTAACGCAAAAATGTACGGTAAACGCGTGAATTTTTGCACGAAGCATTAAACGTTAAAGCGCTTCGTGCAACGCTCGTATTACAATCCTCGCGCATTTTTTCATCCGTCAAAAAAGAACGCGCGGAAAGGGACGCACAAAAACACGCGCGCAGCAACGTTGCAGCGCAGAAATCAGTGTGCAATCAGAATCAAGAACCTTAATTGTCTCACGTTAAGTTTTTGCGCCTGTCAAAGTCAATCTGCGCATATATGCTGTATCAAAAAAAAAAAAAACACGCACAACTTCTCCATTTTATTGTTTGGGTATGTGTAGAATGTGGAACTATACTTTGCTGTATTTTTATTTTTTTTGGGGCTGGTGTATTTGGGTTTGGCCAGGTCTGTCAGATTTGGCTTTAACACCAGCTTTTCAAAGACGTTAAAATTATGCGCGCAAACGCTGTGCGTTAAAGTTTGCACATAGATTGTAATACCATCCGCGTACCAGCGCACAAACGCATTTGCGCTAACAATGTTAAGTATAGGAGTACAGTACGCTCGCGCAGTGTTCGCGCAGGTTGATGTTAACGCGCATTTTTTACGCGGACATTGTAATACGACGTTCAGCGCAAAGGGTTTTGCCCTTCGCGTTAATGCGTTTTTGCGCACGCGTTAATGTTTGCGCGAAGAATGTAATAGAGCCCAAAGATTGCATTTATCTCTGCTGTTGACATTCTTGCTCCTCCTCGACTCTGTAAAGCCCCACAATGTCAGCTTCAGCCCTGGCACACCCTCCAGACACGCTACCTGCAAAGATGCTCCTGCACTGCGGAGTGTGCCTGAAGGAAATCCCGCTCTGAAGCGGATTTCATTAATTTCAAGTTCACTCTGCGGTCATACACCTCGGCCCTTCACTTGGTCAAACAAGCCTTCTTCTCAACTGTTATATCCACTCTGTCCTCCAATCCTAAACGACTCTGGTCCACTTTCAACTCTCTCCTCTACCCACCCACACCTCCCCCCTCATCTGCCTTTAGCGCTCAGGAACTGGCAGACTACTTCTTAAATACCGGCTGGGTGGAGTAGAGGTAACATCACTGCTCTGCGTGGAGAGAGCCTGTGGAGACATGAGTTTGATCCCAGCGAGCAACCTCTCCAGTAAGTGTCCTTGGGCAAGACACCTACAGTTGTGTTCAAAATTATTCAACCCCCAATGCTGTAAAGGGTTTTAGGGAATTTAGTGTACATTTGTAATTGTATTCAGAATGAAATCCTACAAGGACTTTTTAAAGAACCATATGCAACTAAAATGACATCAATTGGTTTTGTAATACAGTAGTAAATGTTTCTTTTGTGAATTCTTCATTGACACAATTATTCAACCCCTTAAAGACTACCACTCTGAAGAACAGAGGTTCATTCAAGTGTTTTCAATCAGGTATTGAAAACAAGTGTGGATGTCACGGAGCAGCAATAAAGCATAATAAGCACCAATTAGGCAGCTTTAAATTGACTGTGATACTCAGCTCCTTCTAGACATTTACTGGTGTGGTTACAAACATGGTGAAGTCAAGAGAATGGTCCAGGAAGACAAGAGAAGAGGTGATTACTCTTCACAGGAAGGGCAATGGCTATAAGAAGATTGCAAAGATGTTAAACATACCAAGAGAGACCATAGGAAGCATCATTCGCAAATTCAAGGCAAAGGGCACTGTTGAAACGCTACCTGGTCGTGGCAGAAAGAAGATGCTGACTTCGACTGCTGTGCGCTACCTGAAGTGTAGAGTGGAGAAAAGTCCCCGTGTGACTGCTGAGGAACTGAGAAAAGATTTGTCAGATGTGGGTACTGAAGTTTCAGCTCAGACAATACGGCGCACGCTGCGTAATGAAGGCCTCCATGCCAGAACTCCCAGGCGCACCCCCTTGCTGTCTCCAAAGAATAAGAAGAGTCGACTGCAGTATGCCAAAAGTCATGTGGACAAACCACCGAAGTTTTGGGATAGTGTTCTGTGGACTGATGAAACAAAATTAGAACTGTTTGGGCCCATGGATCAACGCTATGTTTGGAGGAGGAAGAACAAGGCCTATGAAGAAAAGAACACCTTGCCTACTGTGAAGCATGGCGTGGGGTCAATCATGCTTTGGGACTGTTTTGCTTCTGCAGGTACAGGGAAGCTTCAGCGTGTGCAAGGTACCATGAATTCTCTTCAGTACCAGGAGATATTGGATGACAATGTGATGCAGTCCGTCACAAACCTGAGGCTTGGGAGACGTTGGACCTTTCAACAGGACAATGATCCCAAGCATACCTCCAAGTCCACTAGAGCATGGTTGCAGATTAAAGGCTGGAACATTTTGGAGTGGCCATCGCAGTCACCTGACTTAAATCCGATTGAGAACCTCTGGTGGGACTTACAGAAAGCAGTTGCAGTGCGCAAGCCTAAGAATGTGACTGAACTGGAGGCTTTTGCCCATGACGAATGGGCGAAGATACCCGTAGATCGCTGCAAGACACTTGTGTCAAGCTATGCTTCACGTTTAAAAGCTGTTATAACTGTAAAAGGATGTTGTACTAAGTACTAAGATTGAATGTCACTTGGGGGTTGAATAAAACTGATAATGATGTGAGCACAGAAAAGACATTTGTGGTTATTTCATTATAAATGTTATGTTATATTTGTCTGACCTACACGTGCCTCTTTGATTTAATTGTAAGCAAGATGACTGAATGATCAAAATCAATGTCAAACTGGCCAATACACTCAATTTCAGTGGGGGTTGAATAATTTTGAACACAACTGTAACTGTACATACTCACCACCCAGGACATACTTGAAAACGAGAGAAATCTCAATGTATCCCTCCTGGTAAAATCCGTTCTCCAAAAAAAAAAAAACTCTCACTAACAGAAGCAACCGTCCCAACACAAACCAATAATCCACCACCTCCAATTCCAGAAGCCCCCTCTACTACCCTCTGCCGCTTCCTCCCAGCCACTGAGGAGGAAGTCATTACCTTACTGTCCTCCTCACATCTCACCACGTGTCCGCTCGACCCCATTCTCTCACATCTAAGGCCCAGTTCACACCTGGGCGTTTTACAGCGCGTTCCTATGTGCTGTAAAACGCCCAAACACGGAAATGCTATGATTTCCTATGGTGCCCGTTCACACCTGGGCGTTTTACAGCGCGTAGGAACACGCTGTAAAATGCCCTACGCCCCAAGCAGTACAGGAGCTTCCTCGGGGTGTATTACAGCGCGTTTGGAGCCATACACATGGACGTGAACGCGCTGTTATTGGCGTTTGTGTGTTTTCGTTATCGAAAACGCGCGTATGAACGCTGGGTTCAAACGCCGGGAAAAAACGAGCGCATGAAATACACTCACGTGTGAACACAGCGTCATACCTACACTCTCCTCCGCCCTCACCCCTGCTCTCAGACTCACACACACATCTTCAACCTATCTCTCTCCACTGGCTCCTTGCCATCCACCTTCAAACATGCACAGGTTACTCCTATACTAAAGAAACCCTCCCTCGATCCCAACTCTCCATCCAACTACCGTCCTGTATCCCGAGTATCCTAGCGGTAAACTCTGCGCTCTGGGGCGAGGTGCTAAGGTATCGCCTGCCCCAGAATATCGTGCAAACAAGGGGACACTACAGGAAAATCTGCAGGTGCAAATTTTCCCCATCAGCATCCCCATGTTAGAGCCATATTCCCTTGTTTGCACTATGTGTGTCCAGGAAAATATGGCTGATCTGACAACCCTGCCCTAAAATCGTGATGCCATACACAATCTGGCCCCAAATAGAAACTACCAAAGGGCCATTCCAGCTTCTAAGGTTCAACCCCTAATGTGTAGATATCCCATTATACTATCCTTTAACTGATAACCCCTCTTGTTGTGTAAGGTTACTTTATACAAATTTTTTAAGTATATAGTCCTTCAGAATTCTAGAACCTTGGTGTGTCGCGAAAGGAAAAAAGGCTGAAAAAAAACTCCTGCTCTATTGGCTCTCACCTCTGGGTTTATTGGCATGAGCAGACCGGATGTTTTGGGTCAGCATTAGTAATCTTTGCTCCCGAGCATCATGCAGACGGAGGTACATCTCTCTCCAAGACTCAAATTCCTCTGCCTTCTCATTCTTGAAGTCTCTCTGACAGTGGTTCATCCAGAGACGATCTGTATCTTCAACCAATACCTGTAAAATAAACAAAAATAATACCCACACAGGCTTCATTAATTGCCTTTAAAATGTATTTAAGGCCATCTTATGTGGGATTGCATACTTGAATGACATGAGTCAAAGTAACAGCTTCTGAGAATGCTTTGTCGCTAGATAATTAGATAATTGTGAGTGCTAGTAAGTGCACATGGCTTTTTAGTTTTGTGCACATTACTTTTTGAAGGTGGGTTTTAATCAGAAGAGAACAATTTCACATTGTATAAAAAAAAGGTAAAGAGTTTTTAAACTTGATATTCACCAATATAGCGTAGAATTTAGAGTAGATATTTTAAAAAGGTTTTCTAGAATAGGAGTTTACATTAACCCCTTAGTGACCGGGCGTTTTTTACGAAAATCCATCCTTTAGTGCCCGCTGCTGTTTTTTACGTTTCTGCGCTGTTTGTGTTTAGGTTAAATTTTCCTTATACTCGTTTATGCAACCCACACATATTATATACCGTTTTTCTCGCCATTAAATGGACTTTCTAAGGATACCATTATTTCCATCATATCCTATAATTTACTATAAAAAAAGTCTGAAATATGATGAAAACAAAAATGCAAAAAACACACTTTTTTCAAATTTAATGCCCAAAATCTACAACCGCCAAAAAAGCCCCCGGCTAAATACAGGGTTATTCAGAGAGCGTGAAAAGCAGGAGAATGACTGGAGAATGAAAAATTCTAGGTCAAAATAGCCAAACCAGAAAAATTCTCAGTTTCATCTCACTTTCCAAATCGGCTATTTTGACCTAGAATTTTTCATTCTCCAGTCATTCTCCTGCTTTTCACGCTCTCTGAATAACCCTGTAAATTTAAAAATTTTGTCCTGAGATTAGAAATACTGAGCCAGTTCACCTCTGTGCGCTGAGCTCATTCTGACCGTTTTATGCTCATCATTTTTAGATGCCAGTTTAAGTCCTATTTAATTAACCCCCCGGACAAATTTTTTTTGTTTTTTTAAAAAAAGTATATATATATTATATATATATTTTTTTTTTTACACCAAAAGTGGTCATGATTGGGATGACCATGATCCGGCCTTTCCAATGATATCAAACATGACCCTCTAGCTGCCACGAATCGGAAGATAGGGGATCCTTTGGATCTCCATATCTCCACTTGTCAGCTAGGGGGTTAACTGGCCCACTGACGTACTCACACATATGGTGAGGATATCAGTGGGTGGGGGGTGACCTGGAGGCTTGACCAAGATGTCAGCCACATCTGGGTTTGAATCGCGATTCGGCACGATCTGGCAATGTAGGGGTTAACTCTATGCACTCTATGTGAGACTCGCCCCTTTCCAACAGTGCAATTTGTGTCCTGCTATCTTTAACGGTTGGGGAGATAGAGGGCTCCAAAGGAGCCACCCCTCTCCTTCCTGATTTTTGCAGCAGGTGCAGGCCGATGACATCATCATGCACCGTAATGACCTCATTGCGCCGGCTGGGCCCCCTGAAGAGGCGGGGCAGGCTTTCAGCCTGCCAGTCCGCCGCAGCAGCCCAGCGAGGAAGGTAAGTATCGGGCGGGAGGGAGGTTAGGTGACCCTGACGTACCATGTACGTCTGCGGGTGTAAGGGAGACTTCCCGAACGTTCGTACATGGTACATCAGCGGTCTGGAGGGGGTTAAGATGGCCAGTAATATCCCACAATATATCAACTGGCAGACATGATGCAGAAACAACTACTCTAAGGGAAACAAATAAATATATGTTCATATAAGACCCTTACATGATTGCAGTCTTCAATTCTGTACAGTTGTTCCGGTGTGCATTTCTCTAGGACTGGCTCAAGTACTGAAAAAGGGACACCTCCAACTTCATATATAGCTGGAAAGAGAGCAATTAATTAACACAGGGCCAAAATCTTCCACAAGGCAATTGATTAAATGAGACAAACCAATATAATAAAACTGTGTGGATAAACTGTATTGTAACAGATTGCCCTACCCTGACTTGGTCACATCTGTTTAATGCTGCTCCCTCGCCAAACCCCTGTTCTCCTACCAGCAGTCTTTCGTTACTTTCTCCAGCCCTTAGCCGAAGCTTAAAGGGTCACTACCACCAAAAAAATGAAATGTCCTTATTGTGTTTAATTTAGGCTGCTGATAGTTTACATTTGCGCTGTTTTTCTCATGTATGTTTAGTTAAGACATTTTTTTACTCTGTATGTGTCACTGGGTGCATCCATCTTGTGATCTTTTGTGTTGCAAACTGCCCAACCCCCAAAGTATCTTTACTTCACTTGCTCATCACTGTGTGGCAATGGCCATAGAATGAAGTCTATGAGTCGATCACGGTCTCAAATCGTATTGTATTGTGTGGGATGTATTCAAAGGACATCACCAGGGAGGTAGATTAGAATTCTCTTAAACTCCCTGTCATATCTCATTCAGCTGCCATCTCTTACCTTGATTAGCCTGAAAAACAATAGTCTCCTGCAGCTTTATCTAAACATTCCCTCCTTCATCTCATTAAACTTAAACACTGTATATTAGATAAGCCACAGATGTAAAGAAAACCTTTGGTAAATGCTGGGAAGGGGGAAATCAACAAAATGGTCGATTAAAAAAAATTATTTTTCCTTTTATATGTAATTACTTCAAAAAAAAGAAAAAAAAACAGCAGCATGTATTTTGGAAGGTGGTTTTGTGTGTAATGCACCAAGTAATCTAGCTCAAGCTTATGTAAGTGGTAATGTCCCTTTCAGGATGGGTACAACGAAAGCACGGTGATAGCATTCTCCAGAAATGAGTGAACACGCAGATCTTGAGGTTAGAACAGCAGGCAAGGAACTGAGCCTTTAATGAATAATATATATACAATGCAACGCGGGGCCTATCGGCCAGTGGGAAATTACACCCTGGCGTCTTATTGCATTTCATCGGAAATTCCTCTACTGGCATATTGCTGCGATACATCAGAAGTTCCTGCCTGGCGTCTTGGGGTCTGGGACATAATTAGACCAGGGACGGATAATGGAATTAACTCTTGTCACCAAGAGGCATTTGCACAACATACCACCAAAACATAATCAATAAGACAATGGCAGAATGTGAGGATAAACAGGGGATTCAGAATATACAGTATCAGATAATGGGGCAGTATTTTCCAGACAAGACAAAGACCACTCCAATCTTTAACAGATGTAAACACACTCCAGATAGGCTAAATTGGAAAAGGCTAAAGTGACCCACACACTAATTATATAAACCAGTGGTTCCCAACCACGGTACTCAAGTACCCTTAACAGGCCAGATTTTAAGGATTGCCTTGGGGAAAAGCAAAGAGAATCCTGCAATCGCTGAGCAGCAAATAATTTCACCTGATTAACTAAATGGTGTTAGAGTAGGTCTATAACAGTTTGGCTATACCAGCATTGACAGACATTCATATTCCTCAGGAAAAGGACAGGGGGTTACCCTAATTTGGTTTGTTTAAATAGGTGAGGACAGCGATTAAGGCTGCTATCAGACGAGCGTAGTGTTCACGTCCGTGATTGCGCCTAAAAGTACGTCCGTGATAGCATGAAAGGAAGTCCATTGGAGCCTGACACATGAAGTACGTCCGCACTGAACTGCGGACGCATGACGGACGCTGCAAACGGACGCAGGTTAGGCAAGAACGTAATACTGCTAGAACGGACGTGCGGAGTGCGCCACGTCCACAACGTCTGCATAGCTTTGTGTGTGAGTGATGGAGCATGGTCAGACGGACTGCATTTATAAGTCCAGCATTTTTGACGGACAGAATGTTTTTTCATTGTAATTTATTTTTCCCTCCTACATCCGTCAAAAAATAACTTCAGTGAAAAAACGGACTGTGTGACCACTACTGCGTCATCCGTACTGACGATGTCCGTACTGCACGGACGTACAGTCCGTAGAAATCACGCTCGTCTGACCCTAGCCTTAAACGTAGCATTTATTGTATACTTAAAAAAATCAAACTAACAACAACAAGAATAGAATAGAAAAATTTCTGGTACTGGTTGGGAGTATGTTAGATCCCAACCAGTACCAGTAGAGATAACATACTCCCAACCAGTACCAGAAATTTTGCTCCTGAAGACGCCCTAGCGGCGAAACATGTCGAGCACCGGATATGGGATAAATTGTTTTCTGTACATTTTTATCTTTTTGGATCAATGACAGCAATGTTTACTTTATAGTCAGTCTCTTTCTTTCACTGTTCTATGAGACCATTCTAAGGATCTCTATTCTGGCCGCATTGGGCCTCTCTTTCTACAATAAGTGTATTTTGAGACTAACCTCCTTTTTTGGTTGACCCTATGTTTTGTTGTTTGCCAATATGCAATTACCTATTCATATGGTACGCGATGTGGATTTAATGCGTTGAACAGGGTCCTAAGGAAAAACAGCTTAGTCTGTCATTTTCCCAGTGTCTCACCTACCCATACAAAGAATCTACACCCGATGTGGCATTGATTTTTTCTTTTCTACATGGCTTGTGTGGGACACAGTTGTTTATGTATGTTTGTTTTTTTAAGTATACAATAAATGCTACGTTTTAATCGCTGTCCTCACCTATTTAATAATTTCACCTGTGCTGTTCTTCAGATATCTGTAAAACCTGACCTGTTGGGGGTATTTGCAGACCGCGATTGGGAACCACCGATATAAATCATAGTAAAGCATAGACAATAACGATAATAATAATAACAGTATTCATGTGTAGCGCACAGAAGACACAAACACCCTGCACCTAAATTTTAGGTACATGGTGACTTCAAAATAGGAGAGGACAGAGAAACCATTTAAACATCAGGCCTGCACCTCCTAAATGAATTTCTAGGTCCATGTACCCAAAGTTCAAAGTGACTCTCATCACATGTAAATTACTGCAAATGTGTGTGAATCATCAATACTTACAGTCTATGTTGTTAGACAGGACACGGATGCACTGCTCATAGAGTGACATCATTTTAGGTAAATAAGCAGTCTTCGAACCGGAATACACCTGCATTTTAGAATTTAATCTGCGCCCGGTGAACCCAGAGGAATCCTCATCCTCCTGGACAGAAAGTAGAGGTGCTGTAGTAGACAGAAGAAATAAAAATATGAAAAAGCTGCATTTCCAGGACAGATGTTGAATCATGCATAGCCTTACTCACTCATACAGTTATGTAATATATTTTGTATTAATACCTTTTCGTTTTGCAGGGGAAAACACAACAGGTTCAATTGAAGGAAGGGGACGATAATTTGGCTGTATCATGGGCAGTGGTATATCCGGCAATACAGGAACCTGGTCTATCTGTGGAGGGGAAAAAGATTTATTTATTTTATTTATTTATAAAGGATTTTAGCAGGAAGGATATATTGAGATTTCTCTCGTTTTCAAGTATGTCCTGGGTTCAAGAACATGGTTACAGAAATACAAAGTAGTAAAAAGCAAGAAATTAACACAAAACAAATATACAGATTAACAGAAAATAAATATGTAGGAAATATAGTCACTATATTTGTGTTTGTATGCAGTGAAATATATGTTTTGAGAGAATCCAGATTCCCACTCCAGTTTTCTAAATCATGCATGGTGCTGCAGCTAAACTGCAAGAAACAGACATTAAGAATCATAAAATGAAAATGGGAAATAACCAGATTAACAGATCTAATGTGTTAGTTTAACAGATATGGTGCAGCTTGGATCGCTCTAGTGGTAGATGACATACCTATTCAATGGGGCAAATTATTTTACATTGAATGGCCTGGGAAATGTCTTTTTTAATGTTTGGAGAGAGGAAGACTCTATGATTGGCATGTCAATGTGCAGGTTGGTCATATGCAGGGCCGGCCCAAGACATTGTGCTGCCTGGAGCGAAGGATGAAATGCTGCCCCCCCCAAAAAAAACACACAGCGTGTATGAGCGTATCAACATGCGCCACAGCAATAAAATTCAAACACTCCTACACACCGTACATTAGAATTTTATTGCTGTGGAGCTCTGTGATACAGTAATGTGAGGTGTATATAACTGAGCCCAGCGTCACATACCCAGCAGTGCCCAGCGTCACATACCCAGCAGTGCCCAGCTTCACATACCCAGCAGAGCCCAGCGTCACATACCCAGCAGTGCCAAACGTCACATACCCAGCAGTGCCCAGTGTCACATACCCAGCAGTGCCCAGTGTCACATACCCAGCAGTGCCCAGCATTACATACCCAGCAGTGCCAAGCGTCACATACCCAGCAGTGCCCAGTGTCACATACCCAGCATCACATACCCAGCAGTACCCACACATGGATATATTTGCCCCAGCGCATGGATATATTTGCCCCAGCTCACTCATGGATATATTTGCCCCAGGCTCACTCATGGATATATTTGCCCCAGGCTCACACATGGAAATATTTACCCTCAGACTCACACATTGATATATTTGCCCCCAGACTCACACATTGATATATTTGCCCCCAGACTCACACATGGATATATTTGCCCTCAGGCTCACTTATGGATATATTTGCCCCCAGGCTCACTCATAGATGTATTTGCCCCCAGGCTCACTTATGGATATATTTGCCCCCAGACTCACTCATATATATATATATTTGCCCCCAGGCTCACCTCTGCTGGCCCCTCCGACGGGCAGATCCTGCGGCCTCCGCGTTCCTTCCTTCAATGAGCGGCAGCCTCGTGAGTATCTGCCGCTTGCCTGGGATCCACCTTCCAGCCTCCCGCGAGATCACGTGATCTCGATCGCGGCAGGCTGGCGGATGGATCTCAGGCGAGCGGCACATACTCATGCGGCTGCCGCTCGTTGAAGGAACGAACGTGGCGGCCGCACGATCTGCCGTCGCCGCAAAAAAAAATAGTGCAGAGCGCAGCAGCGGTGCGGGGGGCTGAAATTTGCCGCCCCTGAATTTCTGCCGCCTGGCGCCGCTGCTCCGCTCTGCACCATTGTCGGGCCGGCCCTGGTCATATGCCAGAAGAATACATACAAGTGTGGACCAGAGTGCAAACCTATGTGTTCTTAACCCCTTGTCAGGAGTTAAGACTTGTAAACTCACAGGCAATACAGAGAGCGCCACATTTCCTATTCAAAATCAGGCATGTTTAAGGCACCTCTGATTGCCATAATTATTGGAGAAAAAAGGCAACAAATAATAATAAAAAAACCATTTCATTGCAGTTGAGCAAAAACAGGATGAGACAAAAGGTTGCGCAACTGTGAAGAGAGCTAGGAGTCCAGGAGCTCTACACCTCTTGAGACTTCACATGTCCCTAAGAGTCTGTTGAAGACCAGGGTGGGCTCTAAGTGACCCCCTTGAATGGTTTTGTTTATTTGTAAGTTTGTTGTGTGATCACAGTGCACTTACCAATTAAATAAACACTGGATGAGAAGCTGCAAGTGTTTGTAGAATACAAATATCCTTCATTGAGTACCAGGCAGTTTCTTAAAACTCAAGAGCTGTATTGTCTTACAATTCAATATTAATCGTAAATTTCAGAATTTCTTTTTAAAATATTTTTTCCATTATTTTAAATAATAAAACACTGAAATGTTCAAAGCTGTGCAGCATAAATACTTAGGAGAAAGTAGAAATAGTCATAAAGATTAAGAATACTTCTGGGCCCTGTCAAGATATATGTTATGCTATGCTATATGTCAGCCAGTAATTATTAAAAAAAAATCATTTTAAAAAAAATAGACAGGGAAGATAGTGACAGAAACGAAAATAGCGGTGCTAAAATTGGTACTGAGGGAACTGTGCACAAAGAAAATAAGATTACAAAATAATACATATATAAATATATCTGACCTTGACCTTGCTGTGTGTGGTTGGCTTTTGGGCCTCTTTTTCCTTCTTGATTACAGCTGGCTCCGATTTGTGTTTTGCATTGTCCTTGCTGGTACTTTCTGATTTGCTTTCATTTAGCTTCTTGCTGCTCTTGATTGGTGTTGTGGTTGATGGCTTTACTGTTGGCTTCTTCTTCTTTTTGGGTTGGTCATAGCTCAGATAAGATTCGAAAGACATCTGTGGCTTCTCAAATTCATCTTCCACTTCTTGGTCTGTGCTGGGCAGGGAAATTTTTATTGATTTCTTTTCCGGTGGTACCTGCTCAACAGTTTTGGACTTGACCTTGTTCTTGTCCACCTTGTCTTTGGCTGGTGGCTCTTCCTCTCTTTCTGTTGACTTCTTTACTTTTTCCACAGGATGCATATCGCCAGACACCTTTGTTTTCTCAGATTTAGATTTTTCTGGGTGCTTTAGCTTTTTAATATCCATTTGATCATCACCATTACTCTTGGAGCTGCTCTGTTTGCTTTTCTTCTTAGTGACCTGCTCTTTACTCTCAGGAAATTTCTCTTTGCTGCTTCCTGCAAGAGATGAGTAGTCTCGATGCAGCTCCATTGAAGACAATTTTTCCTTCTTCCTTTCTGGTTCCACATTCTTGGCTTCATGTTGGTGTTTCTCCTTGTGTGAAGACTTTTGCTCTTTGTCTGGTTTGTGGATTGCTCTGTCTCTGCAAATATTTACAGGATTGTGGATGGGTTGTGGAGAGTAAGTCTGTCCATCGTCTGAGTCTTCCTGTTCAGAATACCTTTGATAAGAACTCTGCTTTCTGTAATGACCCACTGACCTATGCCTGTCGTCTCTTTGGTTGTAAGACTCAAGGGCTTCTTCGTACTCCATTTCATCTTCATCAAAATCTTCTCTTGGGGACGGATCCCTTAGCCGTTTCTTGGAGCTACTTTTATGACACTCGCGTTCTTCAGGTTCTGCAGCTCTGTGGAGACAAAGTTTAATTAAGACTAAGAACTGGAATGTTTTATTTTGAGAAGGTTTAGACCCAGGACTACAACTGGGAGCACAGGATATCATCTCATTAGATATATATAAAAAAAAAAGGTTATCAACACAATATTGCATACACTCAACAAATCCTGTTTATCCCACCTTGGGGCTTCCTGTGGGACCAACTTCTTCCATTGTGCAACAAGGTTTTTTGCAAAATCACCAACAGTTTCATGTTTCCTTAGGCTGTTCACGGCTTTACCAACTCCAGTCTCCTACGTGATAAATCAAAGAGAGTTTGGGTTAAAATTCTAATTCAAACCTATGAGCCAGTATGAAAACCAAGAAGACAACTACACTTGATTAGGCGCCATATTCTGTTCAATTCCGGATCTGAAGCTTATATATTTTGCTGTCTATATTAACACATAACTACATTTGCTAAACAGAAAGCACAGAGCAATATCCCAATGACATTAGATCAAATTAAAATTACGTGTTGAATGGGGTCAGGCAGATATAAGAAAAATGCAATTTGAAGACTGTTCATGGCACAAGAAAATCAAAACAAAACCCATTCTCCCTCCTTGTACTCAGTGCCCGAACACCAACTTTACACATAAAGTTCTACTAAGCAAATTGGGAACCTATTCTAAGTTTGGTCTAAACCTAACCAGACCTGTTGGAAACTTAACAACTCCATAGACTTCAATGGCTCTGGTAAGTTTACAATAGCTCTGGTTAAGTTAACATCAATCTTGGAATAAGGCCCTTGGTGTCATATTAATCTAAAAACAGAGTAACCTGCAGGAAGAGTGTTCTTTCTGGCTCCTATATTTCTACACATTCAGAGACAAACTTTACATCTCTATATTTCTACACAGAAATTTATCATTGCCTGGCTTCTAAAAATAATCCTCGCTGACTCATCATGTTCTAAACTAGCACCTAGAGTTCATAATAACGTATCACTCCCTGCTTTAAAAAAAATCATGTGGAGGGGGGGGTCTCTTGACAGGGCTTCAAGATGGCTGCTTGAGGGACTAGCTCATTCCACACCACCACTATGCACAATTACTTCTGCGTTTAGTAAGGCTTTTGATACTGTTCCGCATAGAAGGCTTATCAATAAATTGCAATCTTTGAGCTTGGATTCCAATATTGTTGAATGGATTAGGCAGTGGCTGAGTGACAGGCAACAGAGGGTTGCGCAAGGTATTGTTACCAGTGGGGTACCTCAGGGGTCAGTACTTGGACCCATTCTATTTAATATTTTTATTAGTGATATTGCAGAAGGTATTAATGGTAAAGTATGTCTTTTTGCTGATGACACAAAGATTTGCAACAGGGTTGACGTTCCTGGAGGGATCAGCCAAATGACAAATGATTTAGGTAAACTAAAAAAATGGTCGGAGCTGTGGCAATTGAGTTTTTACCGTGGATAAGTGCAAGATAATGCACCTGGGACGTAAAAACCCAAGGGCTGAATATAGAATATTTGATACAGTCCTAACCTCAACATCTGAGGAAAGGGATTTAGGGGTTATTATTTCAGAGGATCTAAGGGTAAGTAGTCAATGTAATAGAGCAGCAGGAAATGCTAGCAGAATGCTTGGTTGTGTAGGGAGAGGTATTAGCAGTAGGAAAAGGGAAGTGCTCATGCCACTGTACAGAGCACTGGTGAGACCTCACTCGGAGTACTGTGTGCAGTACTGGAGACCGTATCTCCAGAAGGATATAGACATCTTAGAGAGAGTTCAGAGAAGGGCTACTAAAATGGTGTACGGCTTGAAGGAGAAAAGTTACCAGGAAAGGCTTAATGATCTTAACATGTACAGCTTGGAAAAAATACGAGACAGAGGAGATATGATAGAAATATTTAAATACGTAAAGGGAATCCACAAGGTAGAGGAAGGGAGTATATTTAAAAGGAAACAAAGTAGCAAAACAAGAGGACATAGTCTTAGATTAGAGGGGCAAAGGTTTAAAAGTAACATCAGAAAGCATTATTTTACTGAGAGGGTGGTGGATACATGGAACAGTCTTCCAGTTGAAGTGGTAGAGGCCAAAACAGTAACTGAATTTAAGCAGGCATGGGATAGGCATAAGGCTATCCTAAACAAAAGATAAATCCAGGTAAAGTATCCATGTAATTGGGCAGACTAGATGGGCCGAAAGGTTCTTATCTGCCGTCATTTTTCTATGTTTAGAGGCCATGGTCATGAAGAAGAGGACCTCCCAGAACTCAGACTCTCCGGACACTGCATCCATTAGTTGCTGGGCCAATTGCTCTTTATTTCCAAGCCATCGCAGGCAGGCTTCCGCTTTATTGCAGCATCCAAGACGGTGGATGACTCTACACACTGCAGCTCACCATCCTATGACAAGGGCCCCTCACATTAAACTCTGGCTGCGATGATTGCAGCACGGCCGACAAAGGATGACATCCTTGAGATGGTGGCAGTTGTGGAAAAAAACTCTGCGCACGGAAATTGCAGATGTCCGCTCTGAGCTCTCGTGCCTAGATTGCCGCTTCACCAGCATGGAACAGTAGCTCCAGACAATGGAAGCCCGTGCAGAGGCTCCTTTTTCTTCCCTATAGGGTGAGCTATTTGGTCTGATACAGAAACTAGATGACCTAAATAACCAGTTGCATTGCCACAACCTCAGCGTGCACGTTATCAAGGCCCAACGGGCTTTGAGGCCCCACTTAGATCACAGAACGATCCACCATGGGATCTCATCTGTTACTTGCTTGATTCTTCTCTTAAGGACCGTATTATGCGATGTGCCAGGGGGTCCAGAGTCTGGACAATAGACGGGACTCTATTGCCCTTTTTAATGACCTGTTCCCATATACTCTGAGTCGTACACTTTGCCCCATTACCCAATTGCTCTCTCAGCGGAAAATTCCCTATAGGTGGGGAATTCCCTTTTCACTCTTGACTAGACAGGGATATGTTATGGAGACCATCAGGAGCCACCAAGATGTGCAGACCTTTTGAGGCACTATTGCTGCTGAGGGATACATTGACCCTCTTTGCCCCACCTATCCCTGCACCGATGTCCTTAGGTCAACTTTGTTCGCCTGATTTGAAACTTAGTGACCCCTTTGTCCTTGAGAACCACCGGTTTTTCCAAGCTCTATGTCTCTCAGACATAACAGTTTGACTACATGCCATTTGTCCTGTGTATATTGTAGCCAACAGCACTGCTACTACTGTTCCTGAACAGGCAATGTTTCTATAATTCAGTCTGCTCTACGAATTGGGGCCTACGGTAGACACATGACCAATTCCCGACGATTTTGAGTTCTTCGCATATATTGCTGATAACTTTGCTGAATTGGGTAGGGCATAGTGGTATTACTCAGTGGTATTACTCACCCTACATTCACCAACTGCAGCCAACTACTGAGTGGGATAAACTCCTTCCTGCACCTATGTATTTAGGTCAACTTTGCTTACCTGATTTGCAGCTTGGTGACTCTCTTTGTCCTGAAGCCCCATATGTTTTTCCGAGCCCTACATCTCACCAATATAACTGCTTGATTAGATGTCACTTGTCCTGTTTGCTTTGCACGCTGTGTGAACCCCCATCCAATGGACTCGCCTTCACCACCTTAACTGTTACGCTATATCCATGTTCATTGCTGTTATGTATGTTGCTGTCCCTCCACAGTTTATAGTCTGTGGGTAGTCTTATTGTCATTTACATTGATTTTATTGTTCCAGTGTTTGGTTTTACGCACAGTTTTATCGTTTGGTGCACTCCTATGTTATTCTGGTACAGTGTGATGTGTTTTTGTTTTGCCATGCTGCAAACCAACTACACAATGGACTCACCTTTACGGTTATGCTACGTCCGAAATTATTGGTGCTCTGTTTTTCGTTATGTCCCCTTAGTATTTAGTCTGTGGAAACTCTCATTGTTATTCAGTTTCTTTAATTGTTCCTCAGTTCAGTTATACCCACGGTTTTAGGGTTTGGGTCATTCCTATGTTATTCTGGTATTCGGATAGATGCTGATTGGGTGAACTTTTTTTAATTTTATACTTCCCCCTTCCAGCTCACTCCCTTTTCGCTTCCTGAAGATGTTGTGGAAGGGACTCTCTACAGTTTACGTTTCACTTTCTTTCCTCAACTCTTCTCCTCCTAACGCGTCCTTCCCCCCCATGAGGTCAGAGGAGCGTTCAATACCTCAGCCGCTGCAAGTGCTAAGTTAGCAACTTGCCATTGAACGCCGTTCTGCCGCTCAGCGCTCAGCACTGCTAACTTAGCACTTGCAGCGACCCGAAGAGATGCTGCGAGTAGCTGAGTGTGCCGTAGTAAAGATGGCCGCCGCCATGAAGCAAGTAACAATTTTGTATAGCAATGTTAATTTTTAGGTTTTTGTTTACCAAAGCACAAAATATTTATTTATTATTTACCCCTGCACATAGACATATATTACAGCTCAATTATATTTTGTTTCAGAAGTAAACATAAGGTTTATTCAATAAAAACTATCATTTGTGATGTGTGTGTATACAAAACGGAATTGTGCTGACTGCTTTTCTTTATCATATATACCTCAACTGTTGTCCGAGTCGTACGAAAAACAATCTGAATCTTTCATTAAGAAATCGTCGGCCATTTTACTTTGAAATTCGCATCCAAAGCGTTCAATGACACTGCTGCAGCAAACTGAATTGCTGCGCTGCAGCAATTCAGCAGCTGCTGAGGTATTGAACGGGGCTCAGGTGCACCTTGTCTGGGTGGTGGCCGGGGCGAGTGTATATTGCATTTGCCTCCATCTGGTAGGTGGTGTCCCCTTCCCCTATATCACAGCTCTGGCATTGTTGCCTCACCCTTCCTTGCTCCTTCTTCAAACGTTTTCCCTTTATTCCCCCCCCCTTAACAAAAAGAATATCATGTGGGGTATTTACAAAGCATTAGGCTAATTGAACATTTCAGCCAGACATGGCAGAAAGGAAAAAAATACCAGATTTGGAAATATTTTCAAACGGAGTTATTTTAGCCTAAACTTTGAAATTTCCAGGCAATCTTCTACTACTTTGCTGCTTAGTCACATAACATATATAGAAAATGGCAACCATGGGGTGGGGGGTCATCCACTAAGCCCCCTTGTTTGTCAGCATTGCAAACACTGGTTATAATTGGCTATATTGCAGTGCCGAAAAACGCCAGCACTTCTCAAAACTAAAAAGCAAAAGAAGAGGCTTTGTAGCTTCTCCTTTTGTGGTTTAGTTTTGAGAAGCGCCATTGTTTCTCAGCACTGAAATATTGGCAATTTTTGCAACACCAATGCTAAGTGGATAAGTCCCACAGAATTTTCAAATATATCTTACCACTAGAATTTCAACAGTAATTGGCAGTTCAGCAAGTCTTTTCAGAGTCTTGTGAAGCTGTGGAAAAAACAAGCCAAAAAAAATCAGTTTACGCACTGTAAAACATGAAAATATATAAATAGAATTTATTTAAAGAGTACATGATAAACAAGGTGACACAATTGGCATGGATACACACTTCTTCTGGTATTCAATAGAAATGTACTATTCCTTGCAGATAGAGAAACCTGTAACAGTATGGATTGAAAAGATTAAGGGCCCTATCACCTCCTTACCGCTAGCGCTCACATAAATGAGCGTTAGCGCTAGGTTAATTGAGGTGAAAGTGGGACGTCTGTACACCTCCCGATCGTTAAAGGGTTAAAAAAAACCATTAGTGAATCGATATTAGCGCTTTCTGTGCAAGCTTACTGTACTTTGCGCTCCCTATGCCCATGGGGAGCGCAAAGAGTAAGCAATCGGTAATTAGCGTTAGTCCATCAAGCTTAGAATCCACCCTTTAGGGACCAGCCCAGGTAGACACTGGATCCTAGAATTGTACATCTGGCTACTAAATTCATGCATCATTCTATACAAATCAATGTGTAAACCTTTGCCAAACCAAATAGCTGCTCCTAAATTTGATATCCTGTATATTGTTCATGTTATTGCGGATGTTTGCACACATGCACTTCAGGATGTTTTGGGCAAGACTGTGTTTTAATTTATTTAATGTTCATTAATTATTTATTAATATATTAGATTTTTGTTTTGTGTCATGTAGTGAGTCTTCTGTTGTTTTAGTAGCACCATGGTCCTAGATCAGGGTTTCCCAAACCTGTAGTGAAAAAAAAGAGAGGTTTGTGAGGGTCCTGAGCAAAAGCAACGGCACTAGTGGCCTGCTCTACGGTGGGGCCCGCTCAGGTCTCACAGGTAGTGATGGGCCGAACACCCCCGTGTTCGGTTCGCATTCGAACTCGGACACCCGAAAAAGTTCGACCGCAAACTCGAACACAATGCAAGTCAATGGGGCTCGAACGTTCGAAAATTAAGGTCCCCTCCAAGAGGGCATATATGCAAGATATTGGCCATAAAAGGTGTATGGGGGTCCAGGTACTGCCCTGGGGGAGAGGAAACAATGAAAATTTAAAAAAAAAAAAAAACATTTTTTAACCCTTTCACTGCTGAGCCATTTCACCGCTGTGCGCTGAGCTAATTTTTACCGCTTTTGCTCATGTTTAAACGCGATGTGAAGCCATGGGAAATGTTTATCACCAACGCGTGGGAAATGTTTGACCAACAATGAGTGAGAAATGTTTATGAATCCCATAGGCTTCAATGTTAAAAATATTCCCGTTTTAATGCAATATCTAATAAACCGTTTATTATTATATTCTGCAGTAAAGAATCTCTTTATTTTTAGATTTTTTAGGATCTTTTAAGCATTTTTTGGAAATTTCTTAAATTTTTATTTTCCTCGAACTTTCTGCGAACGTCCTGAAAAGTTCATAGGTCGCGAACTTTCGAACAGCCAATGTTCGAATCGAACTTCGAACGATTCGAACCGGCAGCCCATCACTACTCACAGGGTTTTTGCTCGATTGTGCCATTACAGGGATGAATGCTCCATGGGCCGAAAGGTTCTTATCTGCCGACATTTTCTATGTTTCTATATGCAAGTCAGCCTGCTCTCACCCAGAAAGGGTGGTCGAAACGATCGTCGGGGGTTGCTGCATCTCTCGTGCAGGGGTGATGGCAATCATTACTGGCCACCCTTTCTGGGTGAGAGCAGGCTGATTTGCATATGGCGCATTCGTCCTTGTAATGGCACAATCGAGCAAAAACCCTGTGAGACCTGAGCGGGCCCCTCCGTAGAGCAGGCCACTAGCGCCGCTGCGCGTCCTCAGGACCCTCACAAACCTCTCCTTTTTTTCACTACAAGTATACAGGGTAATCCAGACGTGGACCCCTTGCTCGAGGTGCCTAGAGAGGTGTCAGCTATACCCTCCTGACGAGGTCTAACAAGGCCGAAACAATCGTAGGGGGTTGCTGCACCTCTCGTGCAGGGATGACGTCCTTGGCAATCAGTGCTGGCCACCCTTTTTGGGTGAGAGCAGACTGATTTGCATATGGAGCATTCATCCCTGTAATGGCACATACAAGCTAAAACCTTGTGAGACCTGAGCGGGCCCCACCGTAGAGCAGGCCACTAGTGCCGTTGCTCGTCCTCAGGACCCTCACAAACCTCTCCTTTTTTCCCCAAACCTGTCCTCGGGACCCTCAACCAGGGCCGATTTTGCAAATCACCTTGAAAACTCAAAAACAAGCAAACAAAAAAAAGTTCAATTTTTTTTTTGTGTTAAATCCAATTCCATTTCTTCTTTTAAATACAACCTTTTTCTGGCACCTTAAAAAAATGAATGCGAGTACCGAGGATCTAAAAATTATTCTCTGCTCTATGAGCATTTGAGGCTAGGGTCAGACTGAGGCAGTGCGAACGCGCGTTCTGGCGCACATAATCACGGCCGTAGTAGCAGCAGATGCCGGGCAATGACGGCCAATATACGAAGTACGGTCGCACAAAAGTCCGGCTGCGCAACGCAAGTGGAAAATGAACGCATTTTTTCGAGAACGTTAAACCACTAGTACTGACGTACAGAGTGCGCTGCGTCCGCTAGCGGCGTGTTTGCGTGATTGGGAGACGTCAGACACTGCTAATGTCCGGCCAACATAACGTCCAGACACAAAAAGTGTTTTATTGATGATCCGTACAAAATCACGGATGAAACTGCGCATAGTATGACCGCTATCGCGTATTCCGTGAAAAAATACGTCCATTCTTCGAACGCACATTTTCACGGACAACGTGAAAAATGCGTTAGTCTGACCCTAGCCTAAGGAGGAATTGAGAAGAGATTTCATTGTCTGCAACATAAAGGTTCACTATTAGTTCTTAGCAACAAGCACTCCACTTTCTTTGTATTTGTTATAGAGTTGAGGTTCATACTATTGCATCTCCTGTAGGGTTTACATCTAGTATACAATGTTTCTTGCAAGTGATCAGCAGCCTTCAGCAATGTGATGTCATCTGGTTGTATCAGGGATTGAAATTCCAAGACATTTACTTCTGGCTCCTTTATTTCAGGACTATCTAGATCAGGGCTGTCAAACTCTGCCCCCCCCCCCGATGTTTCTGAACTACAACTCCCATGATTCTCTGCCAACTATAGCATTTAAAGAGTTCTGGGAATTGTAGGCATCAGCATATGGAGGGCTGTGAGTTTGACAGCCCCGATCTAGATTGTAAATCTACTATAAAAATAAAAAAGTGTATGTCGACGCCTACGTTTGATATAAGTTTGTAAGCCGGTACTTGCACTAACTCTTAGATAATTAAAAAGGCTAAACTTATATAATTGCTAATTGCAGGGGTCAGTAACTTTGGCCCTCCAGATGTTTTGGAACTGCATATCCAATAGGCTCTACCAAATATCAAGGGAGATGTAATTCAAAAACATCTGTGGGGGCCAAGGTTGCTGATAGGGTTAAAGGGTTATTCTAATTGCTTCTGAAACAAAACTCAATCAGTTCAGCATATTATAAAGAAGCATTTTCCTAATTTGCATCCAGTACCTATTTCCTACCTTTGGCGACATATTTCAGTTTAAAAGAAGGGTCTGTGTGCTTCGTCCTGTTGCCCTAAACTTGTGGGCTTTACTGACTAGCAAATTCCCTGTGTTGATTCCTGCTTCTGCCTCACACATATATGAAAGTTGCGTTATTTCCGAGGACTTTCAGTCATCTGAAGCACAGGGACTTAACTGCCACCACAACTAAAACTGCATGGATCTCCCGGAATGGCGAATAGATAAAGGAGCTCATCATCCAATTATTCAGGCTAACACCTCGATTTTGCACTGGCACGGCAAACTGCAAGTAAACAGACTCTGCCAGAGACACATGAGGGAATGCTCCTTTACACTGAGCCTATTTTCCCCCTAATCTTTACATAGGACATTCTTTCTGTCAACTATCACTTGTCCTAAGTGTTTGCATTTCTAATTTTCCTTCCATAGTGCAACTGAATGAATCACACAGACTTCTCATCGGTAATTAACCCCTCATTCAAAATGCAATCTTCCCTCAATGGATGTCTACTAATCTCTCATCTCTGTGCCATGTACCAAGGGACTGCTCATTTTTTTAAATGACGGGCATGAATCTATATCACTTAAAACGTAGCGATATACAAAAACCTTCCACTTGGTCAGCCCCCTCATAAAGCATTCATTTGAAGAAGATAGCACTTATCACTTTTTAAAATCATTCCAGTTCACTGCTTGGTTCTGTTGTTGAAAGGAATAGAGGTGAGCCCTTGAAGACATTCAAACTCAACATTATGGGAAATCAAGGCTTACCAAATCCAAAAGTCAGGTAGCCAAGGGGTGCTAGACTTTTACTTCTGGCTCATTCTACATGAATCTATATAAAAACAAATTCCTGAATTCTAAAAATGTGCATCTGCTAAATTTTTTTATTGACCCTTACTGTTTGATATGGATTTGCCAAAAACACAATACAGCCCTTCCGGTGCCTACTGACTCAGAAAGTCTGTCAGTGGCAGGGAGGAAACAAAACACTCTCCTACTACTGTTTTCTATGTCCAGTATTGTCACCTTTCCCTTTTAATGCTGTGATCCTTTAGGCTGGGGTCAGACGAGCGTTTTTAAGAGCTGAACGATCGTCCGTGAGAGTGGATGTTCCTTCCACTCTGACTCCCATCTGGCCACATTCCTAGGTGCAATAAGTGCGCTCAACGCTGCAAGGCTCGATCTTCCTATGAAGGATCACACTTTGCAGCCCTGTCGAACGCGCAGCGTGGTGCTTCGATGGGGAGGCTTTCAGCATGGCCGTTGTAGCACACGCAATTTGTGCGTGCGACAGACGCTGCAAGGCACGTCCTTACAAGCGCACATAGTGCGCTTGTCTGACCCCGGCCTTAACCTTCACATGCTGAATAGTAATGCCTTTTTCTATGTTCAATACACGTGTAGCAAGCATTTCTTGTATGAAAATTTTTAATTATTTGGCATTTTAGCTATTCATTATTTGATTATAAAGTGACATAGTATTCTAACCCCCCCTTTTCTTTTTAGTTCTGAACCTTAGGTATAAAGTATATATATATATATTATTGTTTTATTGCAACAGTGGCATGGCTGTCACCTTTTAACTAAACTGAGGTACTTGTTAATTATGGATGCATTAGGTAGGGCAAGTAGGGATGCACCGAAACTGAAATTTCCGGCCGATACCGAAAATTCGGGATTGGTTCGGCCAAAAACCGAAAAGCAGACATGAGAACCTGGGCCTGGAGGCGGGGGACTCGCCTGATCCCGGAGGCCGGCCGAGCAAGCTGCTCGGCCGGCCTCCAGGCTCAGGCGAGCCCCTGGCTCAGCTGGGACTTCAAGGACTTCAAGACCCAGCCGAACCGGGGCATGCCTGAGCCTGGAGGCCGGCCGAGCAGCTTGCTCGGCCGGGCCTCCAGGCCCAGGTTTGCATGGCTGATTGGTTGCACCTTACATACTCACATACATCCTCCTACTTCGGTTCTGAGCTCCAGCGGTGACAGTCCTCAGGCTGTCGCAGGCTGCTTGGCCGAACTCCAGGCCCAGGCGAACCCCTGGCTCAGCCGGGCCTCCAGGCCTAATTTTGAAATGGAAATTTTCGGCCGTTTTTTCCAGCTGAATTTCCATTTCGGCCATAACCAAAAAACACCATTTTCGGACGATAATTTTCAGTGGCTGAAATTTCGGTGCATCCCTAAGAGCAAGGTTTCCTCTTCATTAGCAACAAGAGACAAGAATCCAGTCATTTAAATCCCAAAAGTTGCTGACAGGAATAACTGATGAGTGGAAGGGAAATAATTAAAAATGCAATTGTTTTACGTGGGACGAGTATATGATCAAATACTTTACTGAAATTGTACCTTGCGCACTGTATAAACAAACAATGGGTACACATCAAGTACACCTAGGGTTCCTCCAAATCCCCTGCAGCAAAATGCTCAAAACCACATACATCAAAATAACAAGAGGAGATTTATGTACTCCTGTTGTGCTTTTGATGTAGGCGAGTTTGAGCATTTTGCTCTGCCATCTGTCTTCCCATTTATATTGTACATGCACATTGGATAAACATTTTATAAATATCTATCAGAAACAAATTACACCAGGATTTCTATTAATTACAAGTTTCCCAGAACAGGGCAGCAAAATTACATACAGGGTTATTCAGAGAGTGTGAAAAGCAGGAGAATAACTGGAGGATAACTGGAGAATGAAAAATTCTAGGTCAAAATAGCCGATTTGGAAAGTGAGATGAAAGGGAGAATTTTTCTGGTTTGGCTATTTTGACCTAGAATTTTTCATTCTCCATCCATTCTCCAGTCATTCTCCTGCTTTTCACGCTCTCTAAATAACCCTGATATTGTAATATTAAATAGTCCTAGAAATTAGGGGTCAGAAACCCTGGCCCTCCAAATGTTTTGGAATTATATTTCCCTTGAGGCTCTGCAAACCTAATGAGCAGCCGAGCATCACGGGAAATGTAGTCTCAAAACATCTGGAGGGCCGTAGTTGACCACACCTGCTCTAAAGTGTGTGAGCACCGTCGCATTGAGATGCATGGTCACAAATTCATCTGACACATAAACCTGCCCCTGACCTAAGAAGTGAGAGCAGACTGTATAAATCACTCTATGCTCTCCACCATGCGCTTCATAGAGACACAGAGACAGATAAAGCTCAATTCCCTGTATCCTCCACTGGACTGCCAGATCTGTATATATACTTTTTTAAGATCAAGTAAATCTGCACACATAAAGATGGTTGTGAATGTATATAAGTGCATGTATAAGCATGTTGATTTAGGCTAATGTCAGACGAATGCAGTCTGTGCGCACTATACTTGTAACTGTTTACCATTGCTACAATCGGTGAAAATCACATTTTGTTGATCTAGGTAAGAAAATTTTAAAAATGAAGGCAGGGAAAATTCATTGACGGAACTTCTCCTGTCGTTATGTGAATTCCCCTCTCTGGATTGCTGACGTTTACAGTAGGGCTGAAACAACTAATTGATTAATCTACAACTAATCGATGATTTAGGCTAGGGTCAGACGAGCGTGATCTCTACGGACTGTACGTCCGTGCAGTACGGACATCGTCAGTACGGATGACGCAGTAGTGGTCACACAGTCCGTTTTTTCACCGAAGTTATTTTTTGACGGATGTAGGAGGGAAAAATAAATTACAATGAAAAAACATTCTGTCCGTCAAAAATGCTGGACGTATAAATGCAGTCCGTCTGACCATGCTCCATCACTCACACACAAAGCTATGCGGACGTTGTGGACGTGGCGCACTCTGCACGTCCGTTCTAGCAGTATTACGTTCTTGCCTAACCTGCGTCCGTTTGCCGCGGCCGTTGTGCGTCCGCAGTTCAGTGCGGACGTACTTCATGTGTCAGGCTCCAATGGACTTTCTGTTATGCTATCACGGACGTACTTTTAGGCGCAATCACGGACGTGAACACTACGCTCGTCTGACCCCAGCCTAAAATAGTTGTCAACTATTTCCATTATCGATTAATCGATGTTGATTAATCGTCCTGTGTACAGCACACACTGTTTAGAGTCAGACCGAGTTAAACGTAAATAACCTCAGCTTCAGAGCTGATTGGAGAAGACGCGCCGCTGCTTTACTAGGTATGATTTAGTTCTAGGTTTATGTCAGACAAAACCAGTTTGTTTTTATTCCGTTTACAACAGTAGCAGAACTATAACACAAAACATAGTATTCTGCCACTGAGTGAAGGAGCTGTATGCCTGTGTTTTATCCTTACTTGAAGCTGGAGTCCTGTGCCACCATCCCACCCTCAGGAACTGCCATTTCCTCCCTTTGGTCTGGTCCCTTTCCCCAAACTCACTCCCACACTCAGATCAGGTCTTTTGGCCATACCCACTCCCTCACACTCAGGTCAAGTCACTTGAGCAAAGTCACTCCCTTCCACCTCCAGTCCCTCCTCCCAATTTGTTCACAAAATTATTTAAAAGGGACACTCTACGCACCCTGACCACTTTAGCTTATTAACCCCAATTTCATGCTGACATTATCATCTATGACCAAGTGCTTGTAGCCGCGTTCATTTGAGAAGGCAAACATGGCCTTCAGCTGCGCATGTAGCATCAACCTATCCCTCTGACCAAGCACTTGCATACCTTGTGTGAAAAGTACGCAAGATACGCAATTTGCGTATGTACGTACGAAAGTTACGTACACTACACAAATTGCTTATGAAAAAAGGGGGAGGGGTTGTGGTTATTTTTTTACATAAAATTCCTTTTACGTAAACAATTTTTTTTCTATTTTTTTTTTATCCGATGAATCGATTAATCAAAATAATAAATAGGTCACCTAATCGATTATGAGAATAACTGTTAGTTGCAACCCTAGTTTACAGTGCTTGAAACAACGCTAAACTGTAGCGATTAGTGAATAACTCCCATAGTTACTAGAAACAAAAACTACAACAGTACACAAAGGTTTCTCATACAGGGTTATTCAGAGAGCGTGAAAAGCAGGAGAATGACTGGAGAATGAAAAATTCTAGGTCAAAATAGCCAAACCAGAAAAATTCTCCCTTTCATCTCACTTTCCAAATCGGCTATTTTGACCTAGAATTTTTCATTCTCCAGTCATTCTCCTGCTTTTCACGCTCTCTGAATAACCCTGATAATCTGCTAGTGCACCAGACATGTAAAAATACATAGAATTCTGGCATGGTGATAGTAGACGCTAGTTTCCTGGAATAAAAGTAAACATATATGGGAGTCATTTACATAACAATGTAGCGGCAGAATATTATTCATGAATCTTCTCTTGCCGTAGTTAGGATCGCCGACGTTTATCCCCATTGAAACAACAGTAAACTCCGGTGCATTGTGAATAACCCATATTTGTTCTCAGCAAGGCTTCATTGCAACACAGAGCAGCGTGTAAAATGCCGCTTTATATATTTGAATAAGGAAACTGGAATACTTGTTTGTATGAACGGACAATGGCTGGGGCTGAGCTTTTGGTTCAAGTTCTGTAGCAGCAGGACAGTTATCCTACGAACAGGGTTGTTTTTTCCTCATGTACGTCTCATGTTTGTGCTCCCCTATTGTTAAAGTGCTACAGAATATGCTGGCGCTATATAAATGCCTGTAACTGCTCTTGAAACAGAAGTGTTTATTGGGTATGTTAATGCATTGGGAAACAAGTGGTTAGTGGTGAAATACCTGAGTGTCATGCTGTGATTTTATAATCAGTCTGATTGTTCTATCTCAGGGGTCAGCAGTAGGGTCACCACTTCGGCCATGTTTCCCTGGACACGTATTACTATTTCATGCACAGGGGAGCACGGGGAAAAGTGCTGCCCTGCAACATGTATAATTCCTATGCAGCAGGAAAGCAATCAGGGCAGGTCAGCTGGGATTCCTTTTTTATTTTTTACCTGCAGTGTACCGGCTCTATATGTTGCAGGGTGGCATTTTTCATGCACTGTCCATCAGCATAAATACAGTTGTGTTCAAAATTATTCAACCCCCACTGAAATTGAGTGTTTTGGCCAGTTTGACATTGATTTTGATCATTCAGTCATCTTGCTTACAATTAAATCAAAGAGGCACGTGTAGGTCAGACAAATATAACATAACATTTATAATGAAATAATCACAAATGTCTTTTCTGTGCTCACATCATTATCAGTTTTATTCAACCCCCAAGTGACATGTAATCTTAGTACAACATCCTTTTACTGTTATAACAGCTTTTAAACGTGAAGCATAGCTTGACACAAGTGTCTTGCAGCGATCTACGGGTATCTTCGCCCATTCGTCATGGGCAAAAGCCTCCAGTTCAGTCACATTCTTAGGCTTGCGCACTGCAACTGCTTTCTTTAAGTCCCACCAGAGGTTCTCAATCGGATTTAAGTCAGGTGACTGCGATGGCCACTCCAAAATGTTCCAGCCTTTAATCTGCAACCATGCTCTAGTGGACTTGGAGGTATGCTTGGGATCATTGTCCTGTTGAAAGGTCCAACGTCTCCCAAGCCTCAGGTTTGTGACGGACTGCATCACATTGTCATCCAATATCTCCTGGTACTGAAGAGAATTCATGGTACCTTGCACACGCTGAAGCTTCCCTGTACCTGCAGAAGCAAAACAGCCCCAAAGCATGATTGACCCCCCGCCATGCTTCACAGTAGGCAAGGTGTTCTTTTCTTCATAGGCCTTGTTCTTCCTCCTCCAAACATAGCGTTGATCTATGGGCCCAAACAGTTCTAATTTTGTTTCATCAGTCCACAGAACACTATCCCAAAACTTCTGTGGTTTGTCCACATGACTTTTGGCATACTGCAGTCGACTCTTCTTATTCTTTGGAGACAGCAAGGGGTTGCGCCTGGGAGTTCTGGCATGGAGGCCTTCATTACGCAGTGTGCGCCGTATTGTCTGAGCTGAAACTTCAGTACCCACATCTCACAAATCTTTTCTCAGTTCCTCAGCAGTCACACAGGGACTTTTCTCCACTCTACACTTCAGGTAGCGCACAGCAGTCAAAGTCAGCATCTTCTTTCTGCCACGACCAGGTAGCGTTTCAACAGTGCCCTTTGCCTTGAATTTGCGAATGATGCTTCCTATGGTCTCTCTTGGTATGTTTAACATCTTTGCAATCTTCTTATAGCCATTGCCCTTCCTGTGAAGAGTAATCACCTCTTCTCTTATCTTCCTGGACCATTCTCTTGACTTCACCATGTTTGTAACCACACCAGTAAATGTCTAGAAGGAGCTGAGTATCACAGTCATTTTAAAGCTGCCTAATTGGTGCTTATTATGCTTTATTGCTGCTCCGTGACATCCACAGGTGTTTTCAATACCGGATTGAAAACACTTGAATGAACCTCTGTTCTTCAGAGTGGTAGTCTTTAAGGGGTTGAATAATTGTGTCAATGAAGAATTCACAAACGAAACATTTACTACTGTATTACAAAACCAATTGATGTCATTTTAGATGCATATGGTTCTTTAAAAAGGCCTTGTAGGATTTAATTCTGAATACAATTACAAATGTACACTAAATTCTAGGGTTGCACCGATACCGATACTAGTATCGGTATCGGGGCCGATACTGGGTACTGCAGGAGTACTTGGTACTCGTGCAGTACCCCCGATATTTTTTCCGATACCGGAAGCCGACATTGAGCCGGCTTCCGGTATCCGAGGGGCTGCGGCGGCTGTCCGAATGCTCTATCGGCATTCGGACAGCCGGCCCCGCACTCTCCGCAATACATACCTTCCTGGGCGCCGCCGGGGAATGTCTCCGCGCGCCCGCTCGTTGGAAGGACCCCAGCCGCGACCACGTGATCCCGGCTGGGGTCCTTCCAACGAGCGCGCGCGCGGAGACATTCCCCGGCGGCGCCCAGGAAGGTAAGTATAAACACACTGAGCAGCTGCAGGGCCTGTCTGAATGCTGATAGAGCATTCAGACAGGCCCTGCAGCTGCTCTCCGCGACGATACTTACCTTCCTGGGCGCCGCCGGGGAATGTCTCCGCGCGCGCGCTCGTTGGAAGGACCCCAGCCGGGATCACGTGGTCGCGGCTGGGGTCCTTCCAACGAGCGGGCGCGCGGAGACATTCTCGGCGGCGCCCAGGAAGGTAAGTATAGTCGGGGGGGGGGGGCGGTCCATGAGCTGGAGGCAATATCCATGATGGGGCATATCCATGTGGGGGCATATCCATGAGCTGGAGGCAATATCCATGAGGGGGCATATCCATGATGGGGCATATCCATGTGGGGGCATATCCATGAGCTGGAGGCAATAGCCATGATGGGGCATATCCATGAGCTGGAGGCAATATCCATGAGGGGGCATATCCATGAGCTGGAGGCAATATCCATGATGGGGCATATCCATGTGGGGGCATATCCATGAGCTGGAGGCAATATCCATGAGGGGGCATATCCATGATGGGGCATATCCATGTGGGGGCATATCCATGAGCTGGAGGCAATAGCCATGATGGGGCATATCCATGAGCTGGAGGCAATATCCATGAGGGGGCATATCCATGACCTGGAGGCAATATCCATGATGGGGGGCATATCCATGTGGGGGCATATCCATGAGCTGGAGGCAATATCCATGATGGGGCATATCCATGAGCTGGAGGCAATATCCATGATGGGGCATATACATGAGCTGGAGGCAATATCCATGAGGGGGCATATCCATGACCTGGAGGCAATATCCATGATGGGGCATATCCATGTGGGGGCATATCCATGAGCTGGAGGCAATATCCATGATGGGGCATATCCATGATGGGGCATATCCATGTGGGGGCATATCCATGAGCTGGAGGCAATATCCATGATGGGGCATATCCATGTGGGGGCATATCCATGAGCTGGAGGCAATATCCATGAGGGGGCATATCCATGTGGGGGCATATCCATGAGCTGGGGGCATATCCATGTGGGGGCATATCCATGAGCTGGAGGCAATATCCATGTGGGGGCATATCCATGAGCTGGGGGGGCATACTCATGTGTGAGCTGTGGGGGCATAATAACCCATGTGTGTGCTGGGGCATTATCCATGTGCTGGGGCAAATCCATGAGTGAGCTGGGGCAAATCCATGAGCTGGGGCAGTATGAATATATATATATATCGGGGGGATATACATGTGAGCGGGGGGGCATTTTTATATGGTCTGTTCTTATTGGAAAGCGGTCACATGACATTAAATAAAAGTATCGGTACTTGGTATCGGTGAGTACTTTTAAAAAGTATCGGTACTCGTACTCGGTCTTAAAAAAGTGGTATCGGTGCATCCCTACTAAATTCCCTAAAACCCTTTACAGCATTGGGGGTTGAATAATTTTGAACACAACTGTAGATTATAGGTGTTCAGGAAAACATGGAGGATCTGGCAACCGTAGTCAGCAGCCTTTGTCCTGCCGTTCATGGAGAGTGGTGTCACGCCTATTCCCCACTAGGGCGGCTGCAACTACCAGAAGTATCCAGCCAAGCAACATGTATAAAACATAACAAGAAAAAAAGTGTCATCTGCGCTTATCCCTATAACACAGTGTGAAACAAAACACTATTAGGCTAGGGTCAGACGAGCACATTTTGTACGGACTGTGCGTCCGTGCAGTACGGACGTACTTTCTGACAACAAGGTAGTGGCCACACAGTCCGTTTATTCACTGACGTATATTTTGACGGATGTAGCAGGGAAAATAAATTAAAATGCAAAACATTTTGTCCGTCAAAAATGATGGACGTATAAATGCAGTCCGTCTGACCACGTTCCATCACTCACACACAAAGCTATGCGGACGCAGCGCACTTTGAGCGGCCGTTCTAGGGGTTGTACGTTCTTACCTAACTTGTGTCCGTTTGCCGCGGCCGTTGTGCGTCTGCAGTTCAGTGCGGACGTACTTCGTGTGTGGGACTCCATTGGCCTTTATTTCATGCTACATGGACGTACTTTTGTGCGCTATCACGGACATGAACGCTGAGCTCATCTGACCCCAGCCTTAGGAGGTTTTAGTTACTTGAATGGCCATTGAAGTGGAAGCTCACCTGCTACATCACGGCACCTCTAGTTGGCAGGTGAGTTTACACTCCAATGGCCATTTGAGTAAACCAAAGCCTCCAATTGTGTTGTTTCACACGGTTATAGGAATAAGCGCAGATGACACCCTTTTTTTCTTGGTCCTGCTGTTGTTTTGAAACTACATCTCCCTACGAGGCTCAGCTAACCTAAAGGGTGACTGAACATCAGGGAGGCCAAAGCTGAGGTTTACTACAAAAAAACAGTTTAACATAATTTGGGATGAACTAAACATGGGGCCCTTAATTTAAAACACGCAGGAGCTGTACTAGCGGATTTACAAATCATTCAACCTATTAACATTAAACCACACAGGGGTACTGGACGTCCCTGTCATTTCTCTTCAACCTCAATTTTCGACAAATATTTTTAAAACTGGAAGTGTGATCATTTTTGTTACGTACGTGTTACTTAGCCAAGGCATGGAGTGCAAGATGACCATCAATAAAATATTTTTATAGAAAAGATGAAACCCATCAAACCACTGTAAAGCCATCAAGCAGCTGTCCCAGTTTACTGATTTGGACAGCAGACTCCAATACTTAAAATCTTAGCAATTCCATGAAATGGCAAGTTGTGGGGACGGTCTGGGTAAATGAGGTTTGTATGATGGTAAAAAAACGGAATTGTGAAAATTTCCAGATCAATTGTTGTGTCACTTTTAAAAAACATATGTTTAAGAACTCAAACTGGAGAGTAACGAATAAACCATGAGCACGACCCCTCATATCACATGCCCAGTGTGCCAGGCAAGGTGCCATGTGTGAGCCAATGCACCTCGTGGAGATTTTGGGGTTCTGGGCTCCGTGTGGGATCATGTACCAGCTGAACGGATATATAGGAAAGGGCAGCCTGCAAGCCAGTGCGTCCTCAGTAGTCAGCGTTCGTATGGGCAAAGTATGTAGCATACAGTCTCATGCTCCCGTGCCAGGGCAGCGCACAGCTTCCCTTATACCCAGGCCCCTATCCCTCCAGCCTCTGCAAGCTATACATAACCTCACCCTAACATAGTAACCCTGTTGCAAGGCTGCCTTACTCCACTCTCTACCCCATACCAGCACACCCCCTTTGCTGCTTTGAGAGTTATGCTCCTTGGCACCGTTACAGCGGGCACAGCCGGTGGTATCGATAAATAATGTAAAGAGTCAGATGTACCTTTCTGGGTTCAGTATTGGCCGAGAGTCGTGATTGCAGCTTCTCTACAACTTCCAGCACGGAGTCCGCCATCTTTACATCTGGAAACATTCAAACCGGAAGCTCTTGTGCTCCACTTTCGTTAGAATGCAACTAGCCTGACCCTTCCTGGAGAGCGCAGCCGGAAGTGCGTGCTGTGAGCGAGAAACGTATGTGGTGGCACGAGGACGCCATTTTTAGTGCTGGCAACGTTGACGTCAACATGGTCTATAGCAATGCGTCTGCTCCAGTGTATATCCGTGTAAGCAGCTGTACTCTGCAAGGAGTCAAAGCACTGCGTGGCTTCCGCACGTCTCCCTCGCGAGCTGCAGGCCAGATCACGATTGTCGGGGGTCGAGACTTGTGCTGTATGACGCATGCAGCTGTTACATGTATCAATAGGCAACTTCTTCCTGTGCCATGTTACCTTCCCTTTGTCAAGTCTGAAGAATCAGTGTTCCTCTGGTTACTAAAGGGGAGGTTTTTCATTGATGTGTCGTTTTACAGCAAGTGTTGCCTATCCATACCTGGCTATGCCCATGTAAAACGATCAGATGTACAGCATTTTTTGTATTTCTGTCCTGCATCACGATCATGCTATTAAAGTGAGAGGCAGTTATAGCCACAGGGAAAAGCCACCCAGAGACCATTTCTTCTGCACAGGCCCACCAGGGAAGAGGTTACCATGACATGTCCAACACTGTAATTATTTCCACTTAACATGATTAGTGTTTGTTCATGAGCCTCTGCTCCCGCTAGGTTGCTAAAACTAGATAGCAGATGTGGCGGCTCATTGTTTTATAGAGGCTGCAGTTTAAGGGTGATTTATAGCCTGTATTTATAAGTCAGGTGAAAGACCCTCATGATGCACACAACATTTATTATTCCACATTGTGTGAGAGTGTCGTGTCATGTCCTTAGACATTACCTGAGAGATTAACCAATAAATACAAATGAGACAAGATAGCATTTTTCACAGAAGCTTTTATTATCAATTTTTGAAAAACAGAAGCAGCTCATTTTCCAGGGAGGATGATTCCATCATACTGTGAAAGAGAAAAGAAAAGTGATCAGAAAACAGCTCATTACAATTCCTGTATACTAAATTGGAGCAGTTTATTGCATATGTAGGTAAAAACAAATAACACTTTAAAGTGTACACCAGTTGCCATGGGAATAAGTGTTGAACAGTGGTAGTTCAGGGACAGCAAGAGTTAACTCCCTCCTGTTGCACACTCCCTTCTGGCAGGCAAACACTGTTATGTCCAAGGCTGGAACCAGGTAATCAGTCACAAATTTTGTCAATGTAACAATCTTTATGCAATATGAAGATTTGCCACTTTAGGGATACTTTATTTTTTCAGATCTGATATCCAGCAGCCTTTCTGCCTGACATGCTGTACATTTAAAGTTGTGAAAAACCAAGTCTGACATGCCATTACCAGAACATGTTTAACCCCTTGTAACTGGTGGCAAGGCAGTACCTAAATGCCACACAGTGCCAAGGCAGACCTACATTGTGTCATTTGCTGCAGCCACTGATCGGCACATGCAATGTAGGCAGGCCTAGTCGGCAGCCTGCAGGGTATGCTATGTGGGCCGGTGGCACTTACCATGCCCGGCAAAGGGTTAAGTACAACAACCCGTGTCCATTTCAGATTTAAGATGTCTAGAAGCATGTAGGACTGAAACATGAGAATAGTTGACAACTATTATGGATTAATCTGCCTGTGTACAGCACACACTGTTCAGAGTCTGAGCTAAACATTAAGGGTTTAGGACAGACCACTAATTGTTTTTATTTACAAAAGTAGAACTATAGCACAGACCCAGGGGCACTGCTGTTGAATGAAGGAACGGTACCACTGGTGTCCAAGTTTGAGACTTGTCACAACCCACCCTCCCAGGTCTGGAGCTGCCATTCCTCCTTTTGGTCCAGTCCTTTGCTGAAACTCCCTCCCATCTTAAAATCCCCCTACTCTGCTTCTAAATTTTAAACAGTCTACACACCCTCAGTTTTTTGTTTTAGTATTGTACCAAAAAAGGTAACATTTGTTTTCCAGTATGTCCTGGGTGGAGTGTATGTACCTTTGGGTGGTGTCTTGCCCAAGGACACTTCCTGGAGAGGTGCTCTAGCCAAGATTTGAACCCAAGTCTCCAGTTATAGTGCAGTGTTGTTACTGCTACTCTAACCAGCCAGTGGATAAGCAGTGCAGAGTGTCCCCTTTTCTCACCCAACTTAGTTTACATCATGGCTATACAAGCTCTCAGCATTCAGGGAGGTTGGGTTAAAGAAAAAAAAATATGTGCTTGGGCTGCGCACTGAGCATCAGTCCATCACTGAACAGGTGCTTAATGCTTGTGTTACAGTACACAAGATACACAATATTTGCTGATGCATGTACGAAAGTTATGTACACCAAGCATGCAGAAGAAAAAAAAAAGGGCAAGTTGATTTTTCTCTTTTTTAAACGAGTGTTCCAAGTTTAAGCTTTCCAGATGTCCTGGAGAAATCTTTGGGAGATTAAAGTATTGTGTGCATATTTCTGTCCTATGTTGAACAAATGTATTTTCCTATACAGTTTACATTTTTATATGTCTGCACTGTTGTATTTGGGTCTCTTGATAGATTTTTATTTTTTTTAAAAAAAATAAAATTGTACAAAATTAGAACCCAGCTATGAACCCAACCCTGGCCATGTCCAGAATCTATCCTTTGCAAATGATACCTGATCCTGTAGGCAAGGTCAGCAACCTTGGCCCTCCAAATGTTCACACACATCTCCCATGATGCTCAGTCTCGTGGGATATGCAGGTCCCAATACCTGCTGTAGGAAGTTTGTACCAGAAACATATTTGAGTAAAAAAAATAAAAAAATCCTGTATAGGGAATTCACTGCCAGATGGTGAGGGGGGATGCCCCATTTGTCATCATGCGCATGGCAAGGTCAGTGGGCAAGGGATGTCCTACAGTGAGGGCTGACATCCAAGATGTTAGCCTGCTGTGGAAGAAGCCCTAGATCAGCACTGATGTGGGACTTGGCAAAGTTGGCTCACTGCAGCCATGATATGCAAATTCTCAAATAAAGACTGATACTGATCAGCCGATATCCAGGAAATTACCAAAAAAAAAATAATCAGCAAAGCCAATTATTTGTATCTCCCTAGCACAAACAACTTTATTTTACAATAACCATTGTAAAACTAAAGTGGTAGGAGAGCTCTGCTCAGGTGAATTTACAGTCTAGTTGTGAGAATGAGCAACCAATTTGAGAAGTTGTAGAGATTAGGAGCAGCTACTGAATGGCATGGTATTGAAGCAAGTTATAAATCCTATGTGGAAACAGTAGGTCAGAGGGATGTCAGGAATACAATATGCCAATCTGTTGGGGGGGGGGGCATTCCAGAGAATGAGTGCTGCTCTTTGGGAAGTGAATAGTTGTGACAGGTGGAAGCTGCTGGCAGACTGAAGGGCCAAGTTATTGAGGCCTTTAAAATGTGCATCATGAAAAATTACAGTAAACCTATAGGAGGAGGGGGGGGGGGGTTGAGTGCCAGGTGTGAAATAAACTGCATTTATATTGATTGCAAGGCAGCAATGCAGGCATTGAAAAGAAAAAACCTTACAGCAAGAGTTGAGTCACAGATAAGATCCTTAGCCAGTGTGATAAAGTAATCTGATATTTAAAGGCAAGAACAGATTTAGTGACCAAATGCCCGGAGGCCTAGGCAGCAAGTCTGGGCAATTGGGCTGATGAGTAAGAGAAACCCTAATCCCTTTGTGTTTTATTGGGAGGAAAGAACAATTTGCAGGCTACAGATCTGAGGAAGGACAGCTTTCTGTTAGAGGAAAGGCAAGCGTTTTAAGTGATATGATCCAGGAAAAAAGGTACATTTGTGTGTGCAGTGTATAGGCAATACTGAAATAAAAGTGGATTGTTTTTACGTAGAGGGGTGCCAAGTTTTGAACTGAAGTACACAACCTACAGGGAGGAGGTACAGCTAGAAAAGGAGACAGTTGGGAAAGTGACAGAACAATGAAAATGACAGCATGCCAAATCTATTGCAATAGCAGTTTGAGAATTACTTTTAATCACTGCCAATTCTAATTGGTCAAGTATAGTAGTCGCTTAGGAGTAGGTTGAAACATTCCATATTAAAAATGTAACGTTTAACTTCAAACCGTGATGCTCCTGGTACAGCAACCAGCGTTCTGTGGAACCCAAAGGGCCAGTTCAGACCTCAGAGTGCCGACGATCAGGAAATTGCCAAGATTGTATTGTACATGACAGGCTGGCCAAGGTCTCAATGCAACATTTGTGGCTTTGAGTGTACTACTGATTAACCCCATGTGGGGTAGACCCTCTTCATGGATAATGCATTGTTTTAAGAGAGCCATTCATGATTAAAACAACTTTAATATCCCATTGTAGCAAGTCAAAATATACCCAAGTGACTGCTCAATGTGATGTTCCCCTCCTGCTACTGCTCCAATAGCAGGTATTTTTCTCCTTCATAGCCCACATGTGGTTGCTACATGGAAAACAAGGCAAGAACTTTGTTAGGTGTTCCTTTCCAGTAACACCATGTGAACCACCAAAATGAGAGGCTTTGGATTACTGCAATGGCCATTGAGTGTACACTCACCTGCCAACGTCAAAGCACCTCTAGTGAAGGAGAGTCCTATCCAAAATGAAACCACAGGCTGCTGTGTAGTGAACCATATAGGCTCATGCTGCTTCTCAGTCATGAGGTAGACTGGTAGGCTATTAATGTACTCAGAAACAAATCCACCATGGGATCAAGAAAGTCACGGAACAGAAAATGCTGCAAGGATGACCTGGCTGGAGGTACAATCAAATATACATAGTACAGGAAGAGCAGGGTTGCACCTCCAGCCAGCCACTTCCAGAAGCAAGTTGTGATCTGGCACCTAAGGGTTTAAAAGAGGCACTGTTGAAAAGTGCAGACTCTGCCCTCTCCAGCAGCACCATTTTCCCATCTTCAGCTGTTTGGGAGAATGCTCGAGGAGCCACACCCCTTTCTTCCCTGCAAGTACCTGGTGATGACTTCATTGTGCATGGCAATGATGTCATTGTGATGGCCAAAGCCTATGTTAAGCCGCCTTTAGGGTAGCCAGCCCATCGTGGAACCCAGGCCAGAGAGGAGAGTATAGGGGGGGGGGGGGGGGGTGTTAAAAGACCAGGACGTACATAGTACATTCTTGGTCCTTAAGTGGTTAATTGCAGGTTTTAAGCAGTTCCGTTATCTTGCATAGGTCACTTTCATTAGCTTCACGTCAACGTTGCTTTGAAGGTAAAGATGTCATTCCTGCATATGAAGATATCCATGGGTCAGTTCATTGGCAGCACCCAGCACTGGGTCCGCAGTAAGTGATTACATTAATCTTTGATTGTACACTGGTTTAGGAATCAAAAGTTCAGCAATTCCTCTTTATGGCACAAGATCTGGTGTTTCTTGCTCTGAGCCAAATATTACCATTCTACAGCTAGCCCAACATTAGAAGGGGAAGCTGCATATAGGGATCTTGAGGAAAGCCTTCCAAATTGCATGTATTTTGTGGTACGTTGCAAAGCCACAATTGCTTGTGCAGAAACCATGAAAACAGAAGGAATCATTAGTTGAAATAGGCTGCCACGTCTTTGTTACCTTTTGCTGAAACCAACGCATGGCCTCCTCTTTACCAATCCTGTGCTTAGCTCCAATACAGCCAGTTTTATGCTTCTTGTCTGCAATGCTGAAACCAGGACGGCCCAAAACCTGTGAAGAAATATGTTTCACGTCAGCTGCAATGACTGGTATGTATGTAGTCTCCTTCATATAAAAAGTGCCATTTCTGAAGGAGCATCAGGAGGTTTTAAACTGTAAAAGATGAATGTAACTGTCAAGATGAGTGTAGCATAAAACTTTGATCGCCATTGCTGCAAGATACATGAGACCCAGTACCTAGCTTATTTTAAAGCAAGTTTTTACATCGGAAGGTCAATGCATGAAGCATCTTTAGCCTTTTCAGATTAATGATCTCAAATTGCAGGGGGCCTAGACCCAGGAGGTAAAGGTCAGCATGATCTGACCCAAGCTTCAAGCCCATGAAGTGGAAACAAATTTGGGCCTCATTCCCCCCCCCAGCCATTTCATAAGTTGAATGCATGTTGCCCCCTTGTGTCATGTTTGGAGACTGGAAAATTATGCAATTGATAGAAACAGCGGCTTTTAAAAAGTTAAATGTTTAACACCTGATTCCAGTGTTAACTTTCAAAGACTGGACTAAATTTGTGACCAAAAACTAAAAAGTCGAGTTCTGATTACTAAAACCCACTGACATTGTAGTCTAATAAAAACTAGACAAGGTTAGTGAGGAACTATTTGGGAAGATCCATTTAGAACCTATCTCCAAAAAGAATTCTGGATTTTCTGACAAGATGTTACTCCAGCATACAAGTTTGGAAATTCTAGAGAACTGCTTAACCTCCCTGGTGGTTATCCTGAGTGTGTCTCAGGGTTAAATTTCACTGCTAAGAGTGGTAACCGAGACACACGAGAGCTGGATTCATTACCTCTCCCTGCGCTCCCTCACTGATATCTGCAGTCTCCTCCAGCGATCAGTGTTTTACTTCCTGGATACCTTCGCGGAGGAGGAAACCAGGAAGTATAAGGTCAGGGTCACTGGAGGAGACTTCAAGGGAGCACAGGGAGAGGCAATATATCCAGCGGCATCCCGAGTGTTGCTTGGGGTTACCGCTTCCAACATAGGAATTTAACCAAGCCACTCGGGATGGGGGAGCAACAAAACTGACCCCTTTCAAAGAATTTGAATAAATAGACCACCAGGGAGGTTAAAGAACACATTACATGTTAAGATTTTGGTTGATCAAATATAGTTGACAAAAACCTAACAGCATTTTAGTCAGAAGAATGGCTAAAACCAAATTAATTTTTGACAGGAAATTTTAACCATTGTTTAGGCTGGGGGTCAGACGAGTGTCATTGGAGAAGATGGAACGTGAGAGTGGATGTTCCTGCCACATCACTGAACGCAGTTGGAGGATTGCATTTTGTAGCTCTGCCAACACGCGTCCTAGTGCTTTGATGGAGAGGCCTGCTGTTGCGCATGCAATTCATGTGGGCACATCAGCATCTGGCCAGCCCCGGTTGCAGCACAGCGACAGACGCCGGAAGCCACGTCAGTACGGGTGCACCTAGTGCGCTCGACACTTGCCTTAAACAGATACTTCAGGGGTAGAGAAATGAGCAGAGTTCCCTCATGCCCTTAACTAATTTCTATTTTTTGGTGAATTTACTCGTTGCTTGCCATGTGCAGCTCTATTTGTCATCTCAGGGACTGCCAAAGACAAGTCCCGGAGCCTTTCCGTACTCTATGCAATATGCGTAGCATAGAATCTGCAAATTGTCCGCTATGCAACTTGTGCACTTCACATACGCATTTTCTGTTACGCCTGCACAGAACAATGGATGAGAGCTGGGTGCATGTGCAGATCCAGTCCATTTGCTGCTGTAACTTCTCAGATGTGACATTGGCATGCTGTGTGCTGATCTCACTAGTGACAGCAGCTGGGAAATTCAAAAATCCTGGCTGAAGTTGAGGAATCTCCAACTTTACCCCTGTGCTCCCCTCACATCCTGACTACTTTAGCATGTGAAATAGTCATGAGTAGTGTGGCTCTAAGTTTGATCTAGAAAGATCTAGACCATAATGAATCAAATATAAGCTTCTTAAATCCAGCCGCCATTGACTTGAATCCCAATACAAGTAGTTTTGCACAAAGTCTGCATTGCCTCCATTCTTACAAGCTCTGTACCAGGTAGAAAGTCAAGGCAGTCAAATTGCACTTTACAGGCTCTATTCCATTATGTGTAGCAACAATTGCATAAGTCTAAATATCAGCCTCATGCTATAGTTACACTGCTTGGTATTCCAAGTCAAGCAGCAACTTGTTACAGCTCAACATGTGCAGTCACCGGATTTGTGTAAAATACAAACTTGCATTTGTTCTGAAACTGATTCTAGAATGCCTGCCATTTGTGTTCAGCACAAAAAAAGTACTGCAATTGCACAGGAGCAGCCACTTTATTGTACAACCCCTGCATCTGTACTCTACCAGACTCCTTGTCTTGCTATGCAATTGGAAGACCAATGCATGGTTCCACAGTCTTTCAACAGATCAGACACAGCAGCATCCTATGAATTCTAAGGCTAGGGTCAGACGAACGCATTCTGTGCATCCGTGCACAATGGATGTACTTTCTGGCTGACAAGTTAGTGGCCAGTTTTTGTGACTGATTTAGAAGGAAAAATAAATCTGAAAAACTTTGTCCATCAAAATGCTGGATGTCAAAAATGCAGTCCGTCTGACTTCGTACCATCACACACAAAGCTATGCGGATGTTGCGCACTGTGCAATCCGTTCTAGCGGATTTATGTTCTTGCCCAACCTGTGTCAGTTGGGCATGTCAGTTATGCATCCAGTTCCGTGCGGATGTACTTAGTGTGTGGGGCTCCATTGGTCATAATTCTATGCTATACTGACACGGGCCTAAATGTATCATGCAAGTGGCAACATTCACTTAGCACAAGAAATTCAGTGACGCTACTGGGGTGTCCATGAAATCCTGCTTGAGCAAGCCGGTTACAGGGAGCATGCCAAAGGGACTAGAGACCTACATTGGTTATTCACACAAGCTTAACCATTTCTTTGCCTGAAGCCTAGCGACAAGCGATCAACATACCACATAGAAGTCCAATCCATAGATTCCAATGCTTGGGTCGTACTTTATTCCCAAATCAATGTGCTCCTGAATTCCAAATCCAAAGTTTCCAGTGTCAGAGAAGTTGTTTTTTCTCAATTCATATTCTCTGACCTGACAAGAGATCAGGAAAATAAATTATTCACATGTTATCTGAACATTCCTGCATTACAAACTGCATAAAGATGCTAAAAGCCTGGATTTACAGTGAGCAAGCACTGTTTATGGAGTAGTGTTCAGCAAGTTACAGAAAACTTGAGATTTTAGAACATTTCATGATGGTAATTAGCACACAAGGACTGTTCCCCTTAAACAGGATATCCAGCCTTGGCCCCCCAGATGTTGGAGAACTACAGCTCATATGATGCTTTGTTAACCCAAGTAGTGTCAGAGCATCATGGAAGATTTATTTCCAAAACAGGAGGGCCAAGGTTGGACACCACTGCCCTTACAGAATCTGAATACTGATGACATTTGAGAGTCCTTATTAGACAATACCATGCATCCATATGCAGTATCCCTATATTAGTTTGGAACAGCCAGTTCTGTTGGTCAAATCTAAAGACATTTGGAAAGTAAACTTCAGATCCGGCACCAATATTTACAGGGACAAGAGGTCAGCAACCTTGGCCCACTAAATGTTGAAGTAATTTCCTATAATGCTCTTTACACTCATGTCAATGAAGCATCATGGGAGATGTAGTGCCAAAAATCTGGGATGGAAGGTTGCTGATCCATGCTGTAAACCAGGTTTCAAGTTCAGCTAAAAAAGGTAGAAGTCAATTACTTTTAATCCTTTCTCAAGGATCTCCTCTGCTTTGGCTCCACGCACTGTGCAGTGAACAGCAATTTTTTCGTTTCTTCTGATGCCGAAGGATCTGACAGTATAGCGTGCTGCAAAAAAAAGTTATGTTAGGTGTTGTAGATTCAGATTACATAGCATGTGAGGAGTACAGGCCGGACAGCTGAAGATTGCTCACCTTTGGAGAACACAGGAGTCTGACCGGTGAGCTGCTCCAGCACTTTGGCCGCCCGGGTCAGTCTGTCACCACTCTCACCAACACAAATGTTCAAGCAGAGCTTGCGGATCCTCAGCTCACGCATGGGGTTTTCCTTCTCAGATTTTTCCTACACAAAACCATACAAATCAAACCTCTACAGCATAGTCACACCATTTTACTATTCAACACCTGGGAGGTACAGAAACAAGGAAAAGACGAGCGAGACTAAATGTGTTAACATCTTCAGTTTACACACATTTCTTTCCTAAATACTCCTTTTCTCCAGCTCACAGCACTTTAAAAGAAGCACTGACAAATAATGGCTGCTGTAGTGTGCCAGTATAGTTAATGCACTCATATGGGCCCAGCCACTTGAAATCTACCCAGTGGGATCTGACAGAACCTTCAGGGTTGTGGACAGACAACTTTGTCAAAGCTGAATGGACTGAATGAAACGGGAATTTTTAATTTTATTTTTACAGGGAATCACTTGTTAGTGTTAAGAATTGAGGGGAGAGATGGTGCAGTCACCATGGAAACTGTTCAGGCTGTGTTAGCTTCTGGGAGGACAGCAAAACGTTCTAATAGAGAAACATTGAGTGCAACATCTTTAGGTGGTGATCTGGGTAGGAATGTTTTAATGTATACTCAACCTTATATTTGATCACTGGTTTTGACGTTTTTATGTCCAAAAGCAACTTTTGGGGTGTTTCACCCCATCCCTTGTCCAGTCGCCCATAAAAAGGGACCTTGCAGCATATAGCAAGTGGTCCCTTAATGGTTACCATTATCCACATGCAGCACCCTGCATTACAACAGCTCATCCAGTACTGTCCAAAGAGCAGACTACACTTGATCAAAGGGGAGCATACACATCATGGGATACGAGGTCTATGCGGCAGGCACTGCCTGCACTTTGGCACGTTATGGAGCGGCACACAGGCCTTGCTGGCCGCCAGGAAGTGGGTTAGCGTCACGAGCCCGAGGCAGACCCCGGCCACAAACTACCATTCTAAGGAATCCCGAGCTAGGCGGCCATGCCTTCATGTCTCCGTGCACACAGACCCCCACCCTTTATAAACCATAGGGACAAGTCTAGGCAGAGGAAGAGAAACGAGGGGGAGGCGAGGCAAAGCTACAGAAAGATGGGGGGGGGGGGGGGTTATAGCCACAAGCAGACCCTGTACCCGGCCAGCAACGGACGGCACAGCTAGACTACCCGCAGTAACGCGAAGCCTAGAGTCGGGGGGAGGCCTGGGACCTACACAGCTTCCCTACACCGAAACCGCGTACAAATACCAGTAGCTGCGCAAGGAGGCCGACACACAAACACCGCTCCCCGGCTATGGAGGACACAGGCTGTCCGGCCTCATACACACAGGACGCGGATACTACCCCATCCACACAAAGAGCGCTCAGCCTGGCAAAACCCCCGGCTCCGAGACACGCCGAGCGGGCGGCCAACAACCCCGAGACCCTGAAGCGAAATAGACAAACAGCATATAGAGGATGGCAGCGGATTGCACAGACCGGCGGCGAGACCTCCAACAGACACTCACCGCCATGTTGGGAGATGGGAAGAGATCGCGAGATTTCAGAGGGCTCCTTTTATACGGCGCGAAAAGCGTCGGCTTCGCCGCGAGAAGACGTAGATCTCGCGCACGCGTACGCGTTAACCCCGAGTTTGCCGGTGTGGAGGTACAAACAGGCACCTGGAGACAGGGATTAGCCCACTCACTCACACAGGCCGTCACCCAGGTGCTCTGATATATAGATGCTCTATAGTCTATATACACCGAAGCTGAATATGGCGAACGCAAAAACGAAGCTGAAGTCGGCATCTTGTTTGGGTCACTACACACAGCTCCAGATTGCCTTTAACAGAAGCATTCTTTATCACACTGCAGTCCAGATGTATCGCCATGTCTAATGCGCCGGGAGAAGATTAAAAGCAGGACAGTCCCAGTTGTGAAACACAGGTCTTTGGGGTCTCCCTCCCCCCCCCATCAATCTTCAGTGAAATTCATGGTTATGTGGGAAATACTCAGGGTTATTCAAAGAGAGGTGAAAAGCAGGAGAATGACTGGAGAATGAAAAATTCTAGGTCAAAATAGCCAAACCAGAAAAATTCTCCCTTTCATCTCACTTTCCAAATCGGCTATTTTGACCTCGAATTTTCCATTCTCCAGTCATTCTCCTGCTTTTCACGCTCTCTCAATAACCCTGACTGTGTTATGGTATATGCTGGATTATCATTCTTTAAGGCTAGGGTCAGACTAACGCATTTTTCGCGTCCATGAAAAAGTGCGTTCGAACAAATGGACGCATTTTTTCACGGAGTCCGCGATAGCGGTCATACGATGCGCATTTTCGTCCGTGATTTTGTACGGATCATCAATAAAACCCTTTTTGCGTCTGGACGTTATGTAGGCCAAACATTAGCAGCATCTGACGTCTCCTAATCACACACACACGCCGCTAGCGGACGCAGCGCACTCTGTACGTCTGTACTAGCGGTATCACGTTCTCGAAAAAATGCGTTCGTTTGCCGCTTGCGTTGCACGGCCGAACTTTCGTGCAGTCGTACTTCGTATATTGGCCGTCATTGCGCGTCATTTGCTGCTACTACAGCCATGATTAAGTGCACCTAAACGCACGTTAAAAATGCGCTAGTCTGACCCCAGCCTTAATCATACCACTGAAAAAACCCCAAAATAAGTATATAAGTAAGATTCCAAAACCCCAGAGTAATGTGGTGCAGTGTTACCTTTTTGTTGTATTCTCTGTTGTTACTCAATAGACAAGCTTTCCAGAGTTTTCCTTTCTTCTCAGGTATCGCTTCAGACCAAAGAAAGAGAGGAAAACTCAAAAGCTTTTCTGAACACTGAATAATGAGTTAGTGACACAAACAGGACTTGTCAGTGGTGAGCCAGTTCCACTCACTGCAATAAAGAAGTAGGAAAATATACAAAAATAAACCCTATTGTCAGATATTCATCCTCTAGAAGTGCTATAACTTACTATCTGAGAATACTTTAGTGTTCTTGTAGGGAAAGTGCAGAAATCTTGAGATTTTATTACAAGACACGGAGGCTCATATTTAATGCCAAATCTCTTTATTACTACTTCACAGCAGCAAGAGTTAAACAAAAAACTATAATGGTATCTGCGGATCTCCCCATAGCACATAGTATAGTCCATGCCCATATTCGGACAGCGCTGCCTCATCTCTTCTCTCTTTCTTGCTGCTTCACTGGAGAGATAAGTATACAGAATTTTCTCTCTGCTAAGTTAAAATAAATTGAGTTCTAATTAATATAGCGGTTTCCCTTCTCCCATAACGAATTAAGATGTATATATTTCGTTAGTGTGCCTCGGCGCCGGCTGGTACGGGGGGGGGGGTTAGTAAGGTAATACTTTTTTTCCAACGGAATTTAATACATTTAATGGTTTAGGGATGTTTTTACATATAACCAGAACCTTTTCCTTTAATATTGCATAAAACCGCTAAGTTTTTTCTCACAGGAAAGGCTTGTTTCTCCACAGCCTGTTTTACACTGCTAAATGCGCTTGTTAGTTCCCGCCCATTCTGCCCAGCAACAGCCACTTCAGTAGCTGCGCGCGCTGGGCAGTGAAAAAAGAGCGCGAATCTCTTCATATCGACAATGCGTCGCTCGCAAACCGGAGAAGACATGTCACGCTCCCATTCCCCTGCACGTTCAGAAACCTCCGATTCCAGAGAGATGCCTCCTCCCAGGTTAGATCCTGTGCTGCCCTTGCCTAATTCTATAAATCCTACCCATAGTACCTCCAGACCAGGAGAGCCTAATTTACAAACTGAACCCTGGGTTATGGCTATGGCACAATCCTTTGCTAATTTTATGGCTTCACATGCAGGACCAATTTCTCCAATGCCACAGGAGGGCAATAAGATTACTGAGGTGACTCCCAGTACTGACAATACTGACAAAAACCCTCAAAAATCGGGTAAAGCCAAAAATAAAACGAAACACTGTACCCCTAGGGGTCGGTCAGCATCTCACGATGATGGTGGTGATTCTCCCACAAATGAACGCGAGGGACGGTCCCGCAAAAGAGCCCACACTCGCAGGGCATCAAAAGCGAGATCCTGGAAAAAAGCCAGGAATGCAGGCCCATCGGAATCAGATTCCGAAGCTTCGGGGGTTTCTGACGGTACAACCGCAGACCCTAACGAAGTGCAAGCCCCGTCCGAATCTCCTGGTTCCACGGGCACTTTAGTTCCACGTAAATCTGTGACCGGTGATTCATCGGATGAAGATTCTTTTAATCCGACTAAATTAAAACATCCAAGGTCATCAGACTGGGCTTTGACAAAAAAGGTTGAGAAATATCTTGATAAGTATGTCAGAACGGCTTTAACCCGAAAAGACAGGTCTAATATGCGCACTGAGTGCCCTAGACCTTCTACAAAAAGTTTAATCTGTCAAACACCGGATGTTGAACCGGACATGATCCAATTCTTGGCTAATACCGGTTGGAACCCCCGTAAAGGGTTGGATTTCTCATTCCGTTTATATCAAGATAAATTATTGGATGCATTGGGTCCTTTGTCCCAAATGCTAGAAATGCTTGAACACTCTCGTGTCACGGGAGTATCTCCTGATGTTCCCCAACTCAGAGGTTGGGCCCAAAGGACACTTTGTCTACTGGGCAATGCCAATACGGCCCTCTCTGCGGAGCGTAGAAAATCTATCCTACTCCGTATTGACCCTAATCTTACTTCACTGGCTACTAAAGATTTGGGCCCAGAAGCCAAAGGGGGTCTTTTTGGGGACAATTTTGCTATTCGCATGGGCAAATATGCGAAAACATTTAACACCATGACTAATGTACAAGCAACCATGAAAAAAGTTTTTTCACCACCCACTAGGGTTTTTGGCAGGGCCGGCAGTCGTAGGGGCAGACTGTCCGGCCGAGGCTCCTACAATTCCCAAAGAGGTTCTCCTGCCCCTTCCTTTAATCAAAGGAACACCCAACAAACCCCATTTTATCAACCGCAACGTTTCTACCCGCAAAGATCCTTCACCAACAGAGGACGTGGACGGGGATCTTATAAGTCCAGACCACAGGGTAAGTTTGACTTCTTACCCTTGTTCAATACCAGATACGCTTGTAGGGGGCAGAATAGCTAATTTTCTCCAGATGTGGAGACAAATAACGCTAGACCCTTGGATACTCAACACGGTACAGGGTTTCTGGATAGATTTCGTTCAGACTCCTGTCCAGGAATGCCCTCCAGTTCCATTAACTTTTTCCTTACAAGCAACAGTATTAATTCAAAAAGAAATTGCCTCCCTTCTCGAGAAAGGTGCAATTCAAAACGTACCCCTCACAACTCCAGGTTTTTTAAGCAACCTGTTCTTAGTACCAAAAAAAGACGGCGGTTATCGCCCAGTGATAAACTTACGCACACTAAACCAATTCATACAATACCAACATTTCAAAATGGAGGGTATACATTGCCTCAGAGACCTGCTTTACCCCGGGGATTGGTTAGCAAAAATAGACCTGACAGATGCTTACCTAACGGTCCCAATTCATTCCGATCAATACCATCTTCTGCAATTCATCTGGGAAAAACAGAAATTCCAATTCACATGCCTTCCTTTTGGCCTATCCTCAGCCCCCTGGTGTTTCTCGAAACTCCTCAAACCAGTAGCTACGTTCCTAAGAGCACGGGGTGTACGTCTGATAGTATATCTAGACGATATCCTCCTGATGGCTCCCACGGAACACATGCTTACACAACACCTACACGGGTCGTTACAATTCCTGACCAAATTGGGTTTCTTGATAAATCAGAAAAAATCTATTTTACATCCCACGCAGACACTAGATTTTCTGGGTTTCACAGTAGATTCCACCACAGAAACGTTGAGCCTACCTCGTTCCAAACTCCGCGACGTTCGTCGGGAGTAAAGGAGAGCTTTACAAACACCCACACTCTCAGTTCGGCATCTTGCACGCCTCATAGGGCTTCTGTCAGCCTCCATACAAGCAATATTTCCAGGCCCCTTACACTATCGGGCGCTACAACGCCTAAAGGCGGCGGCCCTACGTCAGTCACAGTCCTACGACGCCATCACGGAACTAGACGACGAGTGTCGTCAAGAAATCCAATGGTGGCTGGACAATATGGAGGCCTGGAACGGGCGCGCCATATTTGGCGCGGGTCCAGATATAGTGATAGAAGCAGATGCCAGTCAGCATGGTTGGGGAGCTCGATGTGGGGACGTTTCGGCAGGCGGCCTATGGTCACCGCAGGAACGTCGTCTACACATAAATTGTCTAGAGCTTCTAGCTGGATCGTTCGCGATCCGCAGTTTATCCAAGACCAATTCCAATTGTTGCATTCTGCTCCGGATGGACAACATATCCGCCGTCCAGTACGTCAACAAACTAGGGGGTGCTCGATCTCCGCCTCTAGCCGTGCTAGCCAAAACCTTTTGGGATTTCTGTCTAGAACGAAATATACAAGTACAGGCAGAATACCTTCCGGGTCTACACAATGTGGTAGCCGATTGGCATTCTCGATTCCTGAGGGATGGCAGCGATTGGCGTTTAGATACGCAGATTTTCTCAAAAATTCAGGATCTTTGGGGACCTTTTTCCATAGATTTATTTGCCACTCGGCTCAACACACACCTACCCAGGTTTTACAGCTGGCGTCCGGATCCAGAAGCTCTGGCAACGGACGCCATGCTACAGGTATGGAAAGGGGGGAGACTCTACGCATTTCCACCCTTTGCTCTGCTAGGTCAGACATTGCTACACACTCGGCGGGACAAAGCATCAGTAGTGTTAATAACCCCATGGTGGCCAGCTCAGCCATGGTACCCCTTTCTATTAGCGATGACGACGGATTATCCTCGTCTTCTACCGACTCCTCCGTTTCTCCTAACGAATTCAGACGGAGAATTTCATCCCCTAGTGCGGACGGGCCATCTTCAACTGATGGCGTGGTTGCTCTCAGGGGACCCCGCCTCGTCCCAAGCCTTTCGCAGGGAGTTACGAGCCTCCTCGATGCCTCAAAGGCTCCCAGTACTTTCCGTGCTTACAAGAGTGCCTGGTCAGTCTGGGCTAGCTGGTGCTTGGGATGAGACGTGGATGCCATTTCAACCTCTGTAGAGAATGTGCTTCAGTTTTTATCAAACGAATTTGACAAAGGAAAAGCTTATCGAACACTTAACCTATATCGTTCCGCTATTTCAGCACAACATGTAGGTTTCAAGGCATTTCGGCAGGTAAACATCCTTTGGTCTGTAAGTTGTTGCGGGGAGCATGATTATCGCGACCTCCTCAACCGAAGTATTCTTCGACTTGGGATGTCTCGACAGTTTTCATTCTGTTCTCTGAGTGGGGCCCTAACCAAGATCTTTCCCTACAGAAATTATCTGGTAAATTAGTAATGCTACTCTGTCTGATATCTTGTCGCAGAGTTTCGGATGTGAGGGCCCTAGATGTTCACGCAAAAACTTTTTACCCAGAGGGTGTCAAATTCTCTATATCTCGTAGAACTAAAACAACCTCTACCTCGATATTTTATCCAGTATTTCCAGATCTTCCTGATCTTTGCCCGGTTGGTTGTTTGAGGGAGTATGAACTTCGTACAGCTCCCTTACGCACTCAACCTGTTGGACCGTTATTTATTTCACATCACCATCCTTTTAGGCCGGTCTCATCGATGACTTTAGCAAGGTGGATGCGATGGGTTATGTCTCAAGCTGGTATTGATACTTCTATGTTTGGCGCGCATTTAGCAAGGGGCGCGATGGCTTCTAAGGCCTTTTCCGCAGGATGTCGTTTAGAGGACATCATGAGGGCGGCGGACTGGTCTAGAGAATCCACATTCAAACAATTCTATTTTAGACCGATGGATCACTGGTCCACCAAAACTATTGCGCTGCTTTGAACTGGCATTAAATATGAGCCTCCGTGTCTTGTAATAAAATTTAAGATTTTGTTAAGTCATGACATAAAGTCATGATTTTATTAAAGACACGGAGGCGAGTGTTTCCCGCCCGTTTCATTGACCCACCCACACGGGTAATGTAGTATGTTGTTATTGCTGATGTGATGATCTGCATTTATTCCAATGTTTCTGGGGCTACTTGTTCGATCTCCTGACACACAACCCTGGCGTTCCTCACATTCTATCTTCTCTTTCAGCGTTCTAAAGGGTGGATTCCATCTGCTGCATGAATCCTGTTCCAGTGTTTTCTTCTATCCTGTTGGTTGACCAGTTCCGGGTTCCGCATTGTTGGTTTAGATTGTTCCAGATTCAGTTCGATTCAAGAAAGAGAGAAGAGATGAGGCAGCGCTGTCCGAATATGGGCATGGACTATACTATGTGCTATGGGGAGATCCGCAGATACCATTATAGTTTTTTGTTTAACTCTTGCTGCTGTGAAGTAGTAATAAAGAGATTTGGCATTAAATACTCGCCTCCGTGTCTTTAATAAAATCATGACTTTATGTCATGACTTAACAAAATCTTAAATTATAAGGGTCAGTCTTGGTTTATTTTCTCATGCTTTGGATTACTGGATGCACGCCTGTATATGCAACGGCATAGACATACAGGGTTATTCAAAGCGATCCGAATTGCTGGAGAAAAGTAACCGAACGCTGAACTTCAGCGTACGGTTACCTTTCTTAGCCATTCGGCTATCCAGAGAGCAGGCAATTCGCCAAATCCTGGCGAATCGCCTGAACATAGGGTGCCTGTTCGGTGCCTGTTCGAGGGCAGTGAAATCCCCATGAAAAAGCACTGCTTCGGCTATTCAGAGAACACAAACCAGCAGTGAAAGGTTCCTCTAATGCCCTGCCATTCGGTGGTTTCATTCGGCAAGTTTATTCAGGAGAATCCATAGACTTCAATGTTAAAAATATTCCCGTTTTAATTCAATATCTAATAAACCGTTCAGTATAAAATTCTGCAGTAAAGGGTCTCTTTATTTATAGATTTTTTTGGGATATTTTAAGCATTTTTCTGTTTTTTGTTTTTTTAAGTTTACTTATTTTTTCTGTAACAGCCCTTTTTATTATCATTCCCTGGACCTCATATGTAAATTTCAGACATTTTCGCTCAGTAGTTTCTTTGCAATCAGAGTTTCACTTTTCAAACATTCAAGCAAACTGTTTTGCTAATTTATTCGTCTGCGGTGTCGGCTTTTTCCGGCAGCTGCTCTGCGTGTGATCGGATCCTGCTCGGGTTTTTCCGGCATCTTCGACGGGTTAATCCAGATGTTTTTGCGGGTTTTCTGCATGCATTCGCCGGGTGTTCGGCGGGTTTTTGACAGCTTTTCCCTACACTTTGACAGCCCTGTGGTGCTTGCCGAATACACTGCAGGGTCGCCGAAATGGGAAAGCCGATTTGCACCGAATTGAAGAGAACGAAAAGTCACCGAACGTGCGGTGACTTTTCGAATCTCTTTGAATTACCCTGATAGTAGCAATTATGGCAATGGCTTTGTATTATTGAAGTGCTTCTGTGATGGCATATGTTGTGCCTTAGACACTTTTTGAACAAGGTTAATATTAAAACCTATGCTATGTCTCCTATCAAGATTGATCAAGACTTTTCCCATGTGTCTTTTGTCTTTTTGATTTAATAATTTTCTGGTGTTCACGATGAATGTCTCTTATTTATACTAATAAAGTATTTACTGATTTTTTCCAGCATTTATGTTCTTTGAGGTGTATCCCTAAGGCTAGGGTCAAACGAATGCATTATTCGCAGCAACTGTCAAACAGTGCGTCCGAACGCATTGATGTATTTTTTCACGGAATGCGCGAAAACGGTCATACGATGCGCATTTTCGTGCGTGATTTGTTACGGATACAAACCAGGAAACTTTGGGTGTCTGGACGTTATGTTGGCTGGACATGAGCAGCGTCTGACGTCTCCTAATCACGCACACACGCATCGCACTCTGTACGTCAGTACTAGCGGTTCTGCTTTCTCGAAAAAATGTGTTCGTTTGCCGCTTGCGTTGCGCGGCCGCACTTTCGTACGGCTGTACTTCCTATATTGGCCGTCATTTGCTGCTACTGTGGCCGTGATTATGTGCTCCTAAACGCACGTTAAAAATGCATTAGTCTGACCCCAGCCTTAGTCAGGGGGCCCTCATTTTTTGTTTTCTTGTTTAACTTACTATCTGAATCAAACTGAACCCAACGGTTCCAGATCTTATCATAGGAGTCTAATGTATGATGAATAATCTCTGTAAACCGGTCCATTAAACATACAGGGTTATTCAAAGAGAGTCGACCTGGCCTCGAATTGTAACTGAACGCTGAATTTCAGCAAACATTGCCATTTCGGGGCCATTTGGCTATTCAGAGAGCAGGCAATTCATCAAATCCTGGCGAATTACCTGCACATACGGTGCCTGTTCGAGGGCAGTGAATCCCCATAGAGAAGCTCAAGCAATGCTTCGTCTATTCAGAGAACACAAAGCAGCAATGAAAAGTTGCCGAAATGCCCTGCCATTCGGTGGTTTCATTCAACAGGTTTATTCAGGAGAATCCCATAGGCTTCAATGTTAAAAATATGTAAATTTTTTAATGCAATATCTAATAAACCGTTCATTATTTTATTCTGCAGTAAAAAGTTTCTTTAATTTTTTTTTAAAATCTTTATGCATTTTTCGGGATTTTTTTAAAGCTTTTTTCCTGTAACAGACCTTTTAATCATTCATTGGATCTTATATGTAAAGTTCAGACATTTTCGGTCAGTAGTTTCTTTGAAAACAGCGTTTCACTTTTCAAAAATTCAAGCGAACTGTTTTGTTTTTTTCCCACTCCATTCATCTGCAGTGTCGGGTTTTTCCGGCGGCTGCTCTGCACGGTGATCGGTGGCTGCTCGTGTTTCTCCGGCGTGTTCGGCGAAGTTGATCCAGATGTTTTTGCGGTTTTGCTTTTGGATCCCTCTCCCTCCCGATCAGGAGGGTTTACAGAAAAAAACAGGCACTGCTTTGAAGTGCGGTGCCTGTTTTTTAACCCCTTGCGTGCCAGTATTTTTTCACGGAATGCACGAAAGCGGTCATACGATGCGCATTTTTGTGCGTGATTTTTTTACGGATCCAAACCAGGATACTTTGGGTGTCTGGACGTTATGTTGGCCGGACATGAGCAGGGTCTGACGTCTCCAAATTACGCACACACGCCGCTAGTGGACGCAGGGCACTCTGTACGTCCGTACTAGTGGTTCTGCGTTCTCGAAAAAATGCGTTCATTTTCCACTTGCGTTGCGCAGCCGGACTGTCGTGCGACTGTATTTCGTATAATGGCCGTCATTTGCTGCTAGTGCGGCTGTGATTAAGTGCGCCTAAACGCACGTTAAAAATTCGTGACAGGGTTATTCAGAGAAAGGTGAAACTCAGGAGAATGACTGAAGAGAAAATTCTAGGTCAAAATAGCCAAACCAGAAAAATTCTCCCATTTATCTCACTTTCCAAATCGGCTATTTGGTCTAGAATTTTCCATTCTCCAGTCATTCTCCTGCTTTTCACCGCCAAAAAAATCAGTAAACTTTTTCTGCGTGTCCGAAAATGTCTCCTCTTTTCTTACAGACTGCCGCCCCAAGCAGTTGTTTATGGATAGATTAAAGGAAAAGCATTTACCATCATTTGAAACGTCATTTTTTTGGTTTTTACATATTTCTATACATCCTAGAAATCTGCCACTTCACGGGCAGGTTATGGGGACCTCCTAGGCACAATATTTGAAGGAATTTTTCGTTTTTATTTTTAACCCTTATTTTATGGAATACTCACTGTCCCTTTAAAAACGTTTTTTTTTTTTTTACTTTTTGTCCTTGTTTCCTGTCCCCCAGGGCACTACCCGGACCCCCATACACCTTTTATGGCAAATATCTAGCATATATGCCCTCTTGGAGGGCACTCTAAAAACCGAGTTTTCAGCCCCATTGACTTGTATCGAGTTCGGATCCGAACATTTGGAAAGTTCGGGTTCGGCTCCAAACCAAACTCGGGGAGTGTTCGGCTCATCCCTAATAGAGATCTCTTAAGTGAGTTTAGACTAGGGGAAGATTTGATGGTGTCTGGGAGGTTATTCCATAATTGTGGTGCTCTGTAGGAAAATGATGATTGAGCCACTTTCTTTTTGTATTGTGGTATTGCAAGTAAGGTGCTGGTCCTGGATCGGAGTTTATAGGATGAGGGAACTGCTGGGGGAAGCAGCCTATTCAGGTAGGGTGGTAGCTTCCCAGAAAAGCTCTTAAACACCAGGTTGGAAAGGTGAAGGGTGCATCTAGATTCCAGTGACGGCCAGTTTAGTTATTTTAACATGTCACAATGGTGGTTCATGTAGTTACATTGTAGCACAAAGTGGCAGAATGAGTTATACAATGTAGTAAGTTTCTGGAGGTGTGTTTGCGGGCCGCTGCATACACTACATCTCCGTATTCAATAGCTGGCATAAGCATTTGTTGTACAATCTGCATTCTTACCGTGGGGCTCAGGCAGGATTTGTTTCTGTACAGGGCACCTAGTTTGGGGTAAAGTTTAGATGAAAGTTTTTCGATGTGGGGTCCAAAGGATAGATTTGTGTCTAACCACATACCTAGATATTTGAGAGAAGTGAGGGTGGTCAGCATGCCATTTGATCTTGCCCTGACACATAGATAGGTGCTGTTCTAAAGAGCATGGTAACAGTTGTCAGTATTTAGAAAAAGTTTGTTATCTTTGATCCACTTTTCTACCTCTGAATTGTTCAGTGCGGCCTCCAGCTGTGGGAGATTAGTGTCATCTGCGTACATGTGTACAGTTGAGGCTTTGCAGACATCGGGCAGATCATTTATGAATATTGTGAATAGCAGGGGGCCTAGTATTGAGCCTTGGGGTACACCGCACGTGACTGGGAGGGAAGTGCTGTCAGAAATGGACACATTGCGACCGATCAGACACATATGATTGAAACCAGGTTAGCGTGCGATCACCAATACCAGAGTTTAAGTTTTTGTAATAAGATGCTATGTCTACCGTGTCAAAGGCCTTGGCAAAAATCAAGGAAGATGGCTCCAGTTAGGTTTCCTTGTTCCATGCCAGCTTGGATATCATTGGAAACTTTTAGAAGGGCAGTTGTGGTTGAATGATTTGGACGGAAGCCGGATTGATCTGGGGTTAAATAGTAATCGAGTGTAAAACACATTTTTCCAGAATTTTTGACATTACAGGAAGCAATATATATTACACACACAGGGCTGCAATGGGCGTGTATATATTACACACACAGGGCTGCAATGGGCGTGTATATATTACACACACAGGGCTGCAATGGGCGTGTATATATTACACACAGGGCTGCAATGGGCGTGTATATATTACACACAGGGCTGCAATGGGCGTGTATATATTACACGCACTGAGGGCTGCAATGGGCGTGTATACATACGTACTCTTGGAGGGCATGTATACACACAGGTGGCTGTTGGGTATATTATATACAAATAATATACACCACGGGCATCAGATACATATATATACACACTGGTCTGGTGGGTATACATGTATGCTTATCTGGTGTCTGGTCAGGGTGTGTGCAGGCAGTGGGTAAATGGGGTTTCTGGCCATACATTGCAATATAAACAGGACAGGCTTTCAGCAGAATCCTAAATTATTTATTGAGAAGCGTCACATGACATTAAATAAAAGTCTCGGTATCGGTGAGTACTTTTAAAAAAGTATCAGTACTTGTACTCAATCCAAAAAAAAAAAAAAATTGTTCTAGGGATGCACCGATACCGAGGTCTTGTCAGTGGCAAGCAATCCAAGCTTGCCCCATACATACTGGAAAGGAGGGGGGGGGGGAGAAATGATGCAAGTCACGTTAGACTTGCATGCCTGAGACTTATTTTCTTGCCCTTAGGCAGAATGGTCCATGTGTATCTGTTTACTGCATATTTGAGTAGTTGTAAATCTGCCTTGTCAGGTAAACCCTGTTACCTGATTACTGTGGTCTGTTGTCTGGTTCACTTGATGGGAGGGAGGGGGGCAGGGTGTAATTGTGGATTATTCCAGCCTTGGTGTTAGAATAATCTTAATTTTAATAAAGACAGGAGGCGAATATTTTGCATTCTCTTTTCTTTACTAAAACATCAGCAGCAAGGAAAGTTTACATAGCAACAGCAGTAACCAATCAACAACAAGAGTGTAGTAAGTCCTTAGCCACGCCCTCTTTTCTTGTATGCCGAACGAGCAGGAGAGACGTGACGTAGAAATTCCAGAAATCCAAGAAGTAGGAAGAACCCGGAAACTGAAGAGGTGAAAGCCAAGACTAGGTAGGAGTCAACGAGATGGTCAGACCAAAACGATGGGAGACCAACAGGGCCGCAGAAGCAAATCAAGCTACGGAGAAAGCAGAGGATACGTGAAAGTACCATGTGATAGAGGCTTGCCAATCAACAGTTAACTAACTGACCAGTCAAAGTGAAGAATTATCAATAGTTAAATCAATTATGAGACAGTAGCCGTAGGCTAGGCCAATGAGACATGCAAACCCTACTAAGGGGAATGAAAAATAGTTAGACAATAATGGACAAAAGTCGAAGAAGTGTAGATACGTAAATTACATCCTTTATTCAAAATTTTTTTTTTTATTTTTTTTATTTATTATTATTATTATAATTTTTTTTTTTTTTTAATCGAATATAGTAGTAAATCCGGTACAATGTGAGCAATCCCGGGTATGGGCGGGCGGGAAAAATATTCGCCTCCTGTCTTTATTAAAATTAAGATTATTCTAACACCAAGGCTGGAATAATCCACAATTTTATATCAAGTCAGGAGGCTTCATATTTTGCAGTTTTAAAGCTGCACCAGAGCCCCAGATGCATGAGAACGAGGGCGAAAATAAAAGGTACGAAAGGTGACCGCCCTAGAACAATCAGCAGCCGCTAGTATGTCGGACAGGGAGCCGCCGGCGACCGCAACAGAAGAAGCCACTGCACCCCGCACGGAGTGAGCGCCGAAGTGAGGAGCAACACCTGCTAGGGAGAGCAGCCAGGGGACCCCTCTAGAAAGTGTAGGCGAGGAAACAGGATTGTAAGTGGAAACATATGAGACCAAGAGCTGGCCAACCGCAGGGGAGCGCAAAGAGCCTAAGTGGGAGAGGTAGTTCGTAACGCACCTAGCGACACATAGGGTAGAAAACCTTAGAAAAAGGGGGTTTTTGTACATCTAGTAAGCGTGAAAAACGACTCCCTTAGGAGAGAAAACCATAGCGTGCGCATCGAAGGCTCTAGCATCCAAAACACGTCTAAAGGACCCCAAACACAAAATGATGGTTAGAATACATCAAGAGCTGACGCAGGAACAGCGAGTAGTATCTGGCCAGTTACGCAGGAACTCCAAAACAAGCGCCACATCCCAAAAGTGAGTATATTATTTGGGGCCGGCGGGCGAGCGAGCCTAACGCCCTTGAGGAGACAACACACAGAAACGCCACCCAGGGGAGCGTGAGCCACCGAGATGGTCGAGCGGAACCAGGTGATGATAGGACTTGCCGGCCGTGGAAAGGCTCGCCAACAAATTAGAGAGGCAGTAGCAGGATCAGGCACACACCAACCACACCAAATTTCCCCAGGCGTAACATTTTTGCGTGCCAGAAGTCCAGGATTCCCATAATAGGGAGCTGTAGCGTCAGTGGCAACCAGCTCTGTGCATCCCATAGAGGCATGAGTAGAAGTCGAAACCATCCATCTGCGGACTTCTTGAAGCGTGCACGTGAGCATCGTGAACGGGGAAACAGTGTAGGCTCCTCGATGGGGCCATGGTGGGAGGAAAGCATCCACCGCTGCCGCCTGCAGGTCCGTAAGCCAACTGAAGCCGGTCTGCATCTGGTGGGTCAAGCGGGAAGTAAACAGGTTGACCCAAAGGAGTAGAGGGCAGATGATGTGAAGCGGCTGTTCCTCTGGCGTCCATGCCCCACCCGTGGATACAGGTCCGCAAGTCGCTCCCCAACCCGACTGGCTGGCGTCCGATTCCGATACGAAGTCCGGTAGAGAGCCAAAAATGGCCCACCCATTCCAGGCTTCCATGAGGCGCAGCCACCACAGGAGTTCCACTCGAGCCTCAGGAGTGATAGGGACCAGCTGGTCGTAGGAGGGATTGAGACTGAGGCACGTGGTTTTCTGACGTTGCATCGCCCGATAATGCAGTGGGCCAGGGAGAAGGGTGATGACTTGGGCTGGGCGACAAGCTGACTTGTCCATGTTGGTAATGAACCAGAGGTCTTCAAGGAGAGTAAGCACTAGGGCCGTGTGATGGGAAAACAGGACCGGATCTTGAGCCAGTACGAAGATATTGTCCAGGTATATGAGAGACCTGATGCCCTGTGAATATATGGAGGCCATGGCCAGTAAGAGGAGCTTCATTGAAGCACCATGGTGCGGAGCTGAGGCCGAAAGGTAGGCAGGTGAACTGTCGGTGGTGCAGGATGGATAGGAGACCCCTGAGTAGATGTGTGCTCTCCATTGTGAAGTGTCGATAGGACAAGAAGGGATTGAAGACTATCCAGTTTAAGCCCGGGCGAAGGTCCCCAGACTTCTTGTGTACCAGAACACATTGTATGGGGAAAACAGACTGGAAGGGAACCTGGGAAAAGTCTATCAAGAAACCAGATACGATTCGTAGGACCCAAGAGTCGGAAGGTTGGTATAGATGTTAACCTTATGATTCGATTCTTTTAAGAAGAGGTCCCCAAAAAAAACAACCCCTTGGCCGCAGGACCCAATTCTTTGGAGCACATACTTGTTAAATTAGCGTCAAAGCGAAAAAGCGCCTCATTGCGGCGTGCAGAAGAGATGCTGACATTGGCGTTACCTAAAGAGAGAGGGCACGCTGTGCCCATTCACGGACCATTGCAGGGCCGAGCAGGGTAGGCATAAGGCTATCCTAAACAAAAGGTAAATCCAGGTAAAGTATCCATGTAATTGGGCAGACTAGATGGGTCGAAAGGTTCTTATCTGCCGACAGTTTCTATGTTTCCAGAAGGTAGTGCTTCGTCCACCGTGACGAGCGGGCCTGAAACCTCCAGCATTTGTCCTGGGCGATGCGGAAGCCCTGTTCGACTTCGACAAGGATCCCTGCCAACCTTGCCCAGAAAGGAGACGAAATCCACGTCAAACTCTGGCGTAAGAGATACCTTGTCAGGCAGCGTCGGGCAAGGGCATCCTGCCCACAGATGCGCCCTGGAAATTTTAACTAAGAGACCGCGTAGCCAGAAGAGCAGAAACTCCGCTGTGTGATCAGACGGGAGCCAGGCCGAAGACCTGGGGTGGGTGGTAGTGCATGGATCGAAAAAGGAGGGGGGGGCTCCTCTAGCGTCGAGGAGTGGCGCCGGGGTATCCGAGGACACCAAGGAGCGAGGCGGTGTTGGAGCGGTAGAGAAGGGCACGATCGCTAAGCTATCAGAACGGGGCTCACCCGTCGAGCTTGCAGTAGTCGGTGGATCACCGGTGGTATTGGCTCCGTCCTCCTCGGGTAGTGAGCCTGGTAAATATCCATGTCATAATCATCGTCCCCTTCTTTGGGGACAGAAGTGCGGGAGGAGTTTGTAGCAGGGCCCTTACCCTAGCCAGCGGACTCAGATTGACCCTTCCAGAGTATTTTACGAGATGGCACGGCAGCCTCAGAATGAACCGAATGAGAGCCCTCAGAAAGGGCCGGTGACTAGGCCCTAGAAAGGACCGGAGGTTCTGGCTGGGGAAGCGGGGCTTGGCTGCCAAAGCTATGGGCAGTGTTTCTGAAATGGCAGCTAAAAGCCAGGCCGAAAGCTCCTCTGGATTGGTGGGGAGCTGAGGAGGATCCATGGAAAACAGAATAACGGGACTCACCTGTTGAGGTAATATATATATTAAAATTTATAGGGATATATATCAGGGCTCACCCGATGTTTAGTGTGTGGCCAAACAGAAAAATTCTGTACTAGCCGCCAGGAAGGTAATAATATATTCATTATAAATTAATGTGTTGTGGCTCACCCGATGCCTTTGTGGGACAGACAGATTCCGCCAGAATAATAATATACATATATATATATATATAAGCTTATCAGGGCTCACCTGATGCCTTCGTGGGACAGATATCCCGCCTGATAAATAATATATTTGTTTATATATATATAAGCTTAGCAGGGCTCACCCGATGCCGTCGTGGGACAGATATCCTGTCAGAAATTTTATTTATATATATATATATATATATATATATATATATCTATCGGGGCTCACCCGATGCCTTCATGGGACAGATCCCACCAGAAGAAATAATATTTATTTGTATATATATAGTATAAGCGTATCGGGGCTTACCCGATGTTTACGTTGGGCAGACAGAAATCCCACCAAAAATAATAATTTATTTATATAAATAGAACCTGAGGCCATTTAACATGTAAGTGCTGACCTGCTAGTTTGCATCGGGACGCGAAGACGCGATGTCCCGAATGGCGGCAATTGCTGGTTAGAACTAAGATGGCCGGCGGAGTGCGCACGGACGAAAAACCATACTATCCTGAGGAGAAAGTTTAGTCGCGCACTCGCGGGAAGGCGGCGGGCGCCGCGCAAAACACAAAGAAAGGGGGGGAAAAAACCTTGAGAAGAAAGAGCTGTTAAAACAAAGTAAATTACGATGGGGCGCCGCAAGTCACGCAACGCGAGCAAAGCGCACCTGCAGGCGGGAGAGTGCCCACACAGCAGGGAGGAAACCTAGGAAAAAAACAATCAGGTGCACAGTACATATAATAAATCTGAGTATAAAATTACATAATAAACCTAACAGTGACAAATTACACCTAAATTAAAGCCTGGCAACCAGGAGCTGTTTTGAAAACGTCTCACCTGGTCGCCAGCAGCAAGAAAAGAGGGCGTGGCTAAGGACTTACTACACTCTTGTTGATTGGTTACTGCTGTTGCTATGTAAACTTTCCTTGCTGCTGATGTTTTAGTAAAGAAAAGAGAATGCAAAATATGAAGCCTCCTGACTTGATATAAAATTCTCCATTGTGTGCAGCCCATCCTGGAACTGTATACACAAACAATAAATGCGTTCAATCTGTTCGATTCTAACCCTTAAGTCCTGGGGGAAAAGTGAGGGAACGCACACAAGAATTCCACAACCAAGAGATTTTTTTTTTTTTTATATATATACACCCCCCCCCCCAAGAATCATGTATAACCAGGCATAGACCCCTCAGAATTGACCATAGCCAGGCACAGATCTAGAATTGAATATAGCCAGACAGACCCCCCCATTATAGCCAGGCACATACCCCCCAGAATTAACTATAGCCAGGCAGGGACCCCCAGAAATTAATGGTCCCAGTCTGGCTATAATTCTGGGGGGCATGTGTGGCTATAACAAGCCACATGCCCCCCAGAATTATAGCCAGACTGGGACCGCCAGAATTCTACTTACCTAGCCTGCAGACCTCAGGACCGCCGTGTTCCTTGGAGCAGCTCAACTGTGCTCCTGCACGCGGCCGCCTCAGCCCTCTGAAGACTGACAGCTGCAGGCCACGTCACAGGCTTAAGACTGGACTGAGGCACCCGCGTGGAGGGAGGCACATGCGGCACTCGGGATGCATGCCGCTAGCTCCAGCTGCCCAAAGTGGGAACCTGTGTTCCCGCTGCAGGAGACGTGCGGTAACACCATTCCCACAGGACTCGACCCCTGCCCTTTAGATCTGAGGTCTTCGTTTCTGGGGGAATCTAGCAAGGCTCGGTCTTTAAGCAGCTAAGGACTGGAGAAAGGCACCGGAGCCTGCTGGGGTAGCCCGGGGGGGGGGGGGGGGGGGGAAAGGAAATAAGGAAGCAGCATTGGCAGATCTGACCCTGTTGGAGGGGGGGGGGGGTACAGATCTGTTACAGCTCCTTGGTAGCCAACTTAAAAGGTACTAGTTTGGGCCTCAAGTACAAGAAGGTTACTTTAGGAGAAGCAAATACTGAGATTATGGCCTTTTAATTTATATTGATTTGCCAAACAACCTGAGGGGTGGCAGGTTAGTTCCTGGCTCTAATGCAGGAAGCCTTAGTTAATATTTGAAGTCTAGGCAAAAAAAAAAAAAAAAAGTCCAAAGCATGCAAACCAGTAGAATGGATGCTGTAGGGTGCAGTTTAAGTGTCCTGTTTTAGACTAGATTCGCGACTGAGTACTGTGGGCATTCTTTTCCTATCCACTTGGCTGAGGCCATCCCCACCATTTAAGTTTGCTTCAAGTTGCATAACAGCTGTAGTATGCAAGCCTCCTGGGGTCAGTTTTAGAGGGGGGGGGGGGGGGTTAAAACCTGGCTTTAATGTCAATACCGAGGAGGAACAGTGACATTAAACACTGTTCCAGAAAGTCATAGCCTGTTGCACTGGAAGTTGGATAAACTGTCCAAAAGAAACCTGGAGTGTCATGTTTAGATTTACATGTAAACACGTTTAAAACTTATTCTAGTCTATTAGGTATAATGTAAAATACCTTGCTTTAACCTGTCATTTCATCTTTGTCAATGTCCCTCAGCTCATACTTCCTGAATACCTGCCCATTATTGCAAATGAACTACATTTTTTTGCTCCATCTTGCCCACAACCCCAGCACGTTGTAAGCTCTTCAGCAGGATCTTACAGCACATTAAAATATGTCAGTCATAACAAACCAGCTCAGGATCAGACTGGGGGAACTGAGGAACTGTATATTAGCATCTCGGCAACTGAAAGCAAACCTCATGCTCTCCAGACTCACTGACATTCATTTGTGCCCTTTCATGGTTCAGTCTCAAAGTCCCACCCAGTCCCTAGTGTGTGCCCTCAATGCACTTGTGATCTCTGCTTTATCTTGCCATCTTTACTGTTTATTGCAGGGTCTGCTTTTTTCACCCCAGCTACTGCAGAGACAGAGGGGACAAAGTCAGTCCTGCCCTCATCTTACAGTGCACAAGGGAAGAGCAACTCTGACACATGCGCTGTGCTTTTTTTGCTCTCCCTAGGTATTATTGGTTAGCTCAAACTGCGGTGGTTGTGGAAAATTGATTTTTATGTCGTCTGCACAGAAAACTAGCAAAGCATGCCCCTTTAAGACCGAGTATGAGTACTGACACATTTTATGGTCATGTGACCACTTTCCAATAAGAACAGACCTCAAAAATGCCCCAGCTCACATCGGGGGGGGGGGGGGGTGTAATACATACACATTACAGAATGCCCCCAGCCAACGCTGGACGTGTGCATAAGCATGCGGCCAGTGTTCCCTTGGCAACTGCTTCTGGAGGTCTAGGGTTGCACGATCATGGTGCTTCTGTGACACTGACGCCAGCTGCATCACAGAAGCACCAGCAGCCACGTGAGCGCACCACAGCAGCATGACCCAGATCTCAGGAAGCCAGTGAGTATTGCAGCTGCTGAGGGGGAACGCTGGCTGTGTGCTTTTCATGCTTGCAGCCAGCTTCCCCAGCCCTGTGGATACCAGCAAGCCTGTCCAAATGCACCCGATACCAGAAGCGCTGGATGAGTACCAAGTGCTCGTGTAAATGGCAGTATCAGCACCGGTATATCTAACTTTAGGTAACTTGCTCCAGTATTCAGTTGACGGATTTAACGTCAATTTCTTGAACACCTCTATGCCAGGAAGAGTTCAGCTACATTTTCCTAAAAAAGTGGTATCCCAGATGTCTACCCTTAACTCTGAGGTTAGAGCTAGTCAGGGTTTCAAAAACACAGCATTGCCATGCTAAGAGATGCAGGCATTGCTGCAAAGTTAATCTTTACAAGAGTTAAGAGCTTGTTGACGCTGCCACAGGGGTGTGAATTAGATTTGTGGATGCAAATGTGTTAGAACACCCAAGCCATGTCAGTTGTGTAGCTAGGTTATGTAAAATTGGCATAGTTTTGCAATGTGGCCAAGTAGGTCTGAGACCCAAGCATCTATTTTGTGGAGGTCAGCTATAACAGTTAAGCCTAAAGAATGAGCAGTCATGATTCAAGTTATTGCTTTTTATTAAATATTTCAATCTGCATAGCAATTTACTTCTTTGTAGCCTTGATTGCAGATTTTGTCACTTTCCCTGCAGCCGCAGTCTTCTTGTCCACAGCTTTTATAACACCAACTGCCACCGTCTGCCTCATGTCACGGACAGCAAACCTACCTGCATGAAGGGAAGATGTCAGTATGAAGCATTTAGAGATATGCAAAGCTTCATAGACAGTTTTGCTTACCAAGTGGAGGATATGATGAGAAGGTCTCCACGCACATGGGTTTCCCAGGAATCATTTCAATAATTGCAGCATCTCCAGATTTCAGGTGTTTTGGGTTATCCTCCAGCTTCTTGCCAGATCTGCGGTCTATCTTCTCCTTTAGCTCAGCAAATTTACAGGCTATGTGAGCTGTGTGGCAATCCAGAACAGGGGCATAGCCTGCACCAATCTGCCCTGGGTGGTTAAGGATGATCACCTGTAGGAAGAGTGATAGAAAAGTGGCCTGGGTGTTGCCCACAATTCTGCATTCCAACTTGACTATGCAGGTCTTGAGCAACTTGGAATTAGAGTTGACAGCACTTGCTTGGATTTTTGCCAAACCTAGAAGTAAAGTTTCGGCAGGCTTGATTGAGCCAGTAGGCTGAAGTGTTGCCAACACTTCAGTATGCAAGGCATCCAATAGAAAAACCCCACCAGTGCTTGTACAGCGACCATTAAAGAATTGGTAATTACCTGTAAAGATTTAACCCATTAGCTGACATTTGGAATCATGTCTCCATGGAATGAGTACACTGCACCAGATAAAGTTAAAGTCTGGGTCAACAGTAGACAGATTGAGGGGGGGGGGGGGGGTTCTGTGTCAGAATTTAAGTGTTCTAATAGGTTTCATGCTGTGCAGGAAAAGCCCAGCAAGTCATATTTTAATTTTGTTCTGTAGTATCCCTCAATACCTGAGCTGTGAAGCTGCCAGCCTGCATTGGTGGATCATTTTTACTGTCACCAGCCACATTGCCTCTCCGGATGTCCTTTACAGAGATGTTCTTGACGTTAAATCCCACATTGTCACCAGGCATTGCTTCCTGTAGGGCTTCATGGTGCATTTCCACAGACTTCACTTCTGTGGTGATGTTACCAGGGGCAAAGGTCACCACCATACCTGGCTTCATGACACCAGTCTCTACTCTGCCAACAGGCACAGTGCCAATACCTGTGGAAGTAAACACATTACTTACAGGAATCTGGGGAATGGAGTTTGCAGTAAACTTTATTACACCTTACCACCAATCTTGTACACATCCTGCAGAGGAAGACGGAGGGGTTTGTTGGTCGGTCTTGCGGGAGGGATAATGGAGTCCAAGGCTTCAAGAAGAGTAATACCATTGGCATTTCCTTCTTTCCTCTCCACTTTCCAGCCCTTGAACCAGGTCATCTGGGAGGAAATATTGAATTTTAAATTGGTCTTTACAAAATGTATATTACATGAGCGAACTAGAAATGGATTATAACATGATTTGAGAACTGCGAGCTTAGTAGCATCAGGCAGTTGTAGAGTTAAACAACTTACTTTGCTGCTGGGCTCCAGCATGTTGTCTCCATGCCAGCCAGATATTGGCACGAATGCTACAGTGGCTGGGTTATAGCCAATTTTCTTGATATATGTACTGACTTCCTTTGTAATCTCCTGGAACCTCTTCTGACTGTATGGTGGCTCAGTGGAGTCCATCTTGTTTACACCAATTATCAGTTGCTTCACCCCCAGGGTGAATGCAAGGAGGGCATGCTCTCTGGTTTGTCCATTCTTTGAAATGCCAGCCTCAAACTCACCCACGCCACCAGCCACAATGAGAACAGCACAGTCAGCCTATATGGAAGTGACAAGGATACATTTACAAAGTCAGGCTAGCCATTACACATACACTGGTCCAGATGGCCTGTATTCTGTGGTCATACCTGGGAGGTGCCTGTGATCATGTTCTTTATGAAGTCACGATGTCCAGGTGCATCAATGATTGTAATATAGTATTTGCCAGTCTCAAATTTCCAGAGAGAAATATCAATTGTTATTCCTCGTTCACGCTCTGCCTTCAGTTTGTCCAGGACCCAGGCATACTTGAAGGATCCTTTACCCATCTGGAAGACAGCAAGTAAGTTTATGCTAGGTCTCCAGGCCCTGGCCCCTAGGTGCTGCAGATATACAACTTTATTCTGTCCATCTATTAAATTCAAAGTTCGGGGGGGGGGGGAATTCAACATCTGGTGATATAGTTGGGAAAGGCTACAGGAGAGCTGTTCTGTAGGACCGTGCTACATGTAAACTCACTGGAGTTTCATCTTGTATGCTTAGTATCTAGAGAAAATTCCAGATGCTTTGTAACAATTAAAACATCTGACAGGCACAGATGCCAGAAAGCTGAGCCCAACGCCACTAAGGCCATGGGCTATGCCAAGATTTAAATTAAATGTTTATACAGACGTCAGTTGAGAGAAACAATCCTTGTTTAGAGATGTCAGTTCTTGCCTCCCTTTAAGCATTTCTGTACCTAATTGTTTACCGACCGAGACTGAAATGTGTCTTGTCTGAAATATGGAGGGAAGGGGGATGGACCTTTGAATTAGCAATTTATGAAGTCTATAACATCACTGAAAGACCACTCAGGATTCTGGTTAAATTGAATAAAAGCCTTTTCCTGCAGCCAGACTCGTGTTTAGGTCACTGACCGAATTACTCCAATCCTGATTCTGGGAAATACAGCTCTACTTGAGTCAACTACAAGGCTTTAGTCACAGCTCACCATCCACCCCTGGGCCTAAACTGAAAGGTCTCCCAGCTGTTTCCACTTCTCTTTTCAAGTACCCAATCAAACTAAAGCTTCTGGTCCTGCATGCAATCCCTACCATTTTATTTCTGGGCACCAGCACCACCTTCCCCCTGCTCCCTTTAGGTTAAGCTCAAGGGAGGTCTGGTTGAGCACTAGTATAAAGTGCTGTAAGAGCAAGACAAATCCTACGGGCAATGCCATCTGTTCCCATGGATCAGGTCTTAGGTTTGTGGTTCTGTTTAGGACCAGATTGATGCTTTACAAGTCACTGTTCCTTATGGACCAACAGGATGTAGAATTCTAGCAATAGCAGACATTACTAGCTGCGTTCTGATCAGATCGATCCAGCTCTAGTGACAAACATCCAATGTTGTGAAAGGGATATAACCCGTTCATTCCTCAGCAGCTGCAGTTCAGCACTTGCAGCCAAGGAGAGGTGCTGCAGAGCGGCTGAATGCCAAGAGGGAAAGATGGCCACCGCCAAGAAACAAATAATCCAGTAAGGAAAAATGTTCAGTTTGAGGTTTTGGTGGACCAATACAAACGTTTGCCATGTTCCAATAATGAACACTAAAATGGTAATAAAATGAACAGTGGATATTGCAGAAACAGCACTGGTCATTAAGCAATCCACCCTTTTGCTTCAATACTCACAGCCAAAGCACTGAGAGACTGCAGCAATTCAGCAGGTGCAGAGGAACTGATCAGGCCTCATGGGTCAAGTCCTGCAGGAACTAGCTCCCTTTTGGCGGATACTGGGAAACTGCAATACCTTTCTATATGGAAAGTTTAAAGACTAGTTAAAGGCTTTCCCTGATTTAAGTACATGGGAAGTCATAGGAATGACAATTTCTCAGTTTGCCAGAGGAATGGCATACTTGTGCCTAAAGAAGCGCTGCAGCGGCTCCCAGTAATCTGAGAACAGAATATACAAAAAATGTTTGAGAGTCCCACTTTTTTTTTGGCTGGACCCCCTCGGCAGCTTTAGATCAAGGTTTTAGCTAGGTGTAGTTCCCAGTTTGAAACCCCTGAAGTGACCTAGCAGGTTTAACATACGAAGTGTGCGTTTAGGTGGTCCCTGTGCTTGATTAACGGCACAGGAGAAGGCAGGGTCATGGCGGGAACTAGAGGAAGTTTACCCAGAGCATCAACGGGACGTCATCTTAGACATGTAGAAGGCAAGAGGATATGCGGGTCGCGGTGCCCAGGAAGCATTGAGAGCTCAGTGGTTTGGGCAAACAGGTGTGTCCTGCCAGCCTAACGGGAGGACGGATAACTCAGAAGACTGACCGGTGCAACACGCCTGTATCAGACAACTCACCCAGCAAAATAGGTAAAGACCTAGCGCTCACCTCAGCAGCTTCTTTCTCGAACTTCTCGATGGTTCTTTTATCAATGCCTCCACATTTGTAGATCAAGTGGCCGGTGGTGGTAGATTTTCCAGAGTCAACATGGCCGATCACCACAATGTTAATGTGAATTTTTTCTTTCCCCATCACGACAGATCACAGTGGAAGGCAAGCGGAACTAGTTGCAGATCATTCACTGCAAACCACGTGTATTTTAAAGGTCCAGAACTAGGCGTGCAATGCTGGTGAAGGGCGGTGACATTATCCAATCACCATTACTGTCCGGTAGTATAGTGCCTTCTGATTGGTGCGTATTGTTTTAGACCACACCCTCCAAAGGAGCACACGTGCAGGAGGTAAACAATGATGAACTGAACTCTAGGTCTTCCGCCTGGCGGCCTCACCCTGGTTTGTCCTCAAGTGGTTTCAAGTTCTAGGTTGTTCTCAGTGCCTCAAAGATAGAACATGAACAGGGCATAGAACAGTACAGTTTTAACACCAATATTGTAGTGAGAGAAAAAATTACACTCACATGAAGTGGTGTCTCAGATCACACACCTGCCTCAGCAGTGACGTGAGAAGGAAAAAATGTCCACCGAATGGTTAAAAAACGTTTTATTCCTATAAAATCGTAGCAAAATAAAATACAAATAATTCCAGTAAAATAAATCGAAGTAAGGGTACACTAAAACACGATCAAAGCCGCTTCCTCAGTTTGTGTACCATTATAGTTGTACTTGGCACAACCACTGTTGAGGCTGCATTTCCCAAAGGAGGGAACCGACTCATCCATTACCCAAGAAGGATAGGAACATCTGGACCCCCTACATTGAAAACCTCAGGCTTGGCACCCTCCTGCACAGTAGAAGTCAAATCTGGAGTTCCTTACAGAAGTCGCCAGATGCCTGCTTATCCGGTGTCTGATCTGAGACACCACTTCATGTGAGTGTAATTTTTTCTCTAACTACATTATTGGTGTTAAAACTGTACTGTTATATGCCCTGTTCATGTTCTAGCTTTGAGGCATTCAGAACAACCTAGAACTTGCACCCACGCTGAGGACAAACCAGACTGCAGCCAATCTAATAAGGAACTGTCAGAAAGAAGCGCTGATTTCTGCCCATTTCTTCACTTTACTTACAGGGTTATTCAGAGAAAGGTGAAAACCAGGAGAAGAGAACAATCTAGACCAAATAGCGATTTGGAAAGTGAGATAAATGGGAGAATTTTTCTGGTTTGGCTATTTTGACCTAGATTTTTCAGTTCTCCAGTCATTCTCCTGAGTGTCACTTTTTTTTTAATATACCTGATAGACGTTTTATCGGACTGAGATATACAACTTTTGAGAGCAAAATTAGCTGCTGCATGCTGTTTAACACATTACGATTGTATATAATTATACAATAACCCAATTATATAATAGGGTTGTGAAATTTCCACATTCGGCACCTTTGCCTTACTTTACATTGCTGACACTTGCTGTTGTTTACGTTGTTACTGCTATCATTTGCTGCTATTCACGTTGTTGTGATTTTTGCACATTCGGCATATTTGTCTTACTTCACTTTGCTGCCATCACTTGTTGTTTATATTGTTGCTGCTACCATCTGCTGCTATTTACATTGTTACGAATTTTGCACATTTTATCACTGTTGCCATTGTCTTGCTGCTTTTTTTCTGCATATGTGCACTTTATGTACACACAAATTCTATTTATTTATGTGTGTATAGACACTATATTCTTCCTCACAAGGAACCACCAGGAGGCGCCAAAGTACAGGTTTTTCTCTTCTTCATATATAGCTTCTACATGCTAGTCATTGGTGTAACAATGTGATTCCCTACATAGAATTCATATACTGGAGGGAGGATTCACGATCAGCAGCTTATTAACTCTACATGCGGCAGTGGAGCACTTTCATATGCTGATCATTAGCCTGCAGACACGTATAGAGGCTATTCACTAATCTTCGACAATGTCATTTTCTGGTCCGTCCCCCCCGTTGAGCTGGGAGAATGCCTGAATGAGGAGACCCCGCTATCTCCCCATCAACAGGGCCTCCCCTGCCCACTGATGTCACCATGCGTGGGCGCCATGATGTCAGAAAGGGAATCCCCTCCCCACTAGCTGGCCAGGGAAATCTCTATGGAAATCCCTATTGTGCAGATAGGTCCTTTGGACCCCCTATTTCCCGATCCTCAGCAGCTAGGGGTACATGCTTTGTGTCGTTGGAAAGGCCAGAGCATGACCAGGTTATGTGTAAAATATTTTTTTTGTATAATTCAGCACTATTGTTCACTTTTCAATTTTAATGTGAGCAATGTTGCTGCACTAACTCATCTCACATTTCCTACAATGTCAGCAAGTTTGAAGACGATGGCACAATGCATTATTACGCATTGGTTCATCGAAAACCTAAACCGCCGCATTGTTGCGAGGAGTGCTATGGTTTCTTTAGACCCCTGCATCTCTGATTAATACACCGCAAAAGGTCAAGTGAGATGTCGTTGGAAAGGTCAGAGTCTGGCCTTTTCAGCGATACCTAAAACGACCATGTAATTTGTAAGAATAGGGAAAAAAAACAATGAATGCAAAATTGTACTTTATTTTTCTTCTCTCATTTGTGGAGGTGATGATGCAAAGCGTTATTACACAGAGGTCCATCGAAAACACAAGCTGACGTATTTCCATTCTGTATTTCCATTCTATAAACCCCACAAACTCATGTTAGGTGTCATTAGACAGGTCAGTGTCTGGCCATTCTAATGATACCAAACATGACCATGTAAAAGAAAACAAAAAACACACAAACATAGAAGAATTTGTTTAGCATTATTTTTTTTGTTCCAAAGCATTGTCCATTTTTCACATATAAAATGAACAATACCACTGCCGTTACTCAACTTCTCATTTCCCATGCCACAAGCAAGGTCAGTGTTTTATATATATTCATTTTATTCATAAAACACAATGTGCCAAAATACAAGCAAAAACTTACCTTCTGTAAGTGATTGAAATCTGAATGGAAATTTACATTCTTTTTAAAAAAAATTATTAAAGTATTTTGACAGAACATGCCGTTTTCTTATAATAATGATATATTATGAATCTGCCGTGTATGGTGAACTTAACATGTTGCCGACGCCAGACGTGCTATGCCGGCCTGCAGCAAGCGGCTTTATGTCACGGGGCGGCATAGCACGTCCCACAGTGTTTGATCCTCCCACGGCCCACCTCCATTCCCAGGATGCAGATCACAGACAGGGGAGGCTGCCTGGCAATGGAGCCAGTCCCCTGGCAGCCAATCAGCGATCTAGGTCATGTGACAGCGGTGACAGCTTGTCACCGCTGTCACTTTCACAATGTCTCAGTCAATGCTTGTAACATTGGTTGAGACATTGTCTCTGCCTCTCTCTTCTCCTCGCTTCGGGCTGAGGCGAGGGAGGTAGAGAATCGTTGTGGTTTGAAGTTAAAAGTGAAAAAAAAAAACTTTTTTTAAAAAAACTAACTTTTTTTTAAAAAAATAAATAAAAGCCTTTTAGTGCTGATCACAACATAATCCCTGTGATCAGCCTAACTAGGACATTCTATATTTTTATTTTAAATTTTTTTAAAAAAAATTGACCATTTTTGTCAGTTGCAGCGCTTTTAAAAAAAAAGAATCCCTTTCGCTGCTAACTGATCACTATTCACAGTATCAGTGCTGTACTGAATCAGTGATTGGTGTTATCAGAGGGCTCTCTGATCAAGCTGATCTTTTGAGGGTAATTTTTTATAAAAAAACTTCTACATGGGGGGCACGTTGAACTCGTAAGACATTGCTGAACACAAACTTATGTATTTTATTGCAGTAAAAGCTAAGCGTACTTTCCGGTGGTATGTCACACCGGTTCAGCTCTAAGGTATGTCACCCGCTACTCCTGACACTTGCTGCAAGGGACGCGAGGCCCAAGGCACCAACCTTCATAAGTGGTGGTCCTGCCCTCATGTACAACGCATCTGGACGGAAATCCACACGCTCCTAATTGCGACCCCTTCCAAGTAGGGCTGCAACTAACGATTATTCTCATAATCGATTAGTTGGCCGATTATTATTTCGATTAATTGATCCATCGGATAAAATTTTTTAGAAAAAAATAATGTTTACTTAACCACAATCCCTCCCCTTTTTTCATAAGCAATTTGCGTGGTGTACTTAACTTTCGTACGTACATACGCAAATTGTGTATCTTGGGTACTTTTCACACAAGGTATGCGAGTGCTTTGTCAGAGGGATGGGTTGATGCTGCGAGTGCTTGGTCAGAGGGATGGGTTGATGCTGCGAGTGCTTGGTCAGAGGGATTGGTTGATGCTGCGAGTGCTTGGTCAGAAGGATGGGTTGATGCTGCGAGTGCTTGGTCAGAGGGATGGGTTGATGCTGCGAGTGCTTGGTCAGAGGGATGGGTTGATGCTGCGAGTGCTTGGTCAGAGGGATGGGTTGATGCTGCGAGTGCTTGGTCAGAGGGATTGGTTGATGCTGCGAGTGCTTGGTCAGAGGGATGGGTTGATGCTGCGAGTGCTTGCGCAGCTTAAGGCCATGTTTGCGTTCTCAAATGAACGCGGCTACAAGCACTTTGTCATAGATGATGATGTCAGCATGAAATCGGGGTTAATAAGCTAAAGTGGTCAGGGTGCGTAGAGTGTCCTTTTTAATAATTTTGTGAACAAACTGAGTGGGAGGAGGGACTGGAGGTGGAAGGGAGCGACTTTGCTCAAGTGACTTGACCTGAGTGTGAGAGGAAGTTGGTATGGACAAAAGACCGGATCTGAGTGTGGGAGTGAGTTTGGGGAAAAAGACCAGACCAAAGGGAGGGAATGGCAGTTCCCAATCAAAGAGGGTGTGGCAAGGAGGGTGGGGTGGGGTGGTGGCACACTGCTCCAGGAGTAAGGATAAAACACAGGCATACAGCTCCTTCACCCAGTGGCAGTATCCTATTGTTTTGTGTTATAGTTCTACTGTTGTAAATGGAAAAAACCCAAAATGGTTGTGCCTGACATAAACCTAGAACTAAATCATACCTAGTAAAGCAGCGGCCTGTCTTCTCATTCAGCTCCGAAGCGGAGGTTATTTACGTTTCACACGGTCTATCAGTAAACAGTGTGTGCTGTACACAGGACGATTAATCGATAATGGAAATAGTTGACAACTATTTTAATCATCGATTAGTTGTCGATTAATCAATTAGTTGTTTCAGCCCTAGTTCCAAGGATGGACCCCTGGGCTTTCTTACCCTTTCATGCCCCATCCAGGATTTATCTAGACATGAGAACAAACTGATGGCCAAGATCACCTTAGCGGCGCGTCAGGTCTTGGCTGAGGGTTGGAATAGCCTGACGGTGCTACCGGTTGCACGCTTTCATCCCAAACTAAGGGATGTCTAACTCATGGATGAACTGACTGCACTGTCCACTCACGCCCTACTCTTGTATTATAAAGTATGTTCTCCCTGGTTGGTCCAAATGGGCCAAATGCTTATTGCCCCTGATGGTTTTGGTGCTGGTTTGGGCCGGTTATACCTGTGGCCTTCGTTTGATGTTACCCTGTTTTGATTTATTGGGTAGGCCGGTCTCTCACACAACTGCCTTATATGGATGGATTCGCTATTCCCTAGCCTACTTTCTCCCCTCTTTCTCTTTTTCTTCCCTATTCTGCCGCTCTGGGGCATGGACATGCCCTGTCTCGTTTTTGATAATCTCAATTGTGGAAAGTAACACTTGCTTTTTTGTGTCGATTTCGCTCTGATACCTTCTATGACTGTTTTGGGGGGGGGCAGCATTTCATCCTTCGCTCCAGGCAGCACAATGTCTTGGGCCGGCCCTGTCTCTGTGTGTGTCTTTTTCCTCTCTTTCTGCCTGTGTGTCTCTATATGTGTATTTATTTATGTCTATCTATCTGTATGTGATTCTGTGTGTAAAATGGGGAAGAACCTAGTAGGTTGGCTGGGTGGTCATTAGAGCGAGGCATAGGACATAGGGCAGAGTGGAGTTAAAATGCGGGCCCATTCCTTATTTTTGTCCAGGAGTCCTGGCTGGTCTCAGTCGGTCCCTGGGTGTTGCCACCTGGTGAAAAGAGCATGTGGGCCACCGGCCATACAAATACATTGTTTCTTGAACAGTGGGGGAGAGTGCATGGGAATTCTGGTCGAGTAGCCCTTATCCAGTATACTCAGGACCCTGAGTGTTCTGAATTTCGAACATTGAAATCTGGGAGAATCTGAAGTCGGGTGGGGGGAGGCATGGCAGTGGAGCTGCAGTACATGCTGCACAGCCCTTTGCAAAGGGCATGCTGAACAGAGCTGTCTGTGCATCATGTCACACACTGGAGCTGCACAGAGGCTCTGCATGTTCCTTGTGGTGCTACGGCCATCAGAGGAGCGTTGGCATGCAGCAGAGCATCCAGAGCATCAGGGATTTAAGTAAAACTGAACCTCAGAAGACTCAGAAAATGACGTATTGCGGAGTCTTTCTGATCTCAGAATTCAGGATAATGGGTGACCAACTTGTAGTTACACATGTGTCCTGCTGAGACAGCAGAGTGGCCGATGCACTGTTTTCTTCCTGCAGCCTTTGAATACAGTTACAGTTACAAGCATTTATAAAGCGCCAACAAATTCCTTAGCGCTGTACAATGGGAGAGACAGAATGACGAATACCAAACAATGCTGTCCTATGACCAGGCCTGTCTGGCGTATGCAAGAGTAGACACCTACAGTATAGAGGAGGATTTAAAGGTTTTTGGTTTTTTTTACTATTGTGTTTTTATTTATTTAATATTGTCCATTGGTATTTCCTTTTATAATATGTTTAACCATTTTAACCAAATGAATTACATGGCACAATTCACATACAGGCCAGTCTCTGCAGAATTAAGTTAGATTGCATACACTCATATTTAGCAACACCTATTTCAGTTGGTTATCTTTATTTTCTTTTAGTTGCCCACCATAGCCCTGCATTATAAATTTGCCTGGAAACTTTGCAAATGCCCTCTAGTGGTTTTAAGTGGAACTGCCAAGTCACGTGTTATTTGTTTTCGCTTCTGTGTTATTTTAATGCATCTAAAGACTGGTGAGTCAGTGCGATGCAGGGTCTAGAAAAGCATCACGTGTGCCCATGGGCAAATTGATTTGGTATTGTAGCATTGTTTTTATTTCTCACGGGAAAGTACCCTCCTGCTTACACGCTAAACATCATGTGACACTGTCATGTGACTGTACCCGGAAGCAAGAAGCTGGTGCAGAAAGGTAGCGACTAGTGCGAAATGGCTGCGTTCCTTGTGCTGTTTTTCTCTACATGGGTGTTCTTCGTACATGGAATTCCTGTTCAGGGGAACCCCATACCCCTTGTAATATGGCACGGAATGGGTGAGTATGACATAAACCTGCTTTGTTGTAAATGTAATTGAATTAAATCTGCCAACCTTGAGTATGAACATCTACAGGGTTATTCAGAGTGAGGTGAAAACCAGGAGAATGACTGGAGAATTGAAAATTATAGGTCAAATATTCAAACCAGAAAAATTCTCCAAATTTATCTCACTTTCCAAATTTGGCTATTTGGTCTAGTTGTTCTATTCTCCTGGTTTTTACCTTTCTCTGAATACCCCTGTTTGGGTTGCCAGATCAGCCATACCTGGACACATAACTTCTTCATGGTGCTGAGCAGTGCATGAATATACAGCCCTGTAGTATGTATTAATGGGAAATCCAAAGAGGAAGCTCGGGAGACTTGCCATGATTTGGGACCTTAGTCTGACCCTAGCCTAACGCATTTTTCGCGTTGTCCGTGAAAAAGTGCGTTCGAACGAATGGACGCATTTTTTCACGGAATACGCAATAGCGGTCATACGATGCACATTTTCGTCCGTGATTTTGTACAGATCATCAATAAAACCCTTTTTGTGTCTCGACGTTTTGTTGGCCGGACATTAGCAGCGTCTGACCTCTCCTAATCACGCACACACGCCGCTAGCGGACGCAGCGCACTCTGTACGTCAGTACTAGTGGTTTCACGTTCTCGAAAAAAATGCATTCGTTTGCCACTTGCGTTGCGCAGCCGCACTTTTGTGCGGCCGTTCTTCGTATGCTGCCTGGCATTGGACGTCATTTGCTGCTAGCACGGCCGTGATTTAGTGCTGCTAAACGCACGTTGATACTGCGTTAGTCTGACCCTAGCCTTATTTCCTTCCTGAAGGATATGACTGATACACTTTGCAGGGCAGTACCTTCCCTATGCTCGCCTGCTACATGAAATGGTAATATGTGTCCATGGTGGATCTGGCAACCCTCTGTACAACTGATCTTTTGAGATGCATTTCAAAATATCCACAACCACTGTACTTGTACCTGTTGTTTATTATAATTTACATGTATTTTTTTAAAATGTTTTATTGTTTGTTTCATTAGGTGATAGTTGCTGTAACCCAATAAGTATGGGTGCCATTAAGAAAATGGTGGAAAATCAGATTCCTGGGATTTATGTGCTCTCCTTGCAGATCGGGAACAGCTTTGTAGAGGTAAACACTTGGATGGAAAGTGAAGCCTGAACATCAATGTATTTTCTTTTTCAGCAACCCCCCTCCCCTTATTTTTAATGTTCCTGATCTCCCTCTTCAAACTACTTTGTTGTATGCATTTTTGTGTAGTCACCACCACAGATTAGTGCTACAGAACTTGTTTGCGCTTTATAAATACTTGTAACTGTAACTTTATACATCCTGCAAAATGGTCCTCTAGCCAGACTCAAAAACACAGGGTTATTTAAAGAGATCCGAATGGCTCCCGAAAGGGAACTGAACGCTGAAAATCAGCGTTTGGTTAACTTTCTTGGCCATTCGGCTATTCAAAGAGCAAGCAATTCGTCAAATCCTGGCGAATTGCCTGCACATACGATGCCTGTTCAAGGGCAGTGAAATCCCCATAGAGCAGCAATGCTTCGTCTATTCAGAGAACAAAAACCAGCAGTGAAAAGTTGCCGAATTGCCCTGCCATTCGGTGGTTTCATGCGGCAGATTTATCCAGGCGAATCCCATAGGCTTCAATGTTAAAAATATTCCCGTTTTAATCCAATATCTAATAAACTGTTCATTATAAAATTCTGCAGTAAAGAGTCTCTTTTATTTATAGATTTTTTTTTTTTTTTTTTTTTTTTTGATATTTTAAGCATTTTACGTGTTTTTTGTTTTTACTTATTTTTTCTGTAACAGCCCTATGTAAATTTTAGACCTTTTCGCTCAGTAGTTTCTTTGCAAACAGCGTTTCACTTTTCAAACATTCAAGCAAACTGTTTTTTTAATTTATTCACTCCATATGTCTGCGGTGTCAGGTTTTTCCGGCGGCTGAGCTGCGTGTGATCGGCTCTTGCTCGGGGTTTTCAGCGGGGTTAATCAAGATGTTTTTTCGGGGACCCTGTGGTGCTTGCTGAATACACCGCAGGGTTGCCGAAATGGGATCACCAAATCAAACCGAATTGAAGAGAACGAAAAGGCACCGAACGTGCGGTGACTTTTTGATTCTCTTTGAATAACCCTGTGTGATGTTATGTCACTATCAGGGTAATTCAAAGAGAATCGAAAAGCCACCGCACGTTCTGTGACTTTTCGTTCTCTTCAATTCGGTTAGTTTTGCCGATCCCATTTCGGCGACCCTGCGGTGTATTCAGCAAGCACCACAGGGTCCCCGAATTGCAGGGAAAGGTCACTGAAAACTAACCGCAAAACCCGGGGAATGCGCACCAAAAACCCGCAAAATCAACTGGATTAACCCATCGAAAACGCTGGAAAAACCTGAGCAGGAGCCGATCACACGCAGCGAAGCCGCCGGAAAAAGCCGACACCGCAGACGAATACAGTGAATAAATTTGAAAAACCGTTTGCTTGAATGTGTGAAAAGTGAAACGCTGGTTGCAAAGAAACTACTGAGCGAAAATGTCTGAAATTTACATATGAGGTCCAAGGAATGATAATAAAAAGGGCTGTTTCTGCCGATAATGGGGTTATCGGTTTCGGCCCGAAAGCAAAACATCAGCCGAAAATTGCTATTCCAAGCTGATAATGAGCGAGCACTCTTTCAATGCTGCTTAGCTGGAGATAATTGTAATTGGAAAGAGGCAGGAGCTGCTACACTTATTTCTGTACACAAAGGGTTAACTGCCTACTCGAGCTGCTGCCACTATCAGAGCAAGCAGTAACCTCTGGCCTCTCAGTGACAAGGAACAAGTGATTTATCACTGACCTCCTACCAGAGGTGTCTGCTCTAGGAGGACAAGAGGGGGGGGGGGGTTAATGAAAGGTATACACATTCATTTTGCAATGGTTTGTTTTTGCCTTTGCATCTTAAAGGCCCCTTGCCTTATTAAGGTATTTGTCTTTTTGCTTAAAATATTTTCTATACCGAGACACGTGTTTGCTTATGGAACCTACTCCTTCTAATTATTCTAACAAACCTATATACGCAAACCATTTAGGTTATAACGTATTGTCTCGTATAGAAGTTGCTCCCTGAATAACAATCACTGTATGCCAGTAGTACCAATATATTGGGTCCACAACAAACTACCTATTGTTTCATTGTAAATTGATGCAACTTTTAATCTGAGTTCTCTATATGATATATCCGTTCCGTTTGGCAATGTCCAATAATAAATTTATGATTTTAATACCACTCCCAACCTTACACAAGTTTTGTATGTAGGTTCTACTTCCTTTGAAATCTTTTTTCTAGCCATAAAGGAGGGTATAATCCCAAATTTGGTTGGGGGTGCTCTCACATCTATCACTATCTCTGAGGAGATTAGTGAATTGGTTTTTGCCCCTTTTTTATAATGCTTTGTTTTTCTGCACTTTAAAAAAAAAAAAAGAATAGATTAAGAGAAACAGACTGATGTTGAGGCTCCATCTGAGCCATTATAGATATATCTACTCATTTAAGTTGTGGTGGAGGGCAAAAAAATTAGATTAAAAGCCTCCACACAACAAATAATAAAGTTTTATAGTTGCAGAGTTCTCTGAATTGCTGGGATTTGTAGATGTCTTCTGCAACTATAAAATGTGTGTTTCCAAAAATGTTACAGATGAATGTATGCACTAGATGCAAAATAACTCCACCAAAATAGGACAAAAATATATTAACATTTTTAATGTGGATTAATTTAAATTCATGACTTTAATTTAATAAAGTCTAGTATTAATACAATTCTACAAAAAACTCTTAAAATAAATTGTAGGGAAAAAAAGTCATTTTCGGTTTCGTTCCAAAATTTTCATTTTGGAGATATATATGTGTATAGAAAGTCCTTTTCGGTTTTCGGCCAAGCTCATCGTGCAATTTCGGTATTGGTTTTGGTCCCAAATTTTCATTTCGGTGCATCTCTAGTTTTAATCCTACAGCTATATTTTGAGTCTGGTGTAAACCTACAATCTCCATAGACTTTAATATATTTGGTTACATTTACGCTTGACCTTGGAGTTGGAATCTGGTGTTTTAAAGTCATGAGGTTCACTGTAGGGCTTAAACAACTAATCGATAATAAAAATAGTTGTCAACTATTCTCATTGTTAATTAATCGGCTTGTGTACAGCATACACCGTTTAACATAAGGCTGAGTTAAATGTTAATAACCTCAGATGGTACTTCGGAGCTGATTGGAGAAGTTGTGCAGTATGATTTAGTTGTAGGGTTCTGTCAGACATAAACAGTTTGTTTTTATTTAGTTTACAGCAGTATCAGAACTATAGCACAGACCTTGGGGCACTGCCACTGAGTGGAGGAGCTGCACCGCCGGTGATTATTCCTTACTTGGAGCCTGGGCCCTATACTACCACCCCACCCTCGCTGCCTCCCTCTCTCCGATCTGGAGTTGCCATCCCTCCCTTTGGTCTGGTCCCTTCCCCAAAACTCCCTCCCACTTTCAGGTCTGGTCTCTTGTCCAAACTCACTCCCCCCCCCCCCACTCTATTTATAAAATTATTTTAAGGGTCCAATCTATTCACCATGGCTAATTCCTTTTATTAAAATGGCCAGGTTGCATGGAATGCCCCTACCCATTCTCACCCAGCATTAGAGTTGCCAGATCGACCATGTTTTCCTGGACACCTATAACTAGAGAGTGAGTGCCTGCAAAAGTGCTGGGCTGCGGCATGTATACTTCAGGTAGGAGATCGAGGTAGATCACCTGGGATTCCTTTTTGATTTCTTACCTGCAGCATATGGATTATACATGCTGTGGGGTGGCATTTTTACTGCACTGCCCATCGGCATGAATAAATTATTTGTCCAGGAAAACCAGGCCGACCTGGCAACCCTACCTGGCATCTGTGCTGACATTCTCATGTTTATCAAAGTGCTCATGGCAACATTCCTTCAGGGTGAAAGTAGACATGGCCTAAGCTACACACTCACTATCAATCCATCACTTTGAGCAGGTGCTCTTGTACAGGGCTCAAAATTTCAAGTCCCAAGCTACTAGCCAGGCCTTAAGAGTTACTCGCCACTAGTTGTCCCACCTAACCCCTTATCCTGCCCTGTCTCTGTATTCCTACTCTCCCTCATGTAATTTCCACTCGCCAAAGATGAGCAGGCGAGTGGAAATTTTGAGGCCTGCTCTTGTACCTTGTTTGTGAAAAGTACTCAAGTTATGTGAGACAATGTACGAATGAAAGTTATGTAGAGTACACAAATTGGGAGAAATTGAAATTTACATAGTGCTCCTTTTTAAGTAAGTAAACCGTATTTATTTTTTATTTTATATCCTATAAATCGATTTTTATGAAAATAATCATTAGTTGCAGTCGTAGTTCTCTGCTAGTCCTCTCTACACAGAGCGCTTTGATGGGAAATTTCTTTCAACATTGGCAACCTTACATCGACTCCCTCAGTGATTTTGAAGGAGAATCAGGCTGAAGGATGGTTGTTACTATGAGCCAGGCAGCCATCTTGTGCAGAATATTGGTTCACCAGTAAATAGAATAGATTTTTATTAGATGTGCAAAGTAGAGCTTACATAGAATTCCAAGAATGCGTGGCAGATTAGAAAGCTAGCAATAAAAACCAGACAGAATCCGGCCGGCTCTTGGCACGGAGAGACAGGAAGATTTATGAATGAGGCAAGGTCACTGAGATGTGCAGAGGAACAAAGAAAATATAGAGAACAGACCAGGCCCCAGGCTATCTGAATAAACATAGCCGATAGGGAGGGAGGTACTGCCCTGAGAAAGACAGCACAACAAATCACAGACTGTCAAACTAACATGAAGTGTATCAATTTATAGTTATATGTGGAATGTCCTTTGTGTTTGGGCTAATGATGGGAGGTATTAACCCACGTGGGGTGGAATAAAGTGTCATCGGGAGGTGGGCTAATTGGGATGTACCTAATTACGTATTTTTGGGTATAAGATCCCTTGCACGGGGGGGAGAAGGGGCTCACTCTTTGCGATTCAATCCTGTGTGGGCACTTGTGTGACGACACAATAAAGTTTGCCTTTCCTGAAGAGACTCGTGTTTGGACAATCCTTGCTTGTGTCTGGTCCGGCGCCGTTCTGAAAGTGAACCTGTCTGACTCCGGTTACAATTTGACCAGATGGAAAATTAAAACCACTTTCAAATTTACCTACTGGTTTCTTACCAGAGCAATTGCTGGCGGATCTCCTTTCACCCAATGGGGTACATATGTCTGTCCATCCATACCAGAGAGACCCTGTGCTGCCATCCTCTCACTAATATTCTCTCCTGCTCCATAATGAGCATGTTTTTGAGTTTTGTTTCTTTTTGTTTTGCTTTTTTACATTTTTTATTGCTTCTTTTTATTATATTAATACATAAGTGTTATTTTACTTGGGTAAATACCGTACTCAGGGCCGGATTTACATCTCCGGAGCCTGTAGGCACAGAGATCTGGAGCCCCCTCCCAAAAAATGCCAACCCCCCAGTGTCGAAAAATACTTTTTTCTATTTGTTTTGGGGGGGGGGGGACCTAAAAAACAATTTCTCTTTGTACTCACTTGACACCTCACTTGACTTTTGTGCAGTGTCCAAATCTGAGATGCAGGGATCCAAAGTCCCCTAGTCTCTCCTCAATGCAGTGCTGCAATCTAGGTCAATGAAGTATGCATTGTGCCATCACCTCCACACTTGCTGGCAGTGTAGGAAATGAGAAGGTGAGTTAGTGTAGCATCACTGTTCGCTATATAATTGTAAAGCGAATAGTGCTGCGTTGGAAAAAAAGAGAAAATATTTATATTTTACTTATTAATAGATTTTTACGCAAACCCAGTCATATTTGGTATCATTAGAAAGGCGATAATCTGACCTTTCCAATGATGCCCTACGTGCTCTTCTGCCTTGTAGGGCTACAGAGATACAGGGGTCTAAATTATTGTAATTTTCTTCTTTTTTTTTTTTCCCCCACAGAGGAAGGTGCCCCCTTGTGGTAGGCGCCTGTAGGCACATGCCTATTGTGACTAATTATAAACCAGACCCTAACTGTACTTTTAACATACTCGTACCATAATTTCATCTGTGTCTTGTAGCCTGACCAGCCTTCTGTACAATGTCCTATTACTAATGCTTACAACGATAAAAATTGTTAAACCTAAAAGAAAAAAGGAGCGGTTGTTTATTTGCACTTCTGTTTAAGCTAATAGTTGCAATTTTATGCCCAATTTAATTTTCACTCCTTTTCCTTTTAGGATGTGGAAAACAGCTTTTTCCTCAATGTGAATGTGCAGGTGGCTAGAGTTTGTGATCAGCTTGCAAAAGACCCAAAATTGCAGCAGGGCTACAACAGCATGGGATTCTCACAAGGCGGACAATTCCTGTAAGTGATAAGTGACAGAGGATGGAAACAATGGAATTCAATAGAATCCAGTTGTGACACATATCTTGGTATATTTTTGCAGGAGAGCTGTGGCTCAGAGATGCCCTAATCCTCCCATGCGGAACTTAATATCTGTCGGAGGCCAACACCAAGGTAATGTTACTACATGAAGAATAGTGATAAATATGTATTTCAATCTTTTTTGAAGTAGGAACTTCTACTCGAGCCTTTGACAATTGTCTATAGGAAATGTTAAAATACTAAGGGCCCTATTCCGTAGTTGGTGTAAACTTAGCCAGAGCTGTTATAAACTAAACAACTCCATACAGGTCTATTCACTAAAGGAGAAATTTGGGAGAATCGGCAGGAGAAGAGAACAATCTAGACCAAATAGCCGATTTGGAAAGTGAGATAAAGCTATTTTGACCTAGAATTTTCACTTCTCCTGACTTCACCTTTAGTGAATAGACCTGAAAGACTTAAATGGCTCTGGTAAGTTTACAACAACCTTGGAATAGGGCCCTAAATTTAGAGACACCGACACGGGGCAATATTCCAAAGTTGGTGTTAACTTGAAGGGACATGCATGCTTTGCTAGTGTGCTTTTAAAAACATGCTGTACCTTTTGAATGCGTCAGTAGTGTCATTCAGCAGACATAAAAAGCAAATAAATATGATATTTTTTCATATTTACCTGCTTTTCTTTCTTGGCGTTTTCCACGCCTCCCCTCAGGAGGCACTTTGAGCTAACCAATCAGTGTGTTTACCTAGGTATAGATAGAAGATGCACTGAGCATGTGCGTCTGAGTTGCTCCTCCTGCACTGTGTGCTGAGGGGAGGGCAGGGCTGAACTTTCACCCTCCTCTACTGCAGAGACAGGGAAGGAAAGAAAGAAATCCATACACACAGGGAGAAAAAGAGACAGCAGAGAGGGACAACAAAGAAAAGCACAGAGAGACTGCAAGAAACGGTAAAGAAAGACGGCAAGATAAAGTACAAGAAAAGGTGCAGTGAGAGCGTGCACAAGAGTGTGAAAGTGAGTGTATGAGGGACTTTGAGACCGTGAGTATGTATGTAAATCATAGTAACCAGGTAACTACGACAACCATAGTAACCATGGCAACCAGGTAACCACGACGACCATGGCAACCAGGTAACCTTTGGCAACTCCATTCCCATGGTAACCATGGCAACCAGGTAACCACGGCAAACATGGAATTACTTAGCGTGGGATGCTATTGCTATTCAACAGTTGTTTTTAGGCCAATCGTTCAGTTTGGCACAGAATAAGTGCCATCCGTGCCACAGGCACCATGTTAATCATTTTGAAAATGTAACTGATGCAGCGCCAAGAAATGCTGAAATTTCCACGACAACCATGGCGAACATGGCAATATGGTAACCAAGGCGACCATGGTAACGTGTCCATTTAGTAACCATGACAACCTGGTAACAAGGCGACCATCGCAACCATGTATTTACATGGCGGCATGGGATGCTATTGCTGCTTCAACAGTTGTTTTTAGGCCCATCACTTGCCACAGCACCATGCTAAACATTTTGAATATGTAACTGATGCAGCGCCAAGAAATAGTGACCTTTCCGTGGCAACATGGTAACCACAGCAAACATGGGAAGCATGGCAACCACGTAACATGACAACCATGGTAACCTAGTAACCCAGGCAACCACGGCAACATGGTAAACCTGACAACATAGCAACCATTTTAAACATGGTAGCTATGGCACCATAGTAACAGGACAACCAGAAAACCATGGATTTACTTGGTGTGGGATGCTATTGCTATTCAACAGTTGTTTTTAGGCCCATCGCTCAGTTTGGCACAGAATAAGTGCTATCTGTGCCACAGGCACCATGCTAATCATTTTGAATATGTAACTGATGCAGCGCCAAGAAACGCTGATATCTCACCACTGCCGCCCCAAACACTGACAAAAAAAGCTACACAATCTCCAGCTGCGCCGGGGCTGTGTTTTTTGTTTGTGTATGGGTCGTGTGAATTTAAGGTGTTTGTCAGCGCTGGGGATTTTAGCAGGGTCTGCCCGTCCATGGAGTGGTTTGGAGCAACCGCTCCAAGCGGCAAATTTTTATTGCAAGATAAAGCCGAGAAAAACCCTGTGTTTACAGCAGCAAAATCCAATGGATGTATTTGTTCTTTGTGGTAAGCATGTCAGCCTGAAACCTTGACAAGAATTTTTGGTGTTTTCCAGTAAGACTTTTATTTTCAGTTTACTGTGTATGGTACCACACAACCAGTGGAATATAGTGCAATCTACTGAATGAGAAATTGTGTGATTATATATATCAAAAAATTTTATGAGCTAAATTACATTCTTCACGCAAACGTTAACGCTCGCTTGCGTGAGCATTAACGTTTGCGATGTTTACCACATATTACAATCCAAACGGGCTAAGTAACCCGTTTGCGTTTGGTACGTTGTGCTTTTCAGCGCGAGGTTACTGTACTTTGTGCTCCCCATGTTAAGTATAGGGAGCACAAAGTGTTAATCAGCGCTGGATTACAAAGTCCCAGCGCTGATTAACGTCTGGCTCTGGTTAGCGAAAAGTTAACCAGAGCTAGGACTTGGTGGTAACAGATTCTGGTGGTAACAGAAAAATTTAATGCTATACTCACCCTCTGTCCCGCGGCAAGGATCGAGGCTCTGTCCGCCTCCTCCGGCCGGCGGGAGCAGGGATAGACTGGGGGGAAAGTCCCCCCCCCCCAGTCTCTCCCTGCATATCACTGTGCGGACTGGCCGGATCTCGCAAGGCGAGATCCGGCTGGTCATGTGACCGGCAGGGGGTAACTCAATGGAGTCCTATGGACTCCATTGAGTGGATGCTCGCGGCTGCGCTCAGCGCTGCCGCGAGCATCCCTGATTTTACCGCGCGATAACAATGCAGGCAATGCCTGAGTTTTAACGCGAAGATCGTAATTTAGCCCTATATTTTTTTTATTTATTTTCCTGAGTTTGGTAATTCAACAGCTACTTGTGTTGGAATTTGTTTCTCACACTCACTGTCTCCACAACCTTGAAGACAAAATTTACACTTTATATTTCCCTACAACAATTCACTTATCTATCTACCGTTATATTCCTCTTTCTTGCTTCCTCTTATCTACTTCGCCCGTCTTCACACACTTCCTGTCATTGCTGCTTCTTTGGTGTGAAATGCTATACTTAAACTAAATAAATCATCTATAATATACACACAACAGGGCTGAACGCAACCTAAACATGCATATCTCATAACAGCGCTACTGAAATTGATGAGCACAACATACAAAGTTCAGAGCACTCAGCTCAAACAAAGTTTTAAAACCACCAGATTTTTATATACATATATATTTTTTTTCTTCAAGTTGTGTTTAATGATTTCAAGAAAAATGAGGAAAGAAAGCATAGCACCACTGTACTGTTAAAAGAATGTAGAACCAATCCCTAACGGTAGCTGTAAGGCACTTTTATTTGTGTAACAGCACATCGTTTCGGCTACTTTACCACTGTTAGCAAATGCTTGCAGCAGAAAACAATGCGCTGTTCTCCAAATAAAAGTGCCTTATAGCATTGGGAGTGCTTGCTCCTCCTTTTATTTTCTTTGGACCTGCTTAAAAGTTACCATTGTTTCTCTGGGGCCCACTTAGTACACATGTACTTGTATTTTATACTAAACTGTTGTCTGGAGTTGCAGCTGTGTGCAAGGTACTCCCCCCACACTCTCAGACATAAAGGTTCCATTAAGTGGTTCTTCGTTGTACTGCGTTTTTTCACAGGGACTCCGTATAGCTGCATTTATTTGTGAGTTTTTTATATATGCTGCGTATTGCAGTAGGGATAGATTAGAGGAAGATTGCTAATTTGTACTGCATTATTTTTACAAATGCAATATTCCTGTTCCTCTCCTCCCTATAATCCATTCTGAATACCTCTGCCAGGCTCATCTACCTCACCCGCCGCTCTGTCTCTGCTGCTCCTCTGCGAGTCCCTTCACTGGCTACAGAATCCCATCCACTACAGAATTAAAGTAAAAATCCTTACCCTGACCTACAAAGCTCTCGCTAACTCAGCTCTCCAATGCCTGTCCTCACTAATCACCAAATATACCCCAGCCCGCTCCCTAAAATCAAACAGCGACCCGCGCCTAGCTTCTCCCTGCATCACCTCTTCCCATGATAGACTGCACGATTTCTCACGCGCTGCCCCTATCCTCTGGAACACTCTCCCTCATACGTTCAGATTTTCCCCTAGTTTCCCTTCCTTCAAAAGCTCCCTTAACCCTTTCGCTGCTGAGGCTTTTCCCGCCCCTATGCTGAGGTCATTTTTACCTGTTTTGCGCATCATGTTTAAACGTGTTTTGAAGGCTTATTTTAGTATATGACCCAGACATATTATATATCGTTCTTTCCGTCAGACTCGGTAGATTCATAATATGTCATTATTATATGTATACGTTATGTCATGTCTGTATATTATAACAAAAAATGCAATAAAATATGTATTTTCAATAATTTACAATGTGTAAAGTGTTTTTTTTCCACATTTTAACATGCGAGCAATTGCGGTTATATTTTGTATGGGGTGCGCTTGTTAAAAAAATTAGAGATGGGGTCTCATTACATTTTTTTTTGGGGAAAATTACACTATTTTTAACAAACGCACCGCATACAAAAATCGTTAGTGCAGCATCATTGTTCACATTATAATTGAAATGGGAACAATATTGCTGCATTAACAAACCCAAAAAAATAAAAAAAAAAGTGTTTTAATTTTTTTTTTTTTTTTTTTACAAAATTTTTCACTGTAGTGTTTGGTATCGTTGGAACGGCCATGCTCTGGCCGATCCAACCATACCAAAATTTAACCCCTAGCTGCCACGGATCGGGAGATAGGGAGTTCCAATGAACTCCCTATCTCCACAGTTGGTGGCAGTTAGGGGTTAACTCTAGGACTGGCGTCATCGTGCTACGCATCCATGATGTCGGCCAGCTCCGGGAAAGGATCGCGAACCGGCGCTTTTCAGCGCCGATTCGCGATCCAGCTCCCCAGGGGTTAATGCCAGGCATCATTTGGAAGGGCAGGCTGTGCCCTTCCAAATGATGCCTGGGTTAACCCCCTGTGCGCCGCCGATCGGGAGGGAGAGAGGTCCGAAGGACCTCCCCCCCCCCCCCTCCCTTTCAGGCGCCTCCTCCGCACATGCGGGGGGGGCGCCTGAATTAGGTGTCATCGCGCCCCCGCGATGACACCTAATTCTGGCGGCTGCTGGTCCGGATGCCGGGCTGACATCCAGGATGTCAGCCCGCACCGGAGGGGCCAGCGATCGGCCGGAACCCGGCCGAACGCTGACCCCAATGTGAGGACGCGCTCAGCGCGTCCTCAGCACACCAGCGGGACTGCTGAGGACGCGCTGAGCGCGTCCTCAGCAGCGAAGTGGTTAAGACATTCCTATTTAGGAAAGCCTACCACCCGACTCACTGACGCAACCAGTCCATCACTCTCACCTTGCAGTTCTCTCCTCCTGTTTCCATCCCCAACCCTTCTAGATTGTGGGTTCCCACGGGAATAGGGCCTTTGTTTCCTTCTATACTGGTTTATCAAAATGTTAAGTCTCAATGTATTGTAACCCTGTCTATATTGTGCCCATTGTTCAGCACTGCAGAATATTCTGGCACTATATAAAGAATGATAATAATTCCTTTTGTGAATGCGTCTGTAATCAGCATATTGCTTATAATAGTTATTTACTACTTCTTGCAGGCAATATTGCTGTAATGTTGCATTTTAACCTCTCATCCAGAAAAAAAACCCTTAATCATCTAAACAACTAATAAAGTGCAGTTTTCCGAACAGAAATGTGCCTGTTAGTGATTTTATATGAAGAATCTCCTATTGACTGTTGTAGTTTTGTGCTGTCAAATAAACCCACATTTGGCTTGCATGATTTTTTCTCCCTGGGATCATACATTCTGGTAAAATCCTTTATAAATAAATAATACATTCTTAAACGGCTGGTGTCTGGGCTTGTGCGTTGTCTAGGTGTATATGGCCTTCCCCATTGTCCTGGAGAATCATCACATGTTTGTGACTGGATCCGAAAGCTGCTGAATTCTGGGGTCTACACCAAAGTTGTACAGGACCGGTGAGTATGAGCGAAGAAAAAGGTTTATTTTCTTAAGAGACACACGTACCACTATTTTAACCTGATATAATTATACACCTTCTACTTCAGCCTGGTACAGGCAGAATATTGGCATGACCCACTCAACGAAGAAGACTTCAGAAATAACAGCATTTTCCTTGCTGATATCAATCAGGAGAGGGTAAGTGAAATGTAGTATGTAGAGTTGTAGACAATCATTAAGAGCCATAACAAAAAAAAATTCCCCCCTCAGAATTATTGTTTAAGAGCAATCCAGTTGCTTATTTTCTATATTTTCACTGCTCTCCATTTTTATATTAATTAAAGATAAAGTGAAAAGAAATTCCTTAATTGATTTATACATTATTATAAAGGTAAGTCTCTGCGAGAACAAAAAGGCACCACTTGAGGGAGAAAACTGGCTCTATTGAGAGGCTTAGAATATCATTAAAGAGCCACTGTAAAAAAGCACAATGTAGATAAATTTTACAGAAAAAATTCATATCAACCCCAGTCCTAACTTATAGGTTAATTATTTATGTTGTGATTGCTTTCTAACTTTATTCAAACAACACTGTCATAAAATAATAATGCCGGTTTATTTCTATATAATTGTTTTTTGTGTGTTTTTTTCCTTAAGTCTGTTAACAAGAGCTACAAGAGCAATCTCCAGGCTCTGAAGAAGTTTGTCATGGTGAAATTTCTCAAAGACACCATGGTGATTCCACCAGATTCGGAGGTTGGTGACCTTTCCATTGTTCACATTAACGGGACAAAGTGTATTAAAATAGCCGGGCCATTCTATTTGGTTTTGGACTTTACCCAAATTATGTTGCAACCAGCATCTTCCTGTTTTACAGCCATTATCTATTTCCTTTGTATAGCAAGTTATTCATTTTCAAACTTAAAGGCTACAGATTTCCTGACCTAGAGACCCACACCAATTTACCATTAAATAGGAATAAATCCCCAAAGACAGGGGATAAATCATTGGGTAAAGTTATTAATGTGATCTCTTTTAAAATGGGCTATGCCTTTTTAGAATGAGACAGGCTCATTGTGCAGGCATAAAAATCATGTAAATATGACACCTCCTCCTCAGATTAACTTTTTTTGTTTTTACCTGTGATTTCCACATCTGCCGCAAGGAGGACATGGATGTAAGCAATCAATGGCAAGTCCTGTGGGAGGCATGAAAGGAGAATTGGGCATGCGTAACTGAAAAGTCCCTTATCCACTGATGTATGCCAGATGTGAACGCCGGGAAATAAAATACATATTCACTGGCAGCCACTGCCAGGTGATGTGAATAACATTGACTATATGGTTACAATGGCACCTGTTAAGGGTTGGGATATATCAGGCAGCACGTGAACAGTCTTTGAATGTCATATGTTGAAAGCAGGAGAAAAGGACAATTGAAAATATCTATGACTTTGACAAGGGCCAAATAGTGATGGCAAGACTGGGTCAGCATCTCCAAAACGGCACGTTTTGTGGGGTGTTGCCTGTATGCAGTGGTTAGTGTTATCCAGAATAAACACAACATTTATTATCATAGAAGTTTATTTTATTCTTCTCACACCGCACAGTGTCCACTTCTCCTCCACACAGGATACAAACAGACACCAACAGCACTTCCTGTCAGCCGTAATAACCCTAGCAGAGGAACCTAGTACCGTAATGAACATTGTTAACATGTTAATTCCCTTTTACTATCTCCCTAATATTTTAAATAAAAAAACAATTAAAAGATAAAGACCTTCTAACATTGAACAGTGAAAAATAAAGACATTATAGAAGCATATAAAGTAAAAGCCATAATACATGCTCAGTGCTTTGAATGGTCCCATAGTCCTTCACTCAGTACTTTCAGCAGCATAAGCGAAGATACACCCTTTTTGGTAAGCCAGTCAGCAAGTTGAGTTTTTGAATCTGACCATAGTATCTCCTTTTATTCCTTTTGTCTCTATAAGTTCTCTTATGCTGCTTAGTTCCAGGCAAAGCCATTTTTCAGTGACTTGTTTTGTGGATTTGAGGGCATCAGAGTGTGGCTGTCAGTCACACAAACTAATGGCGGAGTATTTAGCTTGCCATTTCCCACAGTGAGTTCAGAACAGAGCGTTGCAAGAAAAATCGCATTATCGATACCCTCAGATAGAGCCCAGGTTTCCCCTGCCAGAGTACTTCTTACCACATGCAAAATTTTCTTAGAATGCCAGTAAAGCGGTGAAAACTTCTCCACCTAGAAGACCAATCAATGTACCTCCTTGTGTACCTCCATCAGGAAGATTTCCAAAAGAAGCATCACTGAAAACAATAAAGTTCAGGTTGTCATTTCTTCCTAAGTGTTGCAACTTTAAAGTAACCTTCTTGGATTTAAGTTTACTAAGTACCTTATTTGTCTCATGAATAAACTGAACTGTGGCATCTTTTACGTTTTGTAGCTAAGCTACTAGCATCAAACCTAATGTCTGTATGGGTTAGTTTTGCAACCCACAGGATCTGTCCGATCTTTGACCGAAGTTGTCCTTTCAGTCTCGTTGAGGGGCATCTCTTTGTACAGCACGTGTTGCATGTAGTGCAATATACTGCAGGTTATCAATGTAGCTGTGCTGATGTACATGAACCACACCTTTTTAATAATAACAAAGTTCATACCAACATAGCAGAAATTTCCATGTTCCTCACGTCCAACATTGAATGCAGACTTTAATATAGGGATGACAGTTGTCAGAAAGTAGTGTGAACCAGCCCAAAGGAAATCGTCAAAATGACACGCAAGTAATCCAATGACTTTACACTGGTCATCCATCCAGTAAAATACCGCTGGGTCAACTTGAGACATTTTCCCACTGGTCTTCAGCATTATTTCTTTCACTTTATTGTACTAATGATGCATCTGCACGGCCATAAATACACTTGTTTAATTTCCACAAGACCTTTTCTTTTCCTGCCTCAAGAGGAGGCTTGACATAAATTTCCCTAGACAACTGCATACCCTGTAAGAAAGCAGATTTGATATCCATAGAATTTATTTGCCACTTGTTTTGACAAATTACAGTCAGTAATAGCCTAAGAGATTCAGCAGCGCAGGTTGAGTCTTTTTGTAATTCTTGAACACAAAACTCTTCAAACCCTCTGGCTACGAGTCGTGCTTTGGGCTTGTGGGTTTCTTGTGGGTTTCTTTGAGACTACAGACCCATCTGGTAAAAATCCTTTTTAAAGCTGCTTTCATGTAGGTAAACTTCAACTCTCAGTGCAAGCTGTTAATGCTAGCTGTCTGGGTTTTTTTTTCGAGACAAGCCGTGTCTAGGAGTTTAAAAGCCAGTATAGCATCAGGCAGCACCATGTCATACATTTTCATCCGATTATATCGCTGTTCAAAATCAATTGTATAGTCTGCCATAGAAACAGAGCTATCCTTTGTTATACTGTCAAAATTAGAATAGGCTTCATAGACCCGATCCTTTTCCTCTCTCAGAAACACACTATCCAGCCTCCTCCTTAACGTTTCCATACCAGTTTTGCTGTCCAAGTCCTACGCAGAAATTGCCATTTCACGAGCTCTCTTCAAGCCCCAAAGCAACAGCAAGGGTCTGCTTCTTCTTGTCAAGGTCTGTGACCCACATTCAGATACTAACTTCATTTTTCCAGCCTTCATATGGCCTGGCTTCATCAAATTTCTGTGGAACTTTATAATTGGAAACCATCCTCTGCTACCAATGTTACTCAGAATAAACCCGACATTTATTATCATAGAAGTTTATTTTATTCTTCTCACACCGCACAATGTCCACTTCTCCTTCACACAGGATACAAACATACACCAACAGCACTTCCTGTCAGCCGTACTAACCCTAGCAGAGGAGCCTAGTACCGTAATGAACATTAGTAAAAGGGAATTAACATGTTAGTACCTTCCACAAGTGATGCAAGAATGGAAGCAGAACTGGCGGACCAGTACCAGGCTAATATGTGCCCAAGACTCATTGATGCATGAGGTCGGGCACAAAGTCTAGCCTGTCTGGTTCAATCACACAGTATGGCTACTGTAGCTTAGATTGCTGAAAATCATAATGCAGGCCATGACAGAAAGGTGTCCGAACACTCTTTACATGTACCATCATCCTAGAGATTCTTGCAGACCATGTACACCCCTTCATGGCAGTGGTGTTCCCTGATGGTAGTGGCCACTTTCAGTAGGATACTGCTCCGTGCCATGCTGCAAAAACCTTTTCAGTAATGGTTTGAGGAAATTGAACAAGATTTTGTTCCCTTGGCCTCCAAATTCCCCAGATCTCAGTCCGATTGAGTATCCGTGGTATGCACTGAAAGAACACTGGTCCATGAGGGCCCCACCTCACAACTTGCAGGACATAAAGGATCTGCCGCTTATGTCTTGGAGCCAGGTTCCACAGGACACATTCAGTGGTCTTGTGGAGTCCATGGCTAGGCGCATCATTGCTGTTTTGGCAGCACGAGGGGACCTACACAATATTAGGCAGGTGGGTTTAATGTTGTACCTGACCAGTGTATATTTATAAGGTAAAAATATACATATTAGTACGTGATTACATAGTAATAATATACAAGTCTACATATACAGGTGCACAGGGTTGCCCTGCACTGTTATTTGGAGCAACTTCCCTTAACTCTCAAATATTAAATGTTCTTCATAATTTCTCTTCTACATAGTGGTTTGCATTCTATAAACCAGGACAAAGTGCACATATCATCCCATTACAGAACAGCAGCCTGTATACAGAGGTAAGGAGATGAATTCATCCATTCAACATTATTAATGGCTATAAGTTTATATGTGAAGCATCTAAAAATTACAAAGTGTTAGGTCACTATCATGTGCCTTGAGCTACAACGGGGACACTAAGGGGAAAAACATGGCTTGCAAATTTCCTCTTAGAGGAAATGCTGGGGGGCACAGCTGTCGCCCCTTCTTCCACCTTTTTACGCATCTTCCCTCTCGTCTTTCAAAACTGCATGTAATGTTGCTTCATATGACCACAGTAGGAGATGATCTAATGTGTGGTGTTCCGCTACATAAAGTACCTTGCGTTGTTCCTCTTTTGGTATTAGTTTCTACTCTTTCAGGCTAATTTGGTATACAAGTATTTCTCTTATTTCTACGGTAAATATATTTATTCATTTCTCTTTCAGTGATCTATCTTCCACATTCTAGGGCAGGGCTGTCCAACGCACAGCCCCCCAGATGTTATTGCCTAGAATTCCCAGAATTTGTGTGCAAAAAATGACCAGGGACCTCATGGGAGTTGTAGTTCACAAACATCTGGAGGTCGAGTTTGACATTCCTGTCTACGGTTTTTACACAAAGTTTAAACTAGTTTTGCAGCTCCAACAACTGCCGGCATTTCACAAAACTGAAATCCAAAGAATGTCAGGAGAAGCTTCACAGTGCGGCTTCTCCAGCAACTCTTGGGATTTTAAATTTGTGAAATGCCGGCGTTTGTTGCTGCAATATCGGTGATTTCCGCTGGTATTTGCAGCACTGGCAAACACCAGTGCTTTACGACTAACCCAATTCTGATGTCCATTCAAATTATGAACGATACCTGAAATATTTTGAATTCATACATCTTATTATGAATCTAGAATTCTGCCTTTTTCTCTAACTAATTAAAAAAATGTGTTTTTAGTACTCACAGAAAAAGAACTGAAGGTGATAAAAATGGTACTGAGTGCACCTACCAAACGCAACTTCAGCACTTGGGTCAGAAATGAGCTTAACAGTCAACGTTTAAAAGCTGCAGTTGTAGCCCATCAACCTTAAAATGAAAAATCTGCAAAAGGAGGAATTTTGGTTTTACCATAATGCTTGTCAGTTATTTGCTAAAGAGTATATATCAGTTTATTATACTGTCCCCTTGGGAAAAGATGGTTTTATTTAATGTTTTGCTTTTATTTCCGTTCAACAGTGTCACTTTGTTTTTTTTCTCTTTCTCAAAAGAATATTTGTAACATAGGATGGATAATAAGTCTAAAATTGTTCTTTTAAAAGTTCGGGAGATGTCTTTCTGCCACTACAACACTAACAGGTCTATTCACTAAACTCAGGAGAATTCTCAGAAGTGAAAAATCTAGCAGGGTTATTCAGAGAAAGGTGACACTCTGGAGATGTTTTGGAGAAGTGAAAATTAAGTCAAAATAGCCAAACCAGAAAAATTCTCCCATTTGTCTCACTTTCCAAATCGGCTATTTGGTCTAGATTGTTCTCTTCTCCAGGCACTTGTCCTGATTTTTAACCTTCAGTAAATAGACCTGTATGTGGAACTGGTAGGGTGGGGAGATGTAAGGGATGCAGGGGTATGGACAGTATTGCAGTGCAAGATGAATGAGGAACTGTGGACCAAGTAGATTGTTTGTTTGACAAACACCATAATACGGGAGAGCTATCTATCAGCAATACATAACCTTTTACTAGTATTTCATGGTTTTGTGTGAGTTTGTTTTTCCCATCAAATTTTAATCTTTGTGCAGGATCGTTTGGGTTTGAGAGAAATGGACAAGGCTGGAAAGCTGGTGTTCCTGGGTGTGGAAGGTGACCACCTGCAATTCACACATGAATGGTTTAATGAGAACATCTTGCCATTCCTGCATTGAAGGCACTTCTCTTATTTCTATCTACCTTTCCAAGTTGACCACAGCCATAAACTGGTGAATGAACAAAGGAGATGGTACGGCTGGTAATCACTGGAAAGCATTTTGCTCAGGGAAATGCAGCTACAAATAGTTTTTTCTTTTGTATTTTTTTTATTCTTTTAACTCTTCTAGCAGCTGTCGAGATTTTGAAACCAGAATATTCTCTAAGGATTGGTAATATTTTTAAGTTAATTGCTACCTGAGTGCATCGACATATGATCTGCAAAACAGCACCTCCTTTTTCCATCACCTATTCTTATACATTCTATTCAGGAATTGCCAAGGAAAATATTTTTCAAATGTTATCTGCTTTTCAATACATGTCTATGGATGCTGAGATAAACCACATAAATCGGCAGTTAATTGAATGGATTTGAGGAATGTTTTCTATTTTCAGCATTTGTTGAAACATTTAAAATTGGGAAAAGGACAGTTAAATAAGACATTCCTACAACTTGCTTACATACAATCCCTACTTACTGATCACTATTTCAAGCAAATCCTACTTCTTCTAAATCGGAGGTCAGCAACCTTGGCACTACAGATATTTTGGCACTACTTTTCTTGTGTTGCTTAGTCAACCTAATGCGTGGCTAAGCATCATGGGAGGTGTAGTTGCAAAACATCTTGAGGGTCAAGGTCGCTGACCACTGTCCTAAATACTTTGCACTCTCCAAATCTACTGTGATGGTTTTATCAGTCAATTCTCTGGTTGTAATTTTTTACTGTGTTAATCAAATGATACAGAATATATTGGTGGTATAAAATAAATGCTAATAGCAATTTATAGTTCAAACCTATTTTGTTTTCTTTCATAATTTTGCCTTTCCTATGTGATCAGGAATATCTGTCTTTCCCACTAAGGCCCGTGTCAGAAGAATGCAGTGATCACGTCCGTGTTGCCGCACAGTATAACGTCTGTCGTAGCATAAAATCCCGATCAATAGAGACCACACATGAAGTACGCGCGACCCGAACTGCACAACGCACGTGGCAAACTGACACGAGTTAGGCAAGAATGTAAAACCGCTACCACGGACACGCAGAGTGCGCCACGTCCACCTAGCGTTCTGTGTGAGTTGTCAGACGCAGCACATTTACGATGTCTAGCACCTTGATGCACAAAATGGCTTTTCATATCCTTTTCAAATTAATGGTTTCCCATTTTTTTTAAATAAAAAAATTTCTACGTCCGTCAACAAAAACTGACCGTGTGGTGTCTACAGTATCTTCCGTCAGTACATCTGTCCGTTATGCATGCACACACGCAGAGTGCGCTCAGACTGCGTTCGTCTGACTCTAGCATAAAGGGATGTTCTTGAAGTGTTCAGCTGTTCCATAAATACTATTCTATCGTGGCATTCAGGTACTCAATGTAGTTGATGCCAGAAGAGAAGGGGGTTTGTTAAAAAAAGGGACTTGGTCTACCTGCTTCCTTTTATTTAGGATTCCTAGTTGTAGCAGAATATTTAAGACACTAAAATCTATGGGTCCTATTGCTTTTGGAGCAGTAACGATTGCACAAGGCTTGTTAATTACTGCAGGTCCTCCAACAACACTATTGTTACCGTACCGCTTGCTGTTTCAAACTGAGTGGTAACGTGCATTGCTTCTTGTTTGCAAAATTGCACTAGCACTCTCTGAATATCCCTCCTAATAGAATAGGGCCTGATGTTGCTTCAAGTGTAAGGAAAGGTAAATACATTCTTCAATTAGATTAATTCAGTGTCTCATTGCAATAAAAGATTGGTTTTGATTAAACCTTTTTTGAAGCTCATTATTCACAGGGATGTTGACGTGTTACTCCACTAGTATTACTCCAGACATCATCATTCTGGGCTGAGAAGTGTTTATTCTCAAAACCAAGAAAACCAGAATGGGGTTGGACACATGGCCAACAGGTATGAAGATGTCATGAAAAGAGAGGTCCTTTTTAAAAAATTTTACTATAATCCCACTGCAAAACCATCAGGGTGATCCACCCACTACGATATGTACCAGCATTCTCAATAATATACTTTACATACAAAAACACTGTCACACTCGTGTGGGGTTGCAGGTGACAAAGGCACTGCAACCAGCTAAATGGTTGAAGACTGGTTTATAAACACAGGAACACGATATACTCAACTCACAGCAGGATCAGGTGGAGACTAAGGAGGTACACATCAGTGACGGTCTCACTATTGATCACTGGAACCACAAAAGGGGGGCAAGACAGACCCGAGTTCAGGAAGTCCTGGTAACATCATGAACAGCTTTTATAGCAAGTCCCTGGATTATAGTTCTAGACATGGAAGCACCTGTGACCTGCTTCATGAAGGGTAGGTAGAAATCAGGGGCTAGATTTCAAAGTCAGAAGAAAGGTGCTGCCTGGGCTCAGGTTACAGCCGAACATGTGCAGATGTGGCCCTTTCTGTGCCTCTCCATGTAGATCCTGACACACTGAGGGCATTTACAAGGAACATGGCTGGATTTCAGTTTTGTATTTTTGCACATTGATACCAAACCTGACCATGTAAAGACCAGACTCTGACCTTTCCAGTGACACCTAACTTCACCTTGTGCTACGTACAATTCAGAGATGCAGGGTTCTAAAGTCTCCCTGTCTCTCCTCACTGCCGTGCCACTGTCTAGGCTGTCGATGAAAACCTTGCATTACATCATCCGCTCCAGACTTGCTGGCAGTGTAGGAAATGAGAAGGTGAGTTAGTGCAGCATCACTGTTCACTTTATAATTCTAAACTGAATAAGAGTTTTGTAAAAAAATAAAATATTTTTCTAAACACAGCACTAACTTGGCCATAAGCTGGCCTTTCCAATGACTCCTCATATGTCCCTCTAACCTTTTGGGCTCCAGAGATACAGTGGTCTAAATGATTAGATTAAAAAAATAATATAAACCGTATATAACAAAAGGGAAAGTCCTGCACACACTAACATATGCTTGCTCCGGTGCTACTCGCAGCAAGAATCCAATAGAGAACGAGAAGAGGTTTGCAGAGTCTCTCAAACGGTTATAAAAATATTAGAATATCGCAGCAAAAGTCGATGTTTTCAGTCCTCAGGACTTCAAGAGTCTTTTAGGAGGGGTTTAAAATTTTTGTAATCAACTTGAGAGGCTAAAAATAAATCTCACTCCCCATTAGGTATGAGACCCTTATGCACAGTAAGCTCACGTAACACTTTAACTCCACTGTAGCGTCAAGATCGGAATATCAATAGTTAAAATTACTACGGTCATCCTAGCGCTGTTACATATCGAGATGCTACATTAGCACCAACTATGGAATAGAGCCCCATGTGTTGTTTTTTTGGTTTTTTTTAATGTAATGCACAAGTAATCTAGTTACAGCCTATGTTAGAGTTAGTGTCCCATTAACTTTTGCCTTGGTCCCTCCCAGCTGGCATTCAGCTGAGCATGGGATAACATTAGTGGGTGCTAAGGAAATGCGTGGGCAAGAAGGCCAAGGGTATGGGGGTGAATGTGTAGACGCGTGTGTGATGTAACGCTGGGCTTGTCCCTCACAAGGACCACGGGTGCTATAGCTCGACTGCCAGGTGACCCCAGAAACCGCTGCAGACGCTGCTGCCTTCCTGCCTGTGCTCTGCACGCTTGATTCACCTTCCTCACCTGGGGTTACTATGCTACTTGCTGAGAGTTACCCCCACCAGCTTCACCCTTAGTCCTGAAAGGGACAAGATACACCCAGACACAAATGGTTCCCAAAAATACCAGATAGAACTGGTAATCCCAATCACGAGTCACCCAACAGCCAACACCAGAAAGCTATTAAATAGGGGTTTAATACATAAAAAGACGGGGCACGAAAAGGAATAAAAAAGGTACAGTTACATAAAATAAACACGACCGCTAAACTCACAGGTCCCTGCATGTAAAGTTCTGGTTCCAGTGGATTTGGAATAGGAGCGGAAATCAGAGTTCAGTCACATGCGCTGAGATGTTATTTCTTGTGGGTCCACTCACTCAGCAAAGAGTGGTTTCCTTTGAACCCCCTCCCCCAGGGACATCCAGCCCTGAGCAATGTGCTCCAAAATTACTCTGGTGCATGTGATTTGTGCTGGTCAAACCATTTGGCTATCTTAGGTCTCCATGGTGACTCCATGGAGTCAGGCTACAGGAAATGCAATTTTCAAATGAGGGGACACCATATGGTCCAGGCCTTTATGAATTACAACTGGAAAGATATGGGGGGCAGGGGAAATTTAAACCAACAGGACAGGATCTGTACATAGACGCACCGACATATATATATTGGGGGGCCTTCCCAGCACAATTAGGAAGCTTTCCGTCACGTGTATATGTCATTCTTGTAAGTGCTGTGTGAGATGTACAGTGTGTATTATACAGGGTCGCATGTACTGTACGCATACTTATTGCATCCCAGTCAATCACAAACTCAAACCACAAAAGGGCTTAATGAAATCACAGCTTGCACCGAAGTGAAACTAGAGTGCCAAAATAATATAATACAAAAAGAGAGGCACACATAACAAACCCAATTAAAAAAGGATAAATGAAATCAGTCCTATGGAACCGTATAGTGACGCCCGCCAAAAATTTGGCAATACACAGCCCAACTGAAGACAGGTAAGAGACAGCAGAATAAAGAAGCATAAATAGCTCTTTATTACCTCGGTGGTTCGAGCCACCTACATACCTAATAACTAATATAAAAAGGTCCGTACAGGCCAGAGTAAGGGCAATCAGACATGAAAGAATGGCCATAGGACTCAACCAGATGAACGTGAACAGTTAAAATAAATAACAAGCCATAGCTCGACGCGTTTCGCCCTACAGGGCTTAGTCCTGAGCTGAAAAATCACAAACTCAGCCTTCCAAACCCAACCCCATGTTATTTAGCCAGTCAAACTCACTATCTCAGCAAACCACTCATTATTATGAACCTCAAAGTCTTGCTCTAAAAATAAAAAAAAGGTGACCAGAGCATGGCCTTTCCAATGATACCAAACATGACCACGTTAAATGTAAAGACTAATTTAATTTTTTTTAAAATAAAACGTTAAGTTTTTTGTTTTATTAATGCAGCAATATTGTTCCCATTTATATTATAATGTGAACATTGATGCTGCACCAACGATTTTTTCTATGGGGGCGTTTGCTAAAAACGGGGGGGTGGGGGAATTATGTTAAGAGTCCCCATTTCTAATTTTTTTTTAACAAGCGCGCCCCCATAGAAAATATAACCGCAAAGGCTCGCATGATAAAATGTGGGGAGAAAAAAACATTACACGCTGTAGAGGATTGAAAATTCAAATTTTATTGCACTTTGTTAAAATATTCAGGCAGGACATGACGTATACACAATATTATGAATCTGCCAGAAAGAACGATATATAATATGTCTGGGTTGTATAATAAAATGTGATTTCAAATTGCGTTTAAACATGATGAGTGAAGCTGGTAAACATGAGCTCAGCACACAGGGGTGAAATGGCTCAGCAGCAAAAGGGTTAAAGAGGCAAAGAAAATGGTTATTAATTCAATGATTACAAGTGTAATCCAGAAATTACAATTGTAATCACCGAATTTATGCCATTTTATTAATCCAGAAATAAACTACAAGATGTACTATATACACAAAACATTTAGTATAAAAGACATAAGGTGAGTGATTTTATTAGTTGCTAAAAATATAAACTGGCCGCTGATATTCCCCATTTTATTTTAAATAGCTCTATAGCTCTGAGTATACAGAACTTCAGTACACGAAAGAAAAAAGAAATCCTGTTTACGATTGCTATATAGCACAGTAAGGCAAATGTAGGATGCATTTTCTGTTAAGGCAGACACCTGGTGTTTGAAGGAGATAAAATCTACATTCAAGCCTCAGATGAGCTTGCTTTGGTCTGGTTTGTTTGACGGTAATCAAAAGCTCAGGTCGCTGATCTACAATCATGGAAAGAAACTTTGATCCCACTCAGATGCCACCGAGTGTCCTTGGGCAAGACACCTATTGATATGGATGTGCCAACCTCACAAAATACTGTACTTCTCTTATAGATTGTAAGTTCCCTTAGGAACAGAGTCCCCCTGAATCATGCCATATCATTCATGTGTGGTATTCCAAAGTATCAACAGCTTGTACATGGATCTTGTAAAGTGTTGCAGAATTTGTGGCACTATATAAATAAAGGATAAGAATTTGGGGAGAGATCCAATCTCAATAGAGAAATGATGAATTATCTTTATACAGATGTTACTCCAGGGGTATAATTCTAGGAGAAATGCATCGCACTTTAAACCCATTTGATCTTCGTTGACCAAAACATTTCAGACTGAAATTAAATTGATTTTTATTGCAAAAAAATGTAACACAAGTTGTAGGCATTGCCCCATCTGGCTCGATCGAAGAGCCACCACTGACAATAACCATATATGCATCTATAGAATCACATGTCCTATTTTTATTTTTTTCAATTTTAATCTTTGGGGGGGACCAACGCTGAAAGTAGATTTTTAAACCTGATACAGTTAGCAGTTTATCATTCCTTCAGCTTTAGTACTTCAAGTTTATAAACACCTATTAAATGCTTAAGTGTTTTATGATTCAGTTCCCAGATTTTGAAACTGGGCTTTATTTATTATCCTTTCAAATCACAAAGCCTGCCCCTTGTCTGGGGTGCAGGGAATACATTTGGGTGTTCTTTGCATGACTGCTAAGGTGGCCACTTTGGGTCAATGGATCCCCCCAACGTTCAATGTTTTACTCTCACTTTTATGCTACTTTCCGTATGACTGGGCAGAGGCTACTCTTAATAAGGAGAACAAATTCATGTTGCTTTTCCCCCCATATCATACATTACATGTATTGAACTGTTGCCTGAATCTGTAAAAGTTTGAATAAGTGTTTTATTGTGTAAGGGTGAATTGCTGCAAATGGATATACATTTTTATTCTAACTTTACATACAAGACCAGGAATTATTTTTCAAGTAACTGCTACAATATGCAAGGAGATCCGTTTCCCCACATAAATTATTTTTTTCCGTGTGTGGCAATAATTATACCATATCTGTCACAGTATCATAGTCAGAGCTAGGGATGCACCGATACCACTTTAAGACCGAGTACAAGTACCGATACTTTTTAAAAGTACTCACCGATACAGAATACTGATACTTTTATGTCATGTGAACGCTTTCCAATAAGAACAGACCTCATATAAAATGGCCCCAGCTCACATGTATATACACCCCCCCCCCCCCCCGAGAGATATATACAGAATGCCCCCAGCTCACATGGATATTGCCCCCAATTAAACCATCAGGTAATGTTTTTGGAAAATGTAGCGGCAACATTTTTCAAAGGCTTCCAAAAGCTCTTCCCTTTCCATAACTGGATGCTTTCCTTTCACAGTAATGTTTAAAATGCAGGCACTTTAGGAATTTAAGTGCATGATGACATTTACTGTGTATGGGAGATACGAATGCTAGTGGCACTTTCAGCATCAAGGACCCTTTACAAGCTACACAAACACATGATACATGAACCTCGGGAGTTTGAGACCCCTGCACTACACTCTCAGGGTTATTCAGAGAGGTGAAAACCAGGACCATGACTGTAGAAGTGAAAATTCTAGGTCAAAATAGCCAAACCAGAAAAATTCTCCCATTTTTCTCAGCTATTTTGACCTAGAATTTTCACTTCTCCAGTCATTCTCCTGGTTTTCACCTCTCTCTGAATAACCCTGTTTGTTTTGGATCTTTGTGATAAAACCCATACTGCAAACCTCTTTATTATTGGGGTGATCCCGTGTGTCATATTCATTCTACCCCCTTTACCCTTTCACATCTCCATACCGTCAATTTTAAAAACATTTCTTATTCTCCACTGTCAGGACAAATTCAGGAGCAATAAAAAAGTATACATCAATACAAAAAAAGGAAAATAAATGGTATAGATGTACCCTGCTGTCAAGTACATGTTAATAAGTTAACATAAGTACAGGTATCAGTAGCACAATAAAGACTGTGCTCTTGTTGGGTCACATTTAAGTAAAGGAAAGATTCCCAAAAGCAAAAATTAGTCACCACCTTGCCAGAAAGCCAAATAAGCCTCCTCCCCCCATAAGGAAGGGGGGGGGGATGCACTGGTATCAACACAGAATACCCCTAGAAAATAAATATAACTTAGAGTGCCAATCTAGGGTCATGTCTCATCCCTGGTCGAGAAAAGGGGAGGGGGCATCCAGGAAGAGAGAAGAAATCTAGAGAAAGGTCAGGAAGTAATGGGAAAGTGGGTCAGGATTAATGAGGGGGGGGGGGATATATACAAAATAATTATTTTGGACTTTCTTGCAAAGAAAAGGAAGAAGACTATAAGTCATGAATGGAACTTAGGCAGCGGGGGAGGGAAAGTGATCACTATTGAAGTAATAGGTTTAGCTGTGAGACATCTTTTTTTAAAGGAATACAGAACTTAAAAACTGATTTTGCAGAAGTGAGTTGACATTGGATAATCAAAAGCAAATAGCTCCACACCTCAGATTCTCAGGGTGTGCCTTGTACAAGTCCTGGAAACAGGTTAACAGCTTCCACAATTCTGGAGGGGTGGTCGATAGTAGAATCAAAGACAGATTTCAGTATGCGGCTAGACAACAGACCCAGGCAATTTTTCATGCAAAGAAAAGTTTTGTGGCTCGATTCCAAACGGGACGTTAAGTGAACGTCTGCAGTGGCGAGTAAAAAAAAAAATCATCCCAGACGTTAGGCTTAGTGTACAAGTGAAACAAGGCCCTGTTTTCATGTTGGACACCAGCCACACTTACAATTTGGTGTCAGCTTAAACTCCATTTGATGCCTACGGCATCACCGCTTTGGAAATACTCCAGCAGGATTCCGCTGCCTGAAAAAAACAGTTTGGCGGGGACAGGACAGACCTTTACCAGTCAATAGGGCTGTGTGGCCACTGAAAAATCACGACTTATTTGTAGACCCTGCTGGAGCAAGAGGTCCATCAAGTGAAGGCCTCATTTGTGGTTCCTGTAGACAACATTACCATGTCCTAAACTAGCCCATATGGGGCATTCAGCAGCGTGAAAATATACCCTCCAACAAATGGATATAAATCAAACCCTTTCCCCACCCCAAATCTTTATTACACTTTCGTATAAATTAATTAAACCCTCACAGTAGAAAAAGGTCCTTTACTGGAATTTTTTACCTGTCAGGGGACAGGTTCAGAGTTACAAGTAAAATCCTTTGAATTTATGGATTGGTACCCCAAACGGGTCATCTCAGGTTGACCATCTATTTTGACTCTGGGTTATATACTTGCCATTCTTTGTACCATCTCCTACAACTGCTCAGACACTCATCCTAAATCACTCCACCCTCCAACTATATTCACTACAAAAGAGCACCGTTTTGTATGTTCTGCATATGTACGCTTTTTCTTTAATAGAAATGGTCGGCTCTGATCTTTTTCTTTAGGCTGGGGTCAGACTAGTGCATTTTTAACGTACGTTTAGGTGCACTTAATCACGGTCGCAGTAGCAGCAAATGACGGGCAATGACTGCCAATATATGAAGTCCGGCCACGCAACACAAGTGGAAAACGAACGCATTTTTTCGAGAACACAGAACCGCTAGTACGGACGTACAAAGTGCACTGCAGCGGCATAGCGGCGAGTGTGCACGATTAGGAGATGTCAGACGCTGCTCATGTCCGGCCAACATAACGTCCATACGCAAAAAGTGTTTTATAGACTATCCGAAAGAAAAAAAAAAAGCATGAAAATGCACATCATATGACAGTTTTCGCGCATTCTGAAAAAAAATATGTCAATGCGTTCAGACGCACTTTTTGACGGTCGCTGCGAATAATGCGTTTGTTTGACCCTAGCCTTAGATCCACTAGAACCTACTATAAAGACCTATTCATCATACCTGTACTTATTTCCATGTGTTTAATCCAATAAGGTCATTGTACCTTCCTCTGGTGTCACTAGCCAATAAATGTTATTACCCTGAACATTGAAATCAAATTGAGTCCTTTCTGTGGGAGCATCTGTGTAAAGCAGTGTCGGCTGGTGCCTCAGGTAAACAAGTGATTCACGTTCAATTGTGCTCATCGCAAATAACCTTTTTGCGCTCCCCTCCCAGATTGTGTTACCTTATGCCACAAGACGTAAAGTGTATGTCAGCAAGTACTGAACAGAGAAAACATAAGTTTAGACAACACAGTAATTTTGGTTTTGCTCAATTGGAATCTTTAATAAAATCCTTAATTTGTAAACTCGTTTCCTACTCCACAGTCTGTGTGGGAGCTGCTCCTGGTCCCTTAATATCAGAGCAGAACCCACTAACCACATTGGCATTACATTGATTCCTGCATTAGTACAGAATGACCGGTCAGTGGAAAAAAATATTGAGTATAAGAAAGAGTTGCATATTTCAGATTATTTTGTAGAAGAGAAAAAAAAATAGAAGATAATCCTGGAATTGCTGATAAGGAGTTGCCAAAAGATAGTGGAATGGTAAGGGGGGGGGGGGTTCTAGCAGTCCCAGAATACAGGCTGAGGCCTAGAACGAATTAACAAAGTGCTTATTACCCATCGTTACTTTGGTCCGACTAACCATTTACAGATCATCCAACATTGGATGAAGCATTTAGAGCCCCCATTTGAAATGGCACAGGGAGGTTGGGCAAAATATTAGCAAAAGTAGTTCTCAATGAGGCTTCTGGCACTAATTAAGTGTGGTACAGCAGGACAGTATTCAGCAGACAGCTGGGAGCATGAGCCTTCTACCTTACAAGCTAGAGTAATCCTCAAGAGAGAAGCAGCAGAGAGAACAGGAGAGGCTATGAAGAATATATCCAACTCATGTCACATTTATCCTGCAATTTCTGTCACTGTAGTCACCAACTTCTGACCATTGTAGACAGTCTTGAACTGTTCAGGCACTGGAAATTCGCTCTGAAGAACACAATTAAAAGTTAAAATAATTATTATATATAAAAATCACCAATTATAAATCAAGACAACACTAATAAAATGAACTCACAAAGTCTCCATCTTTGCCTGGGACAAGAATGTTCATCTCTGATGATTTGGCGCTGACGATCTCACAAGTCAAACTGCCTTTGCTCAAATAAACATGGCAGCCATCAGTCTTGTTGATTGATATAGTTGGCACTTTACCCAATACCTGCCAAAACAATGCAATGGTAAGCATCCCTAAAAGCCATGTCATAGGAACGTACCGGATGATACCTGAATAAAGAATTTCTCACCTGCAATTTTACATCCCGTGAGTTAATTACTTCGACAATCCCAACTGCATCTTCAAAAACCAGGCCAAGCTTCTTACAGTTATCTAAAATAAAAATTTAACCATTTTAAAAATCACACCTACTTTATAATCACTTCTCTTTAAACCCCATTCGCTACCATGGTCGTGTCTGTTATACAATCAGCAATAGGAAACACAGCAGCCCAAGATAGCGCTAACACAATCTGGGGCTATACTGCATCATTGAAAAAGAAATTCACTGTAGAACAAATTTTGTTTAAGATTTGGGCACCAGTAGGTGCCCCCAAAATTTTAGCACCCCAGGCATGATGCCAGAGGTGCTAGCACTTAAAATCAGCAGGGACCACTATTTCCAAACGACATCTCGAGAGGACTATGCAAGGAGCCCAGAAATGTAACTCCATTTGCCCACTAGAGGGCAACAATAGGTTATTACAGTAAGAAATACATTGGAAACATTCCCAAATATTTCTTACTTTACAATTAGAAAGGATTTAAAAAAAAAAAAAAAAAAAAAGGCTCGACAGCTTTTTTTCCTCCTTCCAAAATAAGCAATCACTTAGTACTGAAGATGTTAAGGGACTAATACAGTGACCAAGCAAGGGTCTTGAACGAAACATTGTTAAATGCAACGTTATTCATCATGTGAAAAACCTTAACACGAAACAAACAGGATAGGAATATATAGCAAAAAGTCAGCATGATGTGGGGATAAAGACAGACAATAGACTGGTCAAAGTCAGAGGTAGGAAGCTTTAGTAACGAGTATGGTAATGGTGCACTTTGTTCACAACACATTATATCTTACCAACAGTGATGGAGTTGATCTTTCCCTTAACCTGCAGCGTACTGTTCACGCACTTGTAGATATAAACCACTTGCTTAAGTTCTGTGTCTGCAATTTCTAATTTGGAAGCATTCTCTTGGTTTTCCTGTGAAACAAGGAGTAGAGATGTTTTCTTACTCATTGGAAATACCAAATCATCATCTACTTTCATTATAATACAGACTCACTACATTGGAAAGCATTGCATATCAGCAGTTGAGAGATTATTAGATTTTAGGAATAGGCTCAAAGTAGAATTTATCCAGTACTTTTCTGGACGTGTATCAGGCAAGAGATAATTATCGAATGATTGATAATGTACCGAGATCTAGACGTTCTCTGACGGAAGTATTTTCAATGTACAGCGGCGATTACAATGTAAAGACGATTGGATCGTTTTTTAGGATGGGAACTATAAAGGGAGGGGGGCTTGTCTGTATTGATTATATCCCTGATGAAGTTGGTGTAATACCAAGGAAACGCGTCGGATTTTTATGGAATAAAAACCTTTTTTACTTTATTGGCGATTGGATTCCCATTTCTCTGGTGCAGCAATAGAAAGCGATCCAGGTGGAGTTTCCCCGCTGATGGAGACATTTTGGGCCTCTCCAAACACCCTTGGAACAGGTAACTTGTACATGCGCTTATTCAATATACATAATGTGAGTGCGTTTCTACAGGGGGGCGTGTCATGATACACCACTGTTTTAACATATAACGCTATGATCCTTCATCTTTTATATTGTCCTGTCTAGATCTCGGCACATTATCAATCATTCATTCATTTCTTGAAACGTCCGTTGGAGGGGACGAGTTTGAGATCTACAGGTCTTTTCATCATTTTTTCTTGTCACCTTTTGCTTCTATCTGGGAAAGAGCACCAATTTTGTTTTTCTTTTCAAGAGATAATTATCTACAACGGTTTGCAATTTTTAACAAGTAGCTGTACAAAACAGCAGAACTGAAAAGGTCTGGTTAAATATATTCCCCTGCGAAAGTTTGGTCCCAGCTGATACATATACAGGTGTCACAATAGGTTTAGAAACTGAAATAGCAAATTTAGCTCCGTAACCAAATCACACAATAGAAACATTACCACACATGCTTAAGATGTTAATCACCCAAGACATATTTGTCACTATTAATCTGTCCCCCACACATACTCTACAGCCACTCCTAAAAAAGGAATCTAGGGTCAAATTTCTCTTTATTGAAGAAGTCACTCACCACTCTCCACTTCTTGCCCTCCAGCTCCAAAACTGGTGGTTCCTTCTTAGCAACTGGTTTGGCAGCAGGAGAGTGAATAGTAGGTTTGGGACTAGTGAAAGGTTTTGGTCCTGTAACTTTCTTCAGTTGAGGGTTCTTATGGGTCTTCTGATCATCAGAAACATGTTTAAGACCTAAGAAGGGGGGAGAAAATAAGTAATACATAACAAATTTTAACGCAGATGGAGAGACACATACATACACTGCACTGGCCAATGTTACCAGACCAAGATGTTGGGGCGGGAGCCCGGCCACAGGTTTAGTATGAAGGGGATCTTAATTAGCAAGTGACATTTTGGTTTGAGTACAGGATGTTTCTCAATCACTCACAAGGGTTCTTGTGCCAGGACTAAACACTGTTCCTAATAAAGCTCCTCCTCATACCAAGCCTTGTGTGACCAGTCCCCTTTCTTCAATGAGAATACATGTTAACAGGCAGCATGATCTTATACAAATTAATCTGTTTTATCTCCCAAAGTCAACACATTTAACGTTTAGTATCACATAACAAATTGACAATCGTGTGGTACCTTTGGTGATATTTGCTCCTTGGTTGAGTTCTGCAAACAACTTCGAGCGGGACATTGTATCGTCATCTTCTGCAGGAGCAGATTGTGCGGAAGGTGGAGGAGGGCAACCAGGAGGAGGAGGAGGTGGCGGTCCAGGTCCAACCTTTGGAGCTTGGGGAGCAGATGGTGCAGATGAGTTACTTCCGGCTTTGGGTCCCTACAGTTAAATTTCAAAATTATAATGGTCATTAAATGAGAGAAAAATGAGAAACAGTCACTCTGCGGATACAGCTGAGTATACTCACAGTCTTACTCCAACTCAGGCCAGTTGTGTGATGTTCTTTAATATAAGCCTGCAGCTCCGTCCACAAGTTCAAATAAGCACGTACCCAGTCAACGTGGTTTTTATTTCTGAGAGAAACAATGTGCAAATTGAGACAAGTGCAGTAATTTTCATGTGTATATACATATGATGCACATTCATATTTTATTTAATTATACTGAGGAAATGCATGAAAATTTGACGTACATCAGAACACAGAACGGGCAATGTTGTCAGTGGCCTTCCCTTCTGCCTGCACCCACTCAGGTTCCAATAGAGAAAAGTCTATCTATCTATACCATATGCAAGTTATCCTACTTTCATGCAAATATACAGCCAGACCTGAAGTGGATTATGTCAATTTAGTTTTCATTCTGTCTAGAAATATAATGTAGAGCTTTAGATTAAGACTTTAATACTTTATGCTGGACCGCATTCTATAACAGTACATGTTTTTGCTTTAAGAGGCTGTATATTGCTACCAGGTGAGACGTTCACTTCGGAATGAAGTAATGCAGCCGTCAAATACACCTAAGGTGTTATTCCCAAAGCGACGAACTCGCCAATTGCTCCAAATGGTGAATTTCAGTCTATTTAAAAAGCTGCGTGTTCGCCAAATATGATGCAGATCACCACAATTCTGCAATCTTCAGCGGCTGCGAAATTTTATCTATTCACAGATCGCCGAACTGCACCGAAATGTCAGTGAAATGCCCCGATCCAGTTTGTCATTTTAGAAACAGGTGAATCCCTTAGTTTTCAATGTAAAAAAGATTTAAATTAAAAAAAAAAAAAAATTATTAATTTTCAGCAAAAAGGTGGATTTTTTTGGATGAAATTTGTGTTTCAAATTTTTTTTTTTATATTCTGTAACAGACTTTATTTTCTAAAAGGAACACATTTTTAATCTGTCTAAAACCACTAATGGGAGTTCTTTTTTTTTTCCCCCTGCCGTTTGGCGGTCTTCGGCACACTACAGTGAATTCACTAAAGGGTTGGCGAAATGGAATCAAAGCGCAAGGTGCTGAGATTTGGGTGCTTTGTGAGTAACCACTCTGGTAACCCAACACAATCTGAATATGAAGCAAATCTACAGTATGCAAAGCGATACTTTTCATAGGTCTATTCATTTCAAGGATATGTAAACATTTGATCAGCTCATAGAGGGTACCCCCCTCCCCCAAACAGAATTTTTTTAAAAAGGTATTACCCTATGTTGTGTGCATAGTGTGAAGAAAAATGGAACTAGCCGCCTAACTTTTTGTGTTTACCTGTCCAGGTATCAGAGCAACTTTTTTTTTTTAAATCACTTTACTGTTGGCTGCAGGGGGACGGACGGACGGACCCCTGTCCTTGGTGCTGAGATAAGTTTTTGTTTCTCCCTGCAGCCTCGCTTCCAGTCGACGACCCTGATCAGCTGATGGCAAGGTCTGTAGCCAGACTACGGTGCCAATGGACAGCCAGCCTTATGGTGCCAATATAGTGATGACAATACAGCCTGCTTTCACAAATTAGGTTTATAGAATAGAAAAAAATAATGTTAATACAGAGGTGGACCCCTTGAACTGCCTAGACGATTTGTTACGCCTCCTGACAAAGCCCAACTACAATTTGCATGGGGGAGTTGCTGTATTGCTCGTGCAAGGACTTCTTAGGCAGATTTGTATATGGTCTTCACTGAAATGGCACCATCAAGTTTAAAACTGGCCATCAGACCTGGGCAAACACACAAGGGAAGTCCAACAACATCACATAGGAACTTTATGTAATGTGTTTGAGAGATGTCACATTTATAAGAACTGATCAAATGTTTACTTCATATTCCTTGAAAAAATTATACATATATATGAAAAACCAACTTGCTAGTTTACCTCAAAAAGATTAAAAATTAAGGAAATCCCTGATCTTCCAATCACAGTTTGTATCAGGTTACTAGACAGAGCAAAAAGAGGCATACACTAATTTTAAACTTGCCGGATTACAGGATATAATTACACCTCACAAAGTCAGTCATGTCTACCACCATCCCTCTGAACAGGTCTCTGCCCCACTGCTCCTGTAGCATCACAATCCTTGCCTGCAGTGGAGTAGGAAAAAAAAAAAAAAGCGCTCTTTTGGCTCGTCATCCCATGCTGCAATGGTGCCAACTATCAAGGATATTTGCAAAGAGGTACGAGCTCAGTGCAGCTGGTCTTCCTGTACCACAGAATTTGGATCAGATGTTTTTAAAGCCTCAGCCAGCATCTTAAGTGCCACAACATGCAGCTTTTGAGTTACTGCACAGTTTCACTGTGGGAGTGCCATTTTTAACCTTCATACACACTACAGGACTACATTTAAAAAAAAAAAAAAAAAAACACAATCGAGCCACCATGAACACACACACGTAACAACCTTCTACAGTAGAGGGTATCCCCATTCACCCTGAAAGCATTCTAACAGATCCCACTGTAAAGCTTTTCAAAAGAGTTCATGCAATCCGCTGTGTTGACTAAAGGTGATCGTCAAATGGCTTATTATCACAGGTTTGCTGTTGCCACTTCCAGTCCCTAAGAGAAGGGAGACTGAAGCAGCACAGGAAAAGAGGGGAGAATTAATCTGGTCCAGGGTAAAATATAAGTGACAAAACAATTTATTAACAGACTATGTCATCTTAGTATTTACAGGGCTTCTAGAGCCATTACTTACACATCCTTGTATTCCTTCAGTACCCTGTTTGTATAAAACATGGCAGCATCCATCATTTCTTTCACGAAGGGTCCTGGCTTGGGAGCCTAAAAAGAACAAAAAAGGGATAAGCAAAGGTTAACAATCTAGGGGATCATTCGAAATAAATACATAAAAATGTATGCTCTAACACTCACCACTGCCACCCAACCCAGGGCAGGAATACTCTCGCTTACTGCTGAGAGGTGGTTAAAGAGTTTACTACCTCTATTCTTCTCTCTGAAGTTTTGGACAGCCAGTATCTGGTTGGAAAGGGGAGCAAGAAGAGCAACCAGGTCTTTCTGCGGAGAAAAACAGAAATTACTAAAATGTTATCGGTGACCTGTATTATAACCACAATAAATACTGTAATTTTTACAATATAAATAGGCCAAAATATTTTTACAATATTGTCATGGAAGTGACATAGCGCTCCAAGACTATGTTCCTGGCAAAAACACCAAAAGATACAGACATTTGCCTTGGGAAAGACTAAGTTCATTTATATTGCGTGGTGTGATTTTAAATGTATTGTAAATTGTTTAGCTTTAGTTTTAAATGTACTTTTATTACTGTATGTGAATGGGCACGTGGAGATGTGTTTTAAAGATGCTACCTGAAGTTATTTTCAATGCCCTCTTTTGTGTGGAATGTGTAAATACTGTGATTATGCAAGAGTGCTTTTTATCTTATCTGGTCGCATGTTTGAGGATCCATGAGTCTGGGGCAGTGTTTGACTTTAATCTGATTGGAACAATAGATTATGTAAATGATGTGTGACATGACGGCTAAGGAATGTTTACTGTAAATATCTGACATAATGTAATTAGAGTTTTAGTAGGTTTGTCATTTGGTTTATGCAAATTATAACTGTTGGACCTGGGCATAAATAGTGGTGTTTTTCAATAAAAGTCTCAGATTCCTGTTTGAACATACAGCTTGTCTGGTGTCTCATTCGGGGTACCCACGATCACTCGCAGAAGGCACAGAGCGGCATTCTGGAAATTCAAAGAGGCTCCAAGGCAGAGGATCAGACCAAGCAGGTCTGGAGCTACAGATCAGGCTGCTCAAGGCACTGAGTTCCGAGCAACTCAGCAGCCGGCTGATCTTGGTAAGGGGGTGTCTGGAGAGCCAGGACAGGCGAAAGGAGTGGGTTTCCGTCACAAATAGGAATAAGCCCTTTTAGAACAGAAAACGCAAGAAATATGCTTCCAATCAAGACAACCCAATTTCTTACCTCTGCTGGCTGCTGACATTGTGATGCCGTTACAATAATTTGGCGCTGTAGCTGTATACCCGTTAGCACCATTTCAACCTAAGAGGGGAGAGAGAGAAAGGAAAAAAAAAAAAGGGGCAATGGTTGAATATATAGATTCCCCACACACATCCTAGCTTTCAGAACTCCGTATTCAAAAAGGCAACTTAACATTGGCACCACAATGCAAGATTTGTACCATACAAAACAACATTCCATCACCTAACCATGAATCAGACACACACACCTCAATGAGTAAAGGTCAGCAGATGCCTAAAAATACATTAGGTCCCTCTAATACAGTGTTTCCCAAACCTGACCTCGGGACCCTCAACCAGGCCAGATTTTGCAGATCACCTTAGGGAAATGCAGACTGAATCCTGCAATCACTGAGCAGCAAATCATATCACCTGTGCTGTGCTACAGATGTCCTGCAAACCTGGACAAGCAGAGGGTCCTGAGGACAGGTTTGGGAAACACTGCTCTAATCCCTGCCATTGCAACCAACAAAACATCCCATTCGAGTGCTGACTTGACTAATAAATGGAACAGTAAGACTACATCATAGGGAGACTAATCTTGGTCTTACCTGGGCTTTGACGTCTCCTCCAACCTCATTACTGTACTTAGCAAATTCTGCCACAGGTCCATCGACAAGAGCATCAAACGCCACGACGAACTTGGCAGTGTCTGCAGAGCAAGAGTCAAATCACTGATCTTAAAAGAACACAACACACACAACCACACACACTATTCTCACCTGCAGATCCAGATGTACCGCCAGATCCTATAGCAAGGCTTTCAAGCTTCTCTACGGCCTTCTCCAGCCGACTAACCAAATTCTGCATGTCTGCCATGATTTACAATCTACAAAGAGAAGAAACACCAGCAGTGTGAGCAAAGCATGAGATACCCTTTGGCACGGCTCCTCATTGCGCAGCTCGCGTAGCAAAGCCAAGACACTTGCAATCAGGCAGTGTGTGTTTGGGGGTCTCGGTCCTGTCCAGGTCTGGCTGGGCTCTGCACCAGGAGAAATGGCAAAAATCCTGTAAGTGCGCACAGCAGTGTGCCACCATGTGTCAGGCGGGGCTGGGAGGCCACGTGACTACAGCACTAGGTGTCGTTATCTGACCGACAGGGGAGTACCACCATTGAGTGATGGAGGGGAGTGACGAACGGGCACCATGTGATGACGCCGAGAAAAGGAAGCTCTCGGGAAACTCAGGGAAAAAAAATAAAAATATGAAAATTTGTGAAGTCAAAAGCTGAGACAAAATTACAGTTAAGGCAGTTAATGCATTTTTCCACTCATCTCCATATTGATTAAAGCTAGGCTTTCTTCTACTTAGTTCCATTTCAAAAGATGGAGAAGTGCTACAGTTGTCTGTATTATAGGCTTAAAATATTCAGTATGGGGGGGGGGCCCCAAACTGATAGGAGGCATTACTGAAATACCTGTGGCCTCTTGACTGATCTCTTGCCTCTGCGGCTCCCGAACAAAAGCCAGTGAGGATCCCTGCCCTACATTTCTGAAGATGCAAACAAGTTGAAAAACAAAAAATAATTATGAAGCTTAAAAACAGGAGGCCGGGATGGGAACAGGACAATCTAGATGAGAAATCTGTTCCAAAATACATATAGGAGATGTCAAATTACGAATGGCCTTCCAAAGCAGTCTCAAATACAACCAAAGATGCAAAAACATAAAACACACCGGCTGAAGTTCCTCCTGGTCTTTAGGTTGCTCAGGCTTCCCCGGGACCTTTTGGCCTTTTTGTTAAAAGCACTGGGTAATATATCAAAATTGGTGCTAACTTAACTCCATAGACTATAATGGCTCGGGTAACGTTACGACAGCTCTAAGCATCAACTTTGTAATATTTCCCTTTGGGTTTCACAAACTAGCTGTGTCACAAACAGCCCCCTCCCCCACTTCCTTCAGTTGTCAAAAAGTCGCATTTCTGTACGTTTGCTTGTGACAGCAAGATTTCTGAAGACCAGGAAAAGGAAGTTTCTTTTTTTTATCTCTCCCCCCCCCCCCCCTCCTCCTCCCTCATCTTGCACAACCCAGACTGCAGACTTTGGGGACGACGTGACAAGTCTGAGCACCTTCCTATACATTCCTGCACAGGAATCCACGGCCTGGCAAATCCAAACCCCCTACAAATTACCTGGGCACCAGCAAATAATGCCCCCCTCCCTCACCCAACCACAAGTACAGCACACCCAGCAATGCACACCAGGCACTGGGCTCCCTGCCAGCAATCACACTGCACATAGAAAGCTGAAAGCATACCGACAGCACGGGAAGTCATTACTGCCCATTGAAATACTGGATAACAGACTTCCCAGCCAGGCACCAGCTTCTGCACACAGTATATATGTATCCCAAACATGACAGGAGACAGCCAGCCTTCCATAGATCCGAGTCAGCTTTGAGCACAACAACCCAGCTGTGCCAGAAAAATTAGGCGTCAACCTCTACCCAGCATTAGAAGTGAACACACCACACGAGAGGTGTGTGTTTGTGTGTACCGGAGCATAAAAGTCTCACAGAGTGTATCATGACAGCAATACCCCGTGCTGGTGCACGCAGAGCCCGGTATGATGGCGACAAGCCCACCGTACATTGATAGTACATACTCACAGGACGCCCTGTGCAAACACCTGCCCGCTATACTCTTCTGCTACTCCCTTCCAGTTCTCTCCGCTCCAAAGCAACCCCGCCCTGCTCACCTCCGCTGCTTCTCACTCACTGCCCCACTTCCGGCAGCCGCTCCCCAAGATGCAAAGCGTGAAGCCACTTCCTCACGATGACAGGCGGGCGTCACCACACAACCCTCGCCAATGAGGCGGATGTAAGACACCCGCGGTTCAACTTTTGAAAATGTACTTCTCTCTCCACCACACAGACTCGTCTAATGAGTGGGAACGCAGTCACTGCGAGTATAGCCGTCATATTGCTTCCTGGAAGGAAGACTCGAAAGTGCTCACTATGGGAAACGCCAGCGTTTATCACTGGGTTGGGATGAGCAACTGCTTTGTCTCAGACCAGTTAAATCAGACGTAACGTGTATGTATTTTTATAACTCATATTATTTTAGGAAAGCAACCAGAGCTGCCAGAAACAAAAATGGCCGCGCAGCGGTTTCCCTAGGGAGGGCGGGCATTAGGTTGCCATGGATAACAGCGAAGGGAATAGGCACGTGAGGCGGCACGAATGACATCACCGAGTTTCATTCCTCCAAGTGTTACCAAAGATGGTCACAGAGCGGCCAAAGAGCGCTGGGGCGGGACCAGATGCGGCCAATAGATAAGAGCGGTTTCCAGGTGTGGAGGGAGTGACGTGGCGCAAGACTGAAACGCGAGCGAGGACTCCGACAAACCGTCTGCAGCGGCTCCTAATCGATGCCAGGCTTGCCAGCAGCTGCGGAGGACACGTGGGGTCATGTCACGCTGCATTTCTGCCACTTTAGGCAAAATATCTTGTTTCCCCTAATCTTTATCTGCCTCTTCAAATCCTCAACTGTAAGGACTATTTCCCCCCTACCCTCCCGCTATTCACATATTTCTGCAATCTACAGGGATGGGGAACCTTGGCAATTCAAATGTTGTAAAACTACAAGTTCCATGATGCTTTGTCACACTCAAGCCTGCTAAGCATCATGGAACATGTAGTTGACAAACATCTGAGGTCTGAAGGGTCGCCATCAGTGCATCAATGTCTCTTTCTTACACTCTACTAGGGCCGAAACATCGAATTGATGAGAACAGTTGACAACTATTTTCATTAATCAGTAAATGGGTTGGTTGATTAATCAGTCTGTGTGCTGAGTTAAACGTTAATGACCTGTCACCTGTATGAATTTTAGAACTGTCCTGTCTTTACCCATTGCACCTTTTGTACAGCGCTATGGAATGTGTTGGTGCTTAATAAATAACCTCAGATGCTACTTCAGAGTAGAGTCGCCAGGTCATTCATGTTTTCCTGGACATTACCATTTCATGCAGAGTGGGAGCACAGGGAAATGCTGCCCTGCATCATGTATAATTAATCTACTGCAGTCAGATCAAGGCAGGTAACCTGGGACTCCGCTTTGGTTTCTTACATGCTGTAGGGTAGGGTGGCATTTTTCACGTGCTGCCCATCAGCATGAATAAATTTAATGTGTCCAGGAAAACCTGGCCGATCTGGTAACCCTACTTCAGAGCCAAATGGGAAAAACCTGGCGGCTGCCTTTTATTCTGTATGATTCATAGTTCTAGAGCTATGACAGACCTAACCAGGTTGTTTTTTTAGCTTTGCAATGGTAGAGCACAGACCCTAGGATACTGCTGTGACGGAATGGGGTGTTATCCGTCTGCGAGTGTGCTCCAATCTGACCCCCTCTTGATGGCGTCAGGCCCGACTACCGAGTGTCACGGCACTCGGCGTCTCGAGCGGCCTGAGATGACCCTGGCGTTACTTGGCGAGATGGTGCTGCCGAATTAAGTTGACCCGTTCTGCGTAGTGGGGAGCTAGGAGACCGCAGAGTGTCTCCTGCACTGTGATTTCAGCTATGAAATGACGACACCAAACGGGGCTGTATGCTTCAAGTCAAACGCAGTTGAACTGACTTTTTACTCAAAATGGGACACGCATTTAAACATCTCACACACAAAGGAGACATGCCCAGGCTTGAATGGGAACTCAATTTGCATACAATGGCATGCTTGCATCATCCGATTACACACACACACAGAGCTAATGTACACAGAAATTGGCATACAATTGAATTTCAACACAGCCTTTCACTCCTAGCAACCAAGGGGAAATATAATACCTTTAAATGCATCACACAATTACACATCTGAATCCACACTCATACAATACAGGATACATGGTAATACATCACACCAATAAAACCACATCTAGAAAAGGTATAACTGTTCATTTCAACACGCAAAACCGAAAGAGTCTCAAATAAAGAAAAAGGTCTTTGAAATGTCCCAGGCTGTTAGTTCTGGGGCTCGCTGGTCAGAGCCCCTATGTCCGTTCTATCACAACTGCCACTGGACGAAGGAGCGGTACTGCCAGTGTTTTATCCTCACTTGGAGGTGGAGTCCTGTGCCACCAATCCTGCCTTCCAGTCCTGCCTTGCTATTCCTTCTTATGGCTCATCCTTTCCCTCCCACAGTCGGATCTGATTCTTGCCCAAACCCACTACCTCCCTTGTCTGTCCCTCCCACTGCTCATGGAAGTGACAAAGGACTTTGTGTACCCTGACCACTTTAGATCATAAAGCGGTCGGGCTGCGTTGAGTGCCCTTTTCCCCATGCTTTTGTGTTGACTTCATAATGTCTGAGTGCTTGTAGCACCATTTGTTCGGGGAGAAAGTAGTTGTGTGTTTTGAGCGGTGCATGTATCTTCGATCTGACTAGGCACTCAGGTGGCACTGTGTGCCTGGCAATTCAGGGGGTACAGTGTGCAGGGCCCTTACATGCAGAGTACCACTTCTCCGGTCACAGGAGCCTGGCAACGTTCCTGTCCGACCAGGCACACTACCCACTGATCTACCATGCACACAGGCATTGTATGGGCCTGGTGCAGGGAGAGGTGCCTGGGCGGGCAGGAAGGATGCTGGGCTCCTGTAACCAGACAGGTGGTGCTCTGCTTCAGAGGTTTAACAGGTTAAAAAAAAACTTTAGCGATTCGGTATCTATATTTTTTTTCCACAAGCTTACTGTACTTTGCTCTCCCTATATTAACCATAGGAGTGCAGAGACTAATTAGCGTTCAGATCAGGGGCGGATCCAGAAACAGGCTTCGGGGGGGGCATTCTACCAGTTTTGGCCAAGAGCTGGTGTTGGGTTTGCAGTGACGGGCAGATATATTGGCCCCCAGCTCACATGGATATATATTGCCCCAACTCACATGGATATATATATTGCCCCAGGCATCTCACATGGATTTATATATTGCCCCCAGGCAGCTCACCTGGATATAGATATTTGCCCCCAACTCACATGTGTGTGTGTGTGTGTGTATATTATTGTCCCAACTCACATGCATATATATATATTGCCCCCAGGCAGCTCACATGGATATAGATATTGCCCCCAAAAGCAGCTCACATGGAAATAGATATATGCCCCCAGGCAGCTCACATGGATATACATATTGCCCCCAGGCAGCTCACATGGGTATATGTTGCCCCCCGCTTCATGGGTATATATTGCCCTCACTCCATGGGTATATTTGCCCCCAGCTCCATGGGTATATTTGCCCCCAGCTCCATGGGTATATTTGCCTCCAGCTCCATGGGTGTATTTGCCCCCAGCTCCATGGGTGTATTTGCCCCAGCTCCATGGGTGTATTTGCCCCCCGCTTCATGGGTGTATTTGCCCCCCGCTTCATGGGTGTATTTGCCCCCCGCTTCATGGGTGTATTTGCCCCCCGCTTCATGGGTGTATTTGCCCCCCGCTTCATGGGTGTATTTGCCCCCCGCTTCATGGGTATATTAATTTGCCCCCAGCTCCATGGGTATTTTTGCCCCCAGCTCCATGGGTATATTTGCCCCCAGCTCCATGGGTGTATTTGCCCCCCCAGCTCCATGGGTGTATTTGCCCCCCGCTTCATGGGTGTATTTGCCCCCCGCTTCATGGTGTATTTGCCCCCCGCTTCATTGGTGTATTTGCCCCCCGCTTCATGGGTGTATTTGCCCCCCGCTTCATGGTGTATTTGCCCCCCGCTTCATGGGTGTATTTGCCCCCCGCTTCATGGGTATATTTGCCCCCCGCTTCATGGGTATATTTGCCCCAGCTCTCACCTCTTTGCTGGTCCAGGCCAGGCTCCGCTGGCGTTCTCTTCTCCCCGGCCCCCCACGAGGCGACAGGCGAGTGGCCGCTGACATGTACCTTGGCTGCTTGCTGGGAACCACCTGACCAGCCGCGCAGCCCTGTTCTCGTGAGATCACGCGGCTGGTCAGGTGGTTTTCGTCCCAGGCGAGCGACCAGGCTGCGTGTCAGCGCAGCAGCCGCTCGTCAGTAGGGAGAAGAGGAGAACGCTGGCGGCGATTTTCTCGGGGGGGGGGGGCAATTGCCCCGTTGCCCCCCCTCTGGATCCGCCCCTGGTTCAGATCAAAGTCCCAACGCTATAACGAACTTAAAAAAGTTTGCTACAGCTAGGGCTGGTGTTAGACTAACGCAGTCATCACGTCTGTGTTGCCGCACAGCATAACGTCTGTCGTAGCATTCATTTGTGATCAATAGAGACCAACACACGAAGTACGTGCGCACTGAAGTGTGCTCGCAGGCGGCAACGGATGCCCTTTAGGCCTCTGTAAAAGCGCTACGACGGATGCCCAGAATGCGCCGTGTCCCCGTAGCATCCTGTGTGCGTGACGTCAGACACAGCGCATTTGTGACGTCCATCTCGTTGACGCTCAGTTGTTTTTTTTTTTCTGGCTGACCTGTAGATGTCTTTTAAATTCATTTTGTTTCCAATATTTCCTTTTTTCTTTTCTACATCCGTCACAAAAAAACGGACCGTGTGGTGTCTACAGTATCTTCCGTCAGTCCTTATGTCCGTTACTCACGCACACAGCGTGCGCTCAGACTGCGTCCTCCTTAGAGCTGGTGTTACTGGATTCTGCTTCTGCAGAATCAGCAGCAGCTGAACCCACCCCCCTCCAAAAAACCCCCACATACTCGCATCTCATCCCGCGGCGAGAACAGCAGCCCGATCCGCTGCCAGGAGCAGAGTGAGACTAGAGAAAAAAAGTCCCCAGTCTCCCTACGCGATCACTCCACAGACCTGCAGCTCTAAACTGTAGCCAACGTTTTTAGTTACGACTAATGCTAATTCCTGATTGCTTACACTTTGCTCTCTCCATGTTAAGTGTAGGGATCATAAAGTACAATAATCTCTTCCTAATACTGATTCGCTAATGGATTTTTTTAACCAGTTAGTGTGCCGTCTGTATCACCTCCCGATCACTATCGCCTCCATTAACCTAATGCTCATTTATGTGAGCGGTAGTGCTAGCGTTAAGGAGGTGATAGTGCCTTAGGAAAGTGAGACAAATGGGAGAATTTTGACCTAGAATTTTCACTTTTGCCAATTCTCCTGAGTTTCACCTTTTCTGTAGTGAATAGACCTGATATGTGTTAGCCAAGTAAGCTCACAGGGAGTGCAGAGACCAGTAGGGGAACCAGACCATAGACATAAGCAACAGAGGATCTGTTTACACAACCTGAGTAAGCATTCAGTAACATTAGAACATGGTTTATGCAAGTAACCAGGGCTGCCATGGTTTTCCATAACATTTCAGCTTCCACACACTGACAGAAGACACATCAAAGTGATCCCCTGTAGCATGTAGAATTTATGTGCTAGAGCAGTGGTTTCCACTAGTGTTGCCACATTTTCTTCAAGCCAAAATGTTTTTGCTGTTCACAGGTTTAAAGGGACACTCTAAGCAACATGACCACCTAAGCTATTTTAGGTGGTCATGATGCCCGGAGTATTTCCTTGCCTGTCTCCCCTCCCTCCCCTCAGCCGATCGGCAGAAAAGGCTGAAAACAGCTGAGAGGCAGAGGACTTTACTCCGCCCTCCCAACTGTCAGTCAGCAGAGCGGGATTCATATTTCCCACTTCTGCTGACTTTTGCCGAGTAGGAGACGTCATCGCGCTTTCAGCGCGATGACGTCTCCAACTCGCCGCAGTAGCTGGCGGCAGCGGCTGAGGGTTAGTGTTGCACGCATCCTCTTGCGCGCCACACTAATCCTCAGAGGGAGCCGGGAGGAAGCCTGCCGATCGGCTGGCTTACGTGAGAGGCGCGCTTCTCACGTAAACCAGAAGGCAAGAAGGACGGGAGCGGAAGAGAAGGAAGGTGAGTATGGGGGGGGGGGGGGAGAAAAAAAAAAAAGACGCCGCTGGAAACAAGTGGATTTTAGGGTAAGTATTACAGTTACAAGAAAAAAAATAAAGATTTATTAAGGGAATAGGGATCGGTTAGGATAAAAAAAACAGGGGGGGTGATTTTTGAGTAGAGTGTTCCTTTAAACCCTTCCCGACCGCTGACGTACCCTGTACGTCCTGTGTTCGGGTCTCCCTTAGACCCGATGACGTACAGGGTACGTCCAGCGGCGCCAAATCCCCTCCCGCCCGATACTCACCTCCCTCGTCGGATCCCACGGCGATCTGACCGGGAGGAAGCCTGCCCATGTGATTTACATGGGCAGGCGAGGCTGATGACGTCGCCACGCTGCGTGGTGACGTCATCAGAGGGCCCCCCATGTGTTTCAATGGAGGGGGGGGGGGCTCCTTCGGAGCCCTCTCTCCCCAACCATTGAAGCTAGGGAGATGCCGTTTGCACCGCTGGAGAGGGGAGAGCCTCCCCTTTCCAGCGGTGTATGGCATTAACCATTTCGCTGCCGATCACGTTGCGGCGCCAATTGGCGCCAAAACGTGATTCAAACCTGGAGGGGGGCTGACATCTTGGATGTCAGCCTAGCCTCCAGGTCCCCCCCACCCACTGACACCTCACCATATGTTGAGGATGTCAGTGGGCCAGTTAACCCTCTAGCTGCCATGTAGAGATAAGGGGATCCTAAGGATCCTTTATCTCCCGATCCATGGCAGCTAGATGGTCATATTTGCCATCATTTGAAAGTCCTGATTATGGCCTTTCAAATGATACCAAACATGACCAGGTTTGGTTTAAAAAAAAAATGTAAAAAAAAATTAAATAAAATAAAAAATGTTTTTTTTTTTTAAAGTTTTTTGTCTGGGGGAGTTTAATTAAATAGGACCTAGGCTGTCATCTAAAAATAATTAGCACAAAATGGTCAGAATGAGCGCAGCGCACATAGGTGAACTGGCTCAGCAGTGAAAGGGTTAAAAGGTAAAAACATGTAAAAATGGGTATTTCTATTCTCGGGATAAAATTGGAACCTATTTAGCCGGGGTCTTTATTGGTGGTTATAGCTTTAGGGGATTAAATTACGAAAAAGTGTGTTTTTACCATTTTTTTCATCATATTTCATATTTTTTTTTATATTAAATTATTGATATGATGGAAATAATTGGTATTTCTAGAAAGTCCATTTAATGGCGGGAAAAAGGGTGTATAATATGTGTGGGTTGAATAAACGAGTAAGAGGAAAATTTGATCTAAACATGAGCAGCGCAGAAACGTAAAAACAGCAGCGGTCACTAAAGGACGGATTTGTGTAAAACCGCCCGGTCACTAAGGGGTTAAGCCTGATATACACTGCAAGTGTAGCAAAGCCTTTTGCAGGTTTGACTTGACTACACTCCGCCTCGCAGCCAGTCTACACTGGATTCCGTTTACTTCTGTCCACACTGGACAGGAATCCAATAACTATGCAGATCAAACTAGAGAAATGTTTGTGACATACTTCTCAAGTGAAGGCAAAGCACATGTCATAGAAAAAAAACAAGTTTATTGTAAAACAACTTTTAAATTACAATGTACACGCCATAACTTTTTTTTTTCCACAAAGCGCATGTCATCGGAATGTGAACCTTTGTTCTATACGGAGTACTGCTAATGGCTATCTCACAATGTCATTCCTTTACAGTATGTATATTAAATCACTTGTTGGACTTGTGTCAACCTCAATTCATTATATCAAAACAGTAAATAATTTTGAACAGGAGCAAGTTGTTTTTTTCTGGCACCAAATAATTTTAGATTTTTTTTTTTTTTTTTTTGATTCATTTTACTCTGAATTTTGTTGGTTTATAATGGCACATCAGCAATTTGGAAAACCCAGTTTATATGTACATTAGAGGGATTCATGTCCCAAGTAGGGACTGGCATTCCGAGAAAAGGTCACATTGGTTGAATGCCGCTAAGCTAGACTTGGATAACCCTTGCTGCACTGTGAATACTGCTGGAGTTTTGAGTACATCATGATGGTCAAAAGCCATCAATCAGGACAGGATCATTGGCATCTTTTGCAGCTTGTTAAAACATGCAAGTGAAGGTCATCACAGGCAACCCTTTGTTCCTAGTGATAACCCTTTGCTTCCAGTGAGAGTCTATACATGTCTTTTTAAAATTCCTAATAACCCTGCACAAGTATGCTGTGGGGCAGATTCCCCAGGTAGACTTAAAAGGGACACAACCACCAAAAATGAAATGTTCTTATTTATTTTGTTTATTTTATGGTGCTGAAATCTTACTTGTACTTCATTTTTTTTTCGCCTGTTTTTTTAGTTAAAATATTTTCCTCTGTCATTGTGGGTATCCATTTTGTAATATCTTGTGTTGTAAATTGCCTCCCCATCATATAATGTATACAGCGTTTGTTCCTTACTGTGTGACATTGGGCATAGAACGGGCTTTATGGGTCAGACGTCAAGAAAATAGTCTTACATTCCACACATTGCAAGTCAGTATGTAAATGACATCACCGTGGGTACCAATGAGAGTTGCTAGCCCAGTATCAGATCTCATTCAGCTGCCACCTGTTATTTCAGGGAGTTTATACAACTCAATAGATCCCCTGCAGCCTTGTCTAAATATTAATTCCTCCACCCCATTTGCATCTTCACTGCTGTAGAAGCTATACCACAGCTGTAAAGTGAAATTGTTCATGGATTTTTGTTAAATGTTGCATCTTGGGAATGTATCGCTCACCCCCGAAGTAACCTCTGGATAGTCTCACCGCACTAACAATTCACTGTACACCAGCACACCTTTATGGATTTTTCTAAGTTATACTTTACTGAAGCAATAGATATACTTTAGGCATGAAATCGATCAGGCTTGAATGACTGACGTAACACGGATATATGTGGTGAAGAAACGGTTAAGTCCCGCTCAAATATGCTCGTTAATTTGTGTCGTAGGGTACCCGGGTACTAAGCCCACTGGCCAGTGGATGGATGAAATATCTTCAACTAGTCAACGTTGGGGCGCTGCAATTTGAAGCAATCAATAAGTGCGCACTGTTATTGGAGTTGTAGGCCTGGGGCCTCTCACCCAACTGATGAACAGCTTGTCCCGGACCAATGTGCTCTGCCAGAAAGTACCTCTATGCCATCTGGAACCCGGTGCTGCCGAAATCCAAGCTCCCGAACCGAATCTCCTCAGCCAGGAAACGAATGCCACTAGCACTCCACTCTGTCCGTGGCCTCCTTACACGAGGTCCTTCAACACTCTCTTGCCACCGGAACAGCTCAGCGGAACACACTGCAGTTCGATTACACACTCTCGCCGATCTTTCCAGCACAGGATTCCGCTGATTCTCAGCTCCAATCTAGCCTGGATCCTGGACAGTGTCTTCTCTCGTGACCGAACTCATGCACCACTCGCCTCGTTCTGCCCACGCTGCACACAATGCTTCTCATTTTAAGCCACCAGAGCTCACTTCTCCTACCCACGGGATTCTGGGGGATGTAGTCCATAGTCCAAGACATTACATTGCGCTCTGCCTCCCTCTAGCGGCAATATTGTCTCAGTTCTCAGAGCCAAGTTAAATACAGCGCTACAGGAAAAATCCACAACCTGGAAGCAGGAGATGATACCTTAATATTGTTCCTTTTTATATGAAATCAATTCAAAGAAGAAAAAAAGCAATATGTGGTTTATATTGTTTTTTTTTTTTTTTTTGCTATGCACAAGTAATTCGTTACTGCTTATATTAGTGATAGTATTCCTTTAAGGCAGGTCTCTGCAAATTTAAACACTCAGCCATTTGGACCTGTTTCCCACAAAAAAGAAAACGCTTGGAGCCGGAAACCCCTTTTGACATCTAAAATGTAGATAACCCTGCATAAATCGTTTTTTTACCTCTATGCTATGGGGAGGGGGGGGGTACTCTAAACTTAAACTTTTAATAATATTTTTCAAAAAAATCAATCGCCATGTCATTATTTTTTTTATATATATATATATAATAACACACAGAACAGTAGGAGAGCGGACCCTGCTCGAGAGCTTAATGCAGCCAAGCCATGAATGATGCCATTTATTTATAATTATTATATTTCTTCTCCCCCACATATATAATATTCCCCATTCCCACATATAGAAATGAATAATCTCCAAGTTCCCAATGTATAAATTAATAATCCCCAGGCCCCCCCCATGTATTAATAATCCCCCGGTCCCCCCCCCATGTATAAAAGAATAATCCCCAGGTCCCCCATGTCTAACCGAATAATCCCCAGGTCCCTATATATATATAATCCCCAGGTGTGCCACCTCACCAGTACCTTTTTTTCCATCTTCATTTCTGGCGCGCGGTGGCTGTCCATGCTGTGGGGGCGGGGTTATCCCTGCTCCCCTCACTCTCTATTGGACAGCCAATGCGAGCCGTCATGTTCAATCCATCACGCTGCGCCCAGAGCAAGCGCAGCGTGAAGAGGGTGACAGTGGCCAGCAGAGTCTGGGGAAACCCCGGGTCGGGGCCTGCTGCGCCCTAGCGGGAGAGCCGGCCCGGGAGCCGCAGCAGTGCGATGAAAGAGCCGCTTGCGGCTCAGGAGCAGTGTTTGCTGACCCCTGCTTTAAGGGATATACATGTCTAGAAATATTTTTTAAATTGACAAACACTTTAATATCTAACAGACAAACCAGAATTAATCCAATAAAAGTTTTAAAAATGTTTATTTCCTTGTTTTAAAGTCTGTCATTTTATCTTCTCTCGCCATGCCCCTCAACTAGGGGTGTTTCTTCAGCTCCCGCTTCCTGAATATTCCCCGCCTCCTCCCCACCCACTACTTCATCCACTATTCTACCCATCAAAGCTTCACATGAACTACATTTCTTGTTCCATCTTGCCCACAGCCCCCATGCACCCCACTACTTCACATTCTCAGCTATTACCCAGGGACGTGCCGTCAGGGTTAAAATAATAAAAGAAAATCCCCTGCTCCGTGCTCCCCCACCGTCAGCTCCATCCTCTGCCTCTTCCTCAGCACGCAGTGCCTACACAATTTGCATAGCGGTGGTATGCTTCCCTGCTACGCTAATAGCGTAGGCTGCTCAGGAGGTCTGCAGCTGCGCGACTGTTCAAATAGGAACTCATGCGCACTGCCTACTACCTGATTACTGCTCCAGAGCAATGGAAAAGCTTGGACCAATGGGAAAGCCCCATTGGTCCAAGCCATTCAAAAAACTGCCTGCATTGGAGGCTGGCCTCTGATTTGACAGGAAGCCCGGATAGCTCCCTCTAGTGGTGGATACAGAGTATGACAGGGGCACAGAAAAAATGTTTTTCTAATATTAAAGTATATGATATCATGAAAATAATGGTTTATTTAGAAAGTCGATTTAATTGCGAGAAAAAAATATATGTAAATGAGTAAAAGGTAATTTACTGCTAAACACAAACCGCAGGAAGTTAGTTATTATCTGTGTTTATCTGGCTCTGATACTAGCCAGTGCCTCACCAGCCACTGACGGCACGTCACTGCTATTACTCTCACCTAGTGTGTCAACCCTCTCCTCTTACATTGTAAGGGCAGGGTCTTGGGCAGAGTCCTCTCTCCTACTGTTCTGTGTGTTAAACTTGTATAGACATTTATTATTCTGCTTCTCCCATTGTACAGCGCTACAGAACTTGCTAGTGTTTTATAAATACCTGGGACTGTATAAAATGAATATTCGCATCTCTGCAACTGAAAGCAAAACACACTCGCCCTCTGATTCGCTCACACACTCCCTCACTTGTGCTCTCTCACACACAGACTCACGCACTGACACACTCTGTTGCGCTATTTCATGTTTACATACTGTCTCTCAAACTCCCTCACACAGTCACTCCCTCTCGCTCTCTTGTGCGGTCTGTCTCTTGTGTAAGCTGTCTCTCACTGCATTCTTTCCTTGGTGGCCCTCTGCTTTAGCTTGCTCTTTACCATTTCTTGCAGTATCTCTGTGCTTTTCATTGTTGTCCCTCTCTCTTGCTGTCTCTTTTTCTCCATGTGTATGGATTTCTTTCCTGTCCTGTCTCTGCAGTAGCTAGGGGTGAAAGTTCAGCCCCGCCCTCCCCTCAGCTCCCAGTCCAGGAGGGAGGAGGAGCAAATCAGCCGCACATGCTCAGTGCATTTTTTTATGTACACCTGTCAGGAGAGTCTTTTAGCCGTGGTGTACTCACGGAGGAATATAAGAAACCACCGTGCAGTAGTCTTGCCTGTACGTAGCAAGTACCAGAGCCAGGAGGAACGACATATGAAACGCTACCTGTCTGCTGGTACCAGTGGCGTCAGGTTCGTAGGAAATTAGTTGGTATGAAGATATATTCTCAGCAGAGAGATCAGGATATATTTGTGTATCATAGGCAATATGATTTGGAGAGAGTCGTCGAAGGAATAGCTCCAGGTCAAGAGTAGGCAGAGTTCAATACAAGGTCGATATTCCATGCAGGGGGTCAAAGCCAAGGGAGTCACTATATTCGTTCGCCGGATACAGGGTAGTTCGCTCAGTTCAATATAAATATTTGAGCGAGGACTTACCCCATCGGCGTCTTCTTTATAGGGCGTGCTATTAGGCAGCTGCAGTGGGTTCTGACGTCATTCGCCTGCGCCGACATCTCTCTATGCCCATAAGACTGCTCGGAACTCCGCGCATGCGCGAGGATTCCTGTCCACCAGAGAAGGGGGTATCAGCACCTGCAAACTCGTCGAGAGGTGTCGATGATCCAGGACATCGTATCGGGACGGCTCGAAGGTCCGCCAGAGGTGCTGTCCGGAGGGAAGGTAAGGGAGATATCCAGACATAACCCCCCCCCCCCCACAAAGCGACCACTCCAGGGGCGATCAGGATGAGCTCAGTGAAAACGACGGACCAGAGAAGGTGCATCGATGTCGACCGCTGATATCCAGGAGTCGTCTATGGGACTGTAACCTTTCCAGCAGACAAGATACTGTAACTTTTTCTGTAATATTCGGGAGTCAAGGATCTTCTGTACTTCGTATATATCTTCGTCTCAGGCGTCCACTGGACCTGGAGGAAGGGGAGTTTTATGGATAAAAGGGTACACAGTTTTCGGTTTGATTAGTGAGATATGGAATACAGGGTGTATTTTCAGGGAAGCGGGGAGTTTCAGACGTACAGCTGTTGGAGATACTATATGTTCGATCATATAAGGTCCTAGAAAGCTGGGTCCCAGTTTCTTCGAAGGACACTTTAGTTTAATGTATCGAGAAGATAACCATACAAGATCTCCCTCTTTGTATAGTGGAGCAGGTATCCGTTGACGGTCGGCGTATATTTTATATCGCCATTGGGCTCTATGTAATATTTGTCTTTCTTCGAGGCTTGAGTAACGGATCGTAGTCTCTCATTAACTGTAGGACAGGAGGTATAAAGAGAAGAACCTGGTAACATTGAGGGATGCCTGCTGTTATTAATGTAAAAAGGTTTCATAGACGCAGACTTATGAAACTGGTTGTTGTATACAAATTAGGGTTGCACCGATACCGATACTAGTATCGATATCGGTGCCGATACCGGGTACTGCAGGAGTACTTGGTACTCGTGCAGTACCCCCGATATTTTTTTCCGATACCGGAAGCCGGCATTGAGCCGGCTTGCCGGTATCCGAGGGGCTGTGGCGGCTGTCCGAATGCTCTATCGGCATTCGGACAGGCCCTGCAGCTGGTCATCTAACTTTGTTTAATACTTACCTTCCTTCAGCGCCGCCGGTAAAGTCTTCGCGCGCGCGCTCCTTGGAAGGACCCCAGCCGCGACCACGTGGGACCATGTCCAACGAGCGCACGCGCGGAAACTTTCCCGGCGTCACTGAAGGAAGGTAAGTATTAAACAAAGTGAGCAGCTGCTGGGCCTGTCCGAATGCCGATAGAGCATTCGGACAGGCCCTGCAGCTGCTCTCCGGTCATACTTACCTTCCTTCAGCGACGCCGGGAAAGTTCCCGCGCGTGCGCTCGTTGGAAGGACCCCAGCCGCGATCACATGGTCCCACGTGGTCGCGGCTGGGGTCCTTCCAAGGAGCGCGCGCGCACGAAGACTTTACCGGCGGCGCTGAAGGAAGGTAAGTATGAGCGGAGAGTGGGGGGCATATCCATGAGCAGGGGGGGCATATCCATGAGCTGGGGGGCATATCCATGAGCTGGGGGGCATATCCATGAGCAAGGGGGGCATATCCATGAGCAAGGGGGGCATATCCATGAGCAAAGGGGCATATCCATGAGCAGGGGGGCATATCCATGAGCAAGGTGGGCATATCCATGAGCAAGGGGGGCATATCCATGAGCAGGGGGGCATATCCATGAGCTGGGGGGGCAATTATCCATGAGCTGGGGTCAGGATATCCATGAGCTAGGGCAATATCCATGAGCTGGGGCAAATCCATGAGACCTGGGGGCTTTATAGGAGGTCTGTTCTTATTGGAAAGCGTCACATGACATAAAATAAAAGTATTGGTAATTGGTATTGGTGAGTACTTGAACAAAAGTATCTGTACTCGGTCTTAAAAAAGTGGTATCGGTGCATCCCTAATACAAATTCAACTATAGGTAAAAGATCGTTCCAGTCGTTTTGTAAATCCGTCACGAAACAGCGGAGATATTGTTCTAATGTACCATTGGTACGTTCGGTCTGTCCTTTTGACTGAGGATGATAGGCAGTTGTTAAGGATCTGGATCGGCGCGAATAATGCCCTCTGGGGTCCTGGAATCTCACGTACATATGTGTAAAAAGGAGACAGATAATAGTGCAACACTGATATTATACAGATTATATAAGTGTATATGAAATATATCCCACTCACAAATATAGAGCCATAACACTGGCTCTAAGTGGGTCCAGGCATGTGGGTGATTGTCTTCAGTTTCTTAGGTGACCCCCACCTTACAGCAAATTTTATTTGGGGGAGCTCACATAGCTCATGGATATATGCCCATAGGTTTTTTTGGATGGGAAAAAAACCCAAAGGAAAAACCACCAATGATCCGGGAAACAGCACCTCTGGTTAAGAAACCGCCAACCGGAAGTAAAATAACGATGCTTGGAACGCAGTGGAACGCGGAAGTAAGAAAATAGGCGTTTGGAACGCGGTGGAACGCGGAAGTAAACCGCGCATGCGCAAAATGGCGGCGCCCAGCACCAGACGCCGCTGAAAACGGAAGAACTAATCAGGACAGCAAACAGGACACATGGGACAATTAAAACTGACTATGGACACTATAAAAGGGCCAACAAGCCCATTACAACCATTCCAGCTGATGAAGCCGCTACTTGATGCGGCGAAACGCGTTCTGGTGGTTATTTTAATTATATTTTAATAAATTTTATTTTCTACCTTCAATTTTGTTTCCTGCTTTGCTGTTTCCTGAATTGCTGGTGCTGTTTCCCGGATCATTGGTGGTTTTTCCTTTGGGTTTTTTTCCCATCCAAAAAAACCTATGGGCATATATCCATGAGCTATGTGAGCTCCCCCAAATAAAATTTGCTGTAAGGTGGGGGTCACCTAAGAAACTGAAGACAATCACCCACATGCCTGGACCCACTTAGAGCCAGTGTTATGGCTCTATATTTGTGAGTGGGATATATTTCATATACACTTATATAATCTGTATAATATCAGTGTTGCACTATTATCTGTCTCCTTTTTACACATATGTACGTGAGATTCCAGGACCCCAGAGGGCATTATTCGCGCCGATCCAGGTCATTCATTTCATTATTGTGTGTAATGGTATAGGGGAAACCACTATATCCTGAGATTGGCTATCTGGGCACCCTGGTGGTGGATGCATGTTGTGTGGCGCTGCACCATTTCTTGTTTATACAGTTGTTAAGGATCGCTTTATATGTAACCCTCTACAGAATTCTGACCAGAACTTGGCGGTAAATTGAGTACCTCTATCTGTTACTATGGTTTCAGGTAGACCATGTAGACGGAATACTTCTTTAATGAAAATCATAGCGGTATCTCTAGCAGAAGGGACCTTCTTGGTAGCGATGAAATGACTTGTTTTAGAAAAACAATCTACTATTACCATTATGGTTGTGTACCCGTTAGACGGGGGTAAGTCTACTATAAAGTCCATGGTTATATCCCGCCAAGGGGCTTCTGGTATCATTAAGGGTTGTAACAGACGTTGTGGTTTTCTTTTATCGTCTTTAGACCTGATGCATACTCAGTGGCGTAGCATGGGTTGTCAGCGCCTGGGGCCAGCCAAGAATTGTGCGCCCCCCCAACCTGTGGACACTTTAGCATGCCCCGATTCCCTTCCACCATTAGGGCATTGAACCCCTTAACTGTGATACACTCATACACTCTGCACATTACATTGTATCACAGAGCTCCACAGCAATAAAACCCACAGTAATGTGCAGCTTACACATGGATATATATTGCTCCCAGCAGCTCAAACATGAATATATATTGCCCCCACCAGCTCAAACATGAATATATATTGCCCCCACCAGCTCAAACATGAATATATATTGCCCCCACCAGCTCAAACATGAAAATATATTGCCCCCACCAGCTCAAACATGGATACCTTTTGCCCCCAGTAGCTCAAACATGAATATATTTGCCCCAGTAGCTCAAACACAGATATATACTGCCCCCAGTAGCTCAAACATGAATATAGTTGCCCCCAGTAGCTCAAACATGAATATATATTGCCCCCAGTACCTCAAACATGAATATATATTGCCCCCAGTAGCTCAAACATGAATATATTTGCCCCCAGTAGCTCAAACATGAATATATTTGCCTCAGTAGCTCAAACATGAATATATTTGCCCCAGCACCTCAAACATGGATATATATTGCCCCCCTCCCCTCGTTGTTCACCAGCTCTGAGGGCCCGCTGGTCAGTAGGGGCCCGGTTTGGGGCGACACAGTGGGCCTCCGCCGGTTTCCCTCTGATGATCATCAGTGCACTTAACAGGCAGCCAGTGGCGCACTCTGTAAATACCGCGGTGGCGCCTGCAGCGTGCCTGCATCCCAGTCTAAAACTGGAGCAGGCACGTTGCACTGGTGCCGCCCCTCAGGTGACACGTCACGTGAGGGGGCGGCGCAGGTGCCACCGCAGCATTTTACAGAGTGTGCCGCTGGCTGCCTGTGTGCACTGATGACTGAGCATCACAGGGAAACCGGCGGGGGCCCACTATGACACCCCAAACTGGCGCCCCTAAAAAAACTGTGCCCGGGGCCACCGCCCCCCCCCACACTACGCCACTGTCCATACTGTACAATGTGTTACATAATCCTTTTTATCTTTTGTCATTCCGGGCCACCAAAATAAACATTCTATGCTTTCGATTGTCTTGTATACACCGGCGTGGCCTCCTAGAGGTGATTCATGGAAATGACTGAGTACCATGGTTTTCGCTTCGGGAGGGTTGTATATTTCCTTTCTTTATACAATAACCCTCCTTCTTGTCTTAATTATGCCGTTTTATCATTTCGTACCATTTGAGTATTTTTTTATAGTATCCCACAAAGGTATAGTCGTATGGAGAAAACAAGTTCATGGTAATACATAGGTCACTTCTCCTCTCTGTTTTGATTCAATACTTCTGGATAGCGCGTCGACTTTGCCGTTTCTTTTTCCCAGTCTATACGTGATCTTGAATGTAAATCTGGAAAAGAAGAGAGCCCATCTAGCTTGTCGGGGTTTTAGTCTTTTCACTTGTCTCAGGTACTCTAAATTCTTATGATCTGTATTTATAGTTATGGAGTATATAGTACCTTCAAGAAGATGCGCCACTCTTCTAGTGCTAATTTGATTGCAAGAAGTTCCTTGTCTCCGACGTCGTAATTAATCTCTACTGGAGACAATGTTCTAGAATAGAAAGCGATTAGGATGTAATATTTGGTTTTCGTCTTGTAATTGAGATTATATAGCGCCGATAGTCGTATCCGAGGCGTCAGTTTCAAGAAAAAAAGGTCTCGTATCTGGCATGCGTAGTATAGGAGCTGTAGAAAATAAATGTTTCAGATAACAAAAGGCTTCATTAGCAGCGAATGACCATTTGAGGGTATTGATTGTTTGGTTAGACAAGTCAATGGTTTGATGATTCTGGAAAAATTCTTGATTAAATTTTCTATAGAAATTACAAAAACCAATAAAACATTGTATCCCTTTCTTATTAGCAGGTATGGGCCATGATTGTATTGCTTAGGATTTTGAAAAAAAAATCAATATTTCGCTAGGTCTTATGGCGAATCCGAGAAAGTCTAAGGTGGTACAGTAAATAAACATTTCTCAAGTTTGGCGTACAATCTGTGTTGTTGTAACCGTAACAGGATGTTTCATCGGACCAAGATCTACCCTATCTCATTAGTCCCACTTGGCATATCCCAGAGCGCCTTCTCCTCGCGATCCACCTGGCAAAACCGATCGCCCCAAAGACTCCAACCACCCTAAATGGACGCAATCTTAACCTTGTCTCCAACCCTCCCCTAAATCTGCCACAACCTCTAATCTCAGGGGGTATACTTTGCCGAAAGGAATCATGGTACCTGGGTGGATATCAATCGGACAATCATAGGAGTGGTGAGGGGGGAGGACTTTGGCTCCTTTCTTCTCGAATACGTCATGAAAGTCTGAATAGACCTTTGGTAAAATAGGCGTTATACTACTGTGCAGTATGACCTTCTGAGGGCGTATACATTCGGACATGCAATGATCAGAGGTAAATGATAATGTAGCTCTGGCCCAAGCAATTATAGGATTATGTAGTCGTAGCCAAGTGATACCAAGGACAATAGAGGTCGGGGATTTAACTAATATCAAGTACTATTTTTTTCAGAGTGTTGAGACCCTATTTCCATAGTGAGGGTTGACGTTTCTTGCGTCACGGGTCTTGAACTAATGAGAGTACCATCTAGCAAAGAGACAAAAATGGGATATTTTTTCTTATGGCATGGGATTTTTTAACTTAGTTATCAATGATGGATCTATAAAATTTTGTCTGGCTCCGGAATCAATCAACGCAGTCAGGCCCACCGTGTGATCTTTGCACTGTAAGGATAAATTAATAGTAAGATGTGCACCTGACGTATCTAATACACAATAATTAGGCATAATTTCGATAGGAATCGTAGGCTTACCGGTTCTATTGCTGGGTTTCAGTCTGCATTCGTGAAGTTGATGGCCGGATCTTCCACAAAACATACAAAGACCCAGGGATCTTCTCCTATTGCGTTCTCTGTCATTTAACTGGCCTCTGACCGCTCCTATTTGCATTGATTCGGTCTCCGGAGGAGGTAGAGCGGGAAATGGTAACGGGGCCGGTAAGGTTGTCTTCTCGGAGGCATAGGAGCAATATTTCTCTCAGTTCTCCTTTCTCTTAACCTTCGGTCAATACGTATACACAATCTCATGGTATCTTCAAGACTGGGAGGAGTACCTGTACAAGCGATTTCGTCCTTCAGAGCCTCGGAAAACCCTAATTTGAAGTTGGTAAGTAACACTGGCTCATTCCAGTCGGATTCCAGGGCAAGATGACGGAACTCAGTAATGTAGTCCTCGGCTTCGGAACGACCTTGTCGTAAGGCCATCAGGGTGTGTGCCGCATTGACAGTACGGTGGGGATCATCGTACAGATCTTCCATTGCGCTAAGAAATGTATTCCAAGCATTGAGTATAGGGTTGTTGATATGCAAGAGGTGGTGGGCCCACATTTGGGGGTCTACCCCCTAAGCAGAGAAATCACCATGCGTACGCGTGTAAAGTCATTGTGGTATACATGAGGTTGTAGAGTGAAAAGTACTTGACAGGAGGTGATGAAACTCCGGAACCTGCACCTGTTCCCGTTGTATGTCTCTGGTAGAGATGTGTACAGATTCGGTGTATAGACAGGGTCAACACGATATGGAGGAGGAGGTTCTAGCATACCACCGACTTGGATCGGGGTAATATGTACTGCTTGTTTCAAGCGGTTCTGATTATTTTGGAGAATGCCTTGGGCGTCTTGTACAGATTGGGACAGAGTAGACAATTGTCTGGTTACTGCATTTAATGCTTTGGCAAAATCTGCTGGTTCCATAGTTTTGGCTCAAATATTATGTCAGTCTTTTAGCCATAGTGTACTTACGGAGGAATATAAGGAACCACTGTGCAGTATTCTTGCCTGTACATAGCAAGTACCAGAGCCGGGAGGAAAGATATATGAAACGCTACCTGTCTGCTGGTCCCAGTGGCGTCAGGTTCATAGGAAAATAGTTGGTATGAAGAAATATTCTCAGCAGAGAGATCAGGATATATTTGTGTATCATAGGCAATATGATTTGGAGAGAGTCGTCAAAGGAATAGTTTAGGTGAAGGGTAGGCATAGTTCAATACGAGGTCGATATTCAATGCAGGGGGTCAAAGCCAAGGGAGTTAATATATTAGTTCGCCGGATACAGGGTAGTTAGCTCAGTTCAATAGAAATATTTGAGCGAGGACTTACCCCATCGGTGTCTTCTTTATAGGGCGATCTATTAGGCAGCTGTGGTGGGTTTTGACGTCATTCGCCTGCGCCGACATTTCTCTATGCCCATAAGACTGCTCGGGACTCCGCGCATGCGCAAGGATTCCTGTCCACCGGAGAAGGGTATCGGCACCCGCAATCCCGTCGAGAGGTGTCGATGATCCAGGGCATCGTATCGAGACGGCTCGAAGGTCCGCCAGAGGTGCTACCCCGGGGTCCGGAGGGACGGTAAGGGAGATATCCTCACAACACCAAAGTATACATATTGATTGGTTAGCTTAAAGTGCCTCCTGAAGTGGGCGTGGAAATGCCATGAAGGAAAAGCAGGTAAATATCAAAAAATATCATATTTACTTGCTTTTTACGCTCTTAATTTTTATGGACACAGGAACACCAACATTGTCCCCTATCGATTCATCTATTCAGACTGATGAATTGCACTAGGGATGTGCAATTCGTTTCGTACAGATTCGTTTTTCCTACGAAATTTACCATTTTCGTGCTTCCGAGGGTATTCCGAATCCGAAATTTCGACCACACGAAATTTCAGAACGATTTGAAATTTCGGGTCAAATTTTGAATTGATGGGGGCGTGTCTGGATGCCGAGGTGACTGGTCGCATCCTGCTGAGCTCCGTGCTGCCCTGCCCGATTATCTGGGGGTTTGTGGCTGTTTTAACACCCTGACTTGGACCATCTCACCTCGGCATTAAAGGGCTTGGACCCGAGCTTCCCCCGGTGCCTGTGGTTTCCTGCTTCTGCCGTTGTCTGACCGGCTTTGGACACTTTTCCCGCCGGCGGCGGCCATCTTGCGGCCTGTTTTTTAAATTTTTTTATCCCCCTCTCCTTTTCTGCCTCGCGGCCTGACTACCTACCTACATAGGGAAGAAAACAAAGTCCAGCGATGAGACAGCGGACCCTCGTCTCCCCGATATCCGACTGTCACTTGGGGTGGGGAGTGATGGAGGAGCGAGGAACCGCCGTGGCACTGCCCCTACCCCCTCTGACATCTCCACTGGGAGCGATCTGCCACCGTCCTCCATATCAAATGTGGGGGGCGTGGCTGGCTGCTGGATGACGACAGACAGCTGAAACGCGGTGCGTGGCGCCAACTGATGGCGGTACTGGAGACCGGTCGGCGGGCGGAGGCTCTGGGCGGAGATGACTTGGAGGAAGGATCCTCCACCAGCTGTCAGGATGACAGTACAGGGTAGGGGGCCATGCTCCTGGAGCGGTGTGGGGGCGAGGAGCTACTACCTGAGGAGACCGGCGGAGAATTGGAGGACCCTGCGCAACGCCCCATGCTTATACCTACACTAACTGCGACAGAGCCGCGGCGGACCTCTGGAGGGTTGTCTGTCGGAGGCCTGAGGCGCCTACCCCTGCCTTCGGCGGCGGCGCTGCCCGTAACTTTCATCTTCTGTGCTGGCGGCGCTGAGAGTTATGCTGTGATGCGGCCGCGGCTGGAGCCGTGGGCCTTGCAGGTGGATGGAGGACCTGCGGGGGCTGCGGCCTTTGGCCACGGTCTGGAGCGATGGATGCCTCGAATTGATGGGCCTGTGAGCGTGGCCTTTCCATTTGACACGGGCTGAAGCAGTCTGCTCACCCATCTTCTGATGACACCCCCCTTGTATGCGGACACTCTCAACCCCCCCCCCCTCGATGAGTATATTTGATTTTCTATTCCCCCCCCCCCCCCCGCGATTACTATTATCCCCGGCTGGGGACGTTGCTGGACCTCTAGACACTTTAAGATGACTGAACTTTGATTTTTGCTGAATGAAAGCAGATTTTTGTTTTTCCTGCATTATATCCACGGACTCTTGCTGCCCCCCTTTTTATTTATTTTTTTCATCCCCCCCCTTCACTGAGACATAGTCATTTGCCGACTCTTATTTGTTTGCTTTTATTATTCAAACGCCGGGAATCTGGAGCTGCAGCAACCTGTCCCAACTCTCACTGCTGTGGACCTCTATAAAGTGATGGACGAATTCCGTACCCTCTGGTGTCAGGACCTACAGGAGGTACGCTCTGCTACAGAAGCCCATCAGTCGAGTATCGACGATGTCCACCGCCGCACGCTTGACACGGAGTCGGCTCAAGCGACTGCAGACACCCGAATTACGGAGCTACAGAAGCAAGTTACCCGCTTGGGCTCGGTTGTGATGTCCCTCGAGGCTAGACACCACCGTCGTAATTTGCGTCTGCGGGGGATCCCTGAGTCTGTGCCCAGTGATGGGCTTCTCGGCTATATTACAGGCCTGGTGGCGCATCTCCTCCCGGATAGTGGGGACTCTGCTGACTTGTTGGTCTTGTCTGCGGTGCATATTAGGAAGGCCGCCACCGCCCCGGTGGTAGCTCCCCGGGATGTCATCATCGTGACCAGAGATGTGACTACTCACTCTCATCTTCTCGCTGCTGCCGGCCCCGCTTACACGGTTACCTATGCCTCCACCCGCATCGCCATCTTTAGGGACTTGCCGTTCCTTTCACTAGCAGCCAGACGAGGCTACAAGGAGGTCACTGCTGTGCTCCGCCAACATGGGGTCCGCTACAGATGGGGATCTGCTGGCTCTCTCACCGTGTCTTCGGATGGCAAATTCCATTCGGCATCGACCCTAGAAGAGGCACGTGCTATCCTGCTTCGACTGGGTCTTGTAGCGGCGCCGCACGAGGCCTGTGCTTCACCATTGGAACCTGGCTGACACTGTGTTCCTCTCACTTAAATTTATTTTTGTTTTTTTTTTACTCTATCAGAGCACAGGGATCCCCCCTTTTTCCTTTTTTTCCCCTCCCATGTCAGGGACACTGGGATTCAACCTGGGAGAGCCGTTAGGACAGCTACCTAGGCCCTGGCTGTTCTCCTGGCCGCAGGTCTCCCGGCCTTGTGGCCTCCTTCCACGGCCCTTGCCTTCCTCAAGGTTGCCGGGGGGAGCCAGGAATGACACTTTTTTTTTGGCAGTCCCTCACACCCTTTATTCCCCCCTTTTTTTGGGGGTGCCTCCTGGACGAGCGGTATTGCCATTATGCTTTTCCTGGATCGGCCATTCTGATGAGTCTTTGAAACTCCCCTTCCCCTTTTGATTTTGTTTTAGGATGGTCATCTCAGACAAGTTTATTAAGAGTTTTCTGCTGACACCTCGTGTGTTGTTTTATTGCTGATTTCTTCCTGGCCCTGCGCGGCCAACTTTGCTGGTCGGTATGTGACCTTATTCTTTGGCAAAATAAAAATTTTGAGATTTACATTTTTTTTTTGAATTGATGATAATCTTTTTTAAAAAAATGCTTAAAAGATCCTAAAAAAAAAAGAGACTTTTTACTGCAGAATATTATAAGCAACGGTTTATTAGACATTGAGTTAAAACTGGAATATTTTTAACATTGAAGCCTATGGGATACAACATTTCCCACACTATCGAATTTGATATCAACTATCAAATTGATTTTAATTTACAATACAAGTAATAGTCAGCAAAGGACTTTATGAAACAAATTAATTTAATTTCACTGTTTAATTTGTCTCAAGTACAAAATCCGTGACACAGCTTAATATTTAATAGGGATGTTGATTTGGACCGATTCTTTTTTTTCACGAATCAGGCCGATTCGGTGCTTCGGATTCGTCCGATGTTCCGAATCGAATCGGCACCGAAATTTTTTCTGATCCGAAACAAAATAATTTCATTATTTCGTATGAACGTGAAATTTGTAAAATCGCAAGTCATTTTCGTTCCATTCATGATTTCAGTTCCATTTAGGTCATTTCGGACATCGTATTTTTTCGGTTCCATTGCTGATTCTGTAATTTCGTATTGTCTCGATCAAATTTGATAGTTACTTGATATCCATTTGATAGTTCATTTCAAATTCGATAGTTGATCCATTTGATAGTTCATTTCAAGTTCGATAGTTGCAGCATATGAATCCTCACACTGCCGAGCAGCATATGATTCCGCACACTGTCGGGCAGCACTTCTACAGTATAATTAATGCAGCATATGATTCCGCACACTGCCAGGCAGCACCTCAACAGTATAATAATGCAGCATATGATTCCGCACACTGCTGGGCAGCACTTCTATAGTATAATTAATGCAGCATATAAATCCTCTCACGGCCGGGCAGCACCTCTACAGTAGTGATGGGCGGAACACCCCCGTGTTCGGCTTGCGTTCGAACTTTTGAAAAAGTTCAAAATCGAACGAGAACACGATTCAAACTCAATGCAAGTCTATGGGGCTCAAAAGTTCGAATTTTAAAGTGCCCTCCAAGAGGGCATATATGCAAGATATTGGCCTTAAAAGGTGTATGGGGGTCCGGGTACTGCCCTGGGGGACAGGAAACAATGAAAATAAAGTAAAACAAACTTGTTTTTGAAAAAAAAATAAAGAAATGTGCAACGATTTGGATATCGGCTAACTATCGAATTTGAAATGAACTATCAAATGGATATCCATTTGATAGTTCATTTCAAATGTTAAAAAAGGTGTAGGAAATGTTTTACCCCATAGGCTTCAATGTTAAAAAAGGTGTGGGAAATGCTTTACCCCATCGGCTTCAATGTTAAAAAAGGTGTGGGAAATGTTTTACCCCATAGGCTTCAATGTTAAAAATTGTGTGGAAAATGTTTTACCCCATAGGCTTCAATGTTAAAAATGGTGTGGAATTTTTTTTACCCCATAGGCTTCAATGTTAAAAGTGTGGGAAATGTTTTATCCCATAGGCTTCAATGTTAAAGGTGTAGGAAATGTTTTACCCCATAGGCGTCAATGTTAAAAATATTCCCGTTTTAATTAAATATCTAATAAACCGTTGCTTATAATATTCTGCAGTAAAGAATCTCTTTATTTTTCGATTTTTCTTCGGATCTTTCGAGCATTTAAAAAAATATATTTTTTTTTTATCAATTCGAATAGATCCAAAAAAATTCAAATCCATCCGAAAATTTCGAATCGATCCGAAATTTCGAAACGAAACCGGTCCGAAAAGACCCGAAACGAAAAAAAAACACATGGAAAGAAAAACTAAACGAAATTTTTAGCGGTGCACATCTCTAGATTGCACCTAAATTTTAGCGACCTAACCTGATTTTCTGTGTTTTAAATTCAACAGGTTTAAACAGGCGAATCTATTGGGTTTCAATGTAATAAATGTAATGGTTTTTTTAAAAAAAAAAAAAAAAATTTAAGACCATTTATTATTTTTACAAAACCCCATTTCATTTTTTTAAAAGACCTTTTCGTATTTACTTGGATATATTAACAGAATCAGCCATGCCAGGACACCGGCTGGGGAGGGCTCCAACAAACACCTTTGCTTCACCAAAGTAAGGTCCAGAGAATTATAGGAGTTGCTTCATAGTGTAGCTTCTTCTGTAGCTCTTTGAATTATACTTTTTGTGAAATCCGGTGCTTGTCAGTGTTGTAACACTAGCATTTGCTATTTAACCTCCTCAGCTAGTCATGACTATTTAGGCTGGTGTCAGACGAGCGCACTAGGTGCGCCCGTACTGATGTGTCTTCCGGCGTTCACAACGCTGCGACGGGGCCGGCCACACGCTGTTTGTGCACATGCACAAATTGCGCATGCAACAATGGCCGTGCTGCGGATGTCTAGAAAGCCTCTCCGTCAAAGCGCTAGGACACTCATTGACGGAGCTGCAAAGCTCGATCATCCATAGGAGGATTGAGCCTTGCAGCGCTGTGCGCACTAACTACGCTCAGCGAGGTGGCCAGATGGACGTCGAGTGGAAGGAACATCAACTCTCATGGACATTCCTTCCGCTCTCCAATGACACTCGTCTGACCCTAGCCTTAATATACATTGATCAGTCATGGTGGCTAGAAAGTCCCTTCAACATTTCCTTTTGTTCCATTTTTATATTTAAAGTTGCAGTTTTCTTATACAGTATTTTAAATATTTTGTTCTTTTAATGACTAAAATGAAACTCCACAAAAAAAATGATCTGTTAACCTCTGCTGATCCCAACCTGCATTCGAGCACCTCTCCAGTAAGTGTCCTTTGCCAAGACACCTAACGGTATATACTCGCCACCCAGGACATACTTGAAAACGAGAGAAATCTCAATGTATCTTTCCTGGTAAAATCCTTTCTCCAAAAAAACAACAAAAAAAACTATGAAACAAATATTTGCTATTTCTCTGAACATTAGATGGCTGTAACATCTCATTCTGGCTGTTGATTGTCTAATACAGTGGTTCCCAACTGCGGTCCTCAAGTTCCCCCAACAGGCCAGATTTTGAGGATCACCTTGGGGAAATGCAGACTGAATTCTGCAATCACTGAGCAGCAAATCATATCACCTGTGCTGTGCTTCATATATGTGGAAAACCTGACCTGTTGGGGGGACTTGAGGACTGCGGTTGGGAACCACTGGTCTAATGGTATGAGATGGGGCTGGCAAGTCACATGTATGAAATTCTAAAGCTGCTTTTTTAATGAAAGACTAGAAGGGTAAAGTCTGTGTTTAGAAGGTTTTATTTGCATATGCAGGTTTGTGTGAGGATTTTTATATGTTTGACGAGGTTTATGTACATATGCTTGGCTTGTTATGCTAAACATTTACTAAAGTACATGGTGTATTGTAGGCTATACAATACATTCTGGCAGGTGCAACTCAGGCTTTTCAGCATTGTTCATCAATGAGGAAAAATAATATTAATGCATGTCCCTCTATACACAGTTCATATTACAACTGTGGCTTGGAATAAACAGGACTGCATTTAAGGAAAACAATGAGAACTGTATACGGGTCAAGCCAGTAATGGAAAGAGCTAGGGATGCACCAATACCACTTTAAGACCAAGTATGAGTACCGATACTTTTTTTCAAGTACTCACCGATACCGAGTACCGATACTTTTATTTTATGTCATGTGAACGCTTTCCAATAAGAGCAGACCTCATATAAAAATGCCCCCAGCTCTCATGGATTATGCCCCCAGCTCACATGGATATGCACCCCAGCTCTCATGGATATGCACCCCAGCTCACATGGATATGCACCCCAGCTCACATGGATATTGCCCCCAGCTCTCATGGATATTGCCCCCAGCTCTCATGGATATGCCCCCAGCTCATGGATATGCCCCCAGCTCATGGATATGCCCCCCAACTCTCATGGATTATGCCCCAGCTCTCATGGATTATGCCCCAGCTCTCATGGATTATGCCCCAGCTCTCATGGATTATGCCCCAGCTCTCATGGATTATGCCCCAGCTCATGCATAATGCCCCCAGCTCGCATAGATATTGCCCCAGCTCATGGATCTGCCCCCCAGCTCATGGATCTGCCCCCCAGCTCATGGATTATGCCGCCAGCTCTGTGTGTATGTGTATATATTACACATACACAGCAGAACCCAGACATAGGGCGGCTGTCCGAATGCTCTATCGGCATTCGGACAGGCACCTGGAGCTCTCCGCGTTCATACTTACCTGCCTGAGCGATGCCGGCAAAGTCTTCACGCGTGCACTCGTTGGAAGGCCCCCAGCTGCGATCATGTGGGACTCCCACGTGATCGCGGCTGGGGGCCTTCCAAAGAGCGCATGCGTGGAAACTTTACAGGCATCGCTCAGGAAGGTAAGTATGAACACGGAGAGCTCCAGGTGCCTGTCCGAATGCCAATAGAGCATTCGGACAGCCGCTCCAGCCCCTCGGATGCCGGCAAGCCGGCTTCCGGTATCGGGGGAAATATCGGGGGCACTGCACGAGTACCTAGTACTCCTGCAGTACCCGGTATCGGCACTGATACCGATACTAGTATCGGTATCGGTGCAACCCTAGAAAGAGCAAATGCAAAAAATATGGTGCAAGCTGTTAAGCACCACATCTCTTTATTATGAGTAAGCTGCTATGTTAGTGGCTTGGTTCGTAATTGGAGAGCTTTGCAAGATTGCTTAGAGTCTGTGAAGGATACTGGAGAACTATTTGGTTTTCGTGACCTACAATCTTGAAACAGAGGATGCAGCAGATCAGTGTCCTCTTTATCATGAGATGAGGAATATGTTTTGGGCCTATTTTCTCTCCAGTGCTGATGCAAGCAGGAATAACAAGGGGCCTCAGAATTGTTCATTATTCAATGGCTGCCCCAGCATCAGCAATTCCTACACAAAGTATCAGGATTCTTTTACTAAAAATAGAAAAAACAAAACCAACTGATGTACGAAAACCAATATTTGGCTCATTAAAGGGACACTCTCAGCTGAAACTCCCCTTCTGATCACAGTCCCTTCCTGTTCTTGGTTTACAGCCCTTTGAACCTTTCCTGATTATAATCTTGATGAAAGGTTACAGTTACAAGTACTTAGGCTGGGTTCACACCTAAGCGTTTTTAATACGCGCGTTTTAACGCGCGTTTTTCACCGGCGTTTTCCTTGCGTTTTGCAAAAATGAAACGCGCGTTGTACGCGTATTGTACGCGCGTTTTGTGATTGACTACGGAGGTGTCCAATAGGAAATTTACTGTCTTAATTACGGAGGCGACCAATGAAAAAGACCTCCCTGTGCACGAACCAAAGATGCAAAATGGAGATCTGCCCAAGACGCACCATTGCAACAATCGCAGCTTTATATCTGCGCTTGAGGAGAAGGAGGCAGGCGATGGCCAGGCGACGCTACTGGGTGCATCCGACCATTGCAGACCGACAACGAGGTCAGGTCTGGGCGTTGTTTGCAACTCTGCGTGCACACGAGGAGAAGTTTATGCAATACACACGGTAAAGAGGTTAGTACATGTACCCTGCTTTTATTGTTGTTGTGTCCCTTATGATGGCACCATCAGAGATTTGATTTGCTATTAATTCCCCCTTTTTGTTTTTTTATTTTATTTTACAATAGTTTTGATGAGCTGCTGGACTTGATGTCCCCCACCTTGCAACGGCAGTACACCTTCATGTGCAGAACGCGCACGCGCAGTATGCGAAAACGGACATTTTTGAATTGGAAAACGCGCAAACGCGCGTTCACGTCAATCTCTATGGCCGCGAACGCGCTGATATCTGCACCAAAGAAGCTCCCGAACTTCTTTGTGCGTCGGCCGTTTATCAGCGCGTTCATGCGTGCTGAGAAACTGCCAGGTGTGATATGCCCACATAGGGAATAATGGTATTTCACTGTTTGAGCGTTTTACAGCGCGTAGGAACGCGCTGTAAAACGCTTAGGTGTGAACCCAGCCTAATACAGTGCCAACAGATTCCGTAGCACTTTACAATGGGGAAGCACAAGCAGGAGCACAAGGAGTTATCAAATAATTTTCTCCAGTTTAACATAAATTGATAAAACCCTCCTTAATAAAATTAATGTGGTGATGGTGGCTTGTAGAGTGTCCCTTTAACATTTTTTTTTTTTTAAATTCTTTATTTTGATTTTGTGCAAAGACATCGCAGACATTAAACGATAAGAAAAGGCCGCGCAGGGCCAGTAAGAGTCAGCTATAAATCTATATATGAAAAAGAAAATAACAATGGTAAGGTGTCATAGAACGCCACAGAGATAAAAAAAGTCCTCGTATAGACAGCACTTTATGAGGACTAAAGTAGGTACTCAGAGAAGCACAGCTAAAAATGTCTTAAATGGAAAAAGAAAAGCTCCGGCCGGGGAACATCAGCTTAAAAAAAAGAAAAAGCATCAAAAACGGCTGGGAGAGACTAAGAACCTTAGAAAAAAATAAACAATAAAGAAGCGTCTCATAGGGAAAAACAAAGACAAAAGTGTCCTCTTTTCGCATCAGCCAGTGTCTCGGAAGATAGGCGCCCGTGAAGCAGGGAGGGTGCAGGGCAGGCTAGGCCGGGCCGCAAACCCAGTCTCAGCGGGCAGGAACGAGAACAGCAGGGGACCCCAGATCCCTCTCGTAGCAGAGCTCCCCTCACTAATCACCTCAATCAGGGTCTCAGGCAGGGCCGCAGTAATAATCAGCACACGGAACTCCACCGCAGCTAAGATGACATTGCAGCGCCCAGGTAGGCACCCCATCCCACCTGCGATCGGCTCCCCAGGTGTCCACCGCGGTCCCACCTCAGTCTGCTTGGGGAGGGGGGTTACAGCAAGCTTCACAGGGTCCACCATTCTCCCTCCGGTCTCTTCAGGCAGCAGCACCCCTTCTTCGATCCGCTCCAGGTTCGGGCTCTCCTCCACAGGGATGTTCGCAACGGGGGCGGCAGACGATCCCTCTAAGGACGCAGCTCCTTCGGAATCCTCCGGCCGCCCACCGATCTCCAGCACAGACATCAATCGGCGCCATGTCCCCCGCGTGAGCGGGCTCCCGTCGTCGTCCCCGGACAGCCGTTCTAGAAGTGCTTCAAGGTCCTCCAGGACAGCTCCCATATTCCTAGTGGGGGGTGGATGGGCCGGCCGCCGCCATTCCGCACCCTCCCCCCATAATCTCTGCTACAGGCACAGCCGCATTGGCCAAAAGACGGGGGCCCTCCATCCTCATGGCTCACAGCAGCCGCACGCCCGGTGAAAAGGGAGCTTAAGGAGCAGTAGGCCGCAAGATGGCCGACAAGGAGCCACGCTCGGCAAGGGCAAAGGCCCGAATCTCCGCTATACTCCAGAGGGGGGGGCCAAAACGAGCTCCGAAGTATGCCTCTCGATGGCCAGCCACGCGGGGTCACTCAGGAAAAGTCAACTTGTGGGGTTATCCAACAGAAATCCCCGAAAAATGCAAAAATCAGCGGAGCTCCTCCAAAACGTGTCTGCTTCCACACGCGGCAGGCCACGCCCCCCCCGTCCCTTTAACATTTTAATACAGGAGTCTCAAACTATCTAAGGACCACTGGACAAGTTTTCATATCCCATGGGGGCCGCACACAAAATTTCAAACTTGCTGTTATTTTTTTTTTTTTATTAACCTGTTTATTCTTTTCATTTAAAGCAAATAGTCTATTTTTCTGAACATCTTTTTATATTTTTGATATTTTTATGATGAAATTTGAGTCCTATTTTTTTAAAAAAATATTTAAAAGGCACTTTATTTAATCTGTAACAGACCTTTTTAATCATTTTTTTTAAGAAAAAATTTATTAAATAAATTATTTTAATGTATTTTTACTGGTTTAAATGCCTATTAGAAGAATAGCATAGTTCCGTGTGTGGTGTTTTTTTTTTTTGTTTAGTCCAGGCTTCCAGGGGTCTTCGGTAGACACTTCTCAGGCCTGGACTGGGACAAAAAATAGGCACCGGCATTTTTGACTGAGCAGCCCACATTTATTTTTTTATACTAAACACTGCATATTACTGTGAGTTAGGGCTGTGCAATTAATTGCAATCGCAATCGAATCGCGATTTCCGACCCTACAATTTCTAAATCGCATAAGGCTGCAATTTTCGGCTGTTAACTTCCGGCGGCGGCATGGTGCTTTGGGCGCTCGCAGGGGGAACCACGTGACGAGCCGCGTTCTCGCGGCTCATCACATGGTTCCCCCAGGCGAGCGCCCAAGCTCCATGTGCCACCGGAAGTTAGCAGGGAGCCGAACACGCGGCGCACAGAACACAGCGGCGCACAGAGGTGAGCTGCGGCGCAGTATTCATGTGCTGGGGCAGTATCCACGAGCTGGGGCAGTATCCACGTGCTGGGGGCAGTATCCACGTGCTGGGGCAGTATATCCATGTGCTGGGGCAGTATATCCATGTGCTGGGGCAGTATATCCATGAGCTGGGGCAGTATATCCATGTGCTGGGGCAGTATATCCATGTGCTGGGGCAGTATATCCATGTGCTGGGGCAGTATATCCATGTGCTGGGGCAGTATCCATGTGCTGGGGCAGTATTTCCATGTGCTGGGGCAGTATCCATGTGCTGGGGCAGTATCCATGTGCTGGGGCAGTATTTCCATGTGCTGGGGCAGTATTCCATGTGCTGGGGCAGTATTTATATGTGCTGGGGCAGTATTTATATGTGCTGGGGCAGTATTCCATGTGCTGGGGCAGTATTTCCATGTGCTGGGGCAGTATTTCCATGTGCTGGGGCAGTATTTCCATGTGCTGGGGCAGTATATCCATGTGCTGGGGGCAGTATATCCATGTGCTGGGGCAGTATCTCCATGTGCTGGGGCAGTATTCCATGTGCTGGGGCAGTATATCCATGTGCTGGGGCAGTATATCCATGTGCTGGGGCAGTATCCATGTGCTGAATACTGAATACATTTAGAATGTATGTAGCATGTTTGAAAAGGCAAAAACAATTGGCTAAATCGCAAATAAAATCACAATATTCATTCAAGAAATCGCAATATGATTATTTTGTCAATATTGCACAGCCCTACTGTGAGTTTTATTGCTGTGGAGCTCTGATATGCTCAGACACACCACATTGCTATAGCACAGAGCTTCACCACAATTAAACTCACAGTAATGTGCGGTGTGTGTTTGTGTGTATGAGCGAGTTTTATTGCTGTGGAGCTCTGTCATACACACCACACATTACTGTGAGTTGTATTACTGGCTGGGAACCTTTTTTTGTTTTTTTTTGAGGGGTTGGAAAGTGAATTAAACTTTTTCTTATGTAGCGCTCACCCCCGAAGGAGGCGCTGAATAAACCTCGGGATAGTCTCACCGCACCAGGAAATAACTATACACCAGCACTGTTGTGGATTTTGCTATATTCTATTCTTTACTGATCCCAATAAAGCAGCATATAATCCGCATTTACGGTATTTGAGTAACAAGAATTCGTAACGTGGGAAAAACACGCGGCAGTAAAAGAAACCGGTTAACCCCCTCAGTTCTGGAGTGTAAGTCCCATGAAAAATAGCTCAAAAATATATATGTGTGTTGTCTAGGGTACCCGGGTACTATGTTCAACTGGCCAGTGAATGAAAAGAGCAATCTTCGACTAGTCTACGTTGGGGCCCTGTGGATTTAAACCATATTGCAGCGTGCGTTTCTGTTTTGGAACTGTGGCCTGGAGGCCTCTCACCCATCCGATGAACGAAACTGTCCAGCACTTGATGCCTCGACCAAAAGATCTTCTCCGCTATGTACTGGGACTCAGTGCCACTGAATCTGCTCCCTGCTTGCCAAATCTCCGCAACTGGAACAACGATCCGCCGCCTGCACTCCCAATCGATCGGCGCGGTCTCCTAACTCGGGGTCCTGCCGGAACCAGCTTGTCCTCCAGACCTCTCAGTGCTGCGTAGGTAGGTCTCAACACGGTCACTGTCCCAATCTCCAGCACCAGTAAGACAGCGTCTGTACTCCGGCCTGGTTGCTATCCCTGACAGCTCCAACGTGCGTCCTCCACCTTTCACTGCTCCGCTCTCTCTGCCCATGCCTTGCACGAGGCTCCTGATCTATTTCCTCTTCCTTGTAGCACCTCCTTCCTGTCCTCACGCAAAGGGTGATGGTACATGTAGTTCGGTTTTTGTCCAGCATAGTCCACAATGTCTCTGTCTCCCTCTGGTGGCAGCAATAGTTCAATGCACCAGAATACAGTGTTTTTAAAGCAGCGCTACACTTACTATTATTTCATTGAGGGAAATAGAGGGCGGCAAACCACTTTTTTATGGGAGGGGGGGGCAGCTGAACCTTACCTGACAGGTGGACCCCTAGTTAGCTTCATCTTCTAAGTGCCCAGTGGGAGGCCAAGCAAGCCCTGGGGACTTAAAGATGGCGACCGGCTATCCAGCGTGCACTATGACATAAGCATTGGGAGCTGGCCGTCTGACCGACCCATATTGATTATGTCACGGGCACGCCGTGTGACATCTTACGATGGTCCGTGACATTACGCGGTGTGCCCTGTGACATAATCAGCGGGGGCTGGCCGGCTCTCGCTGATTATGTCAAAGGGCGCACCGCATGGCCGGCTGCCAACTTTAAGTCCCCGCCGGGCCTGAGTTGTAGTAGGGAACACAGGATGTGTTCCCCAGGCAGCCTCACAGGGCAGGCACACGCAAGGCCTGCTTGTCTCAAGCAGGCGACCAGCAGACCTTTTGTAACCGGGCTGCTACTTTGAGACCACTGTCTTAATTAGTGACGCACCAAAATGAAAATTTCAGACCAATACCGAAAATGTAGGCCGAGCTCGGCCGAAGACCGGAAACCGAATATTAGTCATCCGAACCCTGGCCTAAAGGCCCAGTCGATCCGGGGGCTCGGCAAGACACCAGACTTAGGTGAGCCCCTGGCTTGGCCGGGCCTCGAGGGCCCAGATTCGGATGACCTGATATATATTTTTTCTTCTTCTATCTGAGCAGCGCCTTCACCTTGCTCCTGGCGGTGAGTTCGGCACACGGCAGGACACCAGCAGCTTCCATGCTCCAGTGGGGCTCCTCCAGGCCCAGTTTTGGATGACTGATTTTCGGCTTTTTTTCCCCTTCGGCTGAAAGCACCATTTTCAGACGATCTTTTAGGTGTATCCCTAGTTTTAAAACAAAATGCAATAGTGCCCGGGAGAGTGCGCACACCGTCATAATAATGCAGTGATATCCCATTGTATTCTAAAAATAATTATTATACACATTCTTTGACACATGGAATACTTCTCTCCTACCTAGGCCTTGATCATAAACCTGTATCATTATAATAATTATTATATGCTGTCTTATAGCACCTATTGTGTAATAGGAGACATGAAAAACATACACATGATTATGCAATACAGTTACTTCCAAAGATATAACAAAAAATAAGTCACTGGTCTCACAAGAGTTTCTCCGTGGCTCATTTACAGCACCTTGGGCCACTCTGCGGGCCTCACCCCTTCAGTCCTGATCTGCTCAACGTAGTAAACTCCGCTCATCCAACTAATGGACCACAATTTCAAGGCAAAGGGAATATATATGTTTAGACTTCCAGACGCACGTTGGTTACGGTGGTGTGACAATGGTGTACATAGGGTCAGATGAGGCATTTAATTTGCAATAAAAAAATATAAACTATATAAATTTTCTGTTTCGAATGTCATTTAACATGTGCCTGATTGATAAAATTTGTTATCCCCTTTTAACCCCTTTGGTGGTATTCCCGAGTGTGGCTCGGGGTTAAATTTAAATGCTGAAAGCGGTAACCCCGAGCCACACTTGGGCTGGATACATACCTGTCTCTGTGCTCCCTCTCTGACCTCCCTCAGTAACCACCAGCCGATCGCGACTTCCGGGTTCCCATCGCGAGAAGGGAACCTGGAAGTAGCCTGCAGGACGCCACGATCGTCCGGAGGTGACTGCAGGGGACTGCGAGAGAGTGCTGGGACCGGTATGTATCCAGCCCGAGTGTGGCTCGGGGTTACCACTTTCAGCATTGAAATTTAACCCCGAGCCATACTCGGGAATACCACCAGGGGGCTAAATAAATGCACCAGTGTTTTTTTTTTTTATAAAATATGCATAAAATTGGCCTGGCAGGGAGGTTAATCAGTGTCATTGTCTTCTCAACTGTTGCTAGGCAAAGTTAAAAAAGTTAACGTGATTATTTGTGTTTGACTGGAATCCAGAAATCTGAAGTTTTGTACACTCAGAATAAAATGGGTAGGATTAGTGTTCAGTTTTTGTAGCATATAATCACTTTTTTTTTAACTGAATGTTTTATGCATACACTTGTAATCAATGCATTTATGGCCATTTTATTTGCCTCCTTAATAGGATTTTTTTAATAAGTTTTTTTCCCTTTTTTATATGGGATTGTCCACATATTTTGGAGGTAGTAGCACCACATAGACATATTAATGTTTCTAATCATGAATAGGAATATTTCCAGTCAGGCGCCCCACCCGGGGCCATATTTCGTAGTGTAAGCATGTGCGTACAGGCGCCTGCCACAAGGGGGTGCCTTGCTCTGTAAAAAGAAAAACATTTTATAGAATATATATATATATATATATAGTTTTGTTGACAATTTAAAGTCCTTTAGACCACTGTGTCTATGGAGCCATAGGGGCTAGAGGGACCTATGAGGTTTCATTGGAAAGGCCAGATTGTGGCCTTTTTGAGGATACCAAATATACCCAAGTAGGGATGAGCCGAACACCCCCGAGTTTGGTTCGCATTCGAACTCAAACTTTTCAAAAGTTCGAATTCGATCTCGAATTCAATACAAGTCAATGGGACTCAAAATTCGATTTTTAGAGTGCCCTCCAAGAGGGCATACATGCTAGATATTTGCCATAAAAGGTGTATGGGGTTCCGGGTAGTGCCCTGGGGGACAGGAAACAAGGACAAAATGTTTTAAAAATAAAGTTTTTAAAGGGACAGTATTTCCATGAAATAAGGGTTAAAAGTAAAAACGAAAAATTCCTTCAAATATCGTGCCTAGGAGGTCCCCATAACCTGCCCGTGAAGTAGCGGATTTTTAGGATGTATAGAAACATTTAAAAACAATGTCCGGGTCCGGGTAGTGCCCTCGGGGACAGGAAACAAGGACAAAAAGTTTTAAAAAAGACGTTTTTAACCCCTTCACCGCTGACGACGTGTGGGACACGTCCTCCGTTACTCCCGCTGTATGCTGAGGAGGACGTGTCCCCACATGTCATCAGCTTTGCGGGACCCCTGGCAGAGATACTTACCTCTCTGTCCGGGGTCCCGCGGCGTTCTGACTTCAGCATCCTCAGACGCTGAAGTCAAGCTCCTCTCGACGTAAATGACGTCATCGCGCCATGCGTGATGATGTCATTTCCAGGCGACCCCCCCCCCCCCCCGGCAATGCCGGGAGATCGCCTGGAAGGGAGGGGGGGATCCGTTCGGATCCCTCTCCCTCCCGATCAGGAGGTCCCACAAAAAAAAGTCAGGCACCGCTTAAAAGGAGAGAGTCTCCCCTTTTAAGCGGTGCCTGGCTTTAACCCCTTAGGCACCGGGTCGCACTTCGGCACCTTGCGGCGCCGAAGTGTGGCCTAGCTCCGGTGGGGTGGCCATCTTGGATCGCGGCTCCACCCCCGGTTCCCCCCTCACTGCCTGACGTCCTCACGCATAGCGTGATGACGTCAGATAGCCGGGGAACCCCTAGCTGCCCGGAATCCCCTGGTGGAGATAGAGATGCTGTGAGGTTGTGTATAGAGATGCTGTGAGGTTGTGTTTAGAGATGCTGATGGTGTTGTGTATAGAGATGCTTCTTGTGTATAGAGATGCTGATGGGGTTGTGTATAGAGATGCTGTTTGTTGTTTGTGTATAGAGATGCTGATGGGGTTGTGTATAGAGATGCTGTGAGCAGGCCAGCCATTAGAAATTTTGGGGCCCCTTACTGACCCTCAGAATGGGCCCACCCCCCCCCAATCCTCTCATCCCATAGGAAATCAATATTTACTGTGAATCGTCACATTACAGAGTGTTAGTCCCAATCTCTTAAAATCACCCATATTGCTCGCACAACAGCACATTTAAAAAAGTATCTGGCTCAAATAATTTAAGACAGTATGAAATTCAAATTGTGATTAAAAAATAATACCAAGATCGTATTACAGAGTGTTACTCCCAATACCTTAAAAATCACATAAAGTGTGCATTAGTACAAACAATGTAGCACATATCAGAGCACCACAGCAATAGAACTCACAGTAATGTGCACTGTGAGCATAGCAGGGCACTACAGCAATAGAACTCTCACGGTAAAGGCAGGGACTATGAACGTAGACAGAATCCAAAGCAAAGGACCTCTAATGGTAAAGACAGGGAATATGAACGTACACAGAATCCACAGCAATATACCTCTAATGGTAAAGGCAGGGAGTATGAATATACACAGAATCCACAGCAATAGACCTCTAATGGTAAAGGCAGGGAGTATGAACGTACACAGAATCCAAAGCAATAGACTTTTGACGGTATAGGCAGGGGGTCTATCCTTTATCATGTCCATCTCCCCATCTCCCTTTTCAGTTCATTTCACCCCCTCCTCCTCTTTTCATGTCACCCCCCTCCTCCTCTATTCATATCACCCCCTCCTCCTCTTTTCATTTAATCTCCCCCTCCTCTTTCCATTTCACCCCCTCCTCTTTCCATTTCACCCCTCCTCTTCATTTCACCCCCTCCTCTTCATTTCACCCCCTCCTCCTCTTTTCATTTCACCACCCTCCTCTGCTTTTCATTTCACCCCTCCTCCTTTCATTTCACCCCTCCTCCTCTTTTCATTTCACCCCCTCCTCCTCTTTTCATTTCACCTCCTCCTCTTTTCATTTCACCCCTCCTCCTCTTTTCATTTCACCCCCTTTTCATCCCCTCCTCCTCTTTTCATTTCACCCCTCCTTCGCTTTTCATTTCACCCCCCCCCTCCGCTTTTCATTTCACCCCCTTTTCATCCCCTCCTCCTTTCATTTCACCCCTCCTCCTCTTATCATTTCACCCCCTTCTCTTTTCATTTCACCCCCTCCTCTTTTCATTTCACCCCTCCTTTCATTTCACCCCATCCTCTTTTCATTTCACCCCCTTCTCATCCCCCTCCTCCTCTTTTCATTTCACCCCCTCCTCCTCTTTTCATTTCACCCCCCTCCTCCTCTTTTCATTTCACCCCCCCTCCTCTTTTCATTTCACCCCCTCCTCCTTTTCATTTCACCCCCTCCTCCGCTTTTCATTTCACCCCCTTTTCATCCCCCTCCTCTTTTCATTTCACCCCTCCTCCTCTTTCATTTCACCCCTCCTCTTTTCATTTCACCCCCTCCTCCTCTTTTCATTTCACCCCCTCCTCCTCTTTTCATTTCACCCCCTCCTCCTCCTTTCATTTCACCCCTCCTCCTACTTTCATTTCACCCCCTCCTCCTCTTTTCATTTCACCCCCTTTTCATCCCCTCCTCCTCCTTTCATTTCACCCCCCTCCTCTCCTCCTTTCATTTCACCCCCCTCCTCTTTCATTTCACCCCCCCCCCTCCTCCTCTTTTCATTTCACCCCTCCTCCTCTTTTCATTTCACCCCCCCTCCTCTTTTCATTTCACCCCCCCTCCTCCTCTTTTCATTTCACCCCCCCCTCCTCTTTTCATTTCACCCCCCCTCCTCCTCTTTTCATTTCACCCCCCCTCCTCCTCTTTTCATTTCACCCCCCCTCCTCTGGTTTCTTTTCACCCCCCTCCTCTGGTTTCATTTCACACACCCCCCCTCCTCTGGTTTCATTTCACACACCCCCCCTCCTCTGGTTTCATTTCACCCCCCCCTCTGGTTTCTTTTCACCCCCCCCCCCTCCTCTGGTTTCATTTCACACACCCCCCCTCCTCTGGTTTCATTTCACACACCCCCCCTCCTCTGTTTCATTTCACCCCCCCTCCTCTGGTTTCTTTTCCACCCCCCCTATGTTTTCACTCTCCCCCTTTTTCATCCACCCTGTTTAATTACCTTCCTTGGTCCTGTCATTGCAGGTGCTCTCCTTCACTCTCCTCCACGTGCATCATTAGCGCTGGGAGGAAGTGACCTTCCTGATCACTTCCTCCAAGCGCCCAGAGTACACAGGAGGAAGCCAGTCAGCCAGGAGTTGGGTGGAGCATGGGCTACAGACCTGAGGCCCGTTCAATACCTCAGCAGCTGCTGAATTACTGCAGCGCAGCAATTCAGTTTGCTGCAGCAGTGTCATTGAACGCTTTGGATGCGAATTTTGAATCCAAAATGGCCGACGATTTCTTAATGAAAAATTCAGATTGTTTTTTGGATCACTCGGACAAAATATGATAAAGAAAAGCAGTCAGCACAATTCCGTTTTGTACTCACACACCACAAATGATAGTTTTTAATGAATAAACGTTATGTTTACTTCTGAAACAATATATAAATTGAACTATAATATATGTCTGTGCAGGGGGAAATAATAAATAAATATTTTGTGCTTTGGTGAACAAAAACCTCAAAATTAACATTGCTGTACGGAATTATTACTTGCTTGGTGGCGACGGCCATCTTGCTGTACGGCATTGTTACTTGCTTCATGGTGGCGGCCATCTTTAATACGTCACACTCAGCAACATGAAGCATCTCCTCGGGTCGCTGCAAGTGCTAGGTTAGCACTGCTGAGCGCTGAGCGGTTGAACGGCGTTCAATGGCAAGTTGCTAAGTTAGCACTTGCAGCGGCTGAGGTATTGAACGCGGCTCTGGCGAGCTCTCTCTGACATCATCAGAGGGGGCCCGCCGGCAGCCATATTGGAGTCCCTGCTCCCCGGTGGCTGGGCCCATGTAGGCCGCAGTACCTCCTCCGAGGCCTGCGGCCTAAAGTTAAAATAGTTGCCGCCGATGGCGGGCCCCCTCTCCCATCCGGGCCCCTTACAGAAACATGGGCTGTAATGCCCTGATGGCGGCCCTGGCTGTGAGGCTGTGTATAGCGATGCTGTGTATAGCGATGCTGTGAGGTTGTGTATAGATATTCTGTGTATAGAGATGCTGTGAGGTTGTGTTTAGAGATGCTGATGGGGTTGTGTATAGAGATGCTGTGAGGTTGTGTATAGAGATGCTGTGTATAGAGATGCTGTGAGGCTGTGTTTAGAGATGCTGATGGGGCTGTGTATAGAGATGCTGTGAGGCTGTGTTTAGAGATGCTGTGTATAGAGATGCTGTGAGGTTGTGTATAGATATTCTGTGTATAGAGATGCTGTGAGGTTGTGTTTAGAGATGCTGATGGGGTTGTGTATAGAGATGCTGTGAGGTTGTGTATAGAGATGCTGTGTATAGAGATGCTGTGAGGCTGTGTTTAGAGATGCTGTGTATAGAGATGCTGTGAGGTTGTGTATAGAGATGCTGTGAGGCTGTGTATAGAGATGCTCATGGGGCTGTGTGTAGAGATGCCTTGCGGCGCCGAAGTGCGGCCTAGCTCCGGTGGGGGCCACCATCTTGGATGGCGGCTCCACCCCCGGGTCCCCCCTCACTGCCTGACGTCCTCACGCATAGCGTGATGACGTCAGATAGCCGGGGAACCCCTAGCTGCCCGGAATCCCCTGTTGGAGATAAGGGGTTCATTTGAACCCCGATATCTCCAGAACCGTGGCAGCTAGGAGGTCATGGTGGGTGTCAATCGAAAGGCCTGAGCATGATACCAATCATGACCAGTTATAAAGGTAAAAAAAAGAAAAAATAAATAAAAACATGTATTTTTTTGTGTGTTATTTTTATTAATGCAGCAATATTGTTCACATTTCAATTATAATGTGAACAATGATGCTGCACTTATGATTTTTTTCTATGGGGTGCGTTTGTTATAAATCACGAAATTCCCCCCACAAAATGTAACAAGTCCCCATTTCTAATTTTTGTACAAGCGCACCCCATAGAAAACAACCGCAAACGCTCATGTGCTAAAATGTGAAAAAAAAGCACTTTACACACTGCAGATGATTAAAAATTCTATTTTTATTGCATTTTTTGTCATAATATACAGGCAGGACATGACGTATACATATAAAAATGATAGACTCCGCAGATTTATAATATGACCTGAAAGAACGATATCTAATATGTCTGGGTCATTTAATAAAATGTGGCTTCAAATCGCGTTTAAACATGATGAGCGAAAGTGGTAAAAATGAGCTGAGCACACAGCAGTGAAATGCAGGGTTAAGGGGTTAAACAGCATATCAGAGGAAGATTTAGTAGAGAAATGAACACTTCTCAGAAGCACAGGTGTTGGTTGATACATGTTCAGATCAGGAGACACCACACCCTCAGTCCCTCAGTCTACACACAATGTATCAAATTCATCAGACCAGACTAATTAAAAGCACATGTTATTTCCAAACACTAATTAACACCTGTTGTTTACGCCGTTTGAGAACACAGGTCATTTAGAGGTGAGAATCTTTGCACGTAAACATTATTTGTTAATTCAATATCTAATAAACCGTTGCTTATAATATTCTGCAGTAAAGAGCCTCTTTATTTCTAGATTTTTTAGTATTTTGTTAAGCATTTTTTTATACTTTTTTCCAAATTTTTTTTTTTTTTCGAACTCGAACCGAACACGCCAAAAAGTTCGAAGTTTGCGAACTTGCGAACGGCCAAAGTTCAAATCAAACTCTGAACTGATCGAACCGAACAGCTCATCCCTATACCCAAGTTAGATTTATGGAAAAATAAAACAAAATATTTTTTGTCTCTTTTTTTTTCTTCTCTAATACAGCACTATTATTCATTTTACAATTATAAAGCGAACAGTGATGCTGCGCTAAATCACCTTCTCATTTCCCACACTGCCAGCAAGTGCAGAGCAGATGATGCAACGCATTCAGGGTTATCCAAAGAGATTCGAAAAGTAATCGCACGTTCTGTGATGATTATGGGAGAGTTTGATAGGGCGAGGTAAGTCATTCCACGGGACCAGAGCTTCCCTTGAGCAGTCTTGGAGGCGAGAGTTGGCTGTGCGGGTTGTAGACAGAGGACAGGTGGAGGTTATACCACTGACCAGAGTAGTCTAGATAGCGTAACGAAGACATGTAAGGGGGGGTTGAATTATTGACCGATTTGAACGGGAGTGTCAAGATTTTAAATTGTATCCTATAACAACAGGAAGCCAATGGAGGGACCAGTAGTGTGTGTGGGGGGGGGGGGTGTATGCGAGGTGTGTCTGGTGAGGAAAAATAAGCCTGGCACCTGCGTTCATTACAGATTGAAAAGCGGTAAATCAGGTGTTGGGAAGGTCTATAAGGAGCGAGTTGCATTAATCAAGCCTTGAAATGACAAGCGCATGAACCAGCACCTTCGTGATATCTTGCAACAGAAAGACCATGTAATGTGTAAAAATAAAAAATTGAAAGAAAGTAAATGCAAAATATTTTTTTTCTGTTCTGCAGCAGAGGCAATACTTTTTGTATAAAACAAACAATGCCACTCCACTTACGCAACTTATTCTGCCCCTTCTTCTTATTTGAGCACAGATGGAAACGTTTTTTCAGTTTTTGCAAATAAAATTTAGTTTTTAAAAGTTTAAAATGTCATTTTGGCACGTTTGTGTTTTTTTTTTGTTGAGGTTGGGCCTCCAGATTTCTGTGCTTACAGGCTCCTGACATGCAAATCTGGCCCCCGTCCCACCAACTTGAAATGTCACCAGCCGCCACTGGTTGGATAACACATAAACAGAACAGAATAGTCACACCCACGTGTATATGAGTCTCCTATTGTGGATGGCTCAGTAGTTGCTCACACGGCCTTTAAAGAGGGTCCCTCCCTCTCAGGATTCTGCCCCAGACCTCTCAGCGCCAGGCCTTTCCGCCCCTGTGTATGTCTCCTTTCACTCTTCTGAATAATTTCCAGAGGTAGATCAGGATAATAAAATAAAGCCCTTATTTATTTAATCAAAAATATTTAAAACCTAAAATTATTTAAAAACAAATGCCAGCATATAAAAAATAATGTGAGACACACTTCGCCTGTTTAGTCTGCAGGCTTCCTCAGTCAGTTACGTCCCTTTAACCATGTCAGTACTTCTATTTCCTAAATAAATCACCATTAACCCCTTCACTATTTTCCAATAAAACATTGTCAGGAACCAGTGGTATTTTTAAAAATCATTTAAATTAATTATACAGTAAGAAATATTTGGGCATATTCCCAGTGTAACATATTTGGTCAGTAGATGGTGCCATCTACTGTAAAATTGAGTTACACCCGGTGCAGGGAACACGAGCTGCAACTGTATCGGCTGCTGAATGTCCGATGTCAGGACATTCAGTTAGCTGATTTTGCACAGTTTTAGCTCTTTGGGCATTATGCCAATAGGGCTAAAACTTTGGGGGCACCTTCTGCAGCACAAAAGCAAACAAAACTAGTTTGCCGCAAGCAAATTTCATCTGCTCTTGGGCTGAAAAGCTGCAGACCAAGATATCTCAATATTGGGCACCGGATGGTGTCTTTGAAACCCGAGAGATCTCAGTAGTGAGATCTCAATAGTGAAAGGGTTAAAAAGAACACCCCACGACTGTTATTACCACCTCCAGACTCCTTCTCCACCTAATAATTTGAAGGATCCAACAAACCATCCTCAAGATTCTTCCTCTCCTTTGGAAAGGCTGTACCTCATGTGGAGCTGGGAATAGATCCAAGTCCTGTTGTGGAAATTGTTGCAGCAGTTTACAAGCATACTGTGCTGAGCAATGAGCTTTTCCCTATGTGTAGGGTGATCCATGTGCGAATCAAGCTGTAAAATTGCTAGCGACCTGCTGGTGTTTGTAGGCTGTAGTCTGGCTCTTCTCACAAGGTTTTGCGTCCAACTGGCATGACAGCATTTCCACCAAGTGTAACGCATTCCAGGATATACGATGTGTTTTGCATTGGAACGCGTTCCTTCCATTGTTTTGAGTGGATTTCAATTAGAAATTTGCATTTGGCAGCCAAAGGCTTTAGAGCAGTGGTTCTCAACCTTTCTAAAGCCGTGACCCCTTAATACAGTTCCTCATGTTGTGGTGACCCCCAACCATTACATTTTTTGATGTCCACAATTTAGGTTTAGAATCATTATATTTAAGATTAAATTTGCTTTCATCGCTGAAGATTATTGTCTTTACTTCATCTTCCGAAATGCAAATCCATTCGTCTGCAGCCTCTTGTCGACGAAAAACATGAATTGGTCTAAGCATAGGCTTTGAGAGTGGAGACATAGCTTGAAGACCTTCTTTCTTAAGTGAAGATTGTATTGTAACTACTGAGATGTCTTTTTTATGGATATCCTTGACCAGGGAACTAATTTTCCTTAAGGCTAGAGCAAAAATCTATTCTTGATCAGGATTTTTCTTAACAAAAACTTATTTTGCCCCAGCTCTCACATGGATATTGCCCCAGCCAGCTCTCACATGAATATTGCCCCAGCTCACACATGGATATTGCCCCAGCTCACACATGGATATTGCCCCAGCTCACACATGGATATTGCCCCAGCTCACACATGGATTTACCCCAGCTCTCACATGAATATTGCCCCAGCTCACACCTGGATATTGCCCCAGCTCACACCTGGATATTGCCCCAGCTCACACCTGGATATTGCCCCAGCTCACACATGGATTTGCCCCAGCTCACACATGGATATTGCCCCAGCTCACACATGGATATTGCCCCAGCTCACACATGGATATTGCCCCAGCTCATGGATTTGCCCCAGCTCACACATGGATATGCCCCAGCTCACACATGGATTTGCCCCAGCTCACACATGGATTTGCCCCAGCTCATGGATTTGCCCCAGCTCATGGATATGCCCCAGCTCATGGATTTGCCCCAGCTCATGGATTTGCCCCAGCTCATGGATATGCCCCAGCTCATGGATTTGTCCCAGCTCACACATGGATATTGCCCCAGCTCACACATGGATTTGCCCCAGCTCATGGATTTGCCCCAGCTCATGGATATGCCCCAGCTCATGGATTTGCCCCAGCTCATGGATTGCCCCAGCTCATGGATATGCCCCAGCTCATGGATTTGCCCCAGCTCACACATGGATATTGCCCCAGCTCACACATGGATATTGCCCCAGCTCACACATGGATATTGCCCCAGCTCATGGATTTGCCCCAGCTCACACATGGATATGCCCCAGCTCACACATGGATTTGCCCCAGCTCACACATGGATTTGCCCCAGCTCATGGATTTGCCCCAGCTCATGGATTTGCCCCAGCTCATGGATATGCCCCAGCTCATGGATTTGCCCCAGCTCATGGATTTGCCCCAGCTCATGGATATGCCCCAGCTCATGGATTTGTCCCAGCTCACACATGGATATTGCCCCAGCTCATGGATTTGCCCCAGCTCATGGATTTGCCCCCAGCTCATGGATATACCCCCAGCTCATGGATTTGCCCCAGCTCACACATGGATATTGCCCCAGCTCATGGATTTGCCCCAGCTCACACATGGATAATGCCCCCAGCTCATGGATTTGCCCCAGCTCACACATGGATATTGCCCCAGCTCATGGATTTGCCCCAGCTCACACATGGATAATGCCCCCAGCTCATGGATTTGCCCCCAGCTCATGGATAATGCCCACAGCTCATGGATTTGCCCCAGCTCATGGATTTGCCCCCAGCTCATGGATTTGCCCCCAGCTCATGGATTTGCCCCAGCTCATGGATAATGCCCCCAGCTCATGGATTTGCCCCAGCTCATGGATTTGACCCCCGCTCATGGATATACCCCCAGCTCATGGATTTGCCCCAGCTCTCACATGGATTTGCCCCAGCTCTCACCTGGATATTGCCCCAGCGGCAGCCAGCTCTCACATGGATACTTGCCCCAGCTCCGGATCCAGCAGGGGTTGAGGGGACCCAGATGCCGGGCAGCAGGAGTGCCTGCCCGGTCCTGAACAGCGTGTGAGTCCGTCCGTGTTGAAGGGGATGCGGCTGCGTGCGTGCGCAGGTCACGCGGTCCGGCCAGTCAGGTGGTACAGAGACTCAATACCACCTGATTAGCCGGACCACGTGACCGGCTGCGCCTGCAAGCAGCCGCATCCCCTTCAACACGGACGGACTCACTGTTCAGGACCGGGCAGGCACTCCTGCTGCCTGGCATCTGGGTCCCCTCAACCCGCGGGCCCTTGGGTGGCGCCCGAGGGCCCGGCGGGTCAGTCCGTAGGAAACCTCAGGCGACTCCCCGGAAAGGGCCGATCGACCCCCAAAGGGGTCGAGACCCCTAGGTTGAGAACCGCTGCTTTAGAGGAAATGTGCATTGAGGGAGACTCCTCTGCTGCAGTATCTCCTGTCCTTTCACCCCAAGCATTTGTGGAAGTCTTCCAAGTAAGCTGACTTTTATAGTTGTTATTTGTATGTATGTCCCAAGCCGATCTCTAAGATTGCTATTGGGAGCTGATTAATACATTTTTTTGGTGATTTTTCTCAGCTTTATTAAGCTGATCTGACGCCCAAGTTCTACCCCACTGGGCTGCAAGCGCCATGCAGCACATGCAGAGACCTGGCTCTGCTTCATTGTTCTCTCTCTAAAACAAAATATGTGCATAGGTAAGGCCGTGTTCTAACAGGTTGAGCGCATGCAGAATCCAGTCACTGAAAATTGGATGGAGCACATCAGATGCAGTAACCTCTCTGTTCTGTGTATGTACACAACATTGACGTTACACTTTCCCATGGCAGACTCCATTGCAGAATTCAGTGTCACCATTGACCACCTCCAACCACCCACCCACCCCTCTGGCATATGATTGGCTGTCCAACCTTCCTACCGTCTAGCCTTCCACTGGCTGACCTAACACACTTTCTTAAATCAAAATTGGGTAGTGGATTATGTATCCTTGTGTATCCCTAATGCCCAACTCCAAGATCTTACTGTCATGTTGCGGGTCTTGTAGCGTTCTTCCCGTGGAGTCCTTCCTGTGGTCCAGTCCACCTTTGTCTCACTGTGACTCTCCCTGCCAGCGGCGTCACCAGGGCTGGACGCTCGGCCGGCGCTTTTCTTTTTACATGCCCATAGCCATGTGCTGCTGCAGCAGCATTTTGCAGATGGTAAAGCTGCCCATTCTTCTTGGAAAAAAGCCTCCAGTTCCTGTAAATTCTTGGTCTGTCTTGCATGAACTGCACATTTGAGATCTCCCCAGGTTGGCACAATGATATTGAGGTCAGGAGACTGAGATGGCCACTCCAGGACCTTCACTTTATTCAGCTGTAGCCAATGACAGGTCAACTTGGCCTTATGTTTTGGATCATTGTCATGTTGGAATGTCCAAGTACGTCCCATGCGCAGCTTCCGGGCTGATGAATGCAAATTTTCCTCCAGTATTTTTTTTTGATAACATACTGCATTCGTCCTGCCATCAATTTTGAACAAATTTCCTGTGCCTTTTGTAGCTCACACATCCCCAAAACCTCAGCAATTCACCTCCATGTTTCACATTAGGAATGGTGCACCTTTCATCATAGACTTCGTTGACTCCTCTCCAAATGTAGCGTTTATGGTTGTGACCAAAAAGTTAAATTCTGGTCTCATCACTCCAAATGACTTTGTGCCAGAAGGCTTGTCTCTGTGCTGTTTGGCGTATTGTAAGCGGGATACTTTGTGACATTTGCATAGTAATGGCTTTCTTCTGGCAACTCGACCATGCAGTCCATCTTTCTTTAAGTGCCTCCTATGTGCACCGTACTGATGTGCTTACCGGTGTCCGTCGCAGCGTTGTGATGCTGCAACGGGACCGGTAACACGCTTGTGCGCGCACACAAAATGTGTGCGCAGCAAGCGTCCATTATCCAAACCTCTCCGTCAAAGCGCTAGGACGCGCATTGCAGCTCAGCAAGGTGGCCAGACGGGCATTGAGTGGAAGGAACGTCCACTCTCACGGACGTTCCTTCTGCTCTCCAAAGACACTCGTCTGACACTAGCCTTATTGTGCATCTCGAAACAGCCACACCACATGTTTTCAGAGAGTCCTGTATTTCACCTGAAGTTATTTGTGGGGTTTTCTTTGCATCCCAAACAATTTTCCTTGCAGTTATGGCTGAAATTTTAGTTGGTCTATCTGACCGTGGTTTGTTTTCAACAGAACCCCTAATTTTCCACTTCTTAGAGTTTGAACACTGCTGATTGGCATTCTCAATTCCTTCGATATCTTTTTATATACAGTTCAACTACCTTTTCCTGCAGATCCTTTGACAATTCTTTTGCTTTCCCCATGACTCAGAATCCAGAAACATCAGTGCAGCACTGGATGAAAGATGCAACAGTCTGTCAGGAGTCCATAAACTCATTGGCATATGTATACTGTGTAATATATATATCACACCTTTTAACCTCCCTGGCGGTCCGATTCTGACATATTTTATATGTCAGAATCAGTCCAATTAATCTGGCCAGGTAGGGGTATCAGTGTGGCTCGGGGTCAACTTTCAATACTGAAAGCGGTATCCCCGAGCCACTCTCGGGAATACCGTCAGGGAGGTTCAAACCCGTTTTGTGTCAACTTGTGTGCATGTTATGAGGCCAAAATAATCAGGGTATGTAAACTTTTGATCAGGGTCATTTGGGTATTTTTTTTTATTATGGTTTTAAAAAGAGTAAACACACTGGAATGATAATAAATGGCTTCAACCAAACACTAACCATGAGTGAAGGCAAAGTTTTTTTGTTATCGTTCATATGCTCAGAATAATGGCCATGTAAACCTACAGTATGTGCACAACTGTATGCATTTGTTTAGAAGTAATGTATACACTGAATAACAAAAGTCTACACACCCCTGTTAATATATCAGGTTCCTGCAAAGTAAAAAAAATGAGACAAAAATCATTTCAGAACTTCTTCCACCTTTTTAATCTGACCTATAAACTGTACAACTCAATTGAAAAACAAACTGAAGTTGAAATATCTTTGGAACATGTGGGAAGATAATACTGTAGGTAATGTTAATGGACATACTTTACTGGTTTGATTTGACCTTTTCAGTTTATGTGTGTACTTATGGAACTAAAATGTTTAATGTCACTGTATACTTATTTGTACGCGTTGTTGTACTGCTTGAATATCATATTTTAAACCTGTTTAGTATGAGATGATGGATGGAATTATTCCCCATCCCTCCCTTTCTTCTGTCTTTCTGTATCCTTAGTTGACTACAAAAAGAAATATTCACAATGGAAACATAAATAAAAATAAAGTGGTGCGATATCCTGCTTACAGGGATTTGTAGTGATCATAATGGGATTATCAATAAAGCTTCCAAAAAATTCAAATACAACATAAAAATATCTGCACTGTACAGGGATTTCCAGCTATAACATCCTGAATTGTATCTCTGTAGTGAATGACCTCAGAGCTCTCCCTGGTTATTGTAATGCAACAGCGAAAATTTTGACCGTATTGTTATAGTGGAATTTGGGGCTGCCATTTGTAGCTTGTTTTTAGGGCTGAAACAACTAAACGATAATGAAAATCGTTATCGATCAAGAATCAGACTGATTTAAACGTTATAACTTCATTCTGCTTTGTCCTGTGACACCACCGCAACCTGACTGTCACCCACTCTTTTGTCTGGAGAGGACATTCTCTCCCTTTCAGTCCCAATCCCACAAACTCTCTCCCACACTCAGGTCCGGTCTTTTGCCCAAACCCACTCCCTCTCAAACTCGGGTCAAGTCCCTTGCCCAAAGCTCATTCTCTTCCACCTCTGGACCCTCATCCTGCTCAGTTTGTTCATGAAATTATTGTAAAGCTAAAGTGGTCAGGTTACGTGGAGTGCCCCCTTACTCATCCTAAATTTGTGCTGACATTATCATGTCTGAGCGCTTGTAGCAGCATTGATTGGGGGAGAAATCAGACATGGGCTTAAGCTGCGCACAAAGCCTCAATCCATCACTGTGACCAGGTGCTCGTGTACCTGGTGTGCGAAAAGTATGCAATATGGTTTTTTTATCCGATGAATCGTTTATGAAAATAATAGTTGCAGCCCTACTTGTTTTACAGAGAGACAAAGCTCAATTTAATTTCTTCATAGCAGGCACACCAACCCTCCCTCAAGATGTGCACAAGGGTTTGATGTTACATTCTAATTGCTTTTCAATGTTTCACAATGCAAAAAAGCATTAGGGCTTTACAGTAAAACTATTGATCGGATAGGAGGCATAAGAAATACGCCAGATTTCCTACAACCCTAATTGTTATATGGTTTAAAAATAAACAAAAAAAATTAACCTTGGCCTGCCTGCCTTAAGTACAAAACAATTGTGCAGTTGGCGCCACCTGGTGGTAAGATGTCAGTGTACCGAAAAAAAAAAACCCCTCTTAAAACACAGGGGGGATGCCAAGGGGAAAAAAGACCTGTAGATTACGGGACAGGCACGGAGTCCGGCAGCCTGACTCGTACAGCCACTAGGGTCCACAATGCGCAGGAGAGCGCTGTCCTGAACTTCCCCTCTATGGAGTCCATAGGACTCACCACCAGGGCAGCCATCAGAAATGATGGGGCCCCTTACTAAACCTCACGATGGGGCCCCCCCCCAGGGCCCCCCCTCAACCTCTAACAGCTTTTCTCCCCCTTCAAAAAAAAGGACATAACATAGCACCACAGCAATAAAACTCCCTGTAATGTGCAGTGTGTATTAGCTTATCACAGTATCCACAGCAATAAAACTCACAGTAATGAGCGGTGTGTCTGAACATATCACAGAATCCACAGCAATAAATCTCACAGAAACGGGCTGTGTATGATGGCCTTTGGGTCTGGGTCTGGGCCTGGGCCCTGGGACTGGGCCTTGGGGTCTGGTCCCTGAGGTCTGGGCCCTGGGGTCTAGCCTGGGCCCTGGTCTCTGGGTCTGGTCCCTGGGTCTTGGGGTCTGGGCCCTGGGTCTGGGCCTTGGGGTCTGGGCCCTGGGTTTGGGCTTAGGGGTCTGGGCCCTGGGTCTGGGCCCTGGGTTTGGGCCTAGGGGGTCTGGGCCCAGGGTCTGAGCCTTGGGTCCTGGGTTTGGGCCTAGGGGCCTGGGTTTGGGCCTAGGGGTCTGGGCCCTGGGTCTGGGCCTTGGGTCCTGGGTTTGGGCCTAGGGGTCTGGGCCCTGGGTTTGGGCCTAGGGGGTCTGGGCCCTGGGTCTGGGCCTTAGGGTTTGGGCCCAGGGGTCTGGGCCTAGGGGGTCTGGGCCAGGGTCTGGGCTTTGGGTCCTGGGTTTGGGCCTAGGGGTCTGGGCCCTGGGTCTGGGCCCAGGGGTCTGGGCCTGGGCCCTAGTGTCTGGGCCTTGGGGTCTGGGCCCTGGGTTTGGGCTTAGGGGTCTGGGCCCTGGGTCTGGCCCTGGGTTTGGGCCTAGGGGGTCTGGGCCCTGGGTCTGGGCCTTGGGTCCTGGGTTTGGGCCTAGGGGTTGGGCCTAGGGGTCTGGGCCTGGGGGTCTCAGCCCAGGGGTCTGGGCCTAGGGGTTTGGGCCTAGGGGTCTGGGCCTAGGGGGTCTGGGCCAGGGTCTGGGCTTTGGGTCCTGGGTTGGGCCTAGGGGTCTGGGCCCTGGGTCTGGGCCCAGGGGGTCTGGGCCCTGGGCCCTAGTGTCTGGGCCCTGGGTCTGGGCCTTGGGGTCTGGGCCCTGGGTTTGGGCTTAGGGGTCTGGGCCCTGGGTCTGGGCCCTGGGTTTGGGCCTAGGGGGTCTGGGTCCGGGCCTTGGGTCCTGGGTTTGGGCCTAGGGGTCTGGGCCCTGGGTTTGGGCCTAGGGGGTCTGGGCCCTGGGTCTGGGCCTTGGGTCTGGGCCTTAGGGTTTGGGCCCAGGGGTCTGGGCCTAGGGGGTCTGGGCCCAGGGTCTGGGCCTTGGGTCCTGGGTTTGGGCCTAGGGGTCTGGGCCCTGGGTCTGGGCCCAGGGGTCTGGGCCCAGGGTCTGGGCCCTGGGCCCTAGTGTCTGGGCCCTGGGTCTGGGCCCTGGGTTTGGGCTTAGGGGTCTGGGCCCTGGGTTTGGGCCTAGGGGGTCTGGGCCCTGGGTCTGGGCCTTGGGTCCTGGGTTTGGGCCTAGGGGTCTGGGCCCTGGGTCTGGGCCTTGGGTCCTGGGTTTGGGCCTAGGGGTCTGGGCCTAGGGGTCTGGGCCCTGGGTCTGGGCCCAGGGGGTCTGGGCCCTGGGTCTGGGCCTTGGGTCCTGGGTTTGGGCCTAGGGGTCTGGGCCCTGGGTCTGGGCCTTGGGTCCTGGGTTTGGGCCTAGGGGTCTGGGCCCTGGGTTTGGGCCTAGGGGTCTGGGCCCTGGGTCTGGGCCCAGGGGTCTGGCCCAGGGTCTGGGCCCTGGGCCCTAGTGTCTGGGCCCTGGGTCTGGGCCTTGGGTCTGGGCCCTGGGTTTGGGCTTAGGGGTCTGGGCCCTGGGTTTGGGCCTAGGGGTCTGGGCCTAGGGGGTCTGGGCCCAGGGTCTGGGCCTAGGGGGTCTGGGCCTAGGGGGTCTGGGCCCAGGGTCTGGGCCTTGGGTCCTGGGTTTGGGCCTAGGGGTCTGGGCCCTGGGGGTCTCAGCCCAGGGGGTCTGGGCCCTGGGTCTGGGCCTTGGGGTCTGGGCCCTGGGTTTGGGCCTAGGGGGTTTGGGCCCAGGGTCTGGGCCTTGGGTCCTGGGTTTGGGCCTAGGGGTCTGGGCCCTGGGTCTGGGCCTTGGGTCCTGGGTTTGGGCCTAGGGGGTCTGGGCCCTGGGTCTGGGCCCTGGGTCTGGGCCTTGGGTCTGGGCCTTAGGGTTTGGGGTCTGGGCCTAGGGGGTCTGGGCCTTGGGTCCTGGGTTTGGGCCTAGGGGTTTGGGCCTAGGGGTCTGGGCCCAGGGGTCTGGGCCCAGGGGTCTGGCCCTGGGCCCTAGTGTCTGGGCCCTGGGTCTGGGCCTTGGGTCTGGGCCTGGGTTTGGGCTTAGGGGTCTGGGCCCTGGGTTTGGGCCTAGGGGGTCTGGGCCCAGGGTCTGGGCCTTGGGTCCTGGGTTTGGGCCTAGGGGCCTGGGCCTTGGGTCCTGGGTTTGGGCCTAGGGGTCTGGGCCCTGGGTTTGGGCCTAGGGGGTCTGGGCCCTGGGCCCTAGTGTCTGGGCCCTGGGTCTGGACCCTAGGGTCTGGGCCCTGGGTCTGTATTTGGGCTTTGGGGTCTGGGCCTTGGGGTCTGGACCCAGGGTTTGGGCCCTGGGTCTGTATTTGGGCTTTGGGGTCTGGGCCTTGGGGTCTGGACCCAGGGTTTGGGCCTAGGGGGTCTGGCCCTGGGTCTGGGGTCTGGGTTTGGGCCTAGGGGTCTGGGCCCTGGGTCTGGGCCCTGGGTTTGGGCCTAGGGGTCTGGGCCCTGGGTTTGGGCCTAGGGGTCTGGGCCCTGGGTCTTAGGGTCTGGGCCCTAGGGTCTGGGCCTGGGTTTGGGCCTAGGGGGTCTGGGCCTTAGGGTTTGGGCCTAGGGGGTCTGGGCCCAGGGTCTGGGCCTTGGGTCCTGGGTTTGGGCCTAGGGGCCTGGGCCTTGGGTCCTGGGTTTGGGCCTAGGGGTCTGGGCCCTGGGTTTGGGCCTAGGGGGTCTGGGCCCTGGGCCCTAGTGTCTGGGCCCTGGGTCTGGACCCTAGGGTCTGGGCCCTGGGTCTGTATTTGGGCTTTGGGGTCTGGGCCTTGGGGTCTGGACCCAGGGTTTGGGCCCTGGGTCTGTATTTGGGCTTTGGGGTCTGGGCCTTGGGGTCTGGACCCAGGGTTTGGGCCTAGGGGTCTGGGCCCTGGGTCTGGGGTCTGGGTTTGGGCCTAGGGGTCTGGGCCCTGGGTCTGGGCCCTGGGTTTGGGCCTAGGGGTCTGGGCCCTGGGTTTGGGCCTAGGGGTCTGGGCCCTGGGTCTTAGGGTCTGGGCCCTAGGGTCTGGGCCCTGGGTTTGGGCCTAGGGGGTCTGGGCCTTAGGGTTTGGGCCTAGGGGGTCTGGGCCTTGGGTCCAGGGTTTGGGCCTAGGGGTCTGGGCCCTGGGTCTGAGCCTAGGGGTCTGGGTCCTGGGTTTGGGCCTAGGGGTCTGGGCCCTGGCTCACCACTCGCTGTCTTCTATCTTCTTTTCTTCTGTCTTCAGCTCTTCTTTTCTTCACCTTTTCTTTAATCTTCTTCTCTTCTTTTCTTCTGTCTTCTTCCTGGTCCCTCCAGCTCCAGCGCGCAGCTCCACTGAGTGGAGGGGCGGAGCCAAAGCAACGTGCTTGGGAGGCCCCTCACACGCTGCTTGGCCCCGCCCAGCCAGGAAGTGAAGCTGCCAGGAGCCGGAGGAGACACAGTGTCTCAGTCTCCTCCGGCTCCTGCAGCAGCAGCAGGGACACAGCTCCGGATTCGGACTCATCGAGTCCGATACCGGAGCTGTTAAAGGGCGACGCCGCTGCCGTCGGGGGCCCGGGATCCTCCCCCCAGGCCCCGGCGGCCCGGGCCCCCACCGGGCCCGGGCCCCTTACGGCAGTATTGGGCGTAATGCCCTGATGGCGGCCCTGCTCACCACCAGAAAAGGCTAATCCCCCTCACCATCTAGATTGTAAATTCCCACGGGAATAGGGCCCTCATATATCTGCTGGCAGGAATACTGACCTGTCTCCTGTATGTATTGTAGAATTGTCCTGTCTTTACCCATTATACCTTGTACAGCGCTGCGGAATGTGTTGGCACTAAATAATGGTGCATTGAGCTGTCATTTTCACCGCAGGTTGAGGAGTACTTTATTTTTGGGGGGGGGGGGGTTTACGGCTGCAGCTAACCAATTCCGCAGAAGCTGAATTCGTTAACTACAGCTCTAAGGCTGTCAGACGAGCGCAGTCTGAGCACACGGTGCGTGCAGGCACAACAGACAGACGTACTGACGGACGATACTGTAGACACAGCGCGATCCGTTTTTGTTGACGGGCATAGAACAAAAAAGGAATTATGGGAAACAAAATTAATATGAAAAATGATAAATATGAAAAGCTATTGTGTGCGTCAAGGTGCTGGACGTTGCAAATGCGGTCCACCTGACATCACTCACACAGAACGCTATGCGGACGTGGTGCACTCTGCGCATCCGTCCTAGCGGTTTTACGTTCTTGCCTAACTTGCATCAGTTTGCCACATGCGTTGTGCATGAGCAGTTTGGTGCGCACGTACTTCGTGTGTGGGTCTCTGTTGCTCATGATTTCTATGCTACGACGGACGTTAAACTGCGGCAACACAGACGTGATCACTGAGTTCGTCTGACACGGGCCTTAACTTTTTAAGTTGGGATCACAGTCCTACTGCTAGTTATTCTTACATTTTGCGCTCCCCATGTTAGCATAGGGAGCGCAAAGTACAGGAAGCTGGTGCTAAAAAGTGCCAAAACCGATTTGCTCACAGTTTTTTTTAACCCATTCTGTGACTTAATGCAGAACACAAATGCTCATTTATGTGAGCGCTAGAGTTAAGGATGTGATAGATTAGATAAAACACATGTTCTCAAAAAACAGCAGCTGCAATCCACAGGTCGGTGGTATATCCCCTCAGAAGTCCTCAAATAGTTTAAAGCAAAGTCCATAGCAGGCGAGGTATTGAGCACTCCTTCCTGAGGTCCTTTTCCATACCGTGTATCCTCAATATAACCGAGACATAGTGCACTTTGCTAAGACAATAAAAAAATACCGTTTTAAAATGGGTGTAACACCCACATGGTTAAGGCTGGGGTCAGACTAACGCATTAACGTGTGTTTAGGCGCACTTGATGCGCAATGACGGCCAATATACAAAGTCCGGCTGCGCAACGCAAGTGGAAAATGAACACATTTTTTCAAGAACGCAGAACCGCTAGTACTGACGTACAGAGTGCGCTGCGTCCGCTAGCGGCGCGCGTGCGTGTGATTAGGAGATGTCAGACACTGCTTATGTCCGGCCAACATAACGTCCAGACACCCAAAGTTTCCTGGTTTGGATCCGTAAAAAAAAACCAAAAAAAAAAAACCACAAAAATGCGCATCGTATGACCGTTTTCGCACATTCCGTGATCCTAGCCTTAGAGCCCTAGCTTTACTGGCTCATTGGTTAACACAGGTGGATTCGTAAAGGAGACCTCTTTCCAATGGTGATAAGTGATACAAGACTCTGTAGGCATTGATATACTCAGTGTTAGTGCAAAGGCCTACTCACATGTATTGGTGCTCTACTTCCAAGGCACCAGATTCTATGCAGTCAGTAAATTAAGGCGTACCGACCTCCCATCATCCTCAGCTGTGTAACCAGTGAAAAATTTTCTGCAGGGGGAAATCTCCTCTACGGATCCACCTGTTAGATTTACTGGCTCATTGGTTAACAGGTGGATCCGTAGAGGCGATTTCCCCGTTGAAAATTTTCACTGGGTACACGACTGAGGATAATGAGAGGTTCGGTACTCCTTAATTTACTGACTGCAAAGAATCTGGTGCCTTGGAAGTAGAGCACCAATACATGTGAGTAGGCCTTTGTGGGCATTGATATACTCAAGGGATACAAGACTCTCTGCACTATACAGTGTTTTTATTTCAACCGAGGTTGATTTATCACCATTGGAAAGAAAGGTGGGGGGGGAGGAAATCACCGACGAATCCACCGGTGTTAACCAATGAGCCAATTAGGGCTCCAAACCATGTAAGTGCACCCCATTTTAAAAATCAGTATTTTATCACCTTAGAGATATATAGTGTAATTTGCTATTTCTAGGTTATATTGAGAATACACACTATGGAGAAGGAGCCTAGGAAGGACTACTCAATGCCACATGTCTGCTAAGGCCAAGCTTTAGGCAACCACGGTTCTAAATTCATAATATGCATATTTGTAGTGAGGGCTAGATAATGTAACTAGTCTAGGGATGCACAGATACCACGTTAAGACCGAGTAGGAGTACCGATACTTTTTTTTCAAGTACTCACCGATACCGAGTACCGATACTTTTATTATGTCATGTGACCACTTTCCAATAAGAACAGACCTCATATAAAAATGCCCCCAGCTCACATGTATATATCCCCCCCCCGAGAATAAATCACACACACACACACACACACACACACACAAATGCCCCAAGCTCTGATGGATATTGCCCCCAGCTCATGGTTATATGCCCTCCAGCTCAGACCTCAGACCAGACATGGGGCGGCTGTTCAAATGCTCTATCGGCATTCGGACAGCCGCCCCTGGAGCTGTCTGCGGCATACTTACCTTCCCGAGCAACGCCGACAAAGTCTTTGCGCGCGCGCTCGTTGAAGGACCCCAGCCGCGATCACGTGGGACTCCCACGTGATCGCGGCTGGGGTCCTTCAACGTGCAGAAGCACAGAAACTTTGTCGGCGTCGCTTGGGGAAGGCAAGTATGCCGCAGACAGCTCCAGGGGCGGCTGTCCGAATGCCGATAGAGCATTTGAACAGCCGCCCCAGCCCCTCGGATGCCGGCAAGCCAGCTTCCGGTATCGGGGGTACTGCAGGAGTACCAAGTACTCCTGCAGTACCCAGTATCGGCACCGATATCGATACAAGTGATCGGTGCAACCCTAAACTAGTCGGCTGTATTTGTGATTCCATGAGAGGGGGGGGGGGGTGTAGTGGACATAATTTCCACCTAGAACGCAGAAGGAAGGCTTGATCATGTACGCCATTTAGGGTTGTCAGATTGGCCATGTCTTCCTGGACACCTATTGCTATTTCATGCAGAGGCGAGTAAAGGTAAGCGTGCTGCCCTGCAACGTGTATAAAGGCAGTTCCTTAGATTCCATCCCTGCAGCATGGCATTTTTCACACACTGCCCATCAGGAGTAAATTATCAGGGTTATTCAGAGAGGGGTGAAAACCAGGAGAATGACTGCAGAAGGGAAAATTCTAGGTCAAAATAGCCGATTTGGAAAGTGAGATAAATGGGAGAATTTTTCTGGTTTTACTATTTTGACCTAGAATTTTCCATTCTCCAGTCATTCTCCTGCTTTTCACCGCTCTCTGAATAATCCTGTATGTGTCCAGGAAAACTTGGCCGATCTGGCAACCCTAACTCCACTTCCTTCATTAGGATAAACAAATACATGAAAATAAAGGCCCACACCATATTGTAAAGAAAAACAAAAGGGACAGTCATAAGTAGAGGACTATTTTGCAACAGCGAAACAAATACAATACACCTGTCAGAAATCCCGACACACTGCTGCTATTCGTAAATACTTGTCAAGGTTTTGACTTCCATTAAGCCAAGTGATTTATCCATTCTTTGCTGTATGTTTTTGTGAGTCTAGGGCCTTTAAAGTGCACCTGTCACGAGCAAAATTACATTTCTGTTTTGAAAGTTTCTCCGGGACCGCTGTGAGCAGAGCACCACCCTACAGCACAGCCCCCCTGCATAGTATGTGTGCTGGACTGGATGTCACTTAAATCCTGAAATGGTAAGGGGAGGGGGGTATTTGTTTCGGTATTGCTTGATGGGCATCATCTATATAAACATAACCAGAGCCATTAAAGCCTATGACATTTGTAAGTTTACACCTGACTTGTGGGTATTTAAAAATCGTACCCGAGAGGCCATACTGATGTGAACTCCTCACTCCATCCCCCAGGCTCAGAAAGCCAATTCTGCCACCCAAATGTAGGGGCTTCGCTCTGCCCAGATACGCAGTTCACAGAGCCCTCAGCTCAGGTTTTCTGAGTTTGGAGTATTTTAAATATCAGCCCCATCAAATGGGATCAAAACCTTTGTGCCCTGAGAGCCACTGTATTGGCTGGAGCACTGAGCGCCCCCATGCAGTCACATGACATGCTGAGCTGGATGCAGGACATATCCTGCAGAGATCAGGGGGAGACCAGTGCTGGATTCAGTTTTTAAAAAAAGAAACTAAAAGGGTTAAACCAGGAGTGTGGAGGCAGTAAGGCGGAGTTAAGGTTTTACACCCGTTTCTTACCCCCTATTGTTTTAACACTATAGTATACCTTTAAGTGGAAATAACCTAGTCATTATACATGCAGACTTCTAATTGCTTAGTGAGGCACCCACACAACACCTCACCTGTCACAGTATTTAGAAAGTGAACTTCAAAAAAGGTTTCCATTTGAACTGCTCAATAATTAGAATTACCCAAAAGAGATTTACATTTAATGTCCTTGCTGGAGAAGCTGAAACATTTGCATGCATCATATAGAAGACAAAAAGGTTCGTAGTCAGCAGCCTTTATTTTCGCAGAGGTAGGATGCAAAACACAGAAGTGTCTCAATGGTTTTATTGGAGCATGGACAATGCTCATAATTTTTTTTTACATTTTCGTGTTTGGTGTTCGATAAATAAATATGGCACACAAAACAAATATACATATAAAAAAAGTCAGACTTGGAAATCCCATTTGCCATACATTTTACACAATATAGTTAAATATTTAAAGTCAATATTTAATAAAGCAACTATCTTAACACAAGAGATGATTACATTTACACAGACCGTCATTCTTCAAACAATGTTCTGTGGCGACTAGAAAAAGTGTTAAAATTTAACCCAAAAAAGGTAAAGAAATTTGAAATACAGAATTAAACTCTGAAGAATAGACTTGTCATGTAATATTCTGGAAAAAGTCATAAAAAAGGTTTTTCTTACAAAGTGGGGATGATTATGAAATAATTTATTAATTACAAAGAAAATTACATGTTATTAAAGGACAATGTCAAGAAAGGTCAAATTTACAGAGAAAATTCTATACATTATAAAAGTCAGAATTAACAAAAAATAAACGTTTTTTTAATGCTTGTTCAATAAAACAGTTCTGTAACTTCTACCCTACAAACATTACTGTAAACAGGTCTACTGAGTGCATACATAACGTAGTAAAGGAGTTGGTTCCCAACTTAATGCTATTTTCATTAGCAGCTGTAAAATTTAAATTTTTACACCTATATCCCAGGCATGCAAATGACTAGAATACAAAACACAAGCAAAATCATATTTTCAATAAAATTAATCTATAATACAACATTTACAAGCAGAAAGAAAATGACTTTAAATGTGCACAGTTCATGTCGTTAAAAATGACTAGCAATTTCTTCAACTTCTTAAAGTGCACCAACCATGGGCTGAAAAACAGATACTCAATTATAAAAGATCCCACCCCTCTCTCTTTCTCATGGGCCAACGCCATGTTTGAGGGGCGAAGACTGAACAAAGAGCTGTCCTACAGGACAGACTGTCAGTGTGCTACGCTGCCAGCCAGATACGGATTTACAGAGCAGTGGGCTGTCCTGTAGGACTGCTCTCTGCTGACAGCAGTCCTCCCGCCTGTGGCATGCCGCAGATACGTGGGGGACTGGGAAACTTTAAAAGGGAATAACTGTTTTTTCCATTATATTAGGAAAATGAAAAAATCTGCCAATCTATATAAAATGAGAGATGCCATGTCGAATAGACAAAAGTAGTTGTAGCCATGACAGAAGCACTTTAAACAATACTTAGTTCACCCTTGTGATGTCTGTATTTTTGAAAGTTGCATTGCCGTCTGTTGGGATATAGATACTTAGAGACTGCTTTAAGTGCTCCAAATTCATTAAAAAAAAAAAAAAATCCAGTCGAAATAATAAAACAAATTTCTTCCAAATATCAATGGAGGGGGGGGGGGGGGGGTTTAAAATAAAATAAAAAAAACACTGAGTTATATATATCAACTTTGTTGTTTCTATATCGGGGGAAAAAATTGCTAAAACGTAATGCAGATGCTTTGGCCTACACATTCAAGTCAGTTAAAGAAGTTAATAACTCCATGATAAATTACCAGAACCCCGGTGTTTTGTGTACTGGGATAATACAAATAAAAAATTCCATGTACTACTGTAAACTGGTCTGTTTTTGTGCCTTTTAAACCATGTATCCATTCTGTGCCTTAATTGATCACTCTTGGTCAGATTCTATTATTACTTTTGAGTTTGTCACAGTACATTTAGTTTCTTGGCAATCACAGAAAAAGATACTTACAAAAGAAAGGCACTGTATGTGTTTGTGCGCAGGAGCAAACATTTGTTGCATCTTACAGTTATTTTAAATGCTATACACACACACGTAAAGACAGCCACGTTCCATAGAGAAACACGTACACATTTATTATTAACCCTTAATTTACAAACATCCAGCTGCAAGTCACTGTTTGGCAACAAACCATTTGACACAAGAATACTCCTGTTCCGACCATAAATAAATAAAATAAATGACCATAACCAGATGTAACTACACATTGTGTTACTTTCTAAGCTCCCCATAACCATGGGAAAGAACCATTAGAAACATAGTTAAATTAATACACTTGGCTTCTGTTAGTACAACATTCAGTAGAATTGCAGCATTCAGTGTGTGCCAGGCACAGATAGCACCAGTGGGAGCACTTTATGCCCCTGGAAGACCATGGGTCTTAAAAGTACAGTGCAGAGCAGACATGTCTGATACATAGTCCTTTTATAAGGCAACTGTACTTTCTACAGTGTATTTCATAAACCTGTTAAGTGCTCTGTCGAAGGCGAAGGGCGGTGTCATACATTGCTAGCAAGCTCCAAGGAGTCCGAACTTGAATCTTGGTCATTTTCTCTGCAAACATCACAAAAAGGAGGTGTTAGTAATATAGGAACCAACGATCATAGTTTTGTAAACAGTTACCTTTAAATAACCCTTGCAGATTTTTAGGTTATTTATTTTTACCATCTGGCCCTTTCATAAACCAGACCCGATACTTATAGCTTTGCCACATTTCTGTATCAGCGAGCAACGACTTGTTAAAAGTGGGATTGATTTAGAATGGTATACAGTTCTACAAATTGTAGAACAGTTTTTGACTAGTCCCTGGCATGAAGTGATGGGCAGCCTGCCATGTCATGCATACCATCTGCCTGTGTTCAAAGACAGCAGCTGCCGATAGGATGTCACGCATAATTAGCGTTGCATCAGCTGGAAATGCCCTCCTTTCTAGAATAGAAATCTAATTTCACTGAAGATACAGTTTACGATTGAGGTGAAGGGTGGACAGACAAAGTATTTTATGAACTACAGTAGTTAAGGTAACGAACGTGACTTCTGATGTACATTGGGCACTAGTGTAACAAAGGGTTTAAACGAATGTGGTATGGAATGCATGTAACCAAGCTGCTAGCCAGCATTAGCCACAACCATCACTAGTCATCCAGAGATTGGGACTGTGTGAAGCATCCTTCGTCCCCACGCTTGAACCAATTAGGCTAGGGTCAGACGAACGCAGTTTTAACGTGCGTTTAGCCGCACTTAATCACGGCCGTGGTAGCAGCAAATGACGTCCAATGCCGGGCAACATACGAAGAACGACCGCACAAAAGTCAGTCCGCGCAATGCAAGCGGCAAACGAACGCATTTTTTCGAGAACGTCAAACCGCTAGTACTGACGTACAGAGTGCTGCGTCCGCTAGTGGCGTGTGTGATTAGGAGACGTCAGACTCTGCTAATGTCTGGCCTACATAACGTCCAGACGCAAAAAGTGTCTGATGATCCGTAAAAAATCACGGACGAAAATGCGCATCGTATGACCGCCATCACGTATTCCGTGAAAAAAATACATCCATTCGTTCGAACGCACCTTTTCACGGACGATGCGAAAAATACGTTCGTCTGACCCTAGCCTTAATCATTGTGATCATGTCCAAGCATTACGAGATATTCCCTTACAAACATTTTCACCCATGACTAAATGTCATGGGTGATATGAGACTTACCTGTAAACTGTGGGATCACTGCTAAGTTCCTACAATAACTTTCCCCTGTTTAAAAGCCTTAACCACTTTGCCAAATCCAGCATTAGACACCTGCATCCATTTCTAATCATCCCCCCCCCCCCCGAGTGCTTCACTCACTGTAGTGCTTTCTTGTTTGCTCTTCTTCTCTCCTCGTCAATGGGATATAGTTTGAAGAGGAAAAGTCCCACGAGAATCAATAAAAACGGAACGGCACAAACCAATAATTTCAGCGTTACAGTCACTTCCTTTGGCTGGTCGCAGTTCCCAGTCTTGTAACCTGCAAAGCTATACGAGAGGAGATAGCATTAGTAACTTTGTACAATGAGTAAACAGACACTTTCACAGTTAGCATGCGTTCTATAAGTTTAGAAGTCCTTCCCAGATGTATTCCCATCCATGTATCTCTTTGTCTATCACGTATTCTCTAGATTTGGATTTGATACTCACTCTAGGCTAAGTGTAGAGACTCCAAGTGATATCCCAGATGCAAATTTGGTGAAGAAAACATAAAAGGAGAAAAAAATAGCTTCGTGGCCATGGGAATCTGGATTCTTGAGAATAAAATCATCAATGACATCAGGCAGCATGGACCTGTGGGGAACAGGTGAAAACATGGTGGAATATGGTTTAAGTAAAATATGAAGGAAAAAAATATGGGGAAAAAAAAATACTGGAAAAAGACACAATTTCACTTACCAAGGCAGTAAGAAGGCAGAAGCCACACTCAATCCAGCACCAACTGCTACAATGTAACCTAGGATAAGAGTAGGTGGCATCAGGACAGCAAGGAGGAGGAAAGGTATGCTAAACTGTGAGGAAGAAATACATACAAATATTAGTTTGCTTTACAAATATCCAACTCTATGAATGGGCAACTTTCAGCTTATACTAGAAGAATTTCTATGGGCTAGATTCCAAGTCAGGTGTAAATTTTACCATAGCACTGGGTAGGTTAACCCCAACTTTAATGGCTCTGGGAAGCTTACACCAGGTGTGAAATCTAGCCCTATATATTTAAATGCACGATTGTGTTTTTTTCTCCCCTTCAAGGCTATTACATTTTCATTGCAATTCAATACAATACAAATGAAGTACACAGAAAAAAAAAAGTAGGAGTATATAAAAAGGCAAAAAAAAAAAAAGGGGGGGGGGAAATTAACCCTTTAGTGACCGGACAGTTTTACAAAAAAGTCTGTCCAAAAGTGCCTGCTGCAGTTTTCACGTTTCTGCTCTGTTTGTGTTTAGGTCAAATTTTCCTCTAACCCGTTTATGCAACCCACACATATTATATACCGTTTGTACCCCGCCATTAAATCGTGTACTTTAAAAGAAGGAATAAAAGAAATTAGGGCTGGGGAAATTAAGGATTAATAGATTAAATTTATTTTGATTGGGGGGGGGGGGGCATCAGCTCCGGTATCGGACTCTGGGAGTCTAAATCCAGAGCTGTACTGGCTTCCTGGGGGCCTGGGCGGCCCTACGCTGCTTTGGCACCGCCCTCCAGGCACGTGTGCGACCCGTGTGACGCACACCTCACACACAGCAACTGGCGCAGGAAGATGATGGCAGACGAGAAGGCAGCGGAGGAGCGGTGAGTATGGTGCTGCCTGTATCAGTCAAGCCCAGTGGCGGATCCAGACACATGTTGGGGGGGGGGGGCCCTCTTTCAGTTTTGGCTAAGAGCTGGTGTTCGGTTTGCAATAAGAGGGATAATCTCTCCTAAACGCAGGCTGTGCTCGTCGCACTCTCTCCAGAACATTCCACAGGGTCTGTCCTCATGCGGGCTCAGATGACACCTGTATACAGGGACCATTATCATAGACCCAAGGGGTATCCATGACAATAACCCCTTTACATACCGAGACACTACATTAGCACCAACTAGGGAATGGTACTCTTTTTGTTTCTGCAACCCTTCCATTTTATTATTTTTTTAAGCCCTCATATGATTATTGCCTTATTCAATCCAATTTCATTTTCGCAATTTCCCCAACTGCCATTTTATTTCCCTTTTTTCCCTACATTCACACCTCCTGCAGACTGCACTGCATTCCATTTTTTAGTCTTACATTTGACTGTTTTCTCTTTGCTACTTGATGGGGAGTTGGACCAGGCTGCCTGTGGTAGGGTTGCGGCAGGGGTCGCCTGTGTTTATTTCTGAATCCAGCCAGCCTTTTACACTCTGCTCTGCTAAGGGGTGGGGAGCTGGCCCTTGTTGCCGGGTGCAGGTGGGGGAGTCGGCACGGTGCTTGCCAGGCTGTGGCGGGCCACCTGAGGTGTGGGAGGGATGCACGCACGCAGCAATACGTTATCGAGTGACCTGCACACAGCTGCGGTGGCCGCCTCCTATGCCACAGAATTGGGCCATTCTCTTGAATTCTCGTGACTCGAGATTTACTCGCGGCAACAGCAGCAAGACAGAGCCACATTGAAGCATGAATGCTATGCGCAGGGAACACTCAAGTCACATCTCCAGCCTCCACCAGTCCTCACTTCTCTGAAAAGCTCTCAGACAGTCCGAGTCTGGACTCTCGGGGGGGGGGGGGGCGGATTGCCCCATTGCGCCCCCCCCCAGCCAAACCCCAGCAGGGCCCAGGCACACACCAGGCCCCAGACCTAAGTCCCAGACCTAAGTCCCAGACCTAAGCAGATCAGCTAAAGGTAGTTGGATCTGTATGTGCGTTATAATTAAAATTAAACAGATTTAAAAAAGAAAAATTAGATTAATTGAACCCGAAAATTTTAATCAGTACCAGCCCTAAAAAAAAAATTAAAAAAAAATGAAAGATTACATATGATGAAAAAATAAAATGGAAAAAATCCCACATTTTTTCCAAATTTAATACCCAGATCTACAACCGCCAAAAAAGACCCTGGCTAAATAGTTTTAAAACTTTGTCCGGAGATTTGAAACACCCAATTTTTACATGTTTTTACTTCTTAACCCCTTCACTGCTGAGCCATTTCACCTGTGTGCACTGAGCTCATTCTGACCGTTTTATGCTCATGTTTAAATGCCAGCTTAGGTCTATTTTATAAAACCCCCCAGACTTTTTTTTTTTTTAAATTTAAAAAAAAAAAAAAAGTTTCTAAACAACAAACCTAATCATGTTTGGTATCATTGAGAAGGCCAGGATCAGGCCTTTCCAATGATATCAAACATGACCCTCTAGCTGTCAAAGGATCCCCCTATCCCCACTTGGCAGCTAGGGGGGTTAACTGGCCCACTGAAGTCCTCACACATATGGTGAGTATGTCAGTGGGTGGGGGGGTGACCCGGAGGCTTGGCTGACAAATATGTCAGCCACTTCAGGATTTGAAACGCGATTCGGCACCGATTGGCAGTGAAATGGTTAACGAGACTCTTCCCCTTTCTAGCGGTTTTATTCTAACTTAAACGGTTGAGAAGATGGGGGCTCCAAAAGGAGCCCCCATCCCCTTCATTTTTTACTGCAGGAGCCGGGGGCACCTGGCGATGATGTCATCACGCACTGTGATGACGTCATCGCACCTGCCGGGCCCACTGAAAAGGCGGGGCAGGCTTCTAGTCTGCCAGTCCACCACGGGAGCCCAGCAAGGGAGGGGAGTATCCAGAGGGAGGGAGGGAGGTTAGGAGACCCTGACGTACTATGTACGCCAGTGGGTCTAAAGGAGACTTCCTGATTAGACGTACATAGTACGTCAGCAGTCGGGAAGGGGTTAAAACTATCCACATCAGCAGGCATCACATTTCACATATGCAGACATAGTAAGGGTAAGGACCAAACATCATGAAGGCGCAAATAAAATAAACTCAATTCGAACCTATTGACATAGTCATTTCAAAAGGTCCCATATAAACCAATGATCTGGGTGAGGTGGGCCATCTCCACAAGATTACCGTAATAAGCACTTCAGCCCCCTTATTTCAAATACTTGTTTCCTCACCCCCGCAATATATATATATATATGACAGTGACAGACGTCCAGCAAGCAACCAAAAGCAATACAGCTGTCGTCAAAATGTGGCAAAGGACCTTGCCCTGTGATCTGAAGAAGGGCACCAGGAAGATTTGTTAGAGATGTATTTCCGGCGCCATTGCCACCTGAGAGCGGAGGACTTTAATAAAAATAGGGCTCACGTTTGGGCATGTCCACCATATAAGTATAAAAGATCCAGGTGCTGACAGCACATGGAGGCGGCCATACGGTGTTCTGTCTAGTTTGATGTGTCACCTTTAAAGCAACTTCTCGCGTGCCTTGAGTAAGGAGACGTTCACGGTCCTTAGAGAAGACCTCATGCAAGTCCCGCTCCCATAACCCCTGAAAGGACCATTTATCCCGGATCTCCTGCTCCAGTAAGTGTTGATAACATAATGACAATAGTTTAGTAGAGAATTCAGGTTTTATACAATCATTTTCAAAACGTGACAACAAAGGCGTGAAAAGTCGTGCGCCCTGACCCAACCCGACCATCTTGACATAGGACTGCAGTTGTAGATAAGATAAGCTCATACTCCCATCAAACGTGAGCAAGGTGCGCAGGTGATATACGAGTAGGGGGCCAGCAGAGGAGTATAATTGACAGGGGTGGTAAATCAACTCCCTTGACCATATCATGGAGTGGAAGGTGGCAATAAGATGCTCAAGGGTGGATAGTGGTGTGGCCATTGCCAACAGATGGACGGTTCTCAAAGCATGGGCTGGCTGACTCCAAATTTGCCATAGCAGTGCTGGGAAGAGCCAGCAGGAATGTTGGGCACGGGGCAACCAGAACACCACTCGGGGTTTGTGAGGTGCAAACTAAGGTAGGATGACCCTAGTCCATTGTGGCATATTAAAACCCGATCGGAAGAGCCCTACTGCCGCCCTATAGCATAAAAGCTAAAATTCGGGAGATACACCACCCCACTCCAGCATGGGGTCTGCAAGAGATCTTCACCCTGGGCTCCTGTTCCACCCAAATTAAGTTGTAATAATCTTTTGTAGGGAAAAAGAAAAAGCGCAATGGGGCAAGTAGGGAAATGGCTTGAAAAAAAATAAAAGCGTTTTGGTAGGAGCGTCATTTTAACCGTTGCTATCAACCCATCCAGGAAATTTTTGATTTGGACCAGAGACAACAGAGACGTCTAGTAGACTCTAGAATGGGCTGGTAATACAGTAGGTACAGTTCCTTTGAAGAGAAACAAGTTCCCAAGTAGTTTAAGGGGTTGACCTACAATCATATGGACAAGTCGCCGTAAAGACTAAGGCTAGGGTCAGACGAAAGCATTTTTCCCCGCGAACGTGAAAAAGTGCGTCCGAACGCATTGACGTATTTTTTCACGGAATGCGCAAAAACGGTCAGACGACGCGCATTTTCGGGTGTGATTTTGTACGGATCGTCAATAAAACTCTTTTTGCATCTGGACGTTATGTAGGCTGGACATCAGCAGCGTCTGACATCTCCTAATCACGCAAACATGCCGCAGCTGCGCACTCAGTACGTCAGTACTAGCGGTTCTGCGTTCTCAAAACAATGTGTTCAAATTCCACTTGCGTTGCACGGCCGGACTTTTGTGCGGCTGTACATCGTATATTGGCCGTCATTGCCTGTCATCTGCTGCTAGTGCGGCCGTAATTATGTGCGCCAGAACGCACGTTAAAAGTGCGCTGGTCTGACCCCAGCCTAAGATGTCACGGGGGAAAAATCGCATACGGCAGAGCTTGTTTTTTCAATGTTGATTTTATGAAAAGATATTGCACTATAGTCCCTTAACGCATGAAGAGACGATAGAGCGGATGTATGTTTAGATAAGGTCCAGAGTATACCGTCCACATACAAGCCACGATTACATTGCGCTGGGCCCACAAACAGATGGGATCAAATTCTGGACATCCTGGCACCACAAGAGAAGCTTTGTGGGATATTCCCACCTGCAAGGCATCTCCTGACTTCAAGATTTTTGTAACCGACAAAAATTCTTTACGTTTAGCCATAGTGTGCGAATCGAGCAGGAAAGCTTCATCAGCTCCTCTTTGCTGCATTAGAAATGGATACGGATCAGGATGTTACGCGGAACATTGTCAAGAGATTGCGTGGTTTAGGGATCCTATGCACCCTATCCAATTGTAGAACATCTGCTGGTGTCTGTGGCAGCGGCACCTGCAACATGTCGGCGACATAGCCCATTAAGGCCCCTGTTTTTATGAATTCTGGAATGTCACAGATTCTGAGATTATTTCTCGGAGACCGTTCTCCCAGATCGGCCAGTTTAGTATAAAACGCATCAATGGAAGTTTATAATTCACAGACTTTATCAACCAGCTCGTTGGGAGCTAGATGGATTTTCGCTTCCAAAACGAACCATTCTGTCTCCCAGTTCCTGGATATCCCGTTGCAGATCTGCTGTGTTGGATCTGAAGTCAGCCTGCAATGTGGCCCTGAGCTTGCTCAACATAGACGGAATCTGCTTCTCCGTTGCTGGGGTGGACTCCATGGCCAAGCAGGTGAGATTCGTCGCCACCACCATAGGAGACAGGGACTCCTGGGAGCCACCATCTTGGCCGTCCCACGGCCTGTTCTTCGGCCAATCAGGCCGATTCTTGGGGCTGCTGGGCCTTCGCTCTTATCCACCAACTCACCCACTGTGAGGTGATGCGCCACTCATGAAGCCGCCGAGTAGGGAAAAAAAAAGTTGATGCAACCCTGCTCAAGATGGTGCCTGGACACACGTTCCTCCCCCGTAAACGTTTTACTAAATGTGATCATTATTTTTTCTTGTACAAACGCGATGCCAAGCTAGATTACACAGGATAAACTCTTTATCCCTCTAGTACAGACACTAGAGGGCAGCATGCAGCCACATTTTACTGTACATGAACAGTGTGCCGGTTTTCTGCTTACATTCCTCTATGCACATTGCAGTGTTGGCAGTAGCATTAAATTTCATCTGGATTTACTCACCGAGATCCCAAAATAGACAGCAGTTTTCTTTCCAAAACGGGTCAGGAACCACTGCCAAAATGGAACAGATATGGTAGCAGATAGCTGGGTGCAAGAAAAAAAGCAGAGGTCATTAGAAAGAGATATGGAAGTAGGAAATAAAACTGTAAAAACTTCACAACGAAAAGGACAGCAGAGGAATGTGCAATGGTTGGCTTAGAAATTGGCACAAATGGAAAGAATCAATTGTTCTCCAATCTGCCCAAGGAAGAAGACAAAGGAACAGTGACATTCCAAAGCATGACAGTGTGGGAACAGTAAAGATTCTAGTCCTGATACGAAAACAGCGAGCGCAATTGTGTGTAGTATTCAGTATCTATAATGCCCCATTAGTAAAGTTAACTCTCCCAAAAATTATTCATAGAACAGTCAGAAACCAACACAAGCCACGGACTCACCATTACAACCAACAAGATATTCTGGAAGTCCTCGCGGAATCCCAGGGCATACTTCAAGAACAAGGCAAAGTTGCCTTCCACCATCTGGAATATAAATAAGAGAAGCATGTTGAGGAAACTGTGCGGGAGCTTTCTTTCAAGAGTTGTAATTGAGCTGTATCAGCATTCAGGCGAGATGCGCTTTGGGATTATTTGTACAATTATTTATGAAAACCCCAAATAATTCCATCTGTGAACCTGTGTTTTATGGTTTCTTGCCATCGCTTACATCAGGATTCTCACAAATATATACATCTACAAATTTCTGTCAACAAATAGGCTGTTAAGTAAATCTGCTTTAGAATTTTGAACATCACTTGCAAAACAGAAGGATACAACAACACTGATAAAAAGGCAAAGAAAAAAAAAAAAACATCAGATACAGATAAATGCAAACATAGCTAGGAGGAAAGGTGTAGCAGTGGACAGTGTGTTAGTTTCCCCAAATACAATTAAAACGAATATAGACAAATCCCCAGGACCAGACTGAATTTGCACTGTGGTACGCAAGCAATCAGGTCATGTAATAGCCTAACCACTGTTTTTAATATTCAAAGTTTATTTCCAGTCAGGAAATGTAACAAAAGCAGATGTGCTCCAAAAGGTCCCAAAACTAAACCAGGCAAAAACCGTTCTGTAAGTCTAAGATCTGTTTGGAAAAATGTAGGGCTGCAACTAACGATTATTCTCAGTTGGCCGATTAATCGATTCATCAGATAAGAAAAAAAATAATTTGTTTGCTTATTTACATAACATTCCTTTTTAAGTAATTTGCGTAGTGTACGTAACTTTCGTACGTACATATGCAAATTGCGCATTTTGCATACTTTTCACACACACAAGGTATGCAAGTGCTTGGTCAGAGTGATTGATGCTGAATGCGCAGCTTAAGCCCAGGTTTGCTTTCTCAAATGAACGCAGCTACGAGCACTTGGATAGAGATGTCAGCATGAAATCAAGGTTAATAAGCTAAAGTGGTTAGGGTGCGTAGAGTGTCCCTTTTAAATAATTTTGTGAACAAACTGAGGTGGAAGGGAGTGACTTTGCTCAAGTGACTTGACCTGAGTGTGAGGGAGTGGGTATGGGCAAAAGACCAGATCTGAGTGTGGGAGTGAGTTTGAGGAAAGGGTCCACACCAAGGGAGGGAATGGCAGTTCCCAAACAAAGAGGGTGGCACAGGACTCCAGCTTCAAGTAAGGATAAAACACAGGAATACAGCTCCTTCACCCAGTGGCAGTATCTTATGGTTTGTGTTATAGTTCTGCTACTGTTGTAAACAGAATAAAAACGAACTGGTTGTGTCTGACATAACCCTAGAGCTAAATCATACCGAGTAAAGCAGTGGCGCGTCTTCTCCAATCAGCTCCGAAGCCGAGGTTTTTACGTTTAACTCCGTCTGACTCTAATCATCCTGTGTACAGCACACTGTTTAATCAACACTGATTAATCGATAATGGAAATAGCTGACAACTAATTTAATCATCGATTAGTTGTCGATTAATCGATTAGTTGTTTCAGCCCTAGAGAATGGAGTTTATTACAGGCTCACATTTAGGAATACCTCCTGAACCATCCCTTAATCAGTAGGAGCCAACATTAGAGAAGGATTGATCATGTCAGACAACTTAAAAGAAGATTGTGCCGGTAGATGTGATAGATTTAGATTTTGCTAAAGCATTAGACCCGGTCCCACACAAGCGGTTATTGCACAAACTAAAAAGGAGATCAGATTAGATGAACATACTTTATTGAAACTGGCTCAGTTCCTAGAGTCCAAAGAGATGTTAATGGTAAATATTCAAGTTGGACACAAGTGAGGTTCCTCAGAATTCTACCCTAGGTCCAACGTTTAACATTAATGATCTTGCAAGGGGATTTGATAAATCATATGTCTGTGTTTGCTGATGATACAAACTGGGTAAGGTCTGAACAGAATACAAATCCTTCTGCAGAGAGGTTGCATCAACTAGAGGTCTAGACCAATAACAAGCCGGTGACATTCAATATAAATAAATGGAAAGTTATGCATCCTGTGACCAAAAGAATAATAAACACAAGCCATACTCTAGAAGGGTTTGAGTTTGTGATTTCAGTGAAAGACAGAACTGGTAACAGCATCTATAAAAAGAGGCATTACTACACATGATGTAAAATACCTCTTTATAAAGCAATGGTTAAGACCTTGTTCTGGCACCAGTATTGAAGCAAGATATTATGGAGTTGGAAAGTTTACTGCCTTGCCCCTGCACTAATAAAAGGAATGGGAGATTTTACTTCTATAAGTGCATTTGTTTAGCTTGGGGGGAGGGATAGGCATCTAAGAGGAGATATGATTGTCTGGGGACTAGCACATGAGCGATTGTAGCTACGCTACGTCACTCAATAGTGACCAGTGCCGGCTCGAATAGCACACAATCCGGAAGTAATATGCCGGCACCGCAATACACGTGGCGAACCACGCCGTTAATATCCTAATAAGGCACAGATGTATTCATCATAGTTTTCCTTGATTGTATATATTGAACAGCCGCATCCTATATATTGAACAGCAGCTCCTGATGAAGTCCTTGTTTGGGTGACACATGTTGAGCACTATGTCGCTTCCTTGATTTTAACAGCTATCTTTATTATTTTCTACAGTCTGATTTTTTATAGCTGCACTGACATTTATGGCGGTCGATAGGATTTGCTGCTCGATGATTGCAGGATTTAAGTCTGCATTTCTCCAAGGTAATCCTAAAAATCTGGTCTGTTAGGAGTCCCTAAAGACCAGGGGTGGGAACCACTGCTCTAGAGTGTTCCTTTAACTTATTCATCGAGTACATTACCAATACAGGTCCCTATTCCAAGGTTGGTGTAAACTCCATAGAATATATTGGCTCTGGAAAGTTTACAACAGCTCTGGTTAGGTTAACAAAAACCTTGGAATAGGGCCCACAGACTAACAGAAAAAATAAAAGATGGCATAAACGTACTCTGACATTTAATAGCATAATATGGAAACATTATATGAAGAACAAAAGGAGTCTTGCACAAATAAGCTCAGCTTGGCCTTCGAGCTGAATGGTTGTGGATTTAGTTACTGTTGGAAAGAATGTCTAGGGATAATCTCAAAGAAAATTAAAACTTGCCAAAACAGGAACCATTACAAATTAGAGTTTTTTTTGTGCAAAACAAAAACATCAAAACTCTATAAACGTGTACCTGTAATCAAAGTCCGACACACAGCAGAATAATGTAAGCTGCAGTAAATGCATTTATAGCTTCTGCAGAGCAAGGTTTTTGTAAAGCTATTACTTACCATAAATGCCATTGACGTGAAGAGGAAAGCGGTGACAAGCTTGACATAAGGTCCGTGGCTCATAACTTGTTTCAATCCACAAAAGAAGTTCACTGGCTGGTCCGTCAGAAGTTTACAGGAATCTATAAGTGGCAGAAGAGAATAAGGATGAGTGGATGTGGAAATAGATAGGGCACATGAGAAGTTGCAAATTTTGAAGGGTATTACTCACCTCTTTTTTCTCTTACTCCCATGGACAGAATTATAGCACAAAGTATATAAATTCCACATATCACGCCTGCGGCAATCATGTAGGCTTCTCTCTGAAGATAAAAGATTACAGGTTAACCATGTAAAAAAACTGCATTATGAAAATCACATTTGCAAAGGACGTAAATTACTCTTTATTGAATACAATAAACTCCGTCTACTTTTTTGGAAATGCAAGGTTTATTGCTCCAATTTCCAGAAGCCTACAGACAGTGGCGTAGTGTGGGTTGTCAGCGCCCGGGGCCAGCCAAGAATTGTGCACCCAACCTGTGGACACGTTATCGATATTGCCCCAGCTCACTCATGGATATGCCCCAGCTCACTCATGGATATGCCCCAGCTCACTCATGGATATGCCCCAGCTCACTCATGGATATGCCCCAGCTCACTCATGGATATACTGCCCCAGCTCTCACATGGATATACTGCCCCAGCTCTCACATGGATATTGCCCCAGCTCTCACATGGATATTGCCCCAGCTCTCACCTGGATATTGCCCCAGCTCTCACATGGATATTGCCCCAGCTCTCACCTGGATATTGCCCCAGCTCCGGATCCAGCAGGGGTTGATGGGGCCCAGATGCCGGGCAGCGGGAGTGCCTGCGTGAGTCCGTCCTGTTGGCCGGTGCCTGCGCGAGTCCGACCTGTTGAAGGGGAGGCGGCTCTGTGCGTGCGCAGGTCACGCGGTCCGGCCAGTCAGGTGGTACAGAGACTCAGTACCACCTGACTAGACGGACCACGTGACCTGCGCCTGCACGCAGCCGCCTCCCCTTCAACAGGACGGACTCACTGTTCAGGACCGGGCAGCCGGCAGGCACTCCCGCTGCCCGGCATCTGGGTCCCCTCAACCCGCGGGCCCTTGGGCGGCGCCCGAGGGCCCGGCGGGTCAGTCCGGGCCACAAGTTTTAGGGGCGCAAATTTCTTTTGCAATTATGCACCCCCTAAGAAAACTGCGCCCGGGGCCACGGCCCCCCCCCCCCCCCCCCCCACGCTATGCCACTGCCTACAGAAGACATACTGAACAATCATTAGATCACGGCTTTTCTCTACAAAAGCACCATTATGGAAAATGGTAAAACCGGTTTACATTGGCGATTGATAAATCTAGTTGTATTTAAAACTACATAAAAACATGTCGGGCCAGGTTTTGTTTGTAAGATCTGTAAGTGAGCAGATACTGGCATGTTTAGTGCAAGAACTTACCATATCTTTAAGTGAATGACTGCCTGTGCCGTTTATATGATCCGTATTTTCAGATGAATTTAGAAGCTTATCATGGTTTGGATTGCAGGCTGACTTCACATTGCCTACAATCTGTCCCTGAATGGCAGTACCCAGCACAGTGCCCAGAACCTCCACGGTCATACCTGAGAGAAAAGAAGGAGCGTGGTTCCATTAATCAGGTGCTCTTCGTGGAATTATTTGTATTCAGGAAATGATAATGGGACACAATATGATAAGGTGTGGTACAAAGAACATTTACGTCATGAGAGGGTTAGAGCAATAGTAATTAGAACAAAGATGTGCTGAAGGAAACCGTGATGTAACCACAGTATCCTGTATACACGTGTGGGGAGGATGTGGAGAGAATATTTACGATATTGTGTGACAAATCTTGAAATTTTGAGAGGCGCTTCTGAAACCATGGTTCAGTCCTTGAATGCAGTTCAAAAAGTAAGACTTGCTGGTACTGCTTTTCAAGGTGTAAAAGAGTAAATAAAATTGCAGCCATCCATAAAAATAGTAGTTTGAACATCCAACAAATTGCTTAAATCTTAAGAAAAAGCCAATTTATCTGGAACAGCAGAGCACATAAAACAAGCTAAAATGATAATGTAACTAAATGGTTTAAAGCACACCTGTCATACTTAGAGGATGCTGCCATCTTTGTGACAGTACTAACTGTCCAGGAGAAAATCGGAAGAGCCGGCCTATAGGAGACAGGCAATAGAAGATCCAAGAAGAGGAGTGTGATCGATGCGCTTTTTATAATAATAAGATTATGCTATCATTATGCACAGCAAAATAATAAAAGAATATAGATATATTTTAGGGCTGCAACGATTTTTTTTTTGATTTTTTTTTATGAAAATAAAATCGATTAGTTGGCAGAATTTATTTATTTTTTTAATCGGATTAACCCTTTCGCTGCTGAGGCTTTTCCCGCCCCTGTGCTGAGGTCATTTTTACCGGTTTTGCTCATCATGTTTAAACGTGTTTTGAAGGCTTATTTTAGTATATGACTCAGACATATTATATATCGTTCTTTCCGTCAGACTGTGCAGATTGATAATATGTCATTATTATATGTATACGTCATGACCTGTCTGTATATTATAACAAAAAATGCAATAAAATATGTATTTTCAATAATTTACAACGTGTAAAGTGTTTTTTTTCACATTTTAACATGCGAGCAATTGCGGTTATATTTTGTATGGGGTGCGCTTGTTAAAAAAATTAGAGATGGGAGTCTCGTTACATTTTTTTTTGGGGAAAATTACACTATTTTTAACAAACGCACCGCATACAAAAATCGTTAGTGCAGCATCATTGTTCACATTATAATTGAAATGGGAACAATATTGCTGCATTAACAAACCAAAAAAAAATAAAAAAGTGTTTATTTTTTATTTTTATTTTTCATTTTTTTTTTTTTTACAACATTTTTCACTTTCATGTTTGGTATCGTTGGAACGGCCATGCTCTGGCCGATCCAACCATACCTAACATTAACCCCTAACTGCCACGGATCGGGACATAGGGAGTTCATTGGAACTCCCTATCTCCACAGGTGGTGGCAGTTAGGGGTTAAGTCCAGGACTGGTGTCATCGTGCTACGCACGATGACGCCAGTCCTCAGGGGGAGTTCCCGGAGGCTTGGCCGACATCCAAGATGTCGGCCAGCTCCGGGAAAGGATCGCGAACCGGCGCTTTTCAGCGCCGATTCGCGATCCAGCTCCCCAGGGGTTAATGCCAGGCATCATTTGGAAGGGCAGGCTGTGCCCCTCCAAATGATGCCTGGGTTAACCCCCGCAGAGCCGCCGATCGGGAGGGAGAGAGGTCCGAAGGACCTCCCCCCCTCCCTTTCAGGCGCCTCCTCCGCACATGCGGGGGGGGGGGGGGCGCCTGAATTAGGTGTCATCGCGCTGCCGCGATGACACCTAATTCCGGCGGTTGCGGTCCCGGATGCCGGGCTGACAGAGGATGTCAGCCCGCACCGGGGGGGGGGCAGCGATCGGCCGGAACCCGGCCGAACGCTGACCCCAATGGGAGGACGCGCTCAGCGCGTCCTCCGCATACCAGCGGGAATGCTGAGGATGCGCTGAGCGCGTCCTCAGCATCGAAGTGGTTAATCGAAAAACCAAAATAATTTTTTTATTTACTTTATAAAGGAGCACTATCAGGGTTATTCAGAGAGGTGAAAACCTTGAGAATGACTGGAGAATTGAAAATTCTAGGTCAAAATAGTCAAACCAGAAAAATTCTCCCATTTATCTCACTTTCCAAATCAGCTATTTGGTCTAGATTGTTCATTCTCCTGCCAATTCTCAAGGTTTCCACCTCTCTGAATAACTCTATATGTAGAACTCAATCCCTCCCTTTTCCTTACATAACTTTATAGGCATATTATGGGTAAGTAGTCAATGTAATAGAGCAGCAGGAAATGCTAGCAGAATGCTTGGTTGTGTAGGGAGAGGTATTAGCAGTAGGAAAAGGGAAGTGCTCATGCCACTGTACAGAGCACTGGTGAGACCTCACTTGGAGTACTGTGTGCAGTACTGGAGACCGTATCTCCAGAAGGATATAGACCTCTTAGCGAGAGTTCAGAGAAGGGCTACTAAAATGGTGTACGGCTTGAAGGAGAAAAGTTACCAGGAAAGGCTTAATGATCTTAACATGTACAGCTTGGAAAAAAGACGAGACAGAGGAGATATGATAGAAACATTTAAATACGTAAAGGGAATCCACAAGGTAGAGGAAGGGAGTATATTTAAAAGGAAACAAAATAGCAAAACAAGAGGACATAGTCTTAGATTAGAGGGGCAAAGGTTTAAAAGTAACATCAGGAAGCATTATTTTACTGAGAGGGTGGTGGATACATGGAACAGCCTTCCAGTAGAAGTGGTAGAGGCCAAAACAGTGATTGAATTTAAGCAGGCATGGGATAGGCATAAGGCTATCCTAAACAAAAGATAAATCCAGGTAAAGTATCCATGTAATTGGGCAGACTAGATGGGCCGAAAGGTTCTTATCTGCCGACATTTTTCTATGTTATATGTTTCTATATTGTGTATATCTCACAATTTGGGTACTAACCAGGTATGAGAGCGTCTAAGAGTGATGGATTGATCCTTCGTGCGTAGCTCAAACCCATGTCTGCTTTCACCTGAACGAACGCTACTATGAGCACTTGGATAGACATAAGGTCAGCACTGATGCAGGGTGAGAATGGGTAGGGGTACTGCACGCAGCCTGACCCCTTTAATAAGCTAAAGTAGTCAGGGCACGTAGACTGCCCCTTTAAAATAAATTCACAACCAAACTGAGAGGAAGGAAGGACTGGAGGCGGGAGGGAGTGAGTGTTGACAAGAGACCAGACCTGAACGTGGAAGGGAGTTTGGGGAAGACACCAGGCCAAAGGGATGGAAGGAAACGAGGGATGCACAGATACCACATTTTTAGGACTGAGTACAAGTACCGATACTTTTATTTAAAAAGGCATGTGACCCCTTCCCAATAAATAATTTAAAATTTTTGCTGAAAACCTGTCCAGTTTATGTTGTTAATATTGAAATGTATGGCCAGGCACCCCTCATCTCAGATACATGTACACAGACCTCAGAACAGACATACGAATAAATATATGTCTGGTCTCATTGATTGATTTAGATAGATATATCTAGGTCTGGTCTGAGGGTGTGTGTACACATATACACACACGCATGGATGGATCAGACATAGATAGATATATCTATCAGACCTCAGACCAGACATACCCAGTCCTCAGACCAGACACTGGGGAAGCTGGCCGGATGCAGTTAAAAGCATTTTGCCAGTGGTCCCCTCTGGCTGCTGACCACGTTACCAAGCGGTTGCAGGGCATTGATGCGCTCCCACGAGATCTCGGCTGGAGGCAGCGTCACAGCCCGGCGGCCGCTCGGTAACACGCCCCGCCGGAGGGGGGCGCTGGCCTAATGCTTTCAATGCATGCGGGCAGCTTCCCCAGCCCTGCGGCCCAGCGCAGGCTTCCGGTATCGGGGGGGGGGGGGGGAGAGGTATCGGGAATTTGGATGAGTACCAAGTACTCGTGCAAATGGCAGTATTGGCACCAATACGATACTAGTATCGGTGCATCCCTACTGGAAACTCCCGATTGGAGAGAGGGAGGCACAGAGGGAGGTGGCACAGGATTCCGGCTCCAAATAATGATAAAACATCAGCGATACAGCTCCTCCACCCAGTGGCAGTAGCCCAGGGTCTGTGCTATAGTTCTGCTACTGTTCTGAACACAAAAAAAACAAACAAACAAACTGGTTATGTCTGACATAACCCTACAACTAAATCATACTGTGTAAAGCATGAGCAGGTCTTCTCCAATCAGCTCAGAAGTAGTGTCTGAGGTTGTGATAACGCTCCAAATGAAGGTCGTGCTATGTATAGAAAACTGAATTGTGTAACTTGTCCAGCAAAAGACGGTCACACCCCACACCATGCTGCCCGCAAGGCCACCGATGCACCCCAGAACTCTGGACCGAGCCTGCTCTTAGCTCGATACTGAGGAGCAAGCAGAGAGGAGACTAGTGTCAGGAGCAATCAAGACCAATTCAAACCAGCCCCACCAAGGAGTGTACCTCGCCCATGGGCTATGGCTGGGGGCACTGACACCCCGGCGTTGGGATGTCTGGGGAAGGCAGGATGTGCGGGCTTACCGGATTCGGTGTTGCAGATAAGGCTGTATAGTTTTCCATTAAAAAAAATCCATTATTTTCACCCTACACGGTATCGACAAATGACGGGTGTGCTGGGAGCTAAATTCACACTTTTCCTCAGCAGCCCCAGAGCAAGAAAGATTCCATCGACGGATCTACTCAGTAGCGGGATCCGTCACAGAGATTAACAACGTATAACTCAGTTTTACGTTAAAAACAGTGTATGTTGTACACAGATTAAATTGGTTAACGAAAATAGTTGTCAACTATTTTTATTATTGATTAGTGGTTTCAGATATATATATTTTACATTCCACAGACATGCATGTATGCTTATACTTTTACCAGATTTTAGCAGAGCTGGCCAACCTTGGTCCTTCAGATTTTTTTGAAACTAGATTTCCCACAAAGTTCTGTTGACCTAATGAGTGGCTGAGCACCAAGGGAGGTGTACCTCCTTAACATCTAGAGGGCCAAGGTTGAGACCCTGAGTTAGAGGAACTGATTGAAATAATTGAGAGACAGAAAAATGGAAGTGGTTAGTAAGAATTGTTAGTCTAATAAGAAAGTATTGGTCTCTGAATAAAAAAGGAGGTATGGAGAGCTTGGAAAATCATGTAGGGATATATAGTACGATCCAATCTACTTACGGTATCCTGTGGCAGAATCCCGGTCACTCTGCTCTTTGCTGATGAACATAGTAAGTGCAGAATATGGAACATGGAAACACTGCAAGAAAGAAATACAGTGTTTGATGCCAGAAATACTACACAGGAAGGATTTTACCCATCATATCTCACTGTTGCCATAGTATAATGGTCTATCTCTACATGTACTCACAGTAACAAGTGTCTGGAAGAGGCAGTAGAAGGTCAGGTACCACACAATCTGCCAGCTTGACAGATCAGGAACATACCAGGCCAGGAAGTAAGTCAGGACAGCGAAGGGAGTGGAGAAAATAATCCTGCAAGAGGGAAATGGAGTGTGAGAAGAGAGAAAAAGAGAAGCTCTGCAAACAAACTTTATAAAATTTGTTCCTCGTAATCAAAGGGTGATGATGGGGGAATTTTTTGAAAACCTAAGGGTTAGTTAGCAAAAACAGCCTAGAAGACATGAAATGTTTAAGCTGCAACAGAACCTGTTACAGTATATACTAGCTTCAACGACGTTGACAAACATTTCTTTTATTTCACTTTAAATCCAATATTCCAGTTCACTTATCAAAGCGCAAATTAATTATAAAAAAAAGGCATCTTTGACAACATTGATAAAGCATGATGTAATTTTTTAATCTTTACTGGGTTATCGAGCAAAAATACTACATGTCCTTTATTAGCTCACTCATCCATTATCTACAATCAAAATTTATATATAAACAAAATCAGAATAAGGGCACTCTGGGTAAAAAAAAAAAAAAAAAAAATTACGGGGGGGAGAGAACGACTAGAGGTTAATAATTAGCCACTCAACCCCCCCCCACCCATTTTTGATTTAATAGTAAAAACCTCCTACAATGGGCCCCTTCACAGCACCCCTCGGGTGGGCAATGCCAGCATCTGAGAGACTAGCACGCATGCAGTCAACCAAGTACTTTGCAATGCTGTTACATTTAGGCTGGTGTCAGACGAGTGCATTTTATATGGACGCACATTCTGACAGAAGACGCAGTAGTGGCCACACAGTCAGTTTTTGTGACAGATGTTATTTTTGACTGATGGATGGAAAATAAATTCAAATGAAAAAACATTTTGTCCGTCAAAAATGCTGGATGTATAAATGCAGTCCGTCTGACCACGTTCCACCACTCACACACAAAGCTATGCGGACGTGGCGGATGTGGCGCACTCCGCATGTCCGTTCCAGCGGTTTTACGTTCTTGCCTAACCTGTGTCCGTTTGCCACGTCCATTGTGCGTCTGCACGTCTGTGTGGACGTACTTCGCGTGTGGGTCTCTATTGATCATAATTGTATGCTACAACAGACGTTAAAATGTGCAGCAACACGGACGTGATCAGTGCGCTCGTCTGACACAAGCCTTTAGAGGTAACAAAGAGATTGTTGATTCAAACAGCGGCAACACCTAAAGAATGTTGGGGTGCAACTGTTCTGTTACTATGCACCCAAACCTCAGAAAGCCTTCATGTCATGTCTCCCTCCCTTCCAACTTGAAGGCTGTCAGGGAAGGCTGTACAACAGTCAAAGGGATGGGAGACTTGGGCGCAACAAAATAAAGAAAAAGTGAGTGAGGCAGGATTATAGATAGCCTAGGTCAGCGTTTCCCAAATCCAGATCTCAGGACCAGCTCACAGGCCAAGTTCACCAGATATCTAAAAGTACAGCACCGGTGATATCATGTGCTGCTCAGTGGTTCCCAACCGCGGTCCTCAAGTCCCCCTAACAGGCCAGGTTTTAAGGATCACCTTGGGGAAATGCAGACTGAATCCTGCAATAACGGAGCAGCAAATCATATCACCTGTGCTGTGCTTCAGATGCCTGCCAAACCCAACCCGTTAGGGGTACTTGAGGACCGCAGTTGGGATCCACTGGCCTAGACGTCACATCTTTTCAATTTACCAACCACACCATGATCTATACAATTTTTTATTTTCAGGGTTCTATAATGCACAAATTCCACACTTGCCTCGGTCTACATATACACAGGTATTTACTAGCCCACCTTTGGTTTTAAAAATGTAAACACTAAAATCGACATGGTTGGTCCTTAAGGAGTTAATACACAGGCCAGACAACTATACCCAAGTGCACGCCTATTAATGCTTTCCCCATAGACATATAGAAAGAATCTAGAATAACCTCCCCCCCCCCCAGGAATTCAAAAATATTCCCATGAAATGAATTCTTGCGAGTGACTAATAGTTTTTTTCAGGTGCCATTTCAAGCTTAAGCATGCTATTTACTGACAAGGAGATATTTTTAAGTTTCCCCAAAACATTTCTTTTTCCCTTTGTGGTTATAAAATGCATATTCTGAAGAGCCATTCATTTGAAACCTTTTGTATATCGTACAAGCGAGGTACGCACTAAGCTGATACACATCGCTGGAGCGGCAACTGCTGCCAAAAGATAAAACAAAACGTGTTCTGTTTGGTAAAGCGAGGCAAGGCGTATCACGTTCGTATTCGGCTTCTCCCTCGCAAGTGTATACTTTTCACCATTGTACAGTAAAAAGGTCTGATGGGTGTGTGCTCACCCTTGTCAACGTATGAAAACTATATTAAGCTGTCTGTTTAATGTCAGTATTTCTCGACAACACAGAAACGAAGCAAGCCATCACCCATCTAGATTGTAAATTCCCACGGGAATAGGGCCCTCATATCCTCCTGTATCTGCTGGCAGGAATACTGACCTGTCTCCTGTATGTAACACAGAACTGTCCTGTCTTTACCCATTGCACCTTGTACAGCACTGCGGAATGTGTTGGCGCTTAATAATAATATGGAGTCATGTGCTAGAAACGAAGGCAATAAGGTTTAACGTCCAACAGCTACATAGTAAAACGTCCATTCTAATAGATCTCGTTTACAATTTCAGATTCAATTGTTTACAGTCGTTATTCACGAAGCGGCGAACTGGTAGAAAAGTGCAAGGTGATTGCAGATCTTGGGTCAGAAGAGCTTAATGGGAACATTCTTTTAACCTGTTTTGGCTTAAAAATGTTCATTTCTCCACTAGTTTACTCCTTAGCAAATAACCCTAGGATAGAAAGTTATTTATACGCAGGCCTGACCTTCTTGTAATGGTTTTCCTTTGAGCTAAATTCACTAGAGCTGTATGAAAGAAATGAGCCGTGAGATCAAAGGGATCGATCAGCCTTAAAGTTTAAAATCGCCACAGGCTGGATTTCCAAAAGGTTAAAATGTTCAAAGATATGACACTTTGGGATAGATCAGTCTTAAAAAAGGCAAAAAAAAAAATCACGATCAGATCCCACAGCTCATTTCTAGATCAAGCAGGGAGATCTAGTGAATCTATACTCTATTGCAATTAAATGTTCTGGGCTGTGATTTCACAAATAAATAAAATGGCAATATGCAGAGAAAGCTCGCGGCTGGACTGAAGAGCAGAGACTTCAAGGTGCACTGGGCATCATGTAGGTGTTGAGCGATCTAGTTACCATCTGTTAATTCACTGTATTAAAAAGGTTACCACAGCACGGTATTACTGATCTAGACAACACAGGGATTATACGCCCAGCCTGTTTTACATACAATAAGCTTAGTACATCGATTTATTCTCCCTTATATAGATTTCAAAACGGTAATGATGACACCCTGTGCATTCTGTAGAAAGAAAATGTATATACTTGAGAGGCTGCATGTGGGCTTGCCCTTTAGTAACCCAGACCCAGCTGTGGTTGAATCACTCACAGATTCTATTCTGACTGGCTGTGGTTTAAACACACCCTGCTCTCGGATTGGCTGGTTTCAGTGGTGTGTTCTAGTCTAAGAGGTGGAAGAATGTTAACTCCTTCCACCCCCCCCCTCCTCCTCTGCGACATCAGGAGAGTGCGCGTCATATGGTTAAGTGACACATCCTTCCACACTGTACTTTTATAGGAAGAAAAAACAACAAAAAAAAAAAAAAAACACTCCATTGACTAGATCTACAGCTCATCGTAACACAGGACACCTTATAGTGTAGACTAGAGTGCATTATAATAACCCCTGAATTTTTACCTTAAATAATAGGTCTTTTTCCAGCTAAACATAAATTATACACAGTAGCAGTGAGCAAGAAAGGGTTTGTTTTTGAAAGTCACCTGTCATATGTATTTTGACACCAACACCAGCCCCCCTCCTGATTTGTATTGGTAGAACATACATATTTTTTCTCATAGGCGTGTACACGTTACATTACGGTGTTCATTTTAATGAAACAAATAAAGACGCAAGAAGGGTCAAATCAGGACCTAAAATGCCAAAATCAGGTACAGCTTTCTTTGCAGGTAGGCGCACACACACACACAATGATAAAATTATTATTGCAGAGGCCATTTACAGGTCACAGCAATTCAGAGAACTGCATCCCAGAGCAGATGCCACATTCCCCATATGGATGCAAAAAAAGAAAAGAAAGGGAAATTGCTGACTAAATTTGCATGTTTTATCCAGAGTTCTGTGCTGCATATGGGGAATGTAGCACATGTACCGGCTGAGTGGAGTAGAGGGAACATCACGGCTCTATGACTGGAGACAGGTTTGAATCCCGGCAAGAGCACCTCTCCAGTAAGTACCGGCTGGGTGGAGTAGAGGTAACATCACTGCTCTGCATGGGGAGAGCCTGTGGAGACATGGGTTCGATCCCGACGAGCCCCTCTCCAGTAAGTGTCCTTGGCAAGACACCTAACGGTACATACTCGCCACCCAGGACATACTTGAAAACTAGAGAAATCTCAATGTATCCTTCCTGGTAAAATCCTTTCTCAAAAAATAAATTATATATAGTCCTGCACAATGAAACCACAACCGGGAGAGCCTCGCGTATACTCCAAAAAGGAGCCACTAAAAATGTATGAAAATGATCCACAAGCACCATTTTTCCATATCACGCTTGGGTAATGTCAGTGGTACTCGCAGGAAACACTTTACAAGCTTTGTGACGTTCCAAGGAAATGCTCGTTAGAGCAACACGTAGACTAGAGTTTGATGGAAGATTACAAACGAGGAAGCACTGGTGGTGATGCAAGTTTATGGTCAGTAAGAAGAGGAAATGACTTCACGTAAACACGGCTTATTGAAACGGTTCAAAAATAAAAAGGAATTATTCATGTGGTGTGACCAGCACCCACTACTGCTAAAAAGGAGTGGGGAAAAAATGCTTGGTTTCTGAATCATTCCTATATCCAAGAACCCAAGTCTATACAGAAGATGGGAAATAACCATTACGTGTCCCGTATCTAGACACATGGCTCACGTGAAGCTTTAACGCACAGGCGGTGACAGCATTCAGTACATTGTACTTTCTTGCATAATTTTTCTTTCAGACTTCAGATAGAGCGAAGGTAAAGCATACACCTCAGTGTTTATGTGCAGATAATGTACACTCCGTGCATACCTGTATCCTCAATTAACCTTGCCATTCGAGATAAGAACACAAGAAAATACACAGCGCAGGCTTCATTCAGAAGATATGCTACTGTCCAGCCTCCTGTTCAACAGCGTTGACGTGTACATAACATCACACTGCTTGCCTGTCACCATAGCTACTTCATTTCAAGGGATGACGCACGGTGCAGCTCTTTCAGGAGCAATTTTTGGGGCCCATTCAGATAAGCAAACCTGATCCCAGCAGCCTGGCTCACACCGCCCCTGCCATTACTACTATTATAGGTATGGCTACGTTCCTTGCTAGTCAGGAATCAATGACTAAATGCAGCTTGATCACAGCCACACGACGACTCAAGGGGGATCTGAGAATTAAATCACATGGTTAGTTAGTATCAGGGCGTTTTTGTGATTATATTGGAGCCAACGGACTGTCTCTGCTCCTTTCCCCATTATTAATAAGCTCCAATAGGTTTAGGAATACTTCATCAAAATTTGTTTGTTTCCTTCACCGTACAAACAACAAAACATAAAACGCGAGACCTGATACAGCCCAATCATTCATTTTGGAGAGGTGCTCGTCGGGATCGAACCCATGACTCCACAGGCTCTCTCCACGCAGAGCAATGAGGTTACCTCTACTCCATCCAGTCGGCATTTAATGGATTCCATACAACACAAAAGTATTGTAATCGATAATAAAAAAAATAAAAACATTCAAAAAGAGTCTGTTTGCAGTTGTTGCCACAATGACAAACTTTGGCATTTCAATAATATAATAAAAAAATATATAAAAAAAAATAATGGAGAAAGAAACTCAAATGACAGCAGACGCAGCTGGAGAAGCTTCACTGATGAAGTTTCTCTTGCAGTCATTTGAATTTTTCTTTTTGAAATGCTGATGTTTGCTGCCACTGTTTACAACTACAGTAAACACCAGCGCCTTCTTCAGTAACCCCCCAGTGTGTCTGTACATTTCTTGCGCCACCACCTTCCCACCCAGCCCACATGCACCCGCTACATCACATACCGTAGATACTCGAGTATAGCGCGACCCAAATATAACACGATGGATAGAGATTTATTATGGAAATGAGAGCATACTCAAGACTCGAATATAACACGAGGAGCAAAATTATAGAAGTATACTGTACCGGAAAACAATTTAAAATCCTTTCAGGGTCTCTTAACACAGTCAGGCTCCCCGTCAGGCCAGGGTGCTCTGCTCTACAATGATTGTTGTTACTACGTATGAAGCCACCAGCCACCCATCTGCTTACTTGCGATAAGTTGGCCGGCGGAGCGAGATGACCAACGCAGTGGATCATTCATCAATAGCCAGCACGCCGGGGAGGTGACTTTTCTGACCTGCGGCTCCAGCAGGCAGGCAGGCTCATCCACCGTGTCGTCCGCCAATAGTCAGCCCCCCCCCCAACCGAGCTCCTAACGTCACTGCGCGATTCTCCTCATATTTCAGAATGTGAGGAGAATCGCGCAATGTGTCTGCAGTGATGTCAGGATGGAGCAACAACATGGTGGGGCCGACTATTGGTGGACGACGCAGTGCCTGCCTGCTGGAGCCGGAGGTCAGAAAATTACACCTCCCGACGTGCTGCGCGGAGCGAGGGTGCATGCTCAGTTTTAAGCCAATCTTGAATGATTTGGGTTAAACCGAGCGTGCCCTCTGGCTGTGATGGATCCCACCTCTCCCGGGAGTTCCTGAAGTGTTTGCGGGCGTCAGGGAAACTACCGGAACTTCTGGGAGGTTTGGGATCCCTGAGCAAGACCAATTTTTTTTTCACGTGATGCAGATGTCGCGAATATAATGCGACCCCTCCAATTTTAAGGTAAATTTTTGTCAACAAAATCTAGCGGTATACTCAAGTATCTACAGTACTCTATTTTTCCTCACCTAGCGTGTCAGCCCTCTCCTCTTAGAATGTAAACTCTGGAGCAGGGTCCCCTCTCCTTTTAGATTGTAAGCTCTGGGGCAGGGTCCCCTCTCCTCTTACATTGTAAACTCTGGGGCAGGGTCCCCTCTCCTCTTAGATTGTAAGCTCTGGAGCAGGGTCCCCTCTCCTTTTAGATTGTAAGCTCTGGAGCAGGGTCCTCTCTCTTACTTTTCTGTGCGTTTAACATGTATATTTGTTATTCTGTCTCTCCCATTGTACAGCGCTACAGAACTTGCTAGTGCTTTAAAATACATGTAACTCTCCGTGCATCCTCAGAGTCAGAACTTTAACACATACCATGGCATGAGTCGGCCCATTCTGCTCCAACGGCTTTTACTGACAAAGAATCCGACCAGCGGATCTGTGATAGCATCCCAAACCCGGCCCGTGAAGAGGATGATGGATGCGTGGGAAGGTGCCATCTGCAGAGAGGTACAAGAGACTGTTAGAGAACTCTGACAGTGCACCTCTAGTAAGTGGAGGACACACAGGATTAAACCCATCCTGGGTTTGAGTGACAGATTTCAGACATTAAATGTTAGGAATGCAATAATAATGAGATATTTGAAATCCAGGCAAAAAGACACGATCCTTGGTACGAAAGGTTGTTACCTGCACGACATCGAGTAGGAAGATCTGTAGGAAGAATCCCAGCGCCGTGCCGGTGATCTGGTATGGTGCTCCTCCAACGGCATAGCAAATCTTACTGCAGACTGAAAGCTTGTGCTTCCCCGACCGACCCTACGAACAAACCAACATACATGTCAAGGAAGATTCTGTGTAATAAGGATCAGACCTACAGTTGTGTTCAAAATTATTCAACCCCCAATGCTGTAAAGGGTTTTAGGGAATTTAGTGTACATTTGTAATTGTATTCAGAATGAAATCCTACAAGGACTTTTTAAAGAACCATATGCAACTAAAATGACATCAATTGGTTTTGTAATACAGTAGTAAACGTTTCTTTTGTGAATTCTTCATTGACACAATTATTCAACCCCTTAAAGACTACCACTCTGAAGAACAGAGGTTCATTCAAGTGTTTTCAATCAGGTATTGAAAACACCTGTGGATGTCACGGAGCAGCAATAAAGCATAATAAGCACCAATTAGGCAGCTTTAAAATGACTGTGATACTCAGCTCCTTCTAGACATTTACTGGTGTGGTTACAAACATGGTGAAGTCAAGAGAATGGTCCAGGAAGACAAGAGAAGAGGTAATTACTCTTCACAGGAAGGGCAATGGCTATAAGAAGATTGCAAAGATGTTAAACATACCAAGAGAGACCATAGGAAGCATCATTCGCAAATTCAAGGCAAAGGGCACTGTTGAAACGCTACCTGGTCGTGGCAGAAAGAAGATGCTGACTTCGACTGCTGTGCGCTACCTGAAGCGTAGAGTGGAGAAAAGTCCCCATGTGACTGCTGAGGAACTGAGAAAAGATTTGTCAGATGTGGGTACTGAAGTTTCAGCTCAGACAATACGGCGCACACTGCGTAATGAAGGCCTCCATGCCAGACCTCCCAGGTGCACCCCCTTGCTGTCTCCAAAGAATAAGAAGAGTCGACTGCAGTATGCCAAAAGTCATGTGGACAAACCACAGAAGTTTTGGGATAGTGTTCTGTGTACTGATGAAACAAAATTAGAACTGTTTGGGCCCATGGATCAACGCTATGTTTGGAGGAGGAAGAACAAGGCCTATGAAGAAAAGAACACCTTGCCTACTGTGAAGCATGGCGGGGGGTCAATCATGCTTTGGGGCTGTTTTGCTTCTGCAGGTACAGGGAAGCTTCAGCGTGTGCAAGGTACCATGAATTCTCTTCAGTACCAGGAGATATTGGATGACAATGTGATGCAGTCCGTCACAAACCTGAGGCTTGGAGACGTTGGACCTTTCAACAGGACAATGATCCCAAGCATACCTCCAAGTCCACTAGAACATGGTTGCAGATTAAAGGCTGGAACATTTTGGAGTGGCCATCGCAGTCACCTGACTTAAATCCGATTGAGAACCTCTGGTGGGACTTAAAGAAAGCAGTTGCAGTGCGCGAGCCTAAGAATGTGACTGAACTGGAGGCTTTTGCCCATGACGAATGGGCGAAGATACCCGTAGATCGCTGCAAGACACTTGTGTCAAGCTATGCTTCACGTTTAAAAGCTGTTATAACTGTAAAAGGATGTTGTACTAAGTACTAAGATTGAATGTCACTTGGGGGGTTGAATAAAACTGATAATGATGTGAGCACAGAAAAGACATTTGTGGTTATTTCATTATAAATGTTATGTTATATTGTGTCTGACCTACACGTGCCTCTTTGATTTAATTGTAAGCAAGATGACTGAATGATCAAAATCAATGTCAAACTGGCCAAAACACTCAATTTCAGTGGGGGTTGAATAATTTTGAACACAACTGTATATTGCAAGGCTAAAAATGTGAATTAATGCAAGAGAAGCCGTGAATAGCCAGGCCTTGGATTTGCATTTACACATACAGTTGTGTTCAAAATTATTCAACCCCCAATGCTGTAAAGGGTTTTAGGGAATTTAGTGTACATTTGTAATTGTATTCAGAATGAAATCCTACAAGGACTTTTTAAAGAACCATATGCAACTAAAATGACATCAATTGGTTTTGTAATACAGTAGTAAATGTTTCTTTTGTGAATTCTTCATTGACACAATTATTCAACCCATTAAAGACTACCACTCTGAAGAACAGAGGTTCATTCAAGTGTTTTCAATCAGGTATTGAAAAGACCTGTGGATGTCACGGAGCAGCAATAAAGCATAATAAGCACCAATTAGGCAGCTTTAAAATGACTGATACTCAGGTTTTGGGATAGTGTTCTGTGGACTGATGAAACAAAATTAGAACTGTTTGGGCCCATGGATCAACGCTATGTTTGGAGGAGGAAGAACAAGGCCTATGAAGAAAAGAACACCTTGCCTACTGTGAAGCATGGTGGGGGGGTCAATCATGCTTTGGGGCTGTTTTGCTTCTGCAGGTACAGGGAAGCTTCAGCGTGTGCAAGGTACCATGAATTCTCTTCAGTACCAGGAGATATTGGATGACAATGTGATGCAGTCCGTCACAAACCTGAGGCTTGGGAGACGTTGGACCTTTCAACAGGACAATGATCCCAAGCATACCTCCAAGTCCACTAGAGCATGGTTGCAGATTAAAGGCTGGAACATTTTGGAGTGGCCATCGCAGTCACCTGACTTAAATCTGATTGAGAACCTCTGGTGGGACTTAAAGAAAGCAGTTGCAGTGCGCAAGCCTAAGAATGTGACTGAACTGGAGGCTTTTGCCCATGACGAATGGGCGAAGATACCCGTAGATCGCTGCAAGACACTTGTGTCAAGCTATGCTTCACGTTTAAAAGCTGTTCTAACTGTAAAAGGATGTTGTACTAAGTACTAAGATTGAATGTCACTTGGGGGTTGAATAAAACTGATAATGATGTGAGCACAGAAACGACATTTGTGGTTATTTCATTATAAATGTTCTGTTATATTTGTCTGACCTACACTTGCCTCTTTGATTTAATTGTAAGCAAGATGACTGAATGATCAAAATCAATGTCAAACTGGCCAAAACACTCAATTTCAGTGGGGGTTGAATAATTTTGAACACAACTGTACGTCTCTAAATATGGGCACTGTGCAAGGTTACACGCAGCCTAGCGGAAAGGGTAAAGCAGCAATACATAAAACAAGTCATGGGAAGCATGAAGCAGAGGAAAAAATCATAAGTCACTGCATGAACAGGAATGTTAATACGTCTCAGTCACATGGTGTCAAGGAAAAGTCAGTACAGCATGTGCCGTGGACAGCCTGAGCTGATTACATAGCATGGCGGCCAAGCAAATGTTTTCCAGCATGTAGTGAGAGTTTATATTGTGTATGAGGGGTATATCATCATAATAGAAAGATCATGTGTCTGACAATATGACATGTTAGGTCCTGTGCGCATGGAACAGACAGACATGTATTAATAGGCACACACCCATAACTAAATGGAAAGTAAAATGGAATAAATGCCAGGAATGTCTTCTGGTGGTGCCAAGTAAACACAGATGAAAGACAGACCCGCTCGCAGGGCAGGGATTGGATTAGTTTTAAAGGGATGTTGTATAGACTCCTATTAAAATCAAAACAATGCTATGAATTATATTCCCCGAGTGACGGAGCGAGGAAGATTTTCCGGTTCCTCCATTTCTCCTTGACTGTCAAAAGACGTACGGGCAGGTCTCAGCTCTTTAAAGGTTATTCCGTGAGCCGCGCTTTTACTGAACTACAAATATCAACATTTAAAGCTTGTATATAAAACAAATCAAGGTCACAGACGTTCCGAGGTGGAATTTAAGGTTTGTTCCTTGAAGAGGACAGCCGATCCCCACCAGGTGGAAAATATGCGAAGCACATGCCCTCAATACAAGGAAGTTAATGGTGTGGCTTTCTTGATCGTTAAACGATCTTTTTCGAATGCAAAGAAAAGCATAACCCCATGCACAGACGCGGTGGATCAGTATACAGCGGGGATTGCGGTACAGTCATACAGTGGACATTAAACCCAGCACAGCAGTGACGTTGCGCCCTATTGTGTGTATACATAGTAAATCCGGCAGAGAATGCATGTGGAGATGATGGAATCATTGACATACAGTAGGCGTCTCCTGCTGTATCCTGGGGACGCGGCCAGAAAAAGAAAGGAAAGAGTAATCACAGGACAGCACACTGAGACAACTTTATAGACGCTTGATGGAGTAAACGTGGAGTGATGCGGTAACACGCCCTGAACATACATGGAGTAAACGTGGAGTGATGCGGTAACACGCCCTGAACATACACGCTCCACCACAACTCACACAGTACGCCAGACACTGGCAGCTACCTTGCACACCATATGCCAGGAAACTACATTTCCCAGCATGTTCTGCCAGCTTTAACGAGAAATGCACTTCCTGAAAGGATGTCAAGGTGAGCCGTCAATACCAGCCACCATATAATGCAATGACATTCAGCACACTGAGGACACAGACACTCGACCACTTCAATTCAACGTGTTCCTTACAGGAACAAGAATAATGACAAGTGGGAACAATGCATGGGATGAAAGACAGCCTGCCCAGTGCAGCAAGGCTATATATGTGTTTATATGGCAGGAAAATGACGTGTGACCATGAAAGATATAGGATTGTACAAGGAAACCAGCAGGGAGGAGGATACTGGCACAGCACACTCAGTAAGAGCAAACACATTGGAACACACACATATACACAATGTATCACACCACAATGACCCCCCCCCCCCCCAGCAAGCAGCACTAAATGTATAATGCAGGGGTTATAAAGCAGAGCAACCATAAAATGCATCCACTCACACAAACACAGAGAGACCCCCACTCACAGGGAGACCCCCCCCCCACTCACACAGAGAGACCTCCCACCTACTCTCTCACAGAAACACACAGAGAGACCCCCCCCCCCACTCACACAGAGAGACCTCCCACCTACTCTCTCACAGAAACACACAGAGAGACCCCCCCATCACAGGAACACAGATGACTCCACTCACATATGAGAAGTCAGTCCCTCACGGGGGGGGGTGTTAATGAGGCAGGGGGAGCTGACCTTGCTGGCGTTCTGATGGGGGTCCAACAGGCCGGTACAGGAGGCTTGCTCGGATTGCTTCTCCATCCCTAGTAGCAGCTCCACACACCCACAGACTGAATGAATGAGAATGAGCAGAGCTCCCGACGCGAACCCGCGAACCACGCCCCTCAAACAGGCCGCATCCGAGTCCAGCCAATGAATAGTGAGTGTATCCCCCGGTCGGAAGCTCAGCTCACATGCCGCGGGAGGGTGTGCGGTGGGCATATGCCTCTTCTGTATGCTGCTGCCAGTTGGTTTCATTTATTTCTGTCATGCCCCCCTTTTTGTCAGTAGGAATGGAAGTGACCTGCCATGAGACCACCGATTCTCTAGAGCCTCTCAAGGAGCAGCCCCGCCACCCAATCTGTGCCTTTGGTATTAACACCACGGTGTCCCATGCTAATGTGTCAGCACTGGGTGGTTCTGTGCAATCCACAGAGAGGGATGAGGCTCTAAGCCAGGAGTCAGCAACACTTACAGGTCTATTCAAAGAAAGGTGAAACTCAGGAGAATTGACTGGAGAAGTGAAAATTCTGGGTCAAAATAGCCAAACCAGAAAAATTCTCTCATTTATGTCACTTTCCAAATCGGCTATTTGGTCTATATTGTTGTGCCAATTCTCCTGGTTTTCACCTTTCTCTGAATAACCCTGTAGGTATTCCATATGTTTTGGATATTTTTTTCCCATGATGCTCTGCCACTTATTAAGCTTGCAGAATCTCAAGGGAGAAGTAATTCCAAAACATCAGCAGAGTCAAGTTTCAAAACCTTTTTTTAAACCTTCCTATTTGGGTTCAGGGTGTGCTGTGTATCAGGGCTATTCAAAGAAAGGTGAAACTTAGGAGAATGACTGGAGAACTGAAAATTCTAGGTCAAAAATCGCCGAACCAGAGAAATTCTCCCTTTTTATCTCACTTTCCAAATCGGCTATTTGGTCTAGATTGTTCTCTTCTGCCAATTCTCCGGTTTCACCTTTCTTTCAGTAGACCTGTGTGTTTCTGCTAGGGGTCAAGTCCAGTGGGAACTCAGTTTGCGCACTATTTTTGCAGAACAAACTGAATTCCCATTGGTCCTGTACAGTGGCGTAACAACCGGGGGGCAGCCGGTGCAGGCACCCCGGGCATAGGGCCGAGGTGGGGCGCCGGAGACCTGGCTGGGGGACAGGGCTCGAGTCCTGCGGGAACGCAGGTTCCCGCCGTGGACCGAGTCCGACAAAGTGAGCACAGGGGAGGGGGGCAATTGCCAGCGGCCGCATTGCTATCCTACGAGCGGCTACCAGCATGAAGCTCTGCCGCTCGGATGGGGATCTATCCACCATCCAGCCGCGATCTCGCGAGATCTGGCTGGTGGTTAGATCCCCAGCCGCGCAGCAGAGCTTATGCTGGCGACCGCTCAAGGATGAAAAGCACGCGGCCGCCGGCATTGACAAGGAGAGGTGAGCTGGGGCAAAAATATCCATGTGTGAGAGCTAGGGGGCAAATATATGCATGTGTGAGAGCTGGGGGGCAAATACATCCATGGATGAGAGCTGGGGGGCAAATACGTCCATGTGTGAGAGCTAGGGGGCAAATATATGTATGTGTGAGAGCTGGGGGCAAATACATCCATGTGTGAGAGCTGGGGGCAAATATATCCATGTGTAAGAGCTGGGGGCAAATATATCCATGTGTGAGAGCTGGGGCAAATATATCCATGTGTGAGAGCTGGGGGGCAAATACATCCATGTGTGAGAGCTGGGGGGCAAATACATCCATATGTGAGAGCTAGGGGGCAAATATATGTATGTGTGAGAGCTGGGGGCAAATACATCCATGTGTGAGAGCTAGGGGGCAAATATATGTATGTGTGAGAGCTGGGGGCAAATACATCCATGTGTGAGAGCTGGGGGCAAATATATCCATGTGTGAGAGCTGGGGGCAAATATATCCATGTGTAAGAGCTGGGGGCAAATATATCCATGTGTGAGAGCTGGGGACAAATATATCCATGTGTAAGAGCTGGGGGCAAATATATCCATGTGTGAGAGCTGGGGCAAATATATCCATGTGTGAGAGCTGGGGGGCAAATACATCCATGGATGAGAGCTGGGGGGCAAATACATCCATGTGTGAGAGCTGGGGGGCAAATACATCCATATGTAAGAGCTAGGGGGCAAATATATGTATGTGTGAGAGCTGGGGGCAAATACATCCATGTGTGAGAGCTAGGGGGCAAATATATGTATGTGTGAGAGCTGGGGGCAAATACATCCATGTGTGAGAGCTGGGGGCAAATATATCCATGTGTAAGAGCTGGGGGAAAATATATCCATGTGTGAGAGCTGGGGCAAATATATCCATGTGTGAGAGCTGGGGGGCAAATACATCCATGTGTGAGAGCTGGGGGGCAAATACATCCATATGTGAGAGCTGGGGGCAAATACATCCATGGGTGAGACTGGGGCAAATATATCCGTGTGTGAGCTGGGGCAATATATATCAATGTGAGCTGGGGGGCAATATATCCATGTGAGCTGGGGGGGGCAATACTTACATGTGTGAGCTGGGGGGGGATACTTCCATGTGTGAGCTGGAGGGGGTACCCTGGGCCCATGGTATGGAAAAGGTTTGCAGGGCTGTGCAGATGGGGTGCCACGTGTGTTCTGGCAGCATGGAAAGGGTGCACTGGGCAGCCCACACCTGGGTTACCCTACACTGCATAGCTGCAAGGGGTATGTGCTGGGGGGGGGGTCCAGAGCCTGTGTATATAATTCTGGGGGTCCACCGTCCAGTGTATATAATTCTGGGGGTCCTGTGTGTATAATTCTGGGGGTCCAGTGTATATAATTCTGGGGGTCCAGTGCCTGAGTATATAATTCTGGGGGTCCAGTGTATATAATTCTGGGGGTCCAGTGCCTGAGTATATAATTCTGGGGGTCCAGTGTATATAATTCTGGGGGTCCAATATTTTGTCCCAGTCTGGGCCTGCTTATAACCAGAGTGGACGTTTATATAATGAGGGGGGGGGGGATTTCTGCCCCTGGCGCCCATAACTCTGGTTACGCCACTGGTCCTGTACACTATAAAGCTTGTAATCAGGTATTCGATCATATCTTTCCCTGTTAAGTCACAATAAATATAGGAGTTATCAAATATTTTCACTAAATTCCAGATATATACATAAATATATCCGTTTTGAGAGTGTTTGTGTTAAGTGCTAAGTGGGGGACAGAATCATGGTGAGTTCCTGCACTACTTTTTTTAGGACTTGACCCCTGGTTTCTGCACATTGTGTCAAGGGATCTCTGAACTCTTTCCACTCCCGTTTCCTTATTACGTTGCATTGTTTCCTTTTCTGAAATGCCGTAATTTCCTTTGATGTATTTTGTCTTGTGTGATGTTGATGTGATGCCAGAACAAATGACACATTGTAAGGGGTTTCCAGTAGAGTTACGCCCATAGGGACTACTATGGCAACACCACAACAGGCTTTTGTCCATCATCACAATTTGTTTTCATTTGGCTGAGGAGTCTGGGTATTATAGTGTTATTTTTTGAGGGGGCCATGTTTGCTTAAAGGGCCACTGTACTAAAAAGAAATCCCCCTCCTTTATCCCCTTAAATAATTGGGTGGATGCTGCTGACTGCATCTATCCAATAATGAGTTTTTATATTTCAGATGTCAATATTCACCTTTTCTCCCTCAGCTCCTCATCCTCTTCAGCACAGAGCTTCCGAAATGCAGAAATCCCTGCAGCTTCTTAACGCTGCCCTCCAAGGGCCCTATCCCATATTTGTCGATAAGAAAACTACAGCACACATAATACATAATGCCTCCTGTAGGTATCGCTATTCCACTCTTACCGCAAACTAGACTTGTGGCTCAAGTGGTGCATTTCCTTGCGCGAGGTTACTGTAACTCAACATCTCCTATATTAACCCACTACCGCTAAGCGGGTTGTGCCCGGCGGGTGGGTGTTAACATACTAGTACGACCAGCTCCCCAGTTGCTGAGGCGGGACCCTCCTCCGGCCCACTGGATGCAGCTGATCTGTGTTAGGTCGAAATGTTGTTTTGATGGTGATTAGGGATGAGCCGAACACTCCCCGAGTTCGGTTCGAACCCGAACTTCCCATTTGTTCGGGACCGAACCCGAACCCCCATGCAAGTCAATGGGGCTGAAAATTCGGTTTTTTGGAGTGCCCTCCAAGAGGGCATATATGCTACATATTTGCCATAAAAGGTGTATGGGGGTCCGGGTAGAGCCCTGGGGGACAGGAAACAAGGACAAAAAGTTTTTAAAAAAAAAGTTTTTAAAGGGACAGTGAGTTTTCCATGAAATAAGGGTTAAAAATAAAAACGAAAAATTCCTTCAAATATCGTGCCTAGGAGGTCCCCATAACCTGCCCGTGAGGTGGCGGATTTCTAGGATGTACAGAAATATGTAAAAACCAAAAAATGACATTTCAAATGACGGTAAATGCTTTTCCAATCTATCCATAAACAACTGCTTGGGGCGGCAGTCTGTAAGAAAAGAGGAGACATTTTCGGACACGCAGAAAACGTTTACTGATTTTTTGGCGGTGAAAAGCAGGAGAATGACTGGAGAATGGAAAATTCTAGACCAAATAGCCGATTTGGAAAGTGAGATAAATGGGAGAATTTTTCTGGTTCGGCTATTTTGACCTAGAATTTTCCATTCTCCAGTCATTCTTCTGAGTTTCACCTTTCTCTGAATAACCCTGTCAGACACCCAAAGTTTCCTGGTTTGGATCCGTAAAATATCACGTACAAAAATGCGCATCGTATGACCGTTTTCGCGCAATCCGTGAAAAAATACGGCAATGCGTTCGGACGCACTTTTTGACGGTCGCTGCGAAAAATGCGTTAGTCTGACCCTAGCCTTATCTCACTTTCCAAATCGGCTATTTGGTCCAGATTGTTCTCTTTTCCTGCCATTCTCCTGGTTTTCACCTTTCTCTGAACAACCCTGAGAGAGAGGTGAAAGCCAGGAGAACTGGCAAGAGAAGAGAACAATCTAGACCAAATAGCCGATTTGGAAAGTGAGATAAATGGGAGAATTTTTCTGGTTTGGCTATTTTGACCTAGAATTTTCCATTCTCCAGTCATTCTCCTGAGTTTCACCTTTCTCTGAATAACCCTGTCAGTGTTATTCAGAGAGCGGTGAAGAGCAGGAGAATGACTGGAGAATGGAAAATTCTAGGTCAAAATAGCCAAACCAGAAAATTTTTCCCATGGCTCTCTGAATAACCCTGTGAATGTTTAATCCCGAGGTGAAAAATAACATTGCTTTAGATTTTTTTCAAACACCAGTTAAATGCAGCATATTAGGATGTTTTAGGGAAATTAATTCTCAAATCTCAATCAGAAACAGACACCACCCCACCCTCAGTATATTGTACAATGTATCAAATTGATTACCCGACTAAAAACACCTGGTGTTATGCCCGTTTGTTATCAGAGGTCATTTAGAGTTGATAATCTTTCCACGTACACATTAGTTTTTAATTCAATATCTAATAAACCGTTGCTTATAATATTCTGTAGTAAAGCGTCTCTTTATTTCTAGATTTTTTAGTATTTTTTTTAAGCATTTGCTATACTTTTTTCAAAATTTCTTTTTTTTTTCGAACCCGAACCGAACACGCCCAAAAAGTTCGAAATTCGCGAACTTTCGAACTGCCAAAGTTCGGGTCGAACTCCGAACCGTCCGAACCCGAACAGCTCATCCCTAATGGTGATGGAATAAACCTATTTTGGAGGATACCGTAGTGCGCTGGAATTTTTTCATATACTTTATTGGCTGCAGGGGGACAGCCTGAGTTCAGGCCGCCCACGGCAGCGAATTATGCGCACCACGCGACAACCGATGGGTGGGCCTGATGCAGCCCATAGACAAAAGTCAACATTTCCAAAATCACTTAATACTCTATGAAACCCACCTCAAAAAATCTCATACTCCCCTTTAATTCCACGGTGGAGAGGGCAGTGCGATCCGCTGCTTCCTCTGTAAAGTAGCAGAGTGAGATTGGGAACAAATAGTTCGTAGTCTCCCTCCGCAATTCTTCTGAGGTGATGCGAGAGCTGGCTCACAGTGTGCTCCCTGCCGGGACACACAACACTCCATGGAGTCCTATGGACTCTAGGGGCTGGTACACGTGGCGGCACTGTGGCTGTCGTTATCAGCCTGCCCTGCACCTTGTTCTAAGGCTAGGTGCTAACAAAGTACTTACCCCGGAATAGCTGCACTAAAATGGAGACATTAAGTAAAATCCGATGGTGCAGATTTTCATATTTACCGTCTCCATTTTAGCGACAACATTTTAATAGGGCCCTAGATGGTTTGGAATTACATTTCCCTTGGGGCTCTGCCATTCCAATGAACTGAGCAAAATGGGAGATGTAAGGCCAAAACATGTGGGGGGCAGAGCAAGCTTGCTGAACCCCTGGTACTCCCTGATTTCTTCACTTTCAGTTTTACATGTGTAGCGCTCACTCCCGGAGGAGCCTCTGAAATTGAACCTCGGGTCAGTCTCCCCGCACTAGGGAATGAATATACTCCAGCACCGTTGTGGATTTTATAAATTATATAGTTTACTAGAATAAATGGCATATAATGAATAACACGGTGTTCGTAGATATATTTACAGTACTTCGTAATGCGGGAAACGCGCAGCGGAAAAGAAATACGATGCTTCGTAATTCGAGGAACGCGCAGCGGAAAAGAGAAAATACAAGGTTTCGTAATTCGAGAAACGCGCAGCGGAAAATAAATACGATGTTTCGTAATTCGAGAAACGCGCAGCGGAAAATAAATGGAAAATTATCTTTAACCCCTTTGTGATTGGGGAGTGAGTCCCGCACAGGTTGTGTCCCGGAATGTAAGTGTGTGTGTGTGTGTTATGGTACCCGGGTACACTATTCAACTGGCCAGTGAATTGCTTAAGAGGTATCTTCGACTAGTCAAGTTGGGGCCCTGTGGGTTTTGGAAACAAACAGCAGCGTGCTTTCTTGGTTTTACAACGGCCTAGAAGGCCTCTCACCCATCCGCCAGATACTTGAGGCTCCGCTGGACCCAGGACGTCTCTCCGCTCGATATTGACTGGGCTCTCCTGGCTTCTGGATCCGCTGTCTGGCTTTCTGCTCCTGCCACGACTTGTCCAGCTTACCGCCTGCTCTTCCAGTCCGATCGACCTGCGGTACTCCTTACTCGGGGTCCTCTGGTTTCCTCAATAGCAGCTTGGGTAATCTTGTGGATCACTGGGTCTCCCTTTGGTAAGGCTGAGCAACCCGATCTGTAACTCCGTTAGGCCGCACCTGCGCTCCGGCCTGGACACTGTTACGTTCTGCAGCACTGTGTCTTGTCTCTCTCACTCCCTGGCGCGCTCTGCCAGCTCTCCACAAGAGGCTCAGGATGTAAGGGTCTGTGTCCCACCCACTTCCTGTGTCCGTTCCCAAAGCATGCCGGGAAATGTAGTCCCAATGTAATATTCAGTGTCTCACATTGCGCTTGTCTCCCTCCGGTGGCCAAAAATAGGTACTGCCACAATAAGGAATTAAACACAGCACTACACTCTCCCCCTCCTAGAACTCTTGGGTCTCTCCAAGGAGGTGCAACAGTTACATTACATTTCAACACAGTTTAGGCAACATATACAGGCTCAGCAGTAAGCATACAGTGGGTTAGATACACTTCCTCAAGTTGACTCATATTTTGGGCTACCTCAGCTAACATAGCAGACACTTCGGGCAACCTTCGCACTGTGGTGACAGCCTCTTCAGTGCTATGTCCTGGTGAGTCGTAGGTGAGTCGCTGGGGCGGTCGAACAGAGCGTTTTGGTTCTGGCTCAATCAGTTCCTCTTCAGGTGGAAGTACTATAGGCGCTGGCTCAGTCCTTCTTTCTACCACTGGAGCAGACACCTCTTCGGAGTATGATCCCTCCAGTGAAGGCATAGAACTGTAGTCATAAGATTCAGCTTCAGGAACTACAGGGATTGCAACAGTCTCAGGAACTTCTAACTGAAATTCAGGAGCTTCCGGCCTCAAATTACTTTCCCACCGTTCAGGAACCGCGATAACCTCTTCAGGTTCCGGTGAGCGCATCCAGTCCAGACAAAAACTCTCTTCCTCACTGTCCCTTTCGCTCTCTTCGACAGCCCGGGTCTGTTGAGACCGAGTAACGGGAGGCAAACGTGGAGCAGGCGGATTTGGCAGAGGAAGTTCGTCCCCAACTGGCATCCTCACAGCCTCTCTCAAAGGTAACAAATGATTCCGGTGCCAGTTCTTAAGAGGCCCAGCCTTTCCATCCGGCCGGATTTGATACACCGGCAGACCCGGCAGTTGCTTGCAGACAATGTAGACTTGAGAACTCCATCTATCCGCCAACTTTTGCCTCGCAGCAGCACCCAAGTTCTTCAACAAAACCCTATCACCGGGTTGCAGATCCTGTATCCGAACTTTCAAGTCATAGTTCCTCTTGTTCCTTTGCTCCCTGTTTCCTGAGGTCAACCGGGCCTGTTCAAACGCAGAGGCCAGATTCTTTCGAAGTCTATCCACGTAATTTCTATGGGAAGCTACCGACGTCTGGTCTAGAGATAACCCAAACGCCAAATCAACCGGCAGTCGAGCTTCTCTTCCGAACATAAGACGGTATGGTGAGTATCCAGTGGCGTCACTCTCCGTACTGTTCATAGGCGTGCGCAGCCTATTGGATTAGGGTGTGCACCCAAAAGTTCAAAATATATATTATATATATATATATATATTCACGCACCCTTATGCAAACATACACACTCACGCATTCAGCCAAAATATATCATTACTCTAGGGGTCATTCACAGAGCGTTGAAATGTCGCCGACTGTTGTTCCCTGCACTTCGGGGAATCAAATTGCCCCACCCTGCGGTGAATTCACCATTCACCGCAGGGCCCCCAAAGTGCAGGGAATCAGCCACTCGCAACAGGAACCAGGACGCCGCGATCGGCCGGAGGTGACTGCGAGAGGGCAGCGAGGGAACGCAGGGACAGGTATGTAACAGCCCATGTGTGGCTCAGGGTTACTGCTTTCAGCATTGAAATTTAACTGCGAGCCACACGCGGGAAAACCATAAATGCACTGATTTTGACGTATAAAAATGTCAAAATCGGACTGCCAGGGAGGTTAAGGTCTTGTTGCCAAGCATCAATATTTAGTCTCCTACCTGTATCTCACGATGCTTTATTCACTATTCTTACTTTGTGCAGTGCAGGCAGAAGATATAGCAGCGATTCTAGCAGCAATACCAGCCTTTTGGATGCAGGGCAAGGGGGCAACGCCGGGCTGAGACAAGGACACGGGTGCCGAATTTTGCACACAGCAGCCTGTTTAAAGAAAAATACCTGCATTTACACACACAGCCATACGTTCACATAACTATATATCCCCTAAACCCCGGGGGTATGTAGCAATAAAACTCCCAGTAGTGTGTGGTATGTGTGTGAGCGTAGCAGACAATCCACAGCAATAAAAACGCACAGTAATGTGCGGTATGTATGAGCGTGTCACAGAGCTCCACAACAAAACTCACAGTAATGTTTGCTGTGTATGGGCGTATCAGAATCCACAGCAATAAAACTCACAGTAATGTGCAACGTGTATGAGCATATCATAGAATCCACAGCAATTAAACTCAGCAATGTGCTCTGTGTATGAGCGTATCACACATTCCACAGCAATAAAACTCCCAGCAAAGTGCTGTGTGTATGAGCGTATCACAAAATCCACAGCAATAAAACTCCCCAGGAATGTGCTGTGTGTATGAGCGTATCACAAAATCCACAGAAATAAACCCCCTGTAATGTGCTGTGTGTGAGCGTATCACAAAATCCACAGAAATAAACCCCCTGTAATGTGCTGTGTGTATGAGCGTATCACAAAATCCACAGAAATAAACCCCCTGTAATATGCTGTGTGTATGAGCGTATCACAAAATCCAGAAATAAACCCCCAGTAATGTGCTGTGTGTGTGAGCGTATCACAAAATCCAGAAATAAACCCCCAGTAATGTGCTGTGTGTGTGAGCGTATCACAAAATCCAGAAATAAAATCCCCTGTAATGTGCTGTGTGTGTGAGCGTATCACAAAATCCAGAAATAAACCCCCAGTAATGTGCTGTGTGTGTGAGCGTATCACAAAATCCACAGAAATAAACCCTCAGTAATGTGCTGTGTGTGTGAGCGTATCACAAAATCCACAGAAATAAACCCTCAGTAATGTGCTGTGTGTGAGCGTATCACAAAATCCACAGAAATAAACCCTCAGTAATGTGCTGTGTGTATGAGCATATCACAAAATCCACAGAAATAAACCCCCAGTAATGTGCTGTGTGTATGAGCGTATCACAAAATCCAGAAATAACCCCCCAGTAATGTGCTGTGTGTGTGAGCGTATCACAAAATCCACAGAAATAAAATCCCCTGTAATGTGCGGCGCCTATAATACATAAAAGTTGCCCCCTCTCCTGCTTACTTTTTTTTTTTTTTTTCTTCATTTGCAGGGAGGGGGTTGATTTTTGGTCCAGAGGGGGGGGGGGTCAAGGAGGGGGAACCCGGCTGGCCGCATCCAATGGATAGCCGCCGGGACCTCTCACCCCCGCATGCCTGGAGGCAGCCTCCGCTTCCCTGGTGGTCCGGTGGATGTGGGTGCTGCACCGCGATCTGGGCTTACAGACCGCAGTGCACGTCCCACAGCGAGTGACTGGACTCGAGCTGAGCGGCCGATCACAGGTGCCCTGTCACCTGACCGCCGGCGCTCTGACACAGTCAGTAAGCGCCGGCGGTCAGATGACAGGTCATCAGCAATCGCCGGCGCTCAGCTCGTGGCCAGTCACTCGCTGTGGGACGTGCACTGCGGTCTGTAAGCCCAGATCACGGTGCAGCACCCACATCCACCGGACCACCAGGGAAGCGGAGGCTGCCGCCAGGCCTGCGGAATTGAAGGGTCCCGGCTGCTATCCGTTACATGCCGCCAGCCGGGACCCAGTGTGTTCTGCGGGGTGTGCCGGGGGCCGGCATTAGGGTGTGCCCAGGCACACCCGGCACACCCCGTGCGCACGCCTATGGTACTGTTATATGCATGCACCAGCGTAGCTATGTGACAACTCCAACTCTGCTTCTCTGTGTTTGACAATGTCCCCAACATATTTAGAAGCGTGCGATTAAACCTCTCAGGCTGAGCATCACCTTGAGGGCGATATGGCGTGGTTCGGGTCTTTTGGATTCCCAACAGTTCCAACAATTGCCCAACAAGTCGGCTTTCAAAGTCTCTACCCTGATCAGAGTGTATTCTCCTTGGTAGGCCGTAGTGAACAAAGAACTTCTCCATCAGAACCTTTGCTACTGTCGGAGCGCGTTGGTCTTTCGTGGAAAAGGCTTGGGCGTAACGTGTGAAGTGATCAGTCACTACTAAAATATTCCCTTGCCCACTAGCATCCGGTTCTAAGCACAGGAAGTCAATGCACACCAAATCCATGGGTCCCTGACTCTGCAGATGGCTCATTGGAGCGGTTCGGGTCGGTAGGGTCTTCCTCTGAATACACCTCAGACATGAATGGCAAAAACTTTCCACTTCAGCTCTCATGCAAGGCCAATAGAACCTGTCTCGCACCAGCTTAAAAGTCCTTTCAGCGCCCAAATGTCCATGCTCATCATGTAGCGATCGCAGCACACTCTCCCTATGTTTAGTGGGAAGGAATAACTGTTGGGTCTCTTCAGCATTGGTTGAGGGGCCCCTTCGGTAGACCACTCCATCCAACATCTTCAACCGTTCCCACTCTTTGTAGACCAATCTGGCTCCATCTGGGGAATTTGGTCAGCAGAATTTCACGCTGGTTCGCAGTTAGGGCCTTTATGGTTAATGCAATCAAAGGGTCTCTGGCCTGATCAGCTTTCAGGTCCTGTTTTGAAAAGGTAGGTAGACTTTCATCCCTCAATTGCGTAGGGTTGCAGTAGAACTCCGGAACAGCCGCAGCCATGACTCCTATGGCCTCCGCTTCAATCCGTCCCTTGACCCGGCACTCTGCTCCTTGACACAAAGCTTGGACCCCGTCTGGAGTTAACTGAGTCCATTCTGTAGCGTAGGGTCTTCTCGACAAAGCATCAGCATCTCGATTATTCACCCCAGGGCGATACTTCAGGCTGAACCGAAACCCTGACAGAGCGGCCAACCACCGATGTCCCGTTGCGTCCAGTTTCGCAGTAGTAAGGATGTAGGTAAGAGGATTGTTATCCGTCTTTATCACAAACTCAGCTCCATACAGATAGTCCTTTAACTTGTCTACCACTGCCCACTTTAAGGCTAGGAACTCCAACTTGTGGGTAGGGTAGTTCTTCTCTGAAGGCGTAAGGCTCCGGCTCAAGTACGCTACAGGCCTCAGCAATCCACCATACTCTTGATACAGGACTCCTCCTAGACCTTCTCTGCTGGCATCCACATGTAACTCATATGGCTTGTGAGGGTCCGCGTAGGCCAAGACAGGAGCTTGAGTTAGACTCTCTTTCAGCTTCAAGAAAGCACCTTCACATTGACTAGTCCACTCTCCCTGTATGGACTCTCGAGCTTTCCTTGGTCCTGGAGCTGACGGGTTTCGGTCAGAGACCTTGCAGCCTTCTTCTGTGCTTTCCTTCTGTAGGAGTTTGTTCAGTGGTTGAGCTATTTTTGCGAATCCTCCTACAAATCTTCGATAATAGGAACAGAACCCCAAGAAAGATCTAAGTTCAGTGACGTTTCGGGGTCTAGGCCAAGAAGCTACGGCCTCCAACTTCCGAGGATCTGTTGAAACACCTTCTGCTGAGACCACATGTCCCAAATACGTAACAGACGGTAGGCAGAATTGACATTTCTCCAGAGACAGTTTCAATCCCTCTTCATGGAGCCTCTTCAAGACCTTCTCCAAACGTTGCTCATGTTCTTCCAGAGTCTTCCCGAACACAATTATGTCATCCAGGTACACTAATACTTCGATCAGATTCATGTCCCCGACTGTCTTCTCCATTAACCGTTGGAACGTGGCTGGAGCCCCCGTAAGGCCTTGAGGCATTCTGTTGAATTCAAAGAACCCCAGTGGACAGATGAACGCAGTCTTCTCTTTGTCTTCAGGATGCATTGGTATCTGGTGATACCCACTTCGCAGGTCTAGTACACTAAACCATTTTGCTCCAGACAAACACTGTAAGGCATCTTCTATCCGAGGAGTAGCATATTGGTCTGGGATGGTTCTCCGATTCAGCGTGCGATAGTCTATGCATAGGCGGACAGAACCATTCTTCTTCCGGACCATCACTATTGGAGATGCGTATGGACTCCTGGACTCTTGGATCACCTTGGTTCTTTGCAGTTCATTCAGCTGTTCTCGCAGATCGTCCAAGTCTCCCAGCGGAACTCGTCTTGACCTTTCACGAAACGGCTTGTCTTCTTGTAATCGAATGCGGTGCTCAGTACTTTTAGCTAGGCCTACGTCGAACTCATCTTTCGAGAACAATTCTCTCCACTTTAGAACTTGAGACTGAAGACGTTTCTTCCATTCAGGTGAAATGGGAGCGTCCTTGGGGTAGAATCTTTCATCTGGAATCTCTTTATCCACTCCCCCTCCTAAATCGGTAGGAGAGAGAGGCGTAGCAGACGCTACTTGCCTGATAGGCATTCGTGCTTTAAGGACTACTGGAGAATCAGACACATTGCACACGGTGACTGAGACTCTTCCTCGCGTTCTCTTCAAAGCTTTAGTGGAGATTATTTCAGGAATTACTTCGACTCCGGCTTCACTCCCATGATTAACATCGGTTTCCAGTACCACATAGGGACCTGGTTGCAATCCGTTCAACTTGACTGAAGCCCGGAAGCTCGCTACTTCTCCTGCTTGCAGAACCTTCTCTGTTCCTTCTAATCTCCATAGGCGCCCCACTTCGGCAGGTGCCTTCTGTTCCTCGACCATCCTCTGATAGACTGGACGTAACATTGGGTGTACTCCTTGAGTAGAACCTTCTTCCAATACGATAGGTGTCAGGAGACGTCGCACCAAATCAGTTTTCGTCCCCACTATCATGGAACTCCTGTTTGCCCCTGAAGGCCAAGGACACACAATGGCCAATGCATCACAACCTCCGGACTGTCCGATGACTTCGGATCCGATCTCCAACTTCACCTGTAGATACCCGTCATAAGGGAGTTTCTCCGTTCCGATACCCCAGATTTCCAGGTCCTTCAATTTCTGTAGAGGAATGTGCTTCAAGTGTTTCTCGTAGAAGTCTCGGTAGATCAATGTCACTTGAGCCCCTGAATCCAACAGGGCTTTAGTGTAGACTCCCTCCACTTGGATTGGCACAATAGGAGAAGGACCTATCAGCTGGTCAGGAAACTTGGTGGTGGCACCAGGACACTAAGACCCAGTTTGTTGTACCCTGGCCTTCTTCTTGGCCCGTGTAGGTTTTGGGTGTGCATTGCTTCCCCATGACGTAGGTCCAGATACTAAGGGATACTAAGGGAGTGACTCTTTCAGTCCTGGCAGGCTCAGCAGTTGGCCGGACTTTGGGCCCTCTCGCCCTCTTAGTCCTGGATTGATTTTTGGATCGGGTTTCAACCTTCGGGCACCTAGGTTGCTCCTTCACTTGTGCCCTCTGGCGTTTCCCGCCGGTGAGGTAGATAACAGTCCTTCTAAGGCTTTCAAAAGCTCCTCAACTCTATTCTCTTCAGGCTTTCGGCCTTTGCATTGTGCGCGGAAGTGGCCCATTTCTCCACAACCAAAACATCTCTTCTTAGAAAGCGGAGACGCAGTCGCCTGCTGTGATTCGGTTGAAGGACCCTGGCTAGACGCCACAGCAACTCCGGTTGTCTGTATGCCTGTAAGGAACTTCTGCATTTCTGCCTGCATCTCTGTCACCTTCAACAATACCCAGCACAGTTCCGCGTGCGCCTGTTGCAATTCAGCTTGAGCTTCTTGTACTTTCTTGACAGTTTTGTGCAACTCACCATGTTCGGAGAGGTTTAATTCTTTGACAGCCCTCTCTGTGGATTTAAAAGCGATCAGATGCTCTTGCTCGTCCACGTCGGATCCATAGGTATCTAACGAGTCGCTTTCAGGCTGCAAACAGTCGTTATGCCTCACAGGTTGCGCGTAAGCTCTTTCCCCTCGCCTGAAGGATTTTTCTTCCAGTAAAGCCTCCTCCTCTCTGACAGCTCGGATCAGTTCCAGGTACTTCAGTTATTGATTACCTGCTCTGCTTCTCAGCTGCAGCATCACTGGATCTAGAGGTTGAGAGCCCCTCAGGATCTGTTTTATTCGGATCTTATCCACTTCGGCCGGTTCGGCCCCTTTCTTGAGGAGTATCTGGTGCAGAATCTTATCTAGGCGCCTCATGTATTCGGTCATTCTCTCACCTTTCCGCTGATAGGTGTGTTCATACTGATATACAAGCTCTGCGGCCTTTTCCGTTCGCCCAAAAACGTCCTCCAGAACGTTTAAATAATCTAAAGCAGTGCAGTCTTTCTTACTCAGTTTTAGGTTTCTCACCGCTTCTGACGCAGGTCCCTTTAAGCTCTCGGTGATCCTTTGCTTTTTCTGGGCTTCAGGGACGTCCCACTCATCCAGAGCCTGCATCACCTGTTCCACCCATTCTTCGAAGGTTTCTTCTCCCGCCGGAGTTGGTACGTTTCCTGTAAAATTTCTCAACCGTCGATAACCGAAGTTAGTGTGCGGAGGGCTTGTTCTCTGACACTTAGCCAGCAAATCTCCAATAGCCACTATAAATTCAGGCCCGATCATGGCCAACGGACTGGGCGCGGGAACACTTGCGGATTCGCCACGTGGCACACTTGGCTGAATCAGTTGGACTTCCACCTCATCGGTCAGCTTCACGCTCGCGCCCTGAAAACACTCTGGAACACCCTTTCTCCACTCAAAAAGAACATACGTGTGAGAGGTATCTGGGTTCTCTTTAATGTCCAGGATTAACCCCCGATGATCTGGTGTCAGCGCGGCCACGGCCTGGCGAATCTGATCTTCGGATCTCACGTGTAGCGCTCACTCCCGGAGGAGCCGCTGAAATTGAACCTCGGGTCAGTCTCCCCGCACTAGGGAATGAATATACTCCAGCACCGTTGTGGATTTAATAAATTATATAGTTTACTAGAATAAATGGCATATAATGAATAACACGGTGTTCGTAGATATATTTACAGTACTTCGTAATGCGGGAAACGCGCAGTGGAAAAGAAATACGATGCTTCGTAATTCGAGGAACGCGCAGCGGAAAAGAGAAAATACAAGGTTTCGTAATTCGAGAAACGCGCAGCGGAAAATAAATACGATGTTTCGTAATTCGAGAAACGCGCAGCGGAAAATAAATGGAAAATTATCTTTAACCCCTTTGTGATTGGGGAGTGAGTCCCGCACAGGTTGTGTCCCGGAATGTAAGTGTGCGTGTGTGTGTTATGGTACCCGGGTACACTATTCAACTGGCCAGTGAATTGCTTAAGAGGTATCTTCGACTAGTCAAGTTGGGGCCCTGTGGGTTTTGGAAACAAACAGCAGCGTGCTTTCTTGGTTTTACAACGGCCTAGAAGGCCTCTCACCCATCCCTCAGATACTTGAGGCTCCGCTGGACCCAGGCCGTCTCTCCGCTCGATACTGACTGGGCTCTCCTGGCTTCTGGATCCGCTGTCTGGCTTTCTGCTCCTGCCGCGACTTGTCCAGCTTACCACCTGCTCTCCCAGTCCGATCGACCTGCTGTACTCCTTACTCGGGGTCCTCTGGTTTCCTCAATAGCAGCTTGGGTAATCTTGTGGATCACTGGGTCTCCCTTTGGTAAGGCTGAGCAACCCGATCTGTAACTCCGTTAGGCCGCACCTGCGCTCCGGCCTGGACACTGTTACGTTCTGCAGCACTGTGTCTTGTCTCTATCACTCCCTGGCGCGCTCTGCCAGCTCTCCCCACGAGGCTCAGGATGTAAGGGTCTGTGTCCCACCCACTTCCTGTGTCCGTTCCCAAAGCATGCCGGGAAATGTAGTCCCAATGTAATATTCAGTGTCTCACATTGCGCTTGTCTCCCTCCGGTGGCCAAAAATAGGTACTGCCACAATAAGGAATTAAACACAGCGCTACACATGTTTTTCTGATTTCAAATTCTTTTATTGAAGACATGACATTAGAGCACGTAATACAAACAACAGGTTTTGACAAGCTCTGGTATAATACAGCATACTGAACAAGAAAACCTAGGTATCGTCAGTTATCAGGAGTGCATTAGTCACAGGAAGTGTTATGTAAATATTCCCATCAGCGGACATAAGGGTCAGTTACAATCACACAAAAAACACGTAGACAGAGTAGTGTAATGGTCATTAATTACACTGAAGAAGGGTTCCATACCTGAAATTTACATATTAGATCACGGTTCGTCATTGCATGGATTGTGCAGCCGGCTTGTCCGCAAAGCCGAAAAGCCGAGGCACTCGCAATCACGCTGTGTGTGTATGTTTCTTGGGGTCGTGTTAGGCAGGGCCGGCCCAAGCCACTGTGCTGCCTGGAGCGAAGGATGAATTGCTGACCCCCACCCCCCAAAAAAAAAGGAAAAATTTGATTTATTTATTTTAGCAAAGTCACCCAGGCCTTGCCAGGCCAGTGAAAAGCAGATTCCCCCAGTTATTAACAACTAACTACAGCTCCCATCATGCTGTGCGGGCTGTAGGGGAGCTGCAGATTGTCTTCAATCTGGGTCCCGTGCAGCCCTCAATCGGCAGCTCCCTCAGGACTCTGGGGCAGGGTGTCTGTCCAGGCCTTCCCTCAACCAGGACAGAGGAACTGACAGTGCTTTATGGGGGCAGCAACATGTCCCTGTGAGGAGGGATGGGCGGGAGGGGAACCTCCATAACACACACATGGGGGGGCACAGAGTGTCCTGTATGAAATCAAGCTAGGCCTACCTCCTCAGCAGCCTCATGGTTCCCCGGGATTCATTTAAAGGCGCGCACTTGCCTACGTCATCAGAGCAGTGCTGCGCATGGCACATGACAGGCTCTAAACACCGCGTTCCATCTCACAGGCGGACTGCGCTGCAGGAGAGACCACAGCCAGACTGCATCACTGGTAAAACTTAAGCTGATGGCCTCCATGCCTGCTGAAAGGGGCAGTCACGTGCTGGAGGGGCAGGCGTGGCTTGGTTTTCAACGGAACACTGTCCTGCAGCCGTGTCCGGGCTGGCTGCCTTTGAAAGAGCAGCAAAATGCTGCCCCTGACAAAGTGCTGCCTGGAGCGGATGCTCCATCCCGCTCCATGGAAGGGCCGGCCCTGGTGTTAGGGGTCTCGTTCCTGTCGAGGTGCCCCATGTCCGGCTGCACTCTGCAACAGGAGAAATGGCCCGGGGCACTTCTTGTATGTGAGGGCAAAAGGGTGTCACCATGTGTGTCAAACGGGGCCGGGAGACTACTGCACTAGGTGTGTCGCTTTCTGACTGGCGCGGAGAGGGGCATACTCACTGAGCGAGGGAGGGGATTGACAAGCAGGCGCCAGCTGATGACACCCACGTGTCACTCCCCTCCCTTGCTTAGTGGTTCGACCCTCTCCGTGCCAGTAAGATAGCGACACATCTAGTGCAATAGTCGCTTGGCCTCCCAGCCCCGTCTGAAACATGGTGACAGAGTCCGAAGGAAGGGGCAGAGGGCCCAGAGGAAATAATGCGAGAAAGGGGCAGAGGGCACAGAGAAGTGACTGCAAGACAGGGGCAGTGGGCACAGAGAAAAGAATGCAAGAAAGGGCCAGAGGGCACAGAGAAAATAATTCAAGAAAGGGCCAGAGGGCACAGAGAATTGACTGCAAGAAAGGAACAGAGGGCACAGAGAAAAGAATGCAAGAAAGGGGCAGAGGGCACAGAGAAAAGAATGAAAGAAAGGGGCACAGAGAAAAGAATGAAAGAAAAGGGCAAAGGGGACATACAGGGTTATTCAACGAGTTCCTAATTGCTTGAGAAAGGTAACCGAACGCTGAAAATCAGCGTTCGGTTACCTTTCTTGGCCATTCGGCTATCCAGAGAGCAGGCAATTCGCCAAATCCTGGCGAATCGCCTGAACATACGGTGCCTGTTCGGTGCCTGTTCGAGGGCAGTGAAATCCCCATGATAAAGCACTGCTTCGGCTATTCAGAGAACACAAATCAGCAGTGAAAGGTTCCTCTAATGCCCTGCCATTCGGTGGTTTCATTCGGCAAGTTTATTCAGGAGAATCCCATAGGCTTCAATGTTAAAAATATTCCCATTTTAATTCAATATCTAATAAACCGTTCATTATAAAATTATGCAGTAAAGAGTCTCTTTATTTATAGATTTTTTAGGATATGTTAAGCATTTTTCTGAATTTTCTTTTTTTTTTTTAAAAGTCAGATTTATTATTTTTTTTTTTTTAACCCTTTCGCTGCTGAGGCTTTTCACACCTCTGTGCTGAGGTCATTTTTACCGGTTTTGCTCATCATGTTTAAACGTGTTATGAAGGCTTATTTTAGTATATGACCCAGACATATTATATATCGTTCTTTCCGTCAGACTCAGTAGATTCATAATATGTCATTATTATATTAATACGTCATGACCTGTCTGTATATTATAACAAAAAATGCAATAAAATATGTATTTTCAATAATTTACAATGTGTAAAGTGTTTTTTTTTCACATTTTAACATGCGAGCAATTGCGGTTATATTTTGTATGGGGTGCGCTTGTTAAAAAAATTAGAAATGGGGTCTCGTTACATTTTTTTTTGGGGAAAATTACACGATTTTTAACAAACGCACCGCATACAAAAATCGTTAGTGCAGCATCATTGTTCACATTATAATTGAAATGGGAACAATATTGCTGCATTAACAAACCAAAAAAAAGAAAAAAAATGTTTGTTTTTTTTTATATTTTTTTTTAAATATATTTTTATTTTTATTTTTAATTTTTATTTTTTTTAAAAAACTTTTTTCACAGTAGTGTTTGGTATCGTTGGAACGGCCATGCTCTGGCCGATCCAACCATACCAAACTTTAACCCCTAGCTGCCACGGATCGGGAGATAGGGAGTTCATTGGAACTCCCTATCTCCACCGTTGGTGGCAGTTAGGGGTTAACTCTAGGACTGGCGTCATCGTGCTATGCACGATGACGCCAGTCCTCAGGGGGAGTTCCCGGAGGCTTGGCCGACATCCAAGATGTCGGCCAGCTCTGGGAAAGGATCACGAACCGGCGCTTTTCAGCGCCGATTCGTGATCCGGCTCCCCAGGGGTTAATGCCAGGTACCATTTGGAAGGGCAGGCTGTGCCCTTCCAAATGGTGCCTGGGTTAACCCCCGCAACGCCGCCGATCGGGAGGGAGAGAGGTCCGAAGGACCTCGCCCCCTCCCTTTCAGGCGCCTCCTCCGCACATGCGGGGGGGGCGCCTGAATTAGGTGTCATCGCGCTGCCGCGATGACACCTAATTTCATCGGCGGCGGTTCCGGATGTTGGGCTGACATCGAGGATGTCAGCCCGCACCGGGGGGGCCAGCGATCGGCCGGAACCCGGCCGAACGCTGACCCCAAAGGGAGGACCTCCGCACAGCAGGAGCCATGTGGAGGACGCGCTGAGCGCGTCCTCCGCATGGAAGTGGTTAAGCTTACTTATTTTTTCTGTAACAGCCCTTTTTATTATCATTCCCTAAACCTCATATGCAAATTTCAGACATTTTCGCTCAGTAGTTTCTTTGCAAACAGCGTTTCACTTTCACACATTCATACAAACTGTTTTTCTAATTTATTCACTGCCTCTTCTGCGGTCTCGAAGGCTGCGATCAGCTCCTGTTCAGGTTTTTCTGTGGTTTTCGGCAGGTTAATCCAGATGTTTTTGAGGGTTTTCAGCGTGCATTTGCTGGGTTTTGCGCTTAGTTTTCGTCAGGTTTGCGGCAGCTTTTCCCTGCAAATTCGGGGACCCTGTGGTGTTTGCTGAATACACCACAGGGTCACCGAAATGGGATCGGCAAAACAAACCGAATTGAAGAGAACGAAAAGTCACCGAACGTGCGGTGACTTTTCGAATCTCTTTGAATAACCCTGATAGAAAAGAATGAAGGAAAGGGGCACAGAGAAACGAATGAATGAAAGAGGCACACAGCAATGAAAGAAAGGGGCAGAGGGCACAGAAAAGAATTCAAGAAAGGGGCAGACGGCACAGAAAAGAATGAAAGAAAGGGGCAGCGGGCACATAGAAAAGAATGAAAGAAAGGTGCAGCGGGTACATAGAAAAGAATGAAAGAAAGGGGCAGCGGGCACATAGAAAAGAATGAAAGAAAGGTGCAGCGGGTACATAGAAAAGAATGAAAGAAAGGGGCACAGAGAAAAGAATGAATGAAAGAGGCACACAGGAATGAAAGAAAGGCGCACAGAGAAAAGAATGAAATAAACAGACACTCAGAAACTGAGGAAAAAATATGTAATCTGGGAAGTCAAAAGCGGAGACAAAATTACAGTTAAGGTTAACAATTAATGCATTCTTACGCTCATCTCCATATTGATTAAAGCTAGGCTTTCTTCTGTTCCATTTCAAAAGATTTAGAAGTGCTACAGTTGTCTATATTATAGGCTTAAAATATACAGTATTCGGGGGGGGGACTAATAGGGCCACAGGTATTTCAGTAATGCGGCTCTCCTCTTGACTGATCTCTTGCTGCTGCGGCTCCCGAACAAATAACAGTGAGATCTCTGTATTAGATGCTCATCCTATACATTAAACATACAGTATGTCTCTAGTGCACCTTTTTGGAGAAACACAGTGTGGTCTCCACTCTTCCTATGCGGTTTCTGCATGGTTTCTACGACTAAAGGCCAAGGGTGTTGGCGGTGAGAGTTTGTTATGTGTTTTGGAATATCATTATCCTGTAGTAGGAATTTATTTGACACCCCCCCCCCCACAACTATTCTGTATGATATAAGTTACAATCACAGGGAGAATATATATAATATATAACATAATAGCATAATAGGCATGTTTCTGGTGACAAACTCCATTAGGTATCGTAGACCAAAGATGCATAGCCCAATAGACCAGGAAGAATGTTGTCTTCACTGCTAGGTGGGGATTGAGCTTCTCTGAAAACACATCTCTTACAGATACAAAATTTGAAAATTATATTTTCAAAACTTCACTGAATAGTTGTAAAATCATATTTCTCAGAACAACAATAAATTAACATTGATATATCATTTTTAAGTAGTTCTTTATCCCAGATGATATTGCTGGAAATGCTGATTGCTCCATTTTTAGAGCAAGACTTTCTCCAGCCACACATCTATTCCTCCTTCTTAATGACTTTTAGAGAGGGATTTGTCCATGTGATTGTTATAGTTTGCAGACTGATATTCTACACTAGTAGCAGTCAGCTAGAGGGAAGTACAATACCCCATATCTTTTGAGGTTCACTTCAGATAAGCTCGTATAACAAGGTCAAGGTCAAAGTGATCGCAGCAATATCTCAAATATTGACATGCGTGAGAGAGCCTTTTTCGTCACCACTGACACCACACTTTTATAAAACTTGCCATACCCCGGATTTGACAGTGCTTTTGTAACATTTTCCAGCTTTGTGCTTTCCGATAAGGATTCTTCACATTTCTTGTATATGTTGCATGTTACGTGAAGAAGGACAGCAATCAAACTTTGAGTTCCATTATTTAAAGTGAAAGGCACTTATCTAGCCCACTCGTCTCATTTGGTCTCCTTAACAGGAAGACGTGACTCCAAATAGATAAAATAAGTGGTCTACACTGTGAACGATAACACAATCAGGGTTATCCAAAGAGATTCGAAAGGTCACCGCACGTTCGGTGACTTTTCATTCTCTTCAATTCGGTTCCTTTTGCCGATTGCATTTCGGTGACCCTGCGGTGTATTCAGCAAACAGCACAGGGTCCCCGAATTGCAGGGAAAAGCTACCGCAAACCTGACGAAAACTAACCGAATGCACGCTGAAAACAAGCAAAAACATCTGGATTAACCTTCGAAAAACCCAACAGGAGCCGAACAGGAGCCGAATCACACAGAGCTGAAGCAGCTGTGAGGTAGAGGAGGCAGTGAATAAATTAGAAAAACCATTTGTATGAATCTGGGAAAATGAAACGCTGTTTGCAAAGAAACTACTGAGCGAAAATGTCTGAAATTTTCACAGGAGGTCCAGGGAATGATAATAAAGAGGGCTGTTACAAAAAAAATAAGTAAACTGAAAAAAAAAAAAAAAAAAAATCGGAAAAATGCTTAAAGTATCCTAAAAAATCTATAAATAAAGAGACTTTTTGCTGCAGAATTTTATAATGAATGGTTTATTAGATATTGAATTAAAACGTGAATATTTTTAACATTGAAGCCTATGGGATTCTCCTGAATTAACTTGCCGAATTAAACCACCGAATGGCAGGGCATTTCGGGAACCTTTCACTGCTGGTTTGTGTTCTCTGAATAGCCGAAGCAGTGCTTTTTTATGGGGATTTCACTGCCCTCGAACAGGCACCGAACAGGCACCGTATGTTCAGGCAATTCGCCAGGATTTGGCGTATTGCCTGCTCTCTGGATAGCCGAATGGTCAGGAAAGGTAACCGAACGCTGATTTTCAGCGTTCGGTTACCTTTCACAAGCAATTCGGATCTCTTTAAATAACCCTGAATGTCTTCCATAAAATAATTGACAAGTAAAATTATTTTGTGCTATTAGTTTAGTCAGATGGTACTTGACCTTTAACACTTTCACTGCTGAGCCATTTCACCTCTGTCTGCTGAGCTCATTTTGATCGTTTTGTGCTCGTCGTGTTTAAATGCGATTTGAAGTTTTATCACATTTTATTGTATTACCCAGACAAATTACAGGGGCAAGAAAAAGTATGTGAACCCTTTGGGATTACGTGGAGTTTTGAATGAATTGGTCATAAAATGTGCTCTGATCTTCATGTAAGTCACAACAATTTTAAAACACAGTCTGCTTAAAATTATACAACACAAACATTATATGTTTTCATGTTTTTATTGAACATAACATGTAAACATTCACAGTGCAGGGTGGAAAAAGTATGTGAACCTATATTATATATATACGTCATGTCCTGCCAGAATGCTATAACAAAAAATGTAAAAAAATTTGAATTTTCAATAAAATTTCAATCATCCACAGTGTGTAAAGTGGTTTTTTTTTCCACATTTTATTATCCGATCTTTTGCGGTTATATTCTATGGGGTAGACTTGGGAACCCATTTTTTTTTTGGGGGGGGGGGGGGATTACGTGATTTTAGCTAAACCCCCCCCCAAAAAAAAATCATTGGTGAAGCATCATTGTTCACATTATAATTGAAATGTGAACAATAATGCTGCATCAAAAAAAAAAAAAAAAGCACGTTTTTATTTTTTTATTAATTAATTAATTGTTTTTTAATTTTTATTTTTTACACTTTTATTTTACTTTTTTCATTGTCATGTTTGATATCGTTGGAAAGGCCATGCTGAGACCTTTCCATCGATATCAGGCATGACCCCCTAGCTGCCACCGATCAGGAGATAAAGGGGTTCAAAGAACCCCCCTATCTCCTGCAAGGGATTTCCATAGGAAATCCCTTTGCAGCTAGGGGCTTCCCCAGTTAACTGACATCATCGCGCATGGCGCGATGAGTCAGTTGACGCGGGGGGGACCCAGAGGTGGGGGCTGCCATCCAAGATGGCGGCCCCCACCAGAAATAGGCCGCGATCGGGCACAAATTAGTGCCCGGTCGCGACCTGGCAACTCATGGGTTAACCCCCATACATCGCTGGAAAGGTCAGGCTGTGACCCTTCCAGCGATGCTGGCCACAGCCTTGTAGCACCCGGCGATGGGGAGATAGAGGGATCCGAAGGATCCCTCTCCTCCCCTCCAGGCGCTTCCCCATGCTCCGGCGGGGGGGGGGCGCCTGAAACTGACGTCATCGCGCCAGCGCAATGACGTCAGTGCGATGGGAGGCTTGAAAATACGCAGATCAGGCTTCATCGAAGCCAGATCAGCGTGGGAGCCGCCGGGGAGGTAAGTATTACCGCCGGCTGGGCTCCTAATGCCGAGGACGTTCCATGCCGTCCTGCGGCATTAAAGCCCGCCAAATGCAGGACGGCATGGAACGCCCTGCGGCGTTAAGGGGTTAAGGTCATGCCACAGCATTTCAATCGGGTTGAGGTCAGGACTCTGACTGGGCCACTCCAGAAGACGTATTTTGTTTTGTTGAAGCCATTCTTTTGTTGAATTACTTGTATGCTTTGGGTCATTGTCCTGTTGCATCACCCATCCTCTGCGGAGCTTCAGTTGGCGGACAGATGGTCTTACGTTTTCCTGCAAAACGTCTTGATAAACTCTGGAATTCATTTCAATGACAACAATCCGTCCAAGCCCTGAGGCAGCAAAGCAGCCCCAAACCATGATGCTCCCTCCGCCATGTTTTACAGTGGGGATGAGGTTTTGATGTTGGTGTGCTGTGCCTTTTTTTCTCCACACATACAGGGTTATTCAAAGAGATTCGAAAAGTCACCGCACGTTCGGTGACTTTTTGTTCTCTTCAATTCGGTTTGTTTTGCCGATCCCATTTCGGTAACCCTGCGGTGTATTCAGCAAGCACCACAGGGTCCCCGAATTGCAGGGAAAAGCTGCCGCGAACCTGACGAAAACTAACCGCAAAACCCAGCGAATGCACGCCGAAAACCCTCAAAAACATCTGGATTAACCTGCCGAAAACCACAGAAAAACCTGAACAGGAGCCGATCGCTGCCTTCGACACAGCAGAAGAGGCAGTGCATAAATTAGCAAAACAATTTGTATGAATGTGTAAAAGTGAAACGCTGTTTGCAAAGAAACTACTGAGCGAAAATGTCTGAAATTTACATATGAGGTCCAGGGAATGATAATAAAGAGGGCTGTTACAGGAAAAAGAAGAAAACTTTAAAAAAAAAAAAAATCGGACTTTTAAAAAAAAAATTAAGAAAACTGCTTAAAATATCCTAAAAAATCTATAAATAAAGAGACTCTTTACTGCAGAATTTTATAATGAATGGTTTATTAGATATTGAATTAAAACTGGAATATTTTTAACATTGAAGCCTATGGGATTCTCCTGAATAAATTTGACGAATTAAACCACCGAATGGCAGGGCATTTCGGGAACCTTTCACTGCTGGTTTATGTTCTCTGAATAGCCGAAGCAGTGCTTTTTCATGGGGATTTCACTGCTCTCGAACAGGCACCGAACAGGCACCGTATGTTCAGGCAATTCGCTAGGATTTGGCGAATTGCCTGCTCTCTGGATAGCCGAATGGCCAGGAAAGGTAACCGAACGCTGATTTTCAGCGTTCGGTTACCTTTCTCAAGCAATTAGGAGCTTTTTGAATAACCCTGATAGTGTTGTGTGTTTTTTCCAAACAACTCAATTTTGGTTTCATCTGTCCACAGAATATTTTGCCAGTAGTGCTGTGGAACATCCAGGTGCTCTTTTGCAAACTTCAAACATGCTGCAATATTCTTTTTGGACAGCAATGGCTTCCTCCGTGGTGTCCTCCCATGTACTCCATTCTTCTTTAATGTTTTCCTTATTGTAGATGTGTCAATAAAAATGTTAGCATGTGCCAGAGATTTCTGTAAGTCTTTAGCTGACACTCTAGGATTCTTCTTTACCTCATTAAGCATTCTGCGCTGTGCTTTTGCAGTCATCTTTACAGGACGACCACGCCTAGGGAGAGTAGCAACAGTGCTGAACTTTCTCCATTTGTAGACAGTCTGTCTTACCGTAGACACATGAACTTCAAGGCTTTTGGAGATACTTTTGTAACCCTTTCCAGCTTCATGCAAGTCAACAATTCTTGATCATAGGTCTTCTCAGAGCTCTTTTCTGCGAGGCATGGTTCACATCAGGCAGTGCTTCTTGAAACCAGTAAACCCAAAACTGGTGTGTGTTTTTAAAGCACAGTACAGCTTTCAGCAACACATCCAATAATATCACACTGATTGGACTCAAGGTTGGCTCACTCCTGGCTCCAATTAGCTCTTGGAGAAGTCATTAGGCTAGGGGTTCACATACTTTTTCCACCCTGCACTGTGAATGTTTAATTATGACCAATTCATGCAAAACTCCACGTAATCCCAAAGGGTTCACATACTTTTTCTTGCGACTGTATATATCCTTTTTATTCAGCAGGTTCATAATATATCATTATTCTATGTATATGACATGTCCTGCCAGAATGCACTAAAAAAAAAAGTAAAACAATGTTAATTTCCATTCAAATTTCAATCACCAGCAGTGTTTCCCAAACCTGTCCTTGGGACCCTCCACCAGGCCAGATTTTGCAGATCACCTTAGGGAAAAGGAGACTGAATCCTGCAATCACTGAGCAGCAAATCATATCACCTGTGCTGTGCTTCACATATCCTGCAAACCTGGCGAGGCGAAGGGTCCTGAGGACAGGTTTGGGAAACACTGATCTACAGCGTGTAAAAAAAGTTTTTGTCACGTTTTATCATCCACACCTTTGCGCATATATTCTATGGGCTATGCTTGTTAACAAAAAATCAGAAATGGGTACCCTTTACTATATTTTTCTGTGAAAATACACAATTTTATCTAAAACTGGAAAAAAACAACCAAATTTTCCTTAGTGCAGTATCATTGTTCACATTATAATTGAAAAGTGAACACTAGTGAAAAAAATACATTTTTGGTTATTAATTTTGTTATAATTTTTGTTTACACTTAACCTGTTCATTTAAGGTATTATTGGAAAGGCCATGCTCTGGCCTGTCCAAAGACACCAATTACGATTCTCTAGCTGCCCCTGATTGAGAGAGGACCCCCTATCTCCACCATAGGGATTTCCCTATCCCTGGACAGCTAGGGATTAATTCCATAACTGACGTCATTGCGCCCATGCACGATGATGTCAGTGGGTGGGGGGAGGCCCCGGAGCCTTGTCTGGCATCCAAAGGACCCCCACATCCAAAGGACCCCCTCCCTTTCAGGCATTCTCCCGGCTCTGCCAGGGGGCACCTGAAACTGACGTCGTCGAGTGCCGGCGTCAGTGGCGGAAGTACCAGGGTCGCAGCGGTCGCAGTTGCGACCGGGCCCTGGCATTCCGCCACTGGAGGGGGGCCCAGCGCCGCCGCCAGATTCCGGCAAAAAGCGCCGGAATCTGTGACCGCGCGCTGGCCGTCCCTCTCCCTACGCGAGCGGCCTCTGACATGCAGCTTGGCCGCTCACGTGGGAGAGAAACCACCTGACCAGCGCACGAGACCTCGCGCTGATCGGGTGGTTTCCGGCGAGCGGCCAAGCTGGATGTTTCCAGCGGCCGCTTGCCAAGGAGGAGAAGACGCCGGAGGAGCCTGCCCTGGGCCTGGGGCCAGCAGAGAAGGTAAGAGCTGGGCTGGGGGCAGTATATCCATGAGCTGGGGGGCAGAGCTGGGGCAGTATATCCATGAGCTGGGGGGGCAGAGCTGGGGCAGTATATCCATGAGCTGGGGGGCAGAGCTGGGGCAGTATATCCATGAGCTGGGGGGGCAGAGCTGGGGCAGTATATCCATGAGGAGCTGGGGGGGCAGAGCTGGGGCAGTATATCCATGAGGAGCTGGGGGGGCAGAGCTGGGGCAGTATATCCATGAGCTGGGGGCAGAGCTGGGGCAATATATCCATGAGCTGGGGGGCAGAGCTGGGGCAATATATCCATGAGCTGGGGGGGCAGAGCTGGGGCATATATCCATGAGCTGGGGGGCAGAGCTGGGGCAATATATCCATGAGCTGGGGGGCAGAGCTGGGGCAATATATCCTTGAGCTGGGGGGGCAGAGCTGGGGCAATATATCCATGAGCTGGGGGGCAGAGCTGGGGCAATATACCCATGAGCTGGGGGTGCAGAGCTGGGGCAATATATCCATGAGCTGGGGGGGCAGAGCTGGGGCAATATATCCATGAGCTGGGGGGCAGAGCTGGGGCAATATATCCATGAGCTGGGGGGCAGAGCTGGGGCAATATATCCATGAGCTGGGGGGGGCAGAGCTGGGGCAATATATCCATGAGCTGGGGGGCAGAGCTGGGGCAATATATCCATGAGCTGGGGGGCAGAGCTGGGGCAATATATCCATGAGCTGGGGGGGCAGAGCTGGGGCAGTATATCCATGAGCTGGGGGGGCATAGCTGGGGCAATATATCCATGAGCTGGGGGGGCAGAGCTGGGGCAATATATCCATGAGCTGGGGGGGCAGAGCTGGGGCAATATATCCATGAGCTGGGGGGCAGAGCTGGGGCAATATATCCATGAGCTGGGGGGGGCAGAGCTGGGGCAATATATCCATGAGCTGGGGGCAGAGCTGGGGCATATATCCATGAGCTGGGGGGCAGAGCTGGGGCAATATATCCATGAGCTGGGGGGCAGAGCTGGGGCAATATATCCATGAGCTGGGGCAGAGCTGGGGCAGTATATCCATGAGCTGGGGCAGAGCTGGGGCAATATATCCATGAGCTGGGGGGCAGAGCTGGGGCAGTATATCCATGTGCTGGGGCAGAGCTGGGGCAATATATCCATGAGCTGGGGGGCAGAGCTGGGGCAGTATATCCATGATCTGGGGCAGTATATCCATGTGCTGGGGCAGTATATCCATGAGCTGGGGCAGTATATCCATGTGTTGGGGCAGTATATCCATGAGCTGGGGGCAGAGCTGGGGCAGTATATCCATGAGCTGGGGCAGTATATCCATGTGCTGGGGCAGTATATCCATGAGCTGGGGCAGTATATCCATGAGCTGGGGCAGTATATCCATGTGCTGGGGCAGTATATCCATGAGGAGCTGGGGGGCAGAGCTGGGGCAGTATATCCATGAGCTGGGGCAGTATATCCATGTGTTGGGGCAGTATATCCATGTGTTGGGGCAGTATTTCCATGAGCTGGGGGCAAAAATATCCATGTGTGAGCTGGGGCAATATATCCATGTGTGGCCTGGGGGCAATATATCCATGTGTGGTCTTGGGGCAATATATGTCCATGTGAGCTGGGGCAATATATGTCCATGTGAGCTGGGGGCAATACTATCTTTTTTATATTGCAGAAAAAAAAAAGGTAAAAATATGGATCTTTTTTGGGGGGGGGGTTGGGGGGTTGGGGGGGCCCTTCATGGATTCTTGCACCGGGGCCCTCAGGTTTCTAGTTACGCCACTGGCCGGCGCGTTGACGTCAGTGCGCTGGGAGGGGTCTAAAGGGACAGCCTGACTTTGATGAAGTCAGACCGCTCCAGGACTCCGTCCCCGATGCATGGGGACCCCCCATTTCGCAGTGTTTCCCAAACCTTTCCTCAGGACCCTCCGCCTCGCTAAATTTGCAGGATATCTGAAGCACAGCACAGGTGATATGATTTGCTGCTCAGTGATTGCAGGATTCAGTCTGCTTTTCCCCAAGGTGATCTGCAAAATCTGGCCTGGTTGAGGGTCCCGAGGACAGGTTTGGGAACACTGCTGATGATTGAAAGACATGTGGGGGACGTCCTCCGCGCACAATGTGCGAACCCGAGGATATCCCCACACGTCATCCGCAGCAAAAGGATTAACTGTGTCAGGATCTGTGGCTGATCCTCATGGGGTTCTCACCTTTGCTAAGATCCTGGTGTTGGTCATGTCTTTGTTGGTCATGGTGCCTTAGCAGTCATAAAATATCTCCGACCCTGGCCATTACAGCTCTCTGGCCTTTGGCTCACAGACACATCATGGGATTTGACTTGATTATCATGTGTGGTGCCTTCTGATGCATGGGAAACACTCTGTTGCCAGTTTGTTTGTGGTTCTAACTCTGTGTTCCAGCTGCTAGCATTTTCTGTCTGATTTCTGACCAGGCTTGTCCTAAATTGTCCTGTCTTCTCCATTTTTGTGTCCATTTTCTAGCTGTAGCAATATTCTCAATTCTGGTATCCCTTGATTTTAGTTAGTTTCTGATTTCTTTCTACACCCTGCGACTGTTTCTATTGTTACATCCAGGGCTGGATTTACATCTCAAGAGTCAGTAGGCATAGAAATGTGGAGCACCCCCTCCCCCCTAAAAAAAGTGTCAAAACTACTTTTTTTTTGCTTTGGGGCAAACTAAAAAATAAATTAAAACTGAAAAACAGTTTCTCTCTGTGCTCATATCAAAAGGGGCAAATTCTGTTGCCTTGAAATTAAGCAAAAATGGAACACAATGTTAGGGCTCGGGTTAACCCTAAAGCTAGCACAAATAGAAATTGAGGGGGGTTTGTTATTTTGTACAGATGGGTGATATTCAGTTTGGGTTGATTTTGGGGCATTTGCACATTTCTGGCGGTTTGGTGGTGGTGCTCTCTTCTTGGCAAATCTCGCAGGTGTCGCTAAAACGGTGCGGTGCTGACAAAGTTCAACATCACACGCATGTGCGTCTCTCACGGTTCACTCATTTTTCTGGAGGAATTTAGTGACGTGATATGCATGTGCACTGTGTATCGATCCTGGGAAACAGCTGGTCTGCGTCACACGAAGTGACATGGGTCTGACAATTTTCCCGGTTTGCTGGATTTTTCAAACACCGGCTGCCATCTTGAAGTCCACAGGACCTGGCCGCAGAGAAGGAGATGATGGAGCTGACCAAGGTCCATCTGTCAGGTAAGGTGACTCCTGCTTCAGCTGCCCATACAACTTTTCCCCCTGCACCCCAAAAATAGTCCCCAGCCACAGACTTGCATTATTTGCTTGCCCCCAATTTACCCCTCCAGCTAAATAAAAAATATTTAAGAGGTTATTCAAAGAGCACCGAAATGTCGGTCCTCTTTAGTTCGAGTTCAAGTTCACCGACCCTGCGGTGAAGTATTTATTCACTGCAGGGTCCCCAAAGCTTGCCGAACGCATCTGAAAACCGCTGAACAGACCGCCAAGGTGGGGCAACTGGTGGCGAGCAACTCTTAAGGCCTGGCTAGTAGGTCAGGAGGACTTGAAATGTTGAGCCCTGCTCTATATGATACTATATATGTCTCTCTATCCTGTAGGGCTCCAGAGTTACAGTGGCCTAAATGTTTGTAAATGGTAATTTTTTATTTATTTCATTTGTACACAGAAAGGCATTCCCTTGTGCCTGTAGGCACATGCCTATTCTGCCTAATTTATAAATCCAGCCCTGCAGACATTACAAGGGCTGGTATATATATTAGATGGTGAGAAGTCCAAATTTTATAAGTATTGTGCAGACATCCAGGTAATTCAAAGGATTTGCAAACTTCCACCTGCAAATTTAATATGGATCTAAGGTTAGGAGGTACTGTATTTTCAAGGAACTGTGAGTTGTAACACTTATAATTCTTAGCCTTTCTGGGGATTAAGAAAATATAGTTCACCACAGCAATGCAATGGTTGGCACCCCTTTACACAATGTTTCTTAGAGGTCCCATACAATCCTAAACCCCCCCCCCAGCATACCAATTCATAATGCTTCAATTGTCAGTTCTTAAGTAATGCATTTTTGTGATTGCCAATACATATCATCTGTCATTTTGGAAAGAAAATATTGTATTGTGATCCAGTTCCTAGATTTTTTCAGCACAGTGTCATTTACATTAGTCTTATTAAAAATATTCCAAACACAGCTATGTTGCCCTAGGCCCATGTATACCTTACTTATAAGTCAGAGTTACAAACATTTTCTTTTACACCATACAACAGTATTTTAAAGTTCATTGTTAATAGTTTTGATGGAGCTGTTTCTAAAGCTCTTGATGTAAAGATGTCAGAGATTATAGTGTAAAATGATGAATATACAGTCTCTAGGCAAGGAGGAGTTATGAGCATCACTTTTGTTTGGAGACAGCAATAAAGAGGGGCGTTCATGCCCAAAACATAACATGAAGGTAGGATGAGCACAACTCCCATGATTCTCTAGCCATCTATTTTTTTCTCCAAAGAATTCTGGGGAAATCAGGGAATTGAAATAGCCCTCAGAAGAGAGGAGTAGCAAAGAAGTGCTTTTCCTTGCTCACAGTATACTTCACCACTTGTCTTCACTTGCACAGCTGCCATGTCCATGAAACAAACGTGCCAGAGATGAAAGGGTCCCTGAAGTGTGACAAATCGACCCGCCGATCGTAATTGAAAAGCCGATGCAAAACTGCCAAATGCATCTGATGATTCACCGAATCGATCCTAAAAAAGCCGCCAACCCGCCGAACAGACCGCCGACCAGCCACCGGAAAAACCTGACAAACAGAATCATTTTTTTTAAAAAAAAAACACGCAATTTTTAAAAGGTGTTTCCAAAGAACTACTGCGTGAAAATGCCTGGAAATAATATATAAGGTCCTATGAATAATAACAAAAAGGTCTGTTACAGATCTTACGTAAGATCTTACAAGGCTGCGTGAAAGATCTCACAAGATCGTGGCCACAAGTCCCAGAGCCGCATTATAACTTGCATACATTGGTGGGCGCTCACTACATCTCGGCCAGCTGGTGAACCTGGCATTCTGCCAGCCAGCCTCAGCCCTCACATACTACGCAGTAAGTCAGCCCAATGTTGGCTTCCAGTATCGGTATGGGTATCGGGAGCATTTGCATGAATACAACTTCCCGTACAACTGCCCAGTATCCACACTATTACCGATACTAATATCGGTATTGATGCATCCCTAAATATTTTTTACTGCAGAATTAAAAATTATTTTCCAATGCACCATGAACAGTGGTTTTCTGGAAAAACCCTTGGTAGAGAAGGGGTGAAATTCCATGACTCTCACATTATATTTCTAGTAAGTGGTTACCTAGGATACCCGTGTCATTATACGTCAACAGATTTTGCTCAATTTGACTCAGCGAGGCTTGCATATTTTTTCATCATTTTTCTATGCACACCAAAATTTAGCCTTGACATGGCTTAGCTGTCTTTTTTTATGAGAAATATTTGAAATCGGCTTTTTGACATGCAAGAAAAAAACCAAGTGTCATTCCATCAGTAAAGCAAGAGATATTGCCTAAAGGTTTTTATTGAACATTGTATGAAGTTATGAAAACTATGTTTTACTTTGTTTTAGTACTATTGCATGTAGCACTGTACACCTGTTACTGTTTTGCATTATTAATTTGTTAAATAAAATATATTAGAACAAAAATGATAATATTTGTTCTTTTACTTGAAGTCTTGTGGGCAATTTCAAGATACAATAGTATAACAAACAAAAAAATGAATCAGCGAAATATCATAACTTGATGTACTGAATGTTGAACTGACATTTTAAAGAATCTGGTTGGTTAAAAAAAATCAATTAACTTGCTCACATTGCTATGAAACAAACCACAGATTCAGCAAAGCTATGTCCCTGACCGTTATGGTGTTTAAGTTTGATTATTGTATGTTAAGTAAAAGCACATGAATGGTCATCATGTGTTCTTCATAAAGTACACGTCCCAATATATTCCACTGGGTAATAAATATATAAGAAACAGACTGAAACCAATGTGGCTCAGTAGGAAAGTAACCAAGGAAATGAAAAATAAAAGGAAGGTATTTAAAGCTTCTAAATCTGATAAATCATATAAGGCAGCCAATAAAGCATGTACAAAAGTGATTAGATGGGCTAAACTAGAATATGAAAAAGAGATAGTCAAAGAGAGCAAGACAATCCTAAAAGATTCTTTAGGTACATAAATTCTAAAAACCCAAGAGTGAAAGTGTAGGTTCAATAACATCTAAATATGGGGTATTATTAACTGAAGATCAAGATTAGAAATGTAATCATTCAGAATTTCTGCCTTAACTATTTATCAAAGAGAATCCTACAACGGGAGACATGCAAATCATTGATAAATATTTACTAATAAAATGTGATTGGTTGACTCAAGAAAAGGTGTTGCAGCAACTAAGCAAATTGAATGTGAACACAGCCCCAGGACTGGATGGAATTCACCCGCGAGTGCTGAGTGAGCTATGTGTTGAAATATGTAAACCTCTGTCTTAATCTTTCAAGATTCTTTTCTTTCAGGAATTGTACCAGAGGATTGGAGAAAAGGCTGATGTGGTCTCTATATTCAAGAAAGGTTCAAAATGTATGCCTGGGAATTATAGACCAGTGAGCTTAATTTGTGGCTGGGAAAGCGTTTAAGGGGTTACTAATGGATAATATTCAGGAATTCATTGGGTGGGATAATGTAATTAGCAGAAATCAGCATGGTTTCATGAAACACAGATCATGTCAGACTAACTAAATTGCTTTCTATGAAGAAGTAAGTAGAAGTATAGATCAGGGGGTCTCAGTGGATTTACTTGGATTTTGCCAAAGCTTTCGACACAGTTCCACACAAGAGGTTATTTCAATTAAGAAAAATTGGTCTAGATGAAAATTCTTGTTCTTGGATACAAAACTGGCTAAAAGATAGGGTACAGAGAGTTGCCATAAATGGTAAAGTTTCAAGATGGACACCAGTGGTAAGTGGTGTCCCTCAGGGGTCTGTTACAGGTTCAATTCTAGTCAATTTATTTATAAATTACCTTGAAATAGACATTGAAATTCATGTATCAGCGTTTGAGAATGACGCAAAAGTAGGAAAAGTAATATAATGTGAGCAGGATGTTACTTCGCTGCAGAGGGATTTAGATAGATTGGGAGACTGGGCACTTAAATGGCAGATGAAATTTAATGTAGATAAATGCAAAGTTATGCACTTTGGAGTGAAGAACACACAAGCGACTTATACCCTAAATGGTACTGAGTTAGGGAAATCAAAGCAGAAGAAGGATTTGGGAATAATGATAGACTTCAAATTAAGTAACAATGTCCAATGTCAACCAGCAGCTGCCAAGGCCAGCAATGTATTGGCATGCCTTAAAAGGGGAACTCTCAGGAAGAAAACATAATTTTGCTTCTTTATAAATCAATGGTAAGATGCACCTTGAATATGCCGTGCAATTTTGGGCACCTGTTTTAAGAAAGGATATTATAGTGCTAGAAAAAGTGCAGAGATGGGCGACTAAATTAATAAGGGGAATGGAAGGTTTAAGTTATGAGGAAAGACTAACAAGCTTAAACCTGTTTAGTTTAGAGAAACGGCGCCTTAGAAGGGATCTGATAACTTTATATAAATATATACGGGGCCATTATAAACCGTTGTCTGGAAACCTATTCCAGACAATGCGAGAACGTGGCTGCGCTGGTCAGGTGGTTCCGGCGAGCGGACAAGCTGCATGCCAGCGGCCGCTCGGGAGAAGAATGGCCGTAGACAGGAGGTGAGAGCTGGGGGCAATATATCCATGTGAGCTGGGGGCAAATATATCCATGTGAGCTGGGGCAATATATACCCATGTGAGCTGGGGACAATATACCTATGTGAGCTGGGGCAATATATCCATGTGAGCTGGGGCAATATATCCATGTGAGCTGGGGCAATATATACACATGTGAGCTGGGGGTAATATATCCATGTGAGCTGGGGCAAATATATCCATGTGAGCTGGGGGCAATATATACCCATATGAGCTGGGGGCAATATATACCCATGTGAGCTTGGGGGCAATATATCCATGTGAGCTGGGGCAAATCTATCCATGTGAGCTGGGGAAATATATCCATGTGAGCTGGGGCAATATATAGATCAATGTGATCGGGGGCAATATATATATCCATGTGATCTGGGGGGCAATATATATTTCCATGTGAGCTGGGGCAAATATGTCCATGTGAGCTGGGGAAATATATATATCCATGTGAGCTGGGGCAAATCTATCCATGTGGGCTGGGGGCAATATATATATCCATGTGAGCTGGGGGCAATATATCCATGTGAGGTGAAAACCAGGAGAATGACTGGAGAAGTGAAAATTCTAGAACAAAATCCAAATCAGAAAAATTCTCCCATTTATCTCACTTTCCAAATTGACTATTTTGACATAGAATTTTCACTACTCCAGTCATTCTCCTGGTTTTCACCTCTCTCTGAATAATCCTGCAAATCTACACATCGTTGAAAGTGATCTTTGCAGATGACAGGTTCACTTTATAATTTGTAGCATTATTGCTTCTTTAAACAAGGGATCTCAAACTCCGTTCCCTGGATGTCGATTGCCTAATTTCCCAGAATTCTTTGCAGTAAATGGCAAAAGAATCACTGGAGCTGAAGTACTGCAACACCTGTAAGGTTGGCACTGCTTGAGATACATGTTTTATAATAATAATAATAATGATATATTTAAATCAGATCCTTCAAAGTAACTTGGAAATAAATTCACCACAAGTATTGGTATTACAGAGATCTGGCAATACTCCACGTTATGCAATAAAATTGTATATAAAACAATATATTTTCTATTTCAGTGTAGGGTAGACTACAAGGGGGAAAGGTGGTACGGAGTCTGTGAGGGCACATTAGAAATATATTTTGCTTGGGAATGTACTACTTTGCCTTATTGCTCTCAAGTAGTTAATGTTTTTTAATCAAATATGCAAATGTGTCAGCTTTGAGACACATTCCGCTGTGTAATAATGCAACATAGAACTGTTATGTGCTAGCAATGTAAAAGTATAAAGACTCTCATTCATTGAAGTTGGCAGAACTCCTAGAATGTAGCCAATATGTTGCTCAGCTTTTTTTCCCATGCCTGTTTTCTCACCAGCCTCAAGTAACGGATATTTCCAGACAAGTAACCCTAAAGTCAAACTTTAACTTAAGAAATTGTTTTACAGTTCATGTATCCTACTTGTTGTGTAACGTTTTGTTTTATGTGACCATGCTTTGTGTGTTACATCATCCTTCAGTTTCAAACTTGACACAAGATGATGATGTAAAACAACATCACTAGTCACTTTGACACAAATTAAGCAGTTGGAGGAGAAATAGGAGAAATATAGAGTAAATGGGTTTGGGTTCTGAAAGGAGAAGGTTGTGATCCTGCAACCATTTGTTATATTAGGCCTTTAAAGCATTAAGAGTGACTCTAGTCATTTAATTTGTCCATTGAACTAGACTTATTTAACTGTGACTTGGAGCAGGCAAGTGTAGCAAGTCCTGCTGGGAGGCCGGAATTTGGGAATATTTCATGGAATTTTTGAAAGAAGTAGCTTTTCCCCTATTTTCAATCTGGTATGAATAAGTAGCCTTTCATAACCTATTAGCTTCTCAGGTACACTTTTTGTATGTCCCTTAATCAATCTATATAATAAAAGAGTAAGGCTTTGGCTGTCCGTCGCCAAAGCCTTACTGCGCATGTGCGCGCAACCAGCGGCGGTTGGTTGCGCGCGCATGCAACCGCCGCGGCACGAGCCGGCTGCCGGCTCGCCGCGGCTGCCGGCTCGCCGCGGCGGTTACACATGCACACAGCAGCCGGGTAGAGGCTGCGCTCGCAGCCTCTACCCGGCTGCCGCGCGCATCCAACCCCAGAGCGGCGGAGGGAAAGTTTCCTCCGCCGCTCGGGGGGTTGGATGCGCGCGGCAGCCGGGTAGAGGCTGCGAGCGCAGCCTCTACCCGGCTGCTGTGTGCATCTAACGGGTCCCCCGAGCGGCGAAGGGAAAGTTCCCTCCGCCGCTCAGGGGTAGGATGCGCGCGGCAGCCGGGTAGAGGCGCAGCCTCTACCCGGCTGCCGCGCGCATCCTACCCCCGAGCGGCGGAGGAAAGTTCCCTCGCTTCCGCTTTGAAGGACCCAAGTCCCGGTCACGTGACCGCGGCTTGGGTCCTTCAAAGACCGGAAGCGGGGAAATCTTCACTTCCCTGGCGCCGCTCGACAGGTAAGTATGAGCGCTGGTGGGGGGGGGGGTCAATATCCACGAGCTGGGGGACCATATCCACGACCTGGGGGCAAATCCACGAGCTGGGCAAATCCATGAGCTGGGGCCAAATCCATGTGCGGGGCAAATCCATGAGCTGGGGCCAAATCCATGTGCGGGGCAAATCCATGTGCTGGGCAAATCCATGAGCTGGGGCAAATCCATGAGCTGGGCAACTCCATGAGCTGGGGCAAATCCATGAGCTGGGGCAAATCCATGAGCTGGGGGCAATCCATGAGCTGGGCAAATCCATGTGCTGGGCAAATCCATGAGCTGGGGCAAATCCATGAGCTGGGCAACTCCATGAGCTGGGGGCAAATCCATGAGCTGGGGCAAATCCATGAGCTGGGGGCAAATCCATGTGCTGGGCAAATCCATGAGCTGGGCAAATCCATGAGCTGGGGCAAATCCATGAGCTGGGGCCAAATCCATGAGCTGGGGGCAAATCCATGAGCTGGGGGCAAATCCATGAGCTGGGGGCAAATCCATGAGCTGGGCAAATCCATGTGCTGGGGGCAAATATCCATGTGCTGGGGCAGTATCCACATGCTGGGGCAATATCCACGTGCTGGGGCAGTATCCACGAGCTGGGGCAGTATACCCACAATAGACTGCCCTCTGGGCAGGCTGGGGCAGTATCCACGTGCGGGGGCAGTATCCACGTGCGGGGGCAGTATCCACGTGCGGGGGCAGTATCCACGTGCTGGGGCAGTATCCACGTGCTGGGGCAGTATCCACGAGCTGGGGCAGTATATCCATGAGCAGGGGCAGTATTCCACAATAGACTGCCTCTGGGCAGGCTTTACAACTAGTTCATTATAAAGATGATACAAAAATATGTCTGCTGCCAAAGTTGGCTGCTCCAATTCAGCTACAGGCATAGGCATGCCCATGGAGTTGGGCACACTCTAATCACCTCAGTGGCTCATTAGCTTACGGGTACTCTCTAATGCCAAGACAGGCTGACCGCACAGGAAGGACAAGTGCCAGATAAACAGGTCAGTTTCCCCACTCGAGCCTGTAAGTGACCCAGACTGGCTATTGAGGACGTGCTGCCGACACAAAGCGAGGCCACACTCAGTGAATGGCACCCTGCGGCTCTGTAGGTCATACTACGATGATGTCAGTGCAACCAAGAAAGTAGATCCTCCCATCACTGCACTCAAGCTTGCGATCCTGGGGCCAGAAGTGTGTGCACATGTGCAGGAGCTGCCTGGAGCATGTGTCACGCCCACAGTAGAGTCTCTCCACCACCACCTCCTGCTCCAGCTGACTCTGTTGGGGGTTGAGTGCTGCCTGCAGAGTGCCACCTTCTGTAGTAAGTAGCAAGTCCTCATGATGACAGCTCTGCTGCCATTTTTGCTTGCCTCCTGTTATCTGCATGACCTGGGTGAGTAGAGCTAAGCAGCAGGTCCTGCTGTAAAGGAGATCATACGCAGTCTGAGCGGAGGTCAAATCTGTGCTGGCCAGACTGGCTGGCCTCCCTTAACTATTATTTTACTTGCAACCCTATCTCCCCATCACTGTAATGTTTAGGTTTCGTGTTGCTGAGGCGTTTGTACCAATGACTTTTGGATGCAGAATTAAGGAAAAGCGAGTTGCTGGTTTTATTATAATACAGTAGAGCTGCTGAATGACCGTTGGTCACAGAGGCCAACTGCCAACTGACTCAGTCAGTGCAACGGTCACCAGACAATTTGAACACTGGCATATGATTGGTTAGTATATACATATGCGAAAATTACATCTCCCTTCTTTTTTTTAAAAATAAAATAAATAAGAATAATAAAATAAATATATGCAACATGTAAAATTCTCAAAACATACAGGGCTATTCAGAGAAAAGTGAAAACCAGGAGATTGGCAGGAGAAGAGAACAATCTAGACCAAATAGCTAATTTGGAAAGTGAGATAAATGGGAGGATTTTTCTTGTTTGGCTATTTTGACCTAGAATTTCCACTTCTCCAGTCATTCTCCTGGTTTTCACCTTTCTCTGAATAACCCTGTAAATGTTAAAATATAACTATTTACAAATAACTAAATAAACACACAATTAAAACTAGGCAGAATGAGTCCATCACTGCAGCAAGTAGCTATCCTTGTATACCCCTGCATGGTCACAGGACCAGGATGTCTCTTGGCTTTATCTGTTGTCCATACCTGGTTCTGTAGGGAGAAGTTGTGGATGAGGAAGAGTGGTGACCAAGTAGGGTGGATGGTTTGTCGTTGTCATCAAGTAGGCTTGTAATGTCCTCAGATGGTGCACAGTGCAATGTTGGCGTATCTAGGCTGAAGTTATCTGGTATGAAGTCTGCATTTTCGTTCGTACTGTGTGACTCTCTTTGTGTCGCCTTTTGCAACGATATTATAGCCCATCAGGTGTTGGCAGGGTCGGCCTGACCATGGTGCTGGTTGGAGCAACGGCTCCAAGTGGCAAATTTCGTGGAGCGTCAAATTCTTAAAAAAAAAATGGAGACAAAATGTTTGCTGAAAAAAATCCAAAAAATGTCTTAAAGATCCTAAAAAATAAATCAATAAATAAAGAGACTTTAAACTGCAGATTAAAAGAATAAATGGTTTATTAGATATTGAATAAAACCAGGAATATTTTTAACATTGAAGCCTAAGGGATTCATCTGATTAAACCTGACGAATGAAACCACCGAACATCAGGGCATTTTGTAAACATTTCTCTGCTGTTCGGTGTTCTCTGCATAGATTAACCATTGCTTCTCTATGGAAATTTCACTGCCGTCGAACAGCACCGTACTTGCTGGAAATTTATCAAAATTTGGCAAAGCTCCTGCTCTCTGAATAGCCGAATGGCCCCGAAATTGCACCGTATGGGGAAATTCACTGTTCGGTGCCATTTTGGATTTTGGGGCCAGATCGGCTCGCTCTGAAACACCCTGTTATTTGTAGATTTACATTTTGCAACTATCAGGGTTATTCAAAGAGATTCGAAAAGTCACCGCACGTTCGGTGACTTTTCGTTCTCTTCAATTCGGTGCAAATCGGCTTTCCCATTTCAGCGACCCTGCGGTGTATTCAGCAAGCACCACAGGGTTGTCGAAGTGCAGGGAAAAGCTGCAGAAAACCCGGCGAAAACCTGGCGAAAACCCAGCGAATGCACGAAAACCAGCAAAAACATCTGGATTAACCCGTCGAAGACGCCAGAAAAACCCGAGCAGGAGCCGATCACACGCAGCGAAGCCTCCGGAAAAAGCCGACACCGCAGAAGAAGGCAGTGAATAAATTAGGAAAACAGTTTGCTTGAATGATTGAAAAGCGAAACGCTGTTTGCAAAGAAACTACTGAGCGAAAATGTCTGAAATTTACATATGAGGTCCAATGAATGATAATAAAAAGGGCTGTTACAGAAAAAATAAGTAAACTTAAAAATAAAAACAGAAAAATCCTAAAAAATCTATAATTAAAGAGACTCTTTACTGCAGAATTTTATAATGAACGGTTTATTAGATATTGAATTAAAATGGGAATATTTTTAACATTGAAGCCTATGGGATTCTCCTGAATAAACCTGTCGAATTAAACCACCGAATGGCAGGGCAATTCGGGAACCTTTCACTGCTGTTTTGTGTTCTCTGAATAGCCGAAGCAGTGCTTTTTTATGGGGATTTCACTGCCCTCGAACAGGCACCGAACAGGCACCGTATGTGCAGGCAATTCGCCAGGATTTGGCAAATTGCCTGCTCTCTGGATAGCCAAATGGTCAGGAAAGGTAACCAAACGCTGAAAATCAGCGTTCGGTTACCTTTCTCCAGCCATTCGGATCTCTTTGAATAACCCTGTATATCTCCCCCAAATGAGACTCTTACTTTTATCAAGAACAAAAGAAAAGGGGATAACATTCAAATCATAGATTTTTTTGTTTTTGCAGGGTTCACATTTATTATATTCCGTTGTGACTATATTTTTATTGTTTCCAGATGCCTTCTGTACTGTTCTTGGCAAAGCAAGTGGGTGCTTAATCTCTTTTAGTGATGCCTAATTCTAGAGTTTAATTCTTTAACACCTATTTTTAATATTCCATTCCTCCTCTTATTGCTTTGTTTAACCCTTCACTGCAACCTACTTTTGTCTATTTTTATTCATATGTTATAATGCTCTACTGATAATGCACATTTGTCATTCTGTATTAAACATACTCATTGGCCCTCCTTGTACTAAAAGGGTTAATACATCAGGCCATTGAATCGGTCAATGTACAAATCAACCTGCCAATTGTCACAGAGTCCTGTACCAGACAGAATTGGATGACAGGTCACTGTTGTGTAACAAACAGAAGACTAGCTAGTCATATCAAGATATTGCATGGGTTCGAATTGATACTTTACCTGTTCTCATTTATTGATGACAAAATCACTACACAATATTTATTTTGAAATGTAATTAAAAATATATATATTTTTTTATTATTAATGCATCAAACACAGAATAAACAGCATTACATCAGTGTAACTGACAAAACGAAAAGGCACAGATCAGTCTCCTGACAAAGTAGCAGTGTAAAAGGCGAGCGTTACATCTCAAAACCCAAACTTTGCTAAGGCCCACATCATAAGAAGGGGGTGGTAGCCTAACTAAACAAACACAATATGTAATCCGTATGTCCACCTTTTTGTAAATCTGTGTATCCCTGGGGCGGAATACCTTAACGCAGAGCTAAAAACTGATTAAGGCTTGGATTGGGAGCTTCATGGGGTATTGGAGGGCTGTCTCTCAGCATTTGCAAAGCAAACCAGGGGGAGTAGAGGAACGTGTCGTTCAGTGACATTCAAGTAATAACCGGTAATACCCATATAAGGGGAGACCAATTAGTAAAAAACACCTTAGCCTGGTCTTTCTGGTGGAGAGAAGCTTCCATCCAATTGTTCAAATATATGGAGTATATTGGATCATAGACCATATGAAAGGAGGGAGGCGTGGGAGATATCCATTGCGCCGATATGGCCTTCTTACCCATGGCTGCTAGCAGGGAGAGCCAAAATTTGTGTGTTTTGTTGAAGGAGTGTGTCGAGGTACCAGAATAATGGTTAAAAATGTCCCATTCAGTGGTAGCAGGAATCCTAGGATGTAAAACAGAGGAGCCAAATCTTCAGAACAAGTCCCAGAAGACTTGAATAAATAGGCAAGACCACAGAGTCTAGACAATGCCATCGATCTGCTGATGGTTGTTGACATCTGAAGCAATGACTATCAGACAATAAATGTGCATGGATCATTCTAGTAGGTGCCATATACACTCAAAGGAATTTGTAGAACATTTCCCAATAGAAAGTAGAGGGGATAATTTTCCAGGAATTAAGGCTGGGGTCAGACGAACGCAGTGTGAACGTGCGTTTAGCCGCACTTTATTACGGCCGTGGTAGCAGCAAATGACGTCCAATGACGGCCAACATACAAAGTACGGCTGCACAAAAGTGCGGCTGCACAACGCAAGCGACGAACGAACGCATTTTTGCAAGAACGTCGAACCGCTAGTACTGACACACAGAGTGCGCTGCGTCGGCATAGTGGCGTGTGTGCGTGATTAGGAGACATCAGACGCGGCACTTGTCCGGCCAACATCACGTCCATTTGTTTTTTATAGCTCCGTCAAAAATCACAGCCGTAATTGCGCACTGTATGACCGCTATCGCGTATTCCGTCAAAACGTGCGTCCATGCGTTCAGATGCACTTTTTGACGGTAGACGTGAAAAATGTGTTAGTTTGACCCTAGCCAAATCGTGGCCTAGATTAGGTCTTGGGGAGTAAGAGTCGGAAAGACAGAGAGTCATTTGGTTATTGACTTCCAAGGAAGCAGGGTGGGCAGTGTGGCTTGTAAAAAAATGCATATATATGCAAACACAATACACATAAGGAGTAACACGTTACAGTACCAGTAGGAGAGTAGAACAGCTGTAAATGGCTTCCCTATAGAAAATCGTATTATTGTATTCAAGCTATTTACACTAGCAACATCTGATACATTACAATGGTCAGAGGTCACAGTGTACGCAACAGTTCCATGTGGCATGAGAAAATAAACACAACCTTTGACTCAATATGATGATGTGTCTGGGGAGAAAGGGCAACATCACTTCAAACAGATACGGACATGGGATCATAAACATACAATGCCCCGAACAACCTTTCCTTTTTTTTTCCCTGAATATAAAAAAAAAATGAAACTTATGAAGATAACATATACATCTTCAAAATCTTCATGTTATAATGTTTATTGACACAGTATGAAATTAAAAAGTCATTTTGTTTGCAAAAATCCTAAATGTGGAAGATCTTTCATATGATCCTTCCAACAGATTATATCCATTTTAAAGTCTCAGTATTGCCAGAAAAAAAGTTACAAATAGTAATACAAAGCAATTAAATGTGAAATTTCAGATTTCTTCTGGCAATAAACATTATAGAAGGCTAAAGGCAACACCAACACCATCTTGGAAGGCGGAGGCAGTGGCGTAGCGTGGGGGGGGCAGTGGCCCCGGGCGCAGTTTTGTTAGGGGCGCATAATTTCTTTTGAAATTATGCGCCCCTAAAACTTGTGGCCCGACTGACCCGCCGGGCCCTCTGGCGCCGCCCAAGGGCCCGCGGGTTGAGGGGACCCAGATGCCGGGCAGCGGAAGTGGCTGCCGGCTGCCCGGTCCTGAACAGTGAGTCGAGTCCGTCCTGTTGATTGAAGGGGAGGCGGCTGCGTGCAGGCGCAGGTCACGTGGTCCGTCTAATCAGGTGGTACTGAGTCTCTGTACCACCTGACTGGCCGGACCGCGTGACCTGCGCACGCACGCAGCCGCATCCCCTTCAATCAACAGGACGGACTCGACTCACTGTTCAGGACCGGGGCGGGCAGGCACTCCCGCTGCCCGGGAGCTGGGGCAATATCCAGGTGAGAGCTGGGGCATATCCATGAGCTGGGGCAAATCCATGTGCTGGGGGGCAAATCCATGTGCTGGGGAATATCCATAAGCTGGGGGGCAAATCCATGAGCTGGGGCATATCCATGAGCTGGGGCATATCCATGAGCTGGGGCAAATCCATGAGGTGCTGGGGCAAATCCATGAGGTGCTGGGGCAAATCCGTGTGCTGGGGCAAATCCATGAGGTGCTGGGGCAAATCCGTGTGCTGGGGCAAATCCATGAGGTGCTGGGTCAAATCCGTGTGCTGGGGCAAATCCATGAGGTGCTGGGGCAAATCCGTGTGCTGGGGCAAATCCATGAGCTGGGGCCTATCCATGAGCTGGGGCATATCCATGAGCTGGGGCATATCCATGAGCTGGGGCAAATCCATGAGGTGCTGGGGCAAATCCGTGAGCTGGGGCAAATGTGTGAGCTGGGGCAAATCCGTGAGCTGGGGCAAATCCATGTGTGAGCTGGGGCAAATCCATGTGTGAGCTGGGGCAATATCCATGTGAGAGCTGGGGCAATATCGATAACGTGTCCACAGGTTGGGGGGGGCGCACAATTCTTGGCTGGCCCCGGGCGCTGACAACTCACACTACGCCACTGGGCGGAGGGTATATCAACAGCATCAATAAATCCTGAAAAAGATGTAATATTATCTTAGCTGTTTTTATATTTACGATTTCATTTTCCAGGTGATTTTTTTTTTATTATTCTTTATTTAAAGATTCAAAACACACAAAGAAAGTCATGAAATCACACAAACAGAAATACGGCCACGCAGGGCCAGCTAAACTTCTTACGAATAAAACAGCGGAATAGCATGGATTAAACTAAAACGAGCGGAAAAAGGAGCACTGAGTCCGGCATATGGCAAAAAGACAGGCGTGAAAGTTCAAGAACCGGACCATGGCTCTCTAAAATATCCACTCAGATGTCATACAGAAAATTGTCCGAAAAACTCGAGAAGAACTAAAAACAGAAATGTGTGGTGAGGGGTGGTAGGATTCTCATCGCGGTTGTATTTCCAGAAGGTCCGGGGAGAGACCTGCTGCCTCTAGACCCTTCCATGCCTGTGCGGGGTCAGTAATCATATATGAAACATTGGCATACGTTACTACTAACGAACCCGCCATGCCCCAACGGTAGCGAATCCCGGTTCTTCGAAGGATCGTTGTTACATCCCGAAAGTGGCGACGTGCCAGCAGGGTCTGGAACGGGAGGTCGTGAAACAAGGTCAGGGAGGAGCCCTCAAATGGCACAGGGTCTCGCGCCCCAGGAGAGGACATAATTTTCCCCTTCAGGGCAACATCCCTAAAAGCTCTAACGACGTCGCCGGGTGTACTTCTGGAGGACGTCGCCGGTCTCCTGACGCGAAACGAAGTGCCAAGTATGTCTGGAGTGTCCAGTGGAAGTCCAGCGACCTGAAGGACCAAACGGGTAGCATAGGGCAATAGCTCCGTCGCCGCAATCGAATCTTGTATGCCCCTGACCCTGATGTTGCGGCGTCTATGTCCGGTTTCTAAAGTCTCCACGGAGCGAGATAGAACATCCACCTGAGATCTCAGGGCAGCAACCTGACCGGACAACAGCATTTGCTCCGACTTCCCCTCAGCAGCCGTCGACTGCACCTCCAACACCTGAGCACGAACCGCTGCAACCTCTTCTCTAACCGCTGCCACCTCTGGGCGCCATACCTCCCTTATCTCTCTGATCTCATCCAGGATTCTACGCAGGTCACCTTCTATAGATGGGAGATGGTCATCCTCTTCCCATTGTCGAGGCTCTGCGTCTCCTCTGTCTGTTCTCGGGCCGGGTCGTCGCTCAGACGCCGCACTGCTGGTGGCAGAGTGCTGGGGATCCCCTGTCAGGCCCTCCTCCGATGAATCCTGGGCCACCGCCGTCTGTGGAGACGCTGCCAAAGTGGCCTTGCGCTTCTTCTGCGCACGCTTTTTCGCAGCTGCGGAGAGAGGGCGCAGTCCCGGTGCCTGTGATGGTGGGGAGAGCCATGAAGCTCCCGGCCCACCCCCGAGGGACCAGGAACTATCATCGTCCCCCTACGATCCATAGCCTGGAGTCAGAGACGAGGACCCCAACCCTCTTCTGGGAGCTGACCCACCTGCCAGAGATTCACGGATGTCCCGCTGGCGGGGGTCAGTACACGGCTGCCGGGCATGACGGATCAGGTACTGCAGGCACACAGGTAAGAACAGGCCCGAAAATCACGTCCAGGCCATCCAAGATGGTCGCCGTCACCAGGCCCAAATCTATTCGAGGCCGACAAAGGAAACCCTGGAGCGCGCAGGCAAAGGGCACACCAGATGCTCGGTAATCCCCAGACCCTCCCGGGTCAATCAGGCACAGCGAGAAGTCCTGTAGGAGCAGACAAATGCGCTTAAAGAGCGATGCTGTAACGGAGCTCCTCCAAAACACGACCGCTCGCTTTCCCAGGTGATTTGTAATTTAAGGGATTATTGAAAGAACAACAAATTTACCACAGAATTGCCCTGAACGGTGAATTTCCACATATGGCGCAATTTCGTGGCCATTCGGCTATTCAAAAAGCTGGCGATTCGTCAAATATTGGTGCATTGCCAGCGAAATACATTGATCTTCGGCGACAGTGAAATGCCCATAGAGAAGTAATGGTTAATCTATTCAGAGAGCACCTAAATGTCAGTGAAATGCCCGGATGTCTTTATATTTTCTCATTGTATGAAACTTTTTTAACCCCTTCACTGCTGAGCCATTTCACCTCTGTGTGCTGAGCTCATTTTTACCATTTTGTGCTCATCAAGTTTAAACGCGATTTGAAGTCATGTTTTATTGTACGACCCTGACAAGTTATATATCTTTTTACGGTAGACTCTGCAGATTCATAATATATCATTATTATATGTATAAGTCATGTCCTGCCAGAATGCTCTAACAATTTTTTTTTAAAATTTTTTAAAAAATTTGAATTTCCTTTAAAATTTTAATCATCTACAGCATGTAAAATTTTATTTCATGACATGATTTCCAAGGAAACGCTTGTAAAAAACAGTTTTTTTAGGCAGACGTCCTTCCTTTTTATTTTGTGTGTGTGTGTTGTCAACACAGGTGATGCTCGGACTAATATTCTTTACCATATTCTTTTAGCAACAATAATCAAAGTGAGACTCTTTGGGATCTAATATCTCCTCCAATTCTGAATGTACTCTCCATTTCTCCACTTCATGAAATAATTCTGTCACACAGCCATTTAACACACATTACAGAAAGTCTATGCCAGATTGTCTGGAAATATTGAGAAATGGTCAGTTCTTGCACAGATGAAAGTACTTAAATGTTTGCACATTCCAAGATGAAGAGGTATTAGTAGGTTAAGTTGCAAACATGATTGGATCATAATTTAAATAACCCTCAATGTTGAGTTTTGGCTGCTTTCAGTTTATATGTTATGAGCCTGGTTTCTCTATAAAACCTCAACTATTAACCCGAAAAATGGACTTTGACATTTAAATTGGACATACTTTATTGAGTGTATGCAAGTGCATCAGAAGGGTATATATTTAAAACCTATATGTATTTGCTTTTTGTGCAGTTCAGAAATGTTAAATCCATTAAGTAGAATGTCAGTACATCTGTGTTAATAACGTTTAGAGGGGGAGTTAGGCAAGGATATCATATCTGAAATATTAAAGAGTCAGTTTAAGGAAGGGTGAGACTATAGGGTTGCTAGATTGACCACGTTTTTCTGGACACATATTACTATTTCATCTATAGGGAAAGTACAGGGAAGGAGCCGTTTATCATGTATAATTCAAATGACGCAGGATTAGAGAAATTGATTACATAATTACCCCTTTCCCACCGCAGGACGTCTATGCCGTCCGTGTAGCAGGTGGGCTTTGAAGACGCCACAACCCCCTCCCAATGGGCGATGCCACCTCTCGTGAAGGGGTTAAGGAAGGCCACTATAGATTCCTCTGATTTCGTTGCGGCAGCATATATATTCTACATGCTGGTGTCATTTTTCGAGCAAAGCCCAAAAGCATGAATAAATGATATGTGTCCAGGAAAATATGGATGATCTGGCAACCTTAGCCCTTTCACTGCTGAGCCATTTCACCCCTGTGTGCTGAGCTCATTTTTACTGTTTTTGCTCATCATGTTTAAATGGGATTTGAAGTCACGTTTTATTATACCCAGACAAATTATATATCCTTTTTTTCGGGAAAGACTCGGCAGATTCATAATATATCCTTATTATATGTATACATCATGCCCTGCCTGAATGTTATAACAAAAAATGCAATGAAATTAGAATTTCCAATCATCTACAGTGTGTAAAATGATTTTTTACACATATTATCATCCGAGCCTTTTTGGTTATATATTCTATGGCAGTGGCTCCCAACCGCAGTCCTCAAGTACCCCCAACAGGTCAGGTTTTCCAGACAGCTGAAGCCCAGCACAGGTGGCATGATTTGCTGCTCAGTGATTGCAGGATTCAGTCTGCATTTCCCCTATGTAATCCTTAAAACCTGGCCTGTTGGGGGTACTTGAGGACTGCAGTTGGGAACCCACTGTTCTATGGGGTACACTTGTTAAAAAAAAGTAGAACTATTGTAGGAAACTGTTCCTTTTTTTCTGAGAAATTACATGATTTTAGCTACCCCCCCAAATCGTTAGTGTAGCATCATTGTTCACATTATAATTGAAATGTGAACAATAGTACTGCAGTAATAAAACAAACCAAAAAAAACACTTTTTAAAAACATTTTATTATTATTTTTATTTATTTTTTACGTACCTTTAACCTGGTCATGTTTGGTATCATTGGAAATGCCATGTTCCGGCCTTTCCAGTGATACCAAGCATTAACCTCTAGCTGCCGCCAAAGGATCTCCACAGGGAAACCCCTTGGCAGCTAGGGGTTAATGCTCACACTGACTTCATGTGCGATGATGTAAATGGGCAGGGAGGGGCCCCAGAGGCTTGGCTGACATCCAGGAAGCCAGCCACCTCCAGTAGAGGTCCGTGCCTCAGGGGTAAATAGAGGCAGCTCTGCAAAGGGAAGACTCTGCCCTTTTCAGTGGTGCCTCGCTTTATCTTGTATCTACTCCTAGGAGATTGGGAGGGAGAGAGGTTCCGAAGGGACGCCCCCTCCTTTCAGGCACTCTTCCGGCTTTGCCGGGGGGGGGCACTTAAAACTGACATCATTGCGCTCGTGACAATGATGTCAGTGTGCCGGGAGGGGGGTATATATGCAGCATCTGACTTCCATGAAGTCAGATCACCGCGGGACCCCAGAGGAGAGAGGTGAGTATAACCTGGGAGAACCTGCTTAACGGAAGACGTATGGGGAGAATCCCATGACATTCCCCACATGTCTTCCACAGGGAAAAGGCTAGTTGGTATATAGAGTACGGGTCAGCAACATTGGTCCTTCAGATTTTTTGGAACTACATTTCCCATGAGACTCTGCAAACCTAATGAATGACTGAGCATGGCAGGAGATGTAGTTCCATAACATATGGAGGGCCAACATTGCTGACCTCTGGCCTAAGGGGTTATTCAATAAGTGATGAACTTGCCACCGAATTGCACCGAACGTTGAATTTCACCATATGGTGCAATTTCATGATAGTTTGGCTATTCATAAAGTTTTCAATTTGTCAGATACTGGTACTGGTCAGATACAGCAGTTCTCAGCAATTCAGTGTTTACCGGCGGCAGCGAAATTGTCCCATAGAGAAGTAATGGTTAATCTATTCAGAGAAGACTGAACTGCACCGAAATTTCTGTGAAATGCCCTGATTTTTGGTGACTCAGTTCGAAAGGTTTTAGGCTAGGGTCAGACGAACGCATTTTTCGCGTCGTCCGTGAAAAGGTGCGGTCGAACGAATGGACGTATTTTTTCACGCAATGCACGAAAGCGGTCATACGATGCGCATTTTCGTACGTGATTTTGTACGGATCATCAATAAAACCCTTTCTGCGTCTGGACGTTATGTTGGCCGGACGTGTGCAGCGTCTGACGTCTCCCAATCACGCAAACACGCCGCTATGCGGCCGCAGCGCACTCTGTACGTCAGTAGTAGCGGTTTGACGTTCTCGAAAAAATGTATTCGTTTGCCACTTGCGTTGCACGGACGAACTTTCGTGCGGCCGTTCGTCGTATGTTCCCCGGCATTGGATGTCATTTGCGTTAAAACTGCGTTCGTCTGACCCTAGCCTTAACAGGTGAATCCCATACGATTTAATGTAAAAAATATTATGGTTTTTATCTATTTTTAATTCAGTTTGTAACATTTATTCTTTTTCATTTTCACTTTCTTTTTATTTATTTACATCACAAAAATACAATAAATTAACAACATTCGAGTAACCTGCACCAAAACAAATATGTTTATGCCCAAATCATTATAGTAACACACAATAGGTAGTCTTAAATGGGCCTCTATTAGGTGCATATACTTTTTTCACTGTATTACGTTATTACTGTTTTCATGTTTTGTGATATGGTGGCCACAATTTTAGTTGTGAGTCGATGGTTCTCTTTTTTTGCTATTTTACTAATAAAAGTTAAGTTTTATATGTCATGTCATAGGAGGACAAGTTTGTATCGTTTGATATTCAGGAGATCAACTGCTGAAAAAATTTCAAAAATACTGCCTTGAGTCTTTCAGTCACAGTACACTCCGGTACAGTCATAGTGTGACTGGTCGGATTAATCCAGTATCATTTTCAAATTCAAAAAAACAACAAGAGAGATTGTGGCAAATACAACACAGCTATAATAAGCTGGTTAAAACCACTTGCGCTGGTATCAAATAGAAGACATAAATTAAACATAAATTCTCAGTCCTAAAAGGGATACACCAAGCATCCCTATCTTTATTCAACACAGTTTATTGACCCCTTTCTTGTATGTATTTTACTACTCAACTTGGGCTGTACCTTCTGGACATGAGATATTGACCAATTGAATGTTTTAATTGTCCATGGTATAGGTTGGTGATATTTAATCATTACCTAACTTAGCTCATTGGTGCTTGGTGTATCCCTTTTAAGACTGAGACCAAGTTTTATTATAGAAGTTAGTTAATTGCTCAATCTAGGATCCTTATACTGCAGTACATTAGCTCATCCAGTTGTCTACTCTACACCCTCTATCTACTGTTAAGTGATATTCTAACCATACACTAATGTCTTAAGGAGACCAGCTATCCTGCTAACTAATCAACCAATTAAGTTGTATTTGCTGAATTGAGGATAGGGATAATTCATACCATTTTGGTTTCTCATTATACACATTTTCTCACTGTTTTTCAGTATACTGACAGGGTTATCCAAAGAGATTCGAAAAGTCACCGCACGTTCGGTGACTTTTCGTTCTCTTCAATTCGGTTCCTTTTGCCGATTGCATTTCGGTGACCCTGCGGTGTATTCAGCAAACACCACAGGGTCCCCGAATTGCAGGGAAAAGCTGCCGAAAACCCACCGAACACTAACCGAATGCACGCTGAAAACAAGCAAAAACATCTGGATTAACCTTCGAAGAGGAGCCGAACAGGAGCCGAAAAGGAGCCGAATCACACAGAGCCGAAGCAGCTGAGACGTAGAGGAGGCAGTGAATAAATTAGAAAAACCATTTGTATGAATCTGGGGAAAAGAAACGCTGTTTGCAAAGAAACTACTGAGCGAAAATGTCTGAAATTTTCACAGGAGGTCCAGGGAATGATAATAAAGAGGGCTGTTACAAAAAAAATAAGCAAACTGAAAAAAAAAAAAAAAAAAATCGGACTTTTAATTTTTTTTAAAAAAATTCAGAAAAATGCTTAAAGTATCCTAAAAATCTATAAATAAAGAGACTTTTTGCTGCAGAATTTTATAATGAACGGTTTATTAGATATTGAATTAAAACGGGAATATTTTTAACATTGAAGCCTATGGGATTCTCCTGAATAAATTTGCCGAATTAAACCACCGAATGGCAGAGCATTAGGGGAACCTTTCACTGCTGGTTTGTGTTCTCTGAATAGCCGAAGCAGTGCTTTTTCATGGGGATTTCACTGCCCTCGAACAGGGACCGAACAGGCACCGTATGTGCAGGCAATTCGCCAGGATTTGGAGAATTGCATGCTCTCTGGATAGCCGAATGGCCAGGAAAGGTAACCGAACGCTGATTTTCAGCGTTCGGTTACCTTTCTCAAGCAATTCGAATCTCTTTGGATAACCCTGTGAGTATTTTTTCTATATAGAATTGTATGTATCTATTTTTAGAATCAATCTAATAAAAATTTATGTTTAATTTATGTCTTCTATTTGATACCAGCGCAAGTGGTTTTAACCAGCTTATTATAGCTGTGTTGTATTTGCCACAATCTCTCTTGTTGATTTATTTTTTGTTATGAAATATAGGTTTAATCCTTAAATGTGCTGGTTTGACTCCATTGTCCTTGAGGCAAAAGTTCTTCTTTTCTGTCATTTTCAAATTCGGCCAATGAGCAATCTCTGTACTCGACGCCACTCGTTGGATGATTGTGAATTTGATGCTTGATTCATCAAGCCAATCCAATTGCCAGTGCACATACGGATTTTCTTTTTAGTGTAAGACAATCAGGGTAATTCAAAGAGATTCGAAAAGTGACTTTTCGTTCTCTTCCATTCGGTTGTTTTGCCGATCCCATTTCGGTGACCCTGCGGTGTATTCAGCAAGCACCACAGGGTCCCCGAATTGCAGGGAAAAGCTACCGCAAACCCGACAAAAACTAACTGCAAAACCTGGCGAATGCACGCCGAAAACCCGCAAAAACATCTGAATTAACCCGTGGAAGACGCCGGAAAAACCCGAGCAGGAGCCGATCACACGCAGCGAAGCCTCCGGAAAAAGCCGACACCGCAGAAGAGGCAGTGAATAAATTAGGAAAACAGTTTGCATGAATGATTGAAAAGTGAAACGCTGTTTGCAAAGAAACTACTGAGCGAAAATGTCTGAAATTTACATATGAGGTCCAGGGAATGATAATAAAAAGGGCTGTTACAGAAAAAATAAGTAAAGTTAAAAAAAATCGGACTTTATAAAAAAAAAATCCAGAAAAATGCTTAAAATAGCCTAAAAAAATTATAAGTAAAGAGACTCTTTACTGCAGAATTTTATAATGAACGGTTTATTAGATATTGAATTAAAACGGGAATATTTTTAACATTGAAGCCTATGGGATTCGCCTGAATAAACCTGCTGAATTAAACCACCGAATGGCAGGGCATTAGGGGAACCTTGCACTGCTGGTTTTTGTTCTCTGAATAGAAGAAGCAGTGCTTTTTTATGGGGATTTCACTGCCCTCGAACAGGCACCGAACAGGCACCGTATGTGCAGGCAATTCGCCAGGATTTGGTGAATTGCCTGCTCTCTGGATAGCCGAACGGCCAAGAAAGGTAACCGAATGCTGATTTTCAGCGTTCGGTTATCTTTCTCAAGCAATTCGGATCTCTTTGAATTACCCTGAATATGTTCTTGACTAGAAAACAGGGACAGCAAACTCCATTGTGCTGTAATGAGTATGAGATGACCAAGAGTCATTTCTATAACAAATAACAAAAACTATATACAACATTAAAATCTAACCATAGGAAAGAAAGCTCTGTAATGGTGGTAAATATGGAAATTGCAAGGGTTGGTGCTATAGAAGTGGAACAGTAATAGCTGGACGACTCACGAACAGCCTTAAATACCAGTCCGTTTACTTAAAATTGATTTGAGCTTTAAAAGATAGGTCCAGAGAATTAACACATGGTTGCCATGATAAGCGATCTCTTAATTAGAGATCCTTCCTATCTATGGAGGACTCAATCCAATCCACAAGAAGTATGAAATATAGTTATGACTAACAATACAACGTAAAGGAGTGTAATGTATCCAATGGTGGAGGATTCATTGACAGGTTGCTGAAAAAAACAGAAATACTTTTGTGGGTGCGGTAGTGTGGAGTCAATTGAGACTGACAAATAAGAACATCTAGGTTCAGACATGTTCTTTAGTTATTTTTAAACTGTCATACAACATGAATTTAAGAGTAAAGTATTTCAACAAGAGGCTACAAATCCATAGCATTCTGAATATAGAGAAGCAATTTTTCTTTTGCCCATCTTTAAAATTTAAATGAATTTAAACAGACGAAATTGCCTTCCAGTAAGAGATTGCTCTTTTTCTTAGTCTATTCACCTGTAAAGATATCAAACACATAAATTCCAGTGGATTTCTATGTTTCATTACACATGCTACCTGTCTACGTGGCATGTAATTTGTCTTGTGATAAGAAATGGACTTATGGGGCAGATGAAAACACAGAATCACAGCAGATAACAGAGATTCCTCTTTGTAGGAAGTATCATAAATTAGGTCAAGGTTTGGTGTGACTGTATAATATAGGCATCATAAAAGAAGTCGGGCCCTATTACATTTTTCACGCAGAAATGCTCGCGCAGCGCGTGAATTTCTGCCGAAGGGTTAAACGTTAACGAGCGTAAATAACCGCAGGTATTAAAATCCTCGCGCATTTTTCATCTGTTGAGCAATAACGCACGTAAACCGGATGCGCAAAAACGCTTGCGCAGCAACGTTGCGCGCAGAAATCAGTGTGCGGACTGTTTTTTTTTCACGTGATTCAGCCAATCAGAATTAAGAACCACAATTGTCTCACGTTAAGTTTTTGCGCCTGTCAAAGTCAATCTGCGCATATATGCTGCATCAATAAAAAAACACACACAACAGCTCTAAATTTATTGGTTTGATATGTGTAGAATGTGTAACTATACTTTGCTGCGTATTTTCTTTTTTGGCTGGTGTATTTGCTTTCGGCCAGGTTGTTCGAATTTGCCATTAACACCAGCTTTTAGGAGTTGCTAAAATTATGCGCGCAAAGGATGTGCGTTACAAACTGCGCATAGATTGTAATACCATCCGCGTACCAGCGCACAAACGCATTTGCACTCACAATGTTAAGTATAGGACGCGCGAAGTACAGTAAGCTTGCGCAGCGTTCGCGCAGGTTCACCCGCAGTAGACGTATACACGCGTTTGTTGCGCTGACATTGTAATACGACGTTCTGCGCAAAGGGTTTTGCCCCACGTGTTAATGCGTTTTTGCGCGGGCGAGAAGATTGTAATAGGGCCCGTCGTTTTTTTTCAGGTTCACAGGCCGTGTTTGAAGCGCAACAATAAAACTCATGGAGTAAAAAAAAAAAATGTCAACAAGCATGTTATTTTGTGCTGCATGCGCTGCATGTTCTGCCGGCGGGCGTGTTTTTATTTCAGGCCTGGCCGCTGGCCGGGGAATACAAGAAGGCGGCCGACCGGCAGCCCAGTCTAGTGATGTCAGAGATTGGACATCTGCCGCCTATGCCTGCCCCATCCTGGCAGTTCTCATCTGGTCCCTTGCTCTGCTCACACTGAATTCTGATGTCTGGGTATGCATTTATCTGGGGTCTTTTTTCTGGGTATTCATGTATCTGGGGTCTGATTTCTGGGTATGCATGCATCTGGGGTCTGATTTCTGGGTATACATGTATCTGGGGTCTGATTTCTGGGTACACATGTATCTGGAGTCTAATTTCTGGGAACGCATGTAACAGGGGTCAGTGTCTGGGTATACACATATCTGGGGTATGAGTTCTGGGTATGCATGTATCTGGGGTCTGATTTCTGGGTACACATGTATCTGGGGTCAGTATCTAGGTATACATGTATCTGGGGTATTATTTCTGGGTGTTATGTATCTGGGTCTGTGTCTGAGTATGCATGTATCTGGTGTCTGTGTTTGGGCATGCATGTATCTGAGGTCTGATGTGTGTGGGCATGCAAGTATCTGGAATCTGATGTGTCTGGGTACACATCTATCTGGAGTGATTGTGGAGATGAAAAAATGTACTAAGTTTATTAAAAGCTGAGCAGTTACACTTAATATTTTGTTTGCATCCCCATTGATGTAAAGCACTTAGTTTCCTTTATGTTTACTTTGCTTTATGTTAATGTTATTAATATTTATTTTTGTAACTTTATTCTGAATAAAACATTTAACAGTGTCATTTCATAAGATAATTTAAGAAGGTGTGTTTGGAGCGCAGTTAAGGGAAGGGAAGGGTTGGGGTTAGGTGGGGTAGCTGATAGCGAGTATCTCTTAAGGCCTGGCTAGTAGCTCGGGACTTGAAATTTTGAGCCCTGTATATATAATTTGTTAGGCCATGTTAGTCCAGATGTCAAAATCATGAGTATAGCAGTACGCAGTGATACTTCTTTTACTGGACCAACATTACATTTAAAAGACAAGCTTTCGAGAGGATTCCTCTCTTCTTCAGGTCGGGAACTATCCTGAGCAATATCATAGAATGAGCATTAAGGGGCACACGGTTGGCGGTTAGATGTCGTAATAGTTAGTCAAATGATATGGTCAAAACGGGAAAATAAACACAGGAGAGATCTTAGGCCCATAAAATAACAGTGGTTAGATCATGACAACTTGAAAGAAAAACACAATCAACAACAAAAATCACTGCAAAACAGTGACTCAGAAAGAGCCGAAACGTCGGACCCCATGTAATTTATATATATATTTTTTTATATTTAAAGTTTTTTATTTTGCAAGCAAGAATGATACACAAACTGGCAAAACAGGCCTCGCAGGGCCAAACAGGCATCAAACACACATAAAATATAAGGGGAGGGGGTTCTCATAGGGAAACATCAAATTCTCGAATAGCAGAGGGGGGGAAGCGGGGAACACAATCAGAATAAGCCCCAGGAACCATTCCAAGGCCGCACATCAGCGGGCATCCCTCGACCTCCACTCTCCACACCAGGCAGTCCACAAGGGCAGCTTCCTCCTCCCCGCCATTGAGGGCGCGCATCAGACACTTCCATTCCGCGCGCACCCCCGCCAAATCCACCGCCAGGTCAGCAGCCGCGTTCAGAGGACAGGGGCTCTCCGTCCTCCAAGCCCATGCCCGCCTGTCCTTCGGGCAGAGCTGTTTCACAGGGGGAGGAAAAGGAAGCGATGGATAACCCAAAGCAAAGCGAGGTAACAGGCCTCAAAATGGCCGCCGGGTCAGTTCTCCCTTCGAGAAGCAAGGCTCCAAACTCCACTGGGCCCTGGAGGGGGTGACCCAGCGGCTCCAGGGCACTCCTCCCGATGGCCAGCCGCGCACGCAGGGACTTCCCAAGGGGGCAATTCAAGCAAGGATTCATGTCAGAAATCTCCTCTGACAGCAGCTGGAGACGGAGCTCAGCACAGACACATCCTCTCCCCCGCGCGGCCGGCCACGCCCCCCTCGTAATTTAGAATAAAAAACTTTATTAAATAAATATAAGTCCCAGAGTGCCTCCCCTAAATATAGTTTTATATATATATAAATCACGATTATAGCAGTATGTAGTGATACCTTTTTATTGGACTAACGTTACAATTAAAAGACAAGCTTTCAAGAGTATATCTCTCTTCTTCAGGTCTGGATGCTATACTAATCAGTACTAGAATTGAACATTAAGGGTCACATGGGTGGGGGTTAGATGTCGTAAAAAGTGAGAGTCAAATGGTATGTTCAAAATGGGAAAATAAACACATGAGAGAATTTGGGTCCATAAAACAATATAAGATCATCGCGATAAGATCATGACAACTTGAAAGAAAAAAAAGCCAAAACCAAAAACACAAATCACTCACTTTTTATGACATCTATCCCTCCAATGATACATTAGAGAAAGTGCGAGCATCCCGGGGAGTGGGAAATAGTGGGGAGTAAGAGTGAACTGAGCAAGTGGGGGAAAGTGGGGTAAGGAAAAGGAGAGTGTGAGGGAAAGGGGGGAGAAGGAGAGAATGAGGGAAAGGGGGTGAAGGAGGAGCGAGTGAGATAAAAGGGGACTGAAGGAGAGAAAGGAGAGAATGAAGGAGAGATGAAGTGAGGGAAAGAGGAGTGAAGGAGAGAGTGAGGGAAAGGGGAGTGAAGGAGAGAGTGAGGGAAAGAAGAGTGAAGGAGAGAGTGAGGGAAAGGGGAGTGAAGGAGAAAAAGGAGAGAGTGAGGGAAAGAGGGGGTGATAGAAAGGAGAGAGTAAAAGGGTTTGAGAAAGGCTTCAAAACCTGTATGGTCCAGGTGAAACCCGGACGGTGGGGACTCTAATCACAGGGGTGGTAAATAAAACATTTGGGAGCTCCTCCCCGATGACCAGGAAGCTGGCCAGACTAAATCCCCCCCAGCACAATATGCCAGAAGGAGGGGGTCGATAATCGAGTGCTATGCATGTGAGTGGCACTGCGTGAGTGCTGTGCATGTGAGTGGCTCTGTGAGAGTGGCTCTGTGTGAATGGTTCAGGTTCTCTACTGACATGTCATCAGAACACCTTTGCTTTCAAGCAGTGCTAGAGTACTGCACGGAAGATGCTTTGACGTCTTTGCTGGATGCACCAGGGATGTGTGTGTGGGCGGGGCATCAGCCCAGCTAATGTATCACTGGAATACCCAGGATTGAGCAGCCCCCTTCCTGCCTTCTATTTTTGGGGCTTTGCTATTTTGTATTTTAGAGGGGGAGGGAAGCCATTAAACTGTAAGGGGCCCAAGATTTCTTATGGCTGCCCTGGCCTCTGTCATGACCCACTTACCCCCATGGAGCCTTTTCTCATCTCTATCCATTGTGTTTCTACCCCATCCCTCTTGCTTCAGATTGATCTCTTGTTCGGTCATTCTGATACCCATGGATTGTACATTTGTCTTATCCCTCTCTACAGTGATGTCTTTACCGCAGGCTAAAAGGGCAGCTGTTAGAGGTTTGTGGCCCCGGACTGGAGTCCACAACAAAGGAGTTGCTAGTACCAAATAAATTTGTGATTAGCTCGATACCATCATTATGACAAATTTCTAAAATAATAAACTTTATTGGGTAATCCAAGCAATAAAAATCAGACATTAAAAAGCGATCCTAGATAGTATGTCTGTTATCTAGGAACCATACAGTATTATGTATAGTGAACAGCACATACTGATAATCACAACCACCTCAATCTGTAATAATAATTTCTTAGTGAAAAAAACTGTCTATTAGGTGGCGCACTCATCATAGGTGTATGTTGGCAATAATGTAACACACACACATTACTGGCTGCATTAGCCATTAAATAACTCCTCTTGCCTTTACATATCCGTTAAACAATAAACATTCCACAAAGTTACCATATGTCTAAGTATATTACCTTTAAGTGAAGTGATACAGTGTTAACACCTGCTTGCTTTTACAGTATATGTAATATGCCTAATCATAGTTTTTAAATCTCAACCATGTAAGGCAGTGCAATGATAAATATTCATGGATATACTAAGTGTTCAGGCATTAATTTGATCATGTCTTTCCAGGGGTTATAGAAGGTAACAAAGTTTCAGTGTAATCAATTGCAGTCTTTGAATTGTCCCTCATTTAAACAAATGGTCAGCTGAGTCCCATTTACAGGGGACCCACAGCAGCTGCTCCCCTTGTCCTTTGGCAAGAGGCACAATCAGGAGCCCAGTTGGCCACATACCATATGGACAGTCACCGGGCCCCTTCAACACAATTCCTGGTGGTCCAGGTGGAAGACGTTCCATCGAGCACAGAACATGTTGTCCCTCGCGCTAAACTCCGGCACTCTGACACACAGAGTGCCAGTCCTCTGACTCACTGAGTGAGTGCCAGTACCCAGCGAATAAGGCATAATGCAGTCTGTGATTTCCCACTAGACCTCCAGGAATCTGTGATGTGGTCCCCCTGCTCTGACTACTAGACCACCATGGATTTAGCCTGTCCCTGCAAAAAAGGTGAGAAGAGGCAACATCCAGACCTGAAGAAGAGAGTTATAATCTCGAAAGCTTGTCTTTTAAATGTAACCATAGTCCAATAAAAAATGTATCACTACATACTGCTATCCTCTCGCGATTTTGGCATGTGGACTAAGACGGCTTATCCGATCTGCGTTGTATATATTTTATATTTATATATATATTTATAAATTTGCTGGTAATTTGGATAGCATAAAGTACAGGTAAACTGTAATATTGTGTACATCATTATAATTTTATCACTTGTAGATTGCGTCGTTAGACGTGTGTGAGCTGTGACTTAATGCCTGCCAGGAAAAACATCTGGTTTCCATACACACCACAATATCGCATGCCAGTCCTCATATCTTCTGTATCAGTCACTTCTAGTTATCCTTCAATACTTCATCTTTTCCAGTCCTCTCTCCTACTCAATCACATGCAAACTCCAGTTCCATTTTCTCTCTAGTCTACAGCCTTCTCTGATTGCCAACTGGCACACACATATTCTCTCTTATATTTTTCTCTGCTCTCTGAATAAGTTCATCCCATCAGTCTCTAATAATTGCTACTCTTGAAATTTGTGTAAATCTACTCTTGCCCTTTTCATGTATATGTTGGAATGAACACACATTCCACAACAAGCTTGCAACATCAATCATCAAATCTGGCCTTAACCCATCATGTTGGCCTTTCGTGCAGTTTCATTAGCTGCTTACAAGATTTTTTGTTTTATGAGATTGAGGTTTCAGTTTAATTTCCGATTCAAGATTTATCTAATTTAATCAAATGATTGCTCACATCCATATTTTCAAGGGTAAATATTATGTGTCCATCACCATGGTGGTGCCAATAAACACCAATGATATTGGCACTAAATATCACTATTAATTTGTACTAAAACATTTATTTCAAACATGGTAATGTGAAGGTAACAATTAAATATAGGGTACAATAGAAAATTTGCACAGAAGTTGTTCATCTGAGATAATTAAAAAATAATGTAAATTTGCTCATTTTAAATAGTTTCATGTATTAATTTTTATCCCTAAGAGAAATACTGTTGGAATGAAATGTTCTGAACTCTAGATGGTATCCTTTCGGTCCTTATCTGGCGCCGATCTGGAGCTTCAATCGCAGCAGGCTGACCTCTTACATGTCAGCCCTCGCTGTGGGACTTCCCTCCCCGGCCACAGGCATCATCACGCATGAGTACGATGACGTCATAAAGAGGGAGTCCCCCAGCCCAGGGGAATCCCAATACAAGAGATGCTAGGATCCTTTGGACCGCCGTATCTCTTGAACTGTGTAACATACAAGGTTCGTTTTGGTGTCATTGGAAAGGCCACATCCTGACCAGATTATCTGTAAAAATGATTAAAAAAAATTAAAAAATTAAATATTTACTTTGTTTCTTCTCCAAAAGCGTTTAACATAGGAGTTACTTTTTGGAGTCATTGGAAAGGACAGATTCTGGCCTTTTCAATGACACCAAACATGACCAGATAATCTGTAAAAATGATAAAATAAATAAATAAAAATATTTCCTTTTTTTTCTGGTTTGTCTCCAAAAGCATTTAACGTAGGAGGTCATTTTTGGAGTCATTGGAAAGGACAGATGATGACCAGGAAATCTGTAAAAATAAAATAAATGAATAAAAATATTTTTTTTTCTCCAAAACTATCACTTTTCCATAATAAAGTGAATAATATTGCTGCATTACTTCATTTTCTCATTTCCAGCAGCAGCAGCAGCAGCAGCAGCAGCAAGTGTGTGTTATTACGCATTGTTTCATTGAAAGCTTAATCTGATGTGAAGAGCGCAGGGGGTCCTTTGAACCCTTGCATCAACAGAATGCACTCTCCACAAGGTCAAGTGAAGTGTCACTGGAAAGGATAGAGTCTGGCCTTTCTGATGATACCAAACATGACCATATAATGTGTAAAAATAAAAAAGTGGGAAAAACCCTAATTGCAAAAAGTCTTTTTTCCCCTCTGTTCTAAGGCAGTGGCATTATTCACTTATAATGCAAACAATGTCACTGCTCTAATTCACCTTTTCATTTCCCACACTGTGAGCAAATTTGAAAGTGATGGCATAATGTGTTTCTACACATTATTTCATCTAAAACATGGGGGGGAACGCTAGGGGAGAACTTGACCCCGGGCGCCTCATGACCTTGCTACGCCTCTGCACCCTGCAGCTCTAAAACATTTTGTGGACTGCAACCTCCCATCATCAACAGTCAACCTACACTGTCACCAAAGCATACCTTATCGGATTATCGGATTGGATCCGATCATTTTGGCGGTCTTTTCTCAATTTGTCAGTTTTGCGGCAAATTTTCCCTGCACTTCGAGGACCCTGCAGTGCATGCTGAATTTGGGGTTGGGGAATTTGATTCCCCGACGTGCAGGGAATGAAAGCGCACCGAAATTCTGGTAAATTTTCAGTCCTCTTTGAATATCCCTGTTAATAATATGTTGGTGTTACAAATAAGTGAGGTTATAATATACAGTCAGGTCCAGAAATATTGGGACATCGACACAATTCTAACATCTTTGGCTCTATACACCACCACAATGGAGTTGGAATGAAACAAACACAATGTGCTTTAACTGCAGACTGTCAGCTTTAATTTGAGGGTATGTACATCCAACTCAGGTGAACGGTGTAGGACTTACAGCAGTTTGCAGATGTGCCTCCCACTTGTTAAGGGACCAAAGGTAATGAGACAGAATAATAATCATAAATCAAACTTTCCCTTCTTAATACTTTGGTTGCAAATCCTTTGCAGTCAATCACAGCCTGAAGTCTGGAACGCATAGACATCACCAATCGCTGGGTTTCATCCCTGGTGATGCTCTGCCAGGCCTCTACTGCAACTGTCTTCAGTTCCTGCTTGTTCTTGGGGCATTTTCCCTTCAGTTTTGTCTTCAGCAAGTGAAATGCATGCTAAATGGGATTCAGGTCAGGTGATTGACTTGGCCATTGCATAACATTCCACTTCTGTCCCTTCAAAAATTCTTTGGTTGCTTTTGCAGTATGCTTTGGGTCATTGTCCATCTGCACTATGAAGCGCCGTCCAATGAGTTCTGCAGCATTTGGCTGAATGTGAGCAGATAATATTGCCTGAAACACTTCAGAATTCATCCTGCTGCTTTTGCCAGCAGTCACATCATCAATAAATACAAGAGAACCAGTTCCATTGGCAGCCATACATGCCCACGCCATGACACTACCACCACCATGCTTCACTGATGAGGTGGTATGCTTAGGATCATGAGCAGTTCCATTCCTTCTCCATACTCTTCTCTTCCCATCACTCTGGTACAAGTTGATCTTGGTCTCATCTGTCCATAGGATCTTGTTCCAGAACTGTGAAGGCTTTGTTAGGTGTTGTTTGGTAAAGTCTAATCTGGCCGTCCTGTTTTTGAGGTTTACATCTTGTGGTGAACCCTCTGTATTCACTCTGGTGAAGTCTTCTCTTGATTGTTGACTTTGACACACATACACATACCTCCTGGAGAGTGTTCTTGATCTGGCCAACTGTTGTGAAGGGTGTTTTCTTCACCAGGGAAAGAATTCTTCGGTCATCCACCACAGTTGTTTTCCGTGGACTCCCGGGTCTTTTGGTGTTGCTGAGCTCACCGGTGCATTCCTTCTTTTTGAGAATGTTCCAAACAGTTGTTTTGGCCACGCCTAATGTTCTTGCTATCTCTCTGATGGGTTTGTTTTGTTTCTTCAGCCTAATGATGGCTTGCTTCACTGATAGTGACAGCTCTTTGGATCTCATCTTGAGAGTTGACAGCAACAGATTCCAAATGCAAATAGCACACTTGAAATAAACTCTGGGCCTTTTATCTGCACATTGTAATTGGGGTAATGAGGGAATATCACACACCTGGCCATGGAACAGCTGAGAAGCCAATTGTCCCATTACCTTTGGTCCCTTAACAAGTGGGAGGCACATCTGCAAACTGCTGTAAGTCCTACACCGTTCACCTGAGTTGGATGTACATACCCTCAAATTAAAGCGGACAGTCTGCAGTTAAAGCGCATTGTATGTTTCATTCCAACTCCATTGTGGTGGTGTATAGAGCCAAAGATGTTAGAATTGTGTTGATGTCCCAATATTTCTGGACCTGACTGTACGTAGGGCTCTATTAAATTCAACGCGCAAAAGCGCATGCGCAGCGCTATTTTTTTGTGCGCAGCAGTAAACGTTAACGCGTGAAAAATAACGGTGGTAATACAATCCGTGCGCATTTTTTTCATCCGTCAAAAAATAACGCGCGTAAAAAAGACACGCAAAAACGCACGCACATTAACGTTGCGCGCAGAAATCTGTTTGGCTAAATTGCGTTAAAAAACAGTCCGCAAACAGAATTAAGAACCACAATTGTCTCCCGTTCAGTTTTTGCGCCTGTCAAAATCAATCTGAGTATATATGCTGCAGCAATAATAAAAATACGCACAATCTCTCAATTTTATTGTTTGGGTATGTGTAGAATGTGTAACTATACTTTGCTGTATTTTTTTTTTCGGGCTGGTATATTTGGTTTCGGCCAGGACGTTCAGATTTGCCATTAACACCAGCTTTTAAAAGACGTTAAAATTATGCGCGCAAACGTTGTCGGTTAAAATTTCCGCATAGATTGTAATACCATCCGCGTACAAGCGCACAAACGCATTTACGCTCACAATGTTAAGTATAGGACGTGCAACGTACATTACGCTCGCAAAGGGTTTGCGTAGGTTCCCCAGCGGTAAACGTTAATGCGCATTTGTTGCGCGGACATTGTAATGCGACGTTCTGCGCAAAGGGTTTTTTCCCCTCGCGTTAATGCGTTTTTGCGCACGCGTTAACGTTTGCGCGAAGAATTTAATCGAGCCTGTAATCTTTTATTTTCAACATGAATAAATACAAGAGAATATTTCCATTAAAGTAGTATCCTCATTCTACTTTTTCATTAAAATTGCCATTGTTGTTGTCCAAATTTACCACTCCCTTTCAGCTCTTAATGCACCTTGGAAATAAAATGATTGTTACTCAGCTTCTATCAGTATAATTAAGCCTGTTATGAATAGGCAACGCATCTGCACATGTTTCATAAGTTTGTTACATAACTCCTAACATATACAACTCAAACAGATAATTTTCTGTCTGCTTAATTTTTTCATGTGTATTTATATGACAACGATAATTATGAATGAATTAAACAATGTTTTGCTGAGTAGGTGATTCCAAGGAAGAACTCCTCCATCAATCAGCAGGCACGATCTCTAAGCACTGATGGTCCCAGTGGACCACTACCAGCCTAGCAGCAATGACCTGAACACTATACCACCATTGCCACCTTGGCTCTCATGCAACGCTTGAGTTGATGAGTTGACAGCACTTCCCATACATTTTTCCCCCATCCCTTACCAATTGACTCCCCCCTCCTCAACGAGTGACAACGTATGTGCATGGTCTGACCATATATGCCTTTACCCCCCCCCCCCCGATCTCCCTCCTCCCCCAGTTACTGGCTATCCCAAAAATTTTGATCTGTCATATTTTGATGCTCCCAAAAGATCACGTGACAATATTTGCATATTTTTTTATATTGTATGGAACCTAACTCTTGATGCAGTGATGCGATTGCTGTATTTTACGAATTTAATAAAATCCTGTTACAAAAACACACAGACCGTACAACTGCAAAGGCAGAAACTGCAGTTTTCCTGAAAACAAGGTATCTGTGCATCAATCACAATACATTTTCCAGCAAAGATTATAATTCAAACCTTGTTTTCCACATTAGGCTCCACAATATCCCATTTCCAACAAGTGACTATTCAAGAGGTTTTTTTCCTGAAATCAGTCAGTGACAGTCTATAACTCAGTCTAGCAAGCCTCATAAAGGTCGCAGAAAGCCTTGAATTGGGTATAGTCCTTGCCAGTTGAAATTCTAAAAGATTATTTCCTCTTGATGAAATGCCAGATGCCATCTGTTGATACCAGGGAGACCATTTGAAGAGCCAGTGTACATAATTGTCCTTCCTTTCAGAATATATTACATTGACATTTTGGATGTCCGTTTTTCTCTCGGGCTATTGAGGTATGAAAATTCACTTTTGTGTCGTTGTAAAACTTCATCAGTGAACTGTTCTGTTAGAATTATTGTGTCTATTCACAAACATAATTAATAGTTATGGACATGAGTGTGACCAGTGTTTATGAGCAAGATTACTTTACCAATAAGTATCAAAACAATGGAAATGTAATGTGCGGTTTTTCATGCTGTGAACATTGTGTCCATATTCACAAGATATTTGAAAGGACGTTTGAATCCATTTCCCACCGAGGGACTGTCCCATCGCACGGCATTTCCCTTTTCTATGGTCTTCTCCAGTCATTTATTCCGCCTCCGACTCAGTTCCGTGCCAAATGGGAAGCTTCCTTTCGCATAACTCTGTCGGATGAGGACTGGCCTAAGATTTACACACTCGCTCATTGCTGCACCCCTTCCACTAGGATACAGGAGGTTAACTATAAATTATTGTACAGATGGTATCGCACCCCGGACAGATTGAGTCATTTTGCAGGGGGTGGCGGAGACCTGTGCTGGAGATGCAGTGCGCCTCATGCAGATCATTCACATATATGAAGGTCATGCCCGAAAGTGCAGTCATTTTGGAATCGTGTGCATGAATATGTTTGTAAACTAGTAGAAGCCTCACCTCCATTCACGCCAGAATTCTGTTACACCACACGCCGTATAGTGTCTTGGCCTACAAAAAACATCAATCATTCCATGCTTGTTACATGCCGCCCGGCTCACGATTCCCAGGTTTTGGAAGCAAACTGTCTCCCCCCCCCAATTTCTGTCTGGTTAGATGAAGTAGAATTCATCCGTGGGGTGGACGAACTTACTCTCCGTGCTCGCGATCGTTATACAGATTACTCCGCTAAATGGTATTACTGGTTATCAGAAGCACGTCCGACCCCATGATTCCCTTTACACCCCTCGAAATTTGTTACTAGTTACAGGTTTTCTGCTCTGCTATTACTGTCGGGTTTCACTACTACCTTCCATTCCTGTATTTTTGTTCCACCTCTCCCCATAGTTATAAGTTACATATATACTATTAACTCTGCACTGTGTTATTTTTGCCTTCTCATATCTTTGATCTGATATTTGTGCTATGCCTGTCGAATGGCTACATGATGCTTATGGTTTCTTTTGCATTTCTGTAATGTGCCTTATTCTGAATAAACTTGAATATGTTAAAAAAAAGAGATATTTTAAAGGGTTGCCCTGATTGTTCACCATGGGTGCTTATATAACATGAGATATCTATTAAAAAGAGACTGAGGGAAACAAGAGTGTCTTATTTAGAAAGAGACAAACTGAATTGGAGACACCCTAATTAATGTTGTAAAGGGTAATGAGAATGCTAATATAATCTAACCAGGTGTTAAGCCTGCCCTGAGGGCAGCCTATTGCTGTAGAGGATCTGGCTGCTCAGTGTTCCCAATGATGTGGCTGCTTGGCGCCCCTAGGATCTGGCTGCCTGGTGCTCTGATGAAATCACAGTTCATGTGACTGGCCGCAGGTCTCAGGTGGTGCTGGGGGAGGAAAATGGCAGACACTGAGCTGTGAGCAGGGCCGGCCCTTCCATGGAGCGGGGTGGAGCAGCCGTTCCAGGCAGCACTTTGTCAGGGGCAGCATTTTGCTGCTCTTTCAAAGGCCGCCAGCCCGGACACAGCTGCAGGACAGTGTTCCATTGAAAACCAAGCCGCGCCTGCCCCTCCAGCACGTGACTGCCCCTTTCAGCGGGCATGGAGGCCATCAGCTTAAGTTTTACCAGTGATGCAGCCTGGCTGTGGTCTCTCCTGCAGTGCAGTGTGCCTGAGAGATGGAACGCGGTGTTTAGAGCCTGTCACGTGACATGCGCGGCACTGCTCTGATGACGTAGGCAAGCGCGCGCCTTTAAATGAATCCCGGGGGAACCATGAGGCTGCTGAGAAGGTAGGCTTGGCTTGATTGATTTAATACAGGAGACTCTGTGCCCCCCCATGTGTGTTATGGAGGTTCCCCTCCCGCCCATCCCTCCTCACAGGGACATGTTGCTGCCCCCATAAAGTACTGCCAGCTCCTCTGTCCTGGTTGAGGGAAGGCCTGGACAGGCACCCTATCCCAGAGTCCTGAGGGAGCTGCTGATTGAGGGCTGCATGGGGCCCAGATTGAAGACAATCTGCAGCTCCCTTACAGCCTGCACAGCATGATGGGAGCTGTAGTTCGTTGTTAATAGCTGGAGGATCTGCATTTCACTGGCCTGGCAAGGCCTGGGTGACTTTGCTAAAATAAATAAATCAAATTTTTAGCTTTCTAAACTGAGGGGGGGGGGTTAGTATGGAGCTGCCAGGGTTTGATGGGGGAAGTACATAAATGACTGGGAAGCCACATGTTTTAATGCCGCTTTATGGCTTTTACCCCCCCCCCCTTCCCCAGTGTTCCCTGAATTATTAAATCATGGTGAAAAAACAAGCATTTTCCTAATTTCTTTCATACCTTCAGTGAGGCGCTTCCTATTTAAAGGAACACCCTTTGAAATATAATTGACAGTAACTCTGTGCCCTCCGGAGTCATTAATCCTCTGCGTCTCCCCGTTACCGTCTGTGTTATGTGTGTGTGATTGCATGTGTGTGACTGTGGAAGTATGTAAGTGTGTATGTGGAAGTGTGTGTGACGGTATGTGGATGTGTGGGACAGTAGGCCGTGATATGTGATGCTCTGTGATATGCTCATACACACCATGTTTTTTTAGGGGTGGGGGGCAGCAATTCATCCATCGCTCCAGGCAGCACAGTGGCTTGGGCCGGCCCTGGCTGTGAGTATCAACGGAGGTGGCTGATGGCCGAGAGAGAGGGAGAGGCGCTTTGCGCGCACCTCTCCAACTGATCAGCATTTTTTTTGTCCCTCGCACATGCTGGCAGTTTTTTCCGGCACGCATGTGCATGCGCAGGTAAGCTTGCGCATGCGCATTGTGTCCAATGATGGCAACGGACACAAACTGTTTTACTATATGAGATGAAGACCACGTACTAGAATTGAGGCAAGGATCTACGTAACTCAAGGGTGAAACCTGTAATTTAAGACATTGGCAGCGTGCTCTTTAAAAGAATGCTGGAAGAAACTGTCGTCAGTCACCAGAAGCCACTGTTCCTGTTCATGTTACAATGTGAAGTTAGCCTCCACTTCCAGGAGTAGGTGTTTGCTTTGTATTTGAGATATTTTACCCTGCAATGGCTGCACACTAAAGCAACAAACCAAAGCACCGATATTTGTGCCCAGTGACTATATCACAATACATCATATATACAGTACATACACACATGTGTGTTTGAGCTTTTTGGTGCACACCCTAATGCAGTAGGTTGCGCACACCTATGACTATTTCCATCATATGTTTGTGAGTGGCGAACTGGAATATTAATTTGTACCTGTGGGACTTTACCATATGCATATATTATTTTCTTTATACATTTTCCCATTTGTATTGTTTTAACCTGTTGTAAGAAATGCAGTAAAGTTAGAAAAGGACATATTATCCTTCTAGTCTTTTTTAAAAAAATTACTTTCTTTTGTTACACTAGGGAAATCTTATAATTTCCTTGACTAGTAGGATCAAACGTTTGGCGTAACTCCTGAACAAACCCCTCATAATCATAGATAATGGGTTTCCTACTCTCCCATAATGGAGTTGCCCAGAAAAGTGCTTTATCAGAAATGTGGTTTATTACAAACCCCACCATGGCTTTATCAGAGCGGCACATAGCAGGATTTAATTTGAAATGGATGTCAACCCGAGTCAAAAATCCTCTGCAAGCACCCGGGTTGCTGTCAGACCTCAACAAAGCGGTCATATTGATGTGAGAAGACTGGCTCTCAGGAACAACAGGTGCACTAGCAGCAGACACAGGAACGGACGGAGGTGGCTGCAATTTGTGCCAATATGGTTTGCAGCACATGGACAAACTGGTTCATTCTGTGATTCTTTTCATCTTGTTGGGACACAACAGTGGCCAGTTGAGAAGATATGTCTGCAGGATCCATGGCCCAGTCGTAATGTCACAAATAGATATATAATCCCTGTACGCAGACAATCTACCTACACTGCTGGTCTTTGGATAGCCGGATTTCTAAACATAAGAACATACAGACAACACAAAAGAAACTGGAAAAGGTAAGGGCAGAGGCTATGACCCCTGTGTAGTGTTGTGTGTATGGAACCCAATGGCAAGCCGAAGAAGGAGACCAGGAGATGAATGATCAGTTGAGTATTTACTGGATGGAACAAAATATAAGTCCAGAACAAAAGATAACGCAAGATCTCTTTGACAAGAGTAAAGTCCAGAACGAGGGGTTGTAGGGGTAAATAACACGAGTTGTAATCTTTGAAATAGACCAGGGGTAGATGAATTGGACTTGAAGATAGGATCTGGAACTGGTACCGGGGGTATGGAAGCAAGCCTGGAGATGGAGCTGGTGCCGTGGAAGCAAGCCTGGAGATGGAACTGGTGCTGTTGGAAGCAAGCCTGTAGATGGAGCTGGTACCGTGGAAGCAAGCCTGTAGATGGAGCTGGTACTGTGGAAGCAAGCCTGTAGATGGAGCTGGTACCGTGGAAGCAATGCCTGTAGATGGAGCTGGCACCGTGGAGGCAAACCTGGAGAGGAAACTGGCACTGTGGTAGCAAGCCTGGAGATGGAACTGGCACTGTGGTAGCAAGTAGGGATGAGCCGAACACCCCCCGAGTTCGGTTCGGGCCCGAACCCGAACTTCCCATTTGTTCGGGTCCGAACCCGAACCCAAACCCCCATGCAAGTCAATGGGGCTGAAAAATCGGTTCTTTAGAGTGCCCTCCAAAAGGGCATATATGCTACATATTTGCCATAAAAGGTGTATGGGGGTCCGGGTAGTGCCCTGGGGGACAGGAAACAAGGACAAAAAGTTAAAAAAAAAACGTTTTTAAAGGGACAGTGAGTTTTCCATGAAATAAGGGTTAAAAATAAAAACGAAAAATTCCTTCAAATATCGTGCCTAGGAGGTCCCCATAACCTGCCCGTGAAGTGGCGGATTTCTAGGATGTATAGAAATATGTAAAAACCAAAAAATGACATTTCAAATGACGGTAAATGCTTTTCCTTTAATCTATCCATAAACAACTGCTTGGGGCGGCAGTCTGTTTGAAAAGAGGAGACATTTTCGGACACGCAGAAAAAGTTTACTGATTTTTTGGCGGTGAAAAGCAGGAGAATGACTGGAGAATGGAAAATTCTAGACTTTCGTGCGACCGTACTTCGTATATTGGCTGTCATTGCCCGTCATTTGCTGCTAGTGTGGCCGTGATTAAGTGCGCCTAAATGCACGTTAAAAATTCACTAGTCTGATCCTAGCCTAAATGGGAGAATTTTTCTGGTTTGACTATTTTGACATAGAATTTTCCATTCTCCAGTCATTCTCCTGAGTTTCACCTTTCTCTGAATAACCCTGTCAGGGTTATTCAGAGAGCGGTGAAGAGCAGGAGAATGACTGGAGAATGGAAAATTCTAGGTCAAAATAGCCAAACCAGAAAAATTCTCCCATTTAGGCTAGGATCAGACTAGCGAATTTTTAACGTGCGTTTAGGCGCACTTAATCACGGCCACACTAGCAGCAAATGACGGGCAATGACAGCCAATATACGAAGTACGGTCGCACGAAAGTCCGACTGCACAACGCAAGTGGAAAATGAACGCATTTTTTCCAGAACGCAGAACCGCTAGTACGGACGTACAGAGTGCGCTGCGTCCACTAGCGGCGTGTGTGCGTGATTTGGAGACGTCAGACCCTGCTCATGTCCGGCCAACATAGCGTCCAGAGTCCAGACACCCAAAGTTTCCTGGTTTGGATCCGTAAAAAATCACGCACAAAAATGCGCATCGTATGACCGTTTTAGCGCAATCCGTGAAAAAGTACGGCAATGCGTTCGGACGCACTTTTTGACGGTCGCTGCGAAAAATGCGTTAGTCTGACCCTAGCCTTATCTCACTTTCCAAATCGGCTATTTGGTCCAGATTGTTCTCTTTTCCTGCCATTCTCCTGGTTTTCACCTTTCTCTGAACAACCCCGAGAGAGAGGTGAAAGCCAGGAGAACTGGCAGGAGAAAAGTACAATCTAGACCAAATAGCCAATTTGGAAAGTGAGTTAAATGGGAGAATCTTTCTGGTTTGGCTATTTTGACCTAGAATTTTCACTTCTCCAGTTATTCTCCTGCTTTTCACCGCTCTCTGAATAACCCTGTGAATGTTTAATCCCGAGGTGAAAAATAACATTGCTTTCGATTTTTTTCAAACACCAGTTAACCACTTGGCTGCTATGGACGCGCTCAGCACGTCCAGCCAAGTGGTTATCCTGTGCTATGGACGCGCTGAGCGCATCCATGCACAGGAGGCAGCAATCCGCCGGATTCCGGCGGATTGCTGCACCCCCCGGGGTGGGCTGACATCTTGGATGTCAGCCCAGCACTCCGGGACCCCGGCGGAGCAATTAGATGTCATCGCGGCGGGGCGATGACATCTAATTCAGGCGCCCCCCCCACATGTGCGGAGGAAACGCCTGAAAGGGAGGGGGGGGAGGTCCTTCGGACCTCTTTCCCTCCCGATCGCCGGGGGGCAGAGGGTTAATCCAGGCACCATTTGGAAGGGCACAGCCTGCCCTTCCAAACGGTGGCTGTGATTAACCCCTGGGGAGCCGGATCACGAATCGGCGCAGAAAAGCGCCGGATCGTGATCCTCTCCTGGAGCTGGCCGACATCTTGGATGTCGGCCAAGCCTCCAGGAACTCCCCCTGAGGACTGGCGTCATCATGCATAGCACGATGACGCCAGTCCTGGAGTTAACCCCTAGCTGCCACCAATGGTGGAGATAGGGGGTTCCAATGAACCCCCTATCTCCCGATCCGTGGCAGCTAGGGGTTAATGTTTAATATCGTTGGATCGGCCAGAGCATGACCTTTCCAAGGATACTAAATATGAGCATGAAAAATGTTTTTTAAAAAAAATTAAAAAAAAAAATATTTAAAAAAAAAAATTCTAAAAGAAAAATAAACAAGTTTTTTTTTGTTTTTGTTTTGTTAATGCAGCAATATTGTTCCCATTTCAATAATAATGTGAACAATAATGCTGCACTAACGATTTTTGTATGCGGTGCGTTTGTTAAAAAAAGCGACATTTTCCCCAAAAAAAAAATGTAACGAGACCCCATTTCTAATTTTTTTAACAAGCGCACCCCATACAAAATATAACCGCAAACGATCGCATGTTAAAATGTGAAAAAAAACACTTTACACATAATAAATTATTGAAAATTCTAATTTTATTGCATTTTTTGTTATAATATACAGACATGACATAATGTATACATATAATAATGACATATTATGAATCTGCCAAGTCTGCCGGAAAGAACGATATATAATATGTCTGGGTCATATATCAAAATATGGCTACAAAACGCGGTTAAACATGATGAGCGAAAGCGGTAAAAATGACCTCAGCACAGAGGTGTGAAAAGCCTCAGCAGCGAAAGGGTTAAATGCAGCATATTAGGATGTTTTAGGAGGGAAATTAATTCTCAAATCTCAATCAGAAACAGACACCACCCCACCCCCTCACTATATTGTACAATGTATCAAATTGATTACCAGACTGAAAACACCTGGTGTTATGCCCGTTTGTGAACAGAGGTCATTTAGAGTTGATAATCTTTCCACGTACACATTAGTTTTTAATTCAATATCTAATAAACCGTTGCTTATAATATTCTGCAGTAAAGAGTCTCTTTATTTCTAGATTTTTTAGTATTTTTTTAAGCATTTTCTATACTTTTTAAAAATTTCTTTTTTTTTCGAACCCGAACCGAACACGCCCAAAAAGTTCAAAATTCGCGAACTTTCGAACTGCCAAAGTTCGGGTCGAACTCCGAACCGTCCGAACACGAACAGCTCATCCCTAGTAGCAAGCCTGAAGATGGAACTGGCACTGTGGTAGCAAGCCTGAAGATGTAACTGGTACCGTGGAAGCAGGCCTGGAAGTGGAGCTGATACCGTGGAAGCAGGTCTGGAAGCGGAGCTGGTACCGAGGAAGCAGGTCTGGAAGCGGAGCTGGTACCGTGGAAGCAGGTCTGGAAGCGGAGCTGGTACCGTGGAAGTAGGTCTGGAAGCGGAGCTGGTACCGTGGAAGCAGGTCTGGAACAGAGCCAAGGGTTATTGCCAAATTGGGTACTCACACAGTGCCATGGGTAAATGCCTAATAGTCAGACAGAGCCAGGGTCATACACAGCTGAACTTTAAACAGCAGTATATCAAGGAACGCACTGAGAAGGAATGAACCACGACAGGGTTATTGGCTAATGTCATTCCCCCGTATTTGAATCCGGGGGGCACTGCATCATCACTTCGGGCCCTGCCCACGTCACTGACCCGCGTCCGTGATCGCCGGCTACTTCACTTTCAAAATATTTTAGACAAACATCAAAAAACAGACAAAAATACTTCCCTTTCTCTTCTGTACCAGGGCACCTTTTATTTTGATCGCAATATGAATATTTTGTGACAGTCTGGAATAAACGTCTTCCAATTATTTTCTAATTAATGTGTGTGATACATCCGAGAATAAATGGGTTTAAGAAATCATGAACAATGACTTTTGCCTTTAAAACTAATGATTACTTAGCTGACATCTTAAAAAAAGGAGTGGACATGGGCATTTATGCAAAGCATGGTGCCAAAATATAGATCATACAGTTACATTTTACTGTAATCCTTGAAATAGTTCTCCTTCCTCTGACCCTGTATAAATGATTGTAAAGAAATTAAGAAGTTTTTTCAATGGATGGCACTTTACCAAGCTTGGATTGTAACATTACTGTCATCAAAGGAGATATGCAAATACAACAAAAAGTTATATTCCCTGTAATACCACATTTTGTTAAGGTCAAACAGGATTCCACATAGATAAATGTGATGTTCTTGATGACCGAAGTAGGGAAGACAGATTTTTTTTGTGGAATTATGGATAAATATCTTTACTTTCTATATATTTCTCCAGTCTGGATACTGAATATCATTGTGGTTTTTTCCTCGCATTAAATATTATTATTTTTACATAATGACATGTTTACACAAAAAAGGTGACAACCCAAACCTCTGGATTCTGTTGAACAGGTGTGGGTCAGACTTCTCTTCCCATGTCATACACAGGATTTAACTGAGTATAGAGATCATTTTTCTTTACAACACAGTGCATTATCTAAAACATTTTGTCTTCGTCTCTGTAAAGTTACAGGGAAATATATATTTTTTTAAATTCTTTATTTTTGAATTTATACTCACACTGCGTGAACAACAAAAGTTAAGTAAAGGCCGTGCAGGGCCAATGAAAGTCAGCTACATAGACACTTATGGGAAGAAAAATAACAAAGGAAAAATGTCACATATTGCAGCAGCATTAGCACAGCAGGTGTAAAAAAAGGACAGCAAAAAATGTCTTCTGAAAACGAAAAAAGTGTCCCCAGCCGGGCAGGGCCAGATTAAGATCTCTATGGGCCTGGAACTGAAGATTTTGGTGGGCTTTTTTTTGGAATTTAGTGAAATGAAAACATATTTTAGGTTATTTAATAGTGCAGATACAGGTATATCTAACCAGGCAGTTACTGTGTTTCTGAAATTTCCATTCAGATTTCAATGTGTAAAATATTTTTTTCAAAAATGTTATCATCCAAACCTTTGTGGTTTTATATTTGTAAGAATATCAATTCTTATATATTCTATAGGGAATTTTTGTTAAAAAAAATTGAAATGGGAACCGGTTACTGAATTTTTCTGAGAAAATATACAATTTTAACAAAAAAAATTTAAAAATTTAATATTTCCCTTGTGTTTCAGAGGATGGTGTTTTATGAATGATATAATTATCAGGGTTATTCAAAGAGATTCGATTTTTTTTTTGGTTTCTTTTCTTTTAGATTTTACATGGTCACATTTAGACTTGTCCAATGACACCTCACTTGACCTTGTGAGGTGTAAAGATTAGTGACACAGAGTTCCAAAGTCTACCCCCCAGAGCTCTTTGCTGCAGTGCGGCATTTAGGTTTTTGATGTACCAATTTGTAACAGATTGTGCCATCACCTCCACACTTGTTGGTGACATGAGAAATTAAATGGTGAGTTAGTGCAGCATCATTTATCACTTTATAATTAAAAAGTCAACAATAGAAAGAAAAAATAAAGAAATATTATTTTATTTTTAGGTTTACATAAAACCTGGTCATGTTTGGTATCATTGGAAAGGCCATGCTTCCAGTGATACCTCAAATGCCCTACAACTTCTATGGAGTTGGAGATACAGGGGTCCAAATGCCAATCAATAAAGACATACAGGATTATTCAAAGAGATTCGAAAAGTCACCGCACGTTCAGTGACTTTTCGTTCTCTTCAATTCGGTTCCTTTTGCCGATCCCATTTCGGTGACCCTGCGGTGTATTCAGCAAGCACCACAGGGTCCCCGAATTGCAGGGAAAAGCTGCCGAAAACCCGACGAAAACGAACCGCAAAACCCACCGAATGCACGCTGAAAACAAGCAAAAACATCTGGATTAACCTTCGAAAAACCCGAGCAGGAGCCGATCACACGCAGCGAAGCAGCCGAACAGGAGCCGAATCACACAGAGCCGAAGCAACTGAGATGCAGAGGATGCAGTGAATAAATTAGCAAAACCATTTGTATGAATCTGTGAAAATGAAACGCTGTTTGCAAAGAAACTACTGAGCGAAAATGTCTGAAATTTACACAGGAGGTCCAGGGAATGATAATAAAGAGGGCTGTTACAGAAAAAATAAGTAAACTTAAAAAGAAAGAAGAAAAAAAAAATCGGAAAAATGCTTAAAGTATCCTAAAAAATCTATAAATAAAGAGACTCTTTACTGCAGAATTTTATAATGAACGGTTTATTAGATATTGAATTAAAACGGGAATATTTTTAACATTGAAGCCTATGGGATTCTCCTGAATAAATTTGCTGCATGAAACCACCGAATGGCAGGGCATTAGGGGAACCTTTCACTGCTGGTTTGTGTTCTCTGAATAGAAGAAGCATTGCTTCTCTATGGGGATTTCACTGCCCTCGAACAGGCACCGAACAGGCACCGTATGTTCATGCAATTCGCTAGGATTTGGCGAATTGCCTGCTCTCTGAATAGCCGAATGGTCAGGAAAGGTAACCGAACGCTGATTTTCAGCGTTCGGTTACCTTTCTCAAGCAATTCGGATCTCTTTGGATAACCCTGATAGTTATCCTTTTTCTGGGCCTATTCTTGGACATGGGCCTGGAGCTGCTGCTTCATCAACCCCTATGTTAATGTTAAGGAATATCGACATAAACTCCGCCAAAATAAAAGCAGTGAGTCCTCAGCACAGGAAAAAATCAAAGAGGGAGGGGGAACATCCCCAGATGGGGGGGTCTCATCGGAAAAGGAAAAAATTCGGCATTGGGGGGTGAAAGCAAAAAAAAAAAATGTCATCGGAGGAAGGGAAAACGAGAAGGGGGTGTCACATCAAAAATCAAAGTCCTCAAAAAGCGACATAAGGGTAAGAAAGAAAATGACTATAAAAAGTAGAGGGAGAGGGGGACATCAGAGGGTAAATGGGGGGGGGGTATATACTCAGCAGGCCAGGGGGTGCCAGGGCCAATAAACCAAGAGTAAACAGCAGGCCAGTGAAATGTGTCTCTCTTCGGCCAGTGTCCAGGGGATACGCAGGGCAGGAAACATCTTCAGGTCGGCGCCTGCCGCCCCAGCCATCCTGAAAAGCCAGCAACCAGGCACTCCCATCTGTTGCACTAGGCACAGCCCAGGACCAGGGCCAGCCTCGCCCCTCAACGATGCGGAATCCCATAGTCCTGAGCAGCAGTGGCGTCACTAGGGTTGGTGTCACCCGGTGCGGTAACTTATGGTGTCACCCCCCACGAGTTTTACGGATTTTTTTAAACTACTCTTACTCATCATAAATCAGTACTCCCATACCATATAACACTGAATGCTCATGGACAGCGCACATTACTGTGAGGTTTATTGCTGTGGAGCTCTCTCATATGCTCACACACAAATTTTGGCGAACTGCCAGCAAGTACAGTGCCTGTTCGAAGGCAGTGAAAGTGAAGGCACACATGGATATATATTGCCCCCAGCAGCTCTGGATATATTACCCCCAGCTCACATATGGATATATTGCCCCAGCAGCTCACCCATGGATAAATATTGCCCCAGCAGCTCACCCATGGATATATATTACCCCCAGCAGCTCACCCATGGATATATATTGCCCCCAGCAGCTCACCCGTGGATATATATTACCCCCAGCAGCTCAAACATGGATATATATTGCCCCAGTAGCTCACACATTGATATTGCCCACAGTAGCTCACACATTGATATGTATTGCCCCAGCTCACACATGGATATATAGTGCCCAGCTCACACATGGATATATAGTGCCCCAGCTCATACATGGATATATATTGCCTAGCTCACACATGGATGTATAGTGCCCAGCTCACACATGGATGTATATTGCCCCTGCTTACACATGGATGTATATTGCCCAGCTCACACATGGATGTATAGTGCCCAGCTCACACATGGATGTATATTGCCCAGTTCACACATGGATGTATATTGCCCCTGCTCACACATGGATGTATAGTGCCCAGCTCACACATGGATGTATATTGCCCAGCTCACACATGGATGTATAGTGTCCAGCTCACATATGGATTTATATTGCCCAGCTCACACATGGATATATTGCAATTTGCCCCAGCTCACACATGGATGTATAGTGCCCAGCTCACACATGGATTTATAGTGCCCAGCTCACACATGGATTTATATTGCCCAGCTCACACATGGATGTATAGTGCCCAGCTCACACATGGATGTATATTGCCCCTGCTCACACATGGATGTATATTGCCCAGCTCACACATGGATGTTTAGTGCCCAGCTCACACATGGATGTATATTGCCCAGTTCACACATGGATGTATATTGCCCCTGCTCACACATGGATGTATAGTGCCCAGCTCACACATGGATGTATATTGCCCAGCTCACACATCGATGTATAGTGCCCAGCTCACATATGGATTTATATTGCCCAGCTCACACATGGATATATTGCAATTTGCTCCAGCTCACACATGGATGTATAGTGCCCAGCTCACACATGGATTTATAGTGCCCAGCTCACACATGGATTTATATTGCCCAGCTCACACATAGATATATTGCAATTTGCCCCAGCAGCTCACCCAATTCAGGACTCGAGTCGGGAGGCAGGTGCAGCCGAAAGAAAAGATGCCAGTGAGCTGTAGGGCGGGCTGCCGCTGATGACTTACTCGGCAGAGATGTTAGCGTCAGCCCGTCGGACAGCCGGCGCGCCGCTCCCTCTGGCGTGTGGCGTCAGAGGGGGTGGGATCAGCCACCATGTGATGCCCTTAGGGTGACACCCGCCCTTAGGGTGACACCGACTTTATTTTTGAACCGACCGCCGGCCGCCGCACTGTAGGTTACTAACTTTGGTCCAAAGTTAGTAACCTGCATTGCGGCCCTGGCGGCCGGTTCAAAAATAAAGTAGACGGTGTCATCCTAAGGGCGGGTGTCACCTGGTGCGGACCGCCCCCACCAAGCAACGCTAGTGCTGAGCAGCGCCATCAATGCAGGCCCCAGGGAGGGGACCGCGGCCTCCGGCCCAACAGTTGTCGTCGTAGCAAGGCCCAAACACGCAGGCCCCACCATGATCCCTCATAGCCCTGGTGTCTTCCCCATGCATGGAGGTTTTCGCACAGAATCGGGTACCTTCGCTTTCATACCACCAAGTAAGGGTTCCAGTGTCAGCGTCCCGGCTAGGACGTAGACCGTATCACAGCCTCCTGTCACCGCCGTGGGACAGGCCTCAGCCAGGTGCCCATCTGACGTAGCCACAATCTCCTCCAATATCGGGTCCTCTTCCTTCCGTCAGCTCCGCAGCACAAGCCGCATCCGTCGCCAGACTTCTCTGGTGAGCGGTTGTCCAAGTCCTCCCCGTCCAGTTAGCTGTATCTCACATGCAGAGATGGCGTCCTTCCCATTTTATTTCTGGCTGCCGTTTGTGATTGATAGCAGTCTGATTTGCATATGGTAATGTATATTCTATAATAGCACCATTGAGCTAAAATTTGGAGACCTAAGCGAGGATCCACCATAGGGCAGGCCACTGGGTCTGCTGCCCTTCCTCAGTGCTCTCCTTCAGTTTTCAAATAATCCTCTCTCCAAGAAAAGGGGTGAGGCTTAAAATGACAATGCTTATTTGAAAATGGACTGAGCTGCCAGGGCAAAGTATGTTATGAAAGTATGACTGCCAGAATTTATGTCCAAAGGGGTAGTGAAATGTCTGTGTTGAAAAATCCACCAATTAATGTTCACTTGTCATAGATCCATATAGGGTGCCGCCATCTTGGTGATAGTATTAACACAGCAAGCTGAGGTCCAATCAGACTTGATGATGTTTTCCTGTCAGATAAGGAGTGGGCTTATGTGAGAGAGGCATTGGTGGAGCCCGAAAAGTGAGTTTGGATAAAGATTAAAGAAAATCACTTTCAGGACACCCCCCAGCACCATAGTCACCTCAGCTTATTGTACAGTTATGGTAGTTGGTATCTGTTGGTCCTGGCCCTTGACAAAGACGAGAAGTTCCTTTAGAAACCTCTCAGTTGAGGACAACTATCCTCAATGTGTATGTGCACGCGTACCACCGAGCGATCAGGTGATGACTCACAACAGTTACTATGCTCTGGTAAAAAGTGAGCAGAGAGACGCCTAGCTGCATTCATGGAGGTGGCTTCTATGACAACAGTACACAGCCCACCATAAGTGTTCTCACGTATGGGGACGCGCATGTGCATTTTGGCCTATTGCCTGATTCGATGGGGCGTTCGACACTTTGTGTAGCGCGCGTCTCCTATGGGTCAGAGGTACTCACGCGCACCGTGAGTGACTTATAGTGTCTGTTGTGAGTCATCGCCTGATTGCGCTGAGGTACACGCGCACATGCGCATTGTGCCGGAAGTGACACACATTGCCTACTTTTTCAGAACACCAGGATTCCCCCCAGACCTGCGGAGGTCTCCCCCAATTTTGCCGTGAACTAATGAGAAGTGGGAGATGTCCTCTGCATGCTGCAGGGAATCCCCAACACATCAGTCTGTCTTTGCTTGCGGCGCACTCCCCAAAAAAGGCCTCCAGAGGCAAATGCTCCCCTTGATATGCCACTGTACTAATGAGTTAATTAGGTCTGTATAATAATGAATTAATAAAGCCCATTCAGTGGCGTAGCGAAGAGGCAGGGGGGCACTTGCCCCCAGGTGCCTGTCTGCCTGTCAGGGAGGGGGGCGCCACAAGGCACTCCATACAGAACTTAAATTATGGTAATTTATTCACTGCACTGCTGCAGTTCCTTGTCTCTCCACTAGGCGGCACGATCATCACATCCCCACTCCTCCTCCATTCCACCACGTGCTCCCACTCACTTTGCACGCTGGGAGAGGCAGGGCTGAGATGCAGGTGCAGCGGCTCCTATGGGCCTGGGATCTTGCACAGAAGAAAAAAGGTGATGATTTAAAAAAAAAATAATTTTTTATTAAGCATGATGCCATTGTCTTTCTTTATGAGGGGGAGGAGGGACACAAAATGATTAGTAGTAATCTGGTGAGGGCCTTTGTTAAGCTCACAGAGCTTGCATGAGGTACAGGCCAGGACAATATTCAATATTGGCAGTATACAGGCGCTCTAGGCAGGGTCTTGCCTGGGCAGTGGGGATGAGGACCCTGCTCCAGAGCTTACAATCTAAGAGGAGAGGGGACCCTGCTCCAGAGCTTACAATCTAAGAGGAGAGGGGACCCTGTCCCAGAGCTTACAATCTAAGAGGAGAGGGGACCCTGCTCCAGAGTTTACAATCTAAGAGGAGAGAGGACCCTGCTCCAGAGTTTACAATCTAAGAGGAGAGGGGACCCTGCTCCAGAGTTTACAATCTAAGAGGAGAGAGGACCCTGCTCCAGAGTTTACAATCTAAGAGGAGAGGGGACCCTGCTCCAGATCTTACAATCGAAGAGAGGGAACCCTGCTCCGGCCCTCACACACTTCTTCGGGCTGGCTCACACGCGCTGGCGGCACTCCCCCCTTTTGCTGTCTCATGGGGCTGGCATATTTGGCGTTTGTTTGTGCCATTGAGCTAGAGAGATCATCCAAATAGTGTAACATTCTTTAATGTGATGATTTCTTCACAAAGTCAACCTCTTCTTTTCTTACTCTTCATGCCTTGTGTACATCGCTCTGCTATCTGTATCTGCTGTAATGTCCTCTAAATGTAAGTAAAATTTAAATAAAAAAATGGATCAGGGCTGTGCACACATACACAGATCTGATCCATTGCGGGCTCTCTGAGAGCAATTGCTAACATGATTGATCACTGCCCAAGAAAGTAAAAAATGGATTTACAGGGTGAAACACTTGCAGGGCCGGCCTTAGCTTTACAACGCCCCCTAGTGACCACACCCCTCAGTAACCACACCCTTTCAGTGGCCACACCCATCTCGCCAATACCAACTCCATTTAAAGCAAGGAAAGGCACTCACTCACTGCTACTGCTGCCCTTCCACCACAGAGCTCACCGCTCCGTGCCATGTGTTATGTCATAGATGGGCCCAGGTGCAAGAATCCATGATGCCCCCCCCAATAAATAAAAATACATATTTTAAAACATAAATAAATATAATGCATATAAATAGATGAGCCCTTAAAGACTCCCACACACCCAGAATATATGGAGGAGCCTCTAAAAAGACACCTGCACACCCTGACTATATGGAGGAGCCCCTAGAAAGACACATGCACACCCTGAATATATGGGGGAACCCTTAAAAAGACACCCACACACCCTGAATATATGGGGAACCCTTAAAAAGAGACCCACACACCCTGAATATATGGGGAACCCCTAAAGAGACACTCGCACACCCTGAATATATGGAGGAGCCCTTAAAAAGACACTCACACACCCTGAATATATGGAGGAGCCTCTAAAAAGACACCAGTACACCCTAAATATATGGAGGAACCCCTAAAGACACCCGCACACCCTGAACACATGGAGTCCCTAAAAAGACACCCGCACAGCCATAAAGAGCTCCACAGCCATAAAAATCACAGTTATGTGCTGTGTGTGAGCCAGTGGCGTAACTAGAAACCTGAGGGCCCCGGTGCAAGAATCCATGACGGCCCCCCCCAAAAAATATCCATATTTTAACTTTTTTTAACTCATATTTTAACTCATGGGCCAGGCCCCACGGTAATGCAGGCCTGGCTGCCATATTGGAAGGGCCCCCCAGTGGCCCCCATGATAACGCAGGCCAGGCTGTGTCTGCCAATATTGGTATTGCGACCCCGTCCCCCCCAATTTGATTTTGATTGATCATTCATTCATTGAACAATTTGAACATAATTACCTGAGACTGAGTCAGGTGGCGATGGCGTGCTGCTGATGTGTGGCCTCAGGTCAGGAGAGACAGCACAGCAGTAACTGTCACAGTCACGGCAGAGTCTGCTGCAGCGGTGCGGTGGTGGCATCAGGCCCAGCTCCAATGTGGATGACCGGGTCGGCTCAGACAGAGTGGGTGAGTCAGTGGGAGGCGAGCGGAGGCAATTGGACTGGACTGTCTGGAGACAGTACTGTTACAGAGAGAGTAGAGCAGGAGTAGACTGTCACGGGGGGGCCCCAGGCAGGGCATGTCATGGGTCGGGAGTCGGGACTCGGCCTCGGGAGTCTGCTGCTGTGATGTGGTGGCGTGTGGCACTGGCAGGTATGTGGGACCTGGGTCACTCACGTCACGGCCGGGTGCCAGCCAGACACAGACAGACTGACTGACTTCACTCCTCTCAGACACTCACTGACAGTCAGGTGAGCACTCAGCAGTGACAAGTCAAATGTAGGACGGAGTCAGACACAGAGACTGTGACACAGCGGGAGCCGTAGGACTGCTGCACTGGACGCGGCCCGGGAGAGGAAAGCGTTCCGGCCGTGAGGAAGAGAAAGGCCGCGCATTAATCCCAGGCCGGCCTGCTCATTGTCTCCTTGCCGCACCCACACACACATGGACACACGTGCGGGCGGAGGCGGAGCAGGAGAGCGAGCAGGGAGAGGGGGACGGCTGGGGGAGGAACTTAATGGACAGGATTCACAGGAAGGAAGATGACGAGCACGAGGCTATGGAACGCGTTCAACGCGCCGATCGCGGCTGCTGACAAAATAGTGCGCTCAGCCTCAGCCTGGTCGAAATTAGCCGCCATTGCCGCCAAACTTCTCACCAAGCAAGTGGCCCCCTCAAGTGGCGGAATTGCCAGGGCCTGGTCGCAGTTGCGACCGCTGCGACCCTGGTAGTTCCGCCACTGGTGTGAGCGTATCACTGAGCTGAGCTTCTCAGCCTTTTTACACCCGTATATATTAACAATGTTCCGGTATCACAGTGCCATATATACATATATATACATATATATATATAAAACAGTCCACCTTCTCAGCACTCACTATCTGGAACTCTCTTTGAAGAATGCCGTGGTGCCGAAAATCCTCAAAAATATAATATATCAACCAGGCAAGGAGCACTCACGGACTTAGAAAAAATAAAACAAACTATTTATTGGGAAATCATTAAAAAACCGACGTTTCGGCTCAAACAAGAGCCTTTATCAAGGTCCTTGATAAAGGCTCTTGTTTGAGCCGGAATGTGGGTTTTTTAATGATTTCCCAATAAATAGTTTGTTTTATTTTTTCTAAGTCCGTGAGTGCTCCTTGCCTGGTTGATATATATGTATATAGTATATAAACAGTGTCAGCACACAATATCAGTGCCCAGTGCTGCCAACCTTAGTTATACACAATGTGCTGCAGGGCCCTCTCAGGGGGGTCTCACTGGGCCCTCTCTGGGCTCTGGAGGGGCTCTCTGGGCCCTCTCTGGGCTCTAGGGGGTTCTCGGAGCCCTCTCTGGGCTCTGGGGGGGCTCTCTGGGCCCTCTCTGAGGGGGTTCACTGAGCCCTCTCTGGGCTCTGGGGGATCTCTGGACCCTCTCTGGGCTCTGGGGGGCTCTCTGAGCCCTCTCTGGGCTCAGGGGGGCTCTCTGGGCTCGGGGGCTCTCTCAGGGCCTGGTGCTCTCTCTCTCTCGGGCCTCTGGACGTAGGGGCAGTGTTTTTGGGGCACTCACATTTGAGAGTAGTTGGATCCCTGGCAGCAGCTAGTTGTGATGTGTGAGGATCAGTCAGTGAGCTCCGCCTCCGGCTGCCTCTGCTCTGTGTCCGCGTGGTGCTGCGTGTTGCTGTGTAGGGTGCGACTGGCACCAACAGCAAGACGTGTACACATCCGGCGCACGTCTGAGGTCTGACATCATCAGAGGAGGCGCAACCGCAACTTGGATTACTCCACCGGGGGGCGGCCACACACAGAGCAAAACAAAAAATAAAAAAACGCCCAGCGAAATAAAGCAGGACCAGCACCAGCACCAGCAGGAAACAATTAATTAAGGCTGCTGCGTGAGTATGCAGATTAGGCGGCTGCCTTATCTGCTTTATTAAAGAGCTGCCTGGCGCCCATATTGCTATGGCGCCCTGTGCGCCCGCACACCCTAAAGGCCGGCCCTGCACGCTCGTATACACCACACATTACTGTGAGTTTTATTGCTGTGGAACTCTGTGATACGCTCATACACACTGCACATTACAGTGAGTTTTATTGCTGTGGAGCTCTGCAATACACTCATACACACGCACATTACTGTGAGTTTTATTGCTACATACCCCCAGGGTGTAGTGGGGGATAAAGCTATGTATGTGAAAGTATGGCTGTGTGTATAAATGCATGCATTTGTCTTTAAATTTGTACATCAAATTCTGCGCCTGTGTCCTTGTCGCAGTCCGTCGTTGGCCCCTAGCCCTGCACCCTAAAGGCTGGTATTGCTCCTAGAATCGCCACATTATCTGCTACCTGCACTCCACATAGTAAGAATGACAGCGGGCGTCTTGGCAGCATCGTGAGGTACAGGTAGGAGACTAAATATTGGTGTGGGGCAGCAAGAGGTTAAATGGGCACCATGGTCAAATTTTACCCCCTTTTATCCCTTTAACCTCTTTGTTGCTGACGACGTGCTGAGCGCATCCTCTGGTTTTATGTTTGTGTGCAGATCATGTACTCAGCACGTCGTTGAAGTCCTGCAGCTCCGTGCCATTTCTTTCTGCTTTCACAGCAGGCTGACATCTTTCCCTCATTGTAGGACTTCCCCTGGACACTGATATATTCGCTCAAGGGTGTGCTGATGTCAGAGTCTCTCCCACTTCTCCTTATATATATATATATGACGTCCTTGGCAATCAGCACTGGCCACCCTTTCTGGGTGAGAGCAGGCTGATTTGCATATGGAAAATTCATCCCTGTAATGGCACAATCAAGCTAAAACCTTGTTTGTGAGACCTGAGCGGGCACCCACCGTAGAGCAGGCCATTGTGCTGTTGCTCGTTCTCAGGACCCTCACAAACACCCCCCTTGTTTCTCACTGCAATTGTAAAGGGTCATCCAGACGTGGACCCCTTGCTTGATGTGCCTAGAGGGGTGTCAGCTATACCCTCCTGACGAGGCCCAATAAGGCCGAAACGATCGTCGGGGGTTGCTGCACCTCTCGTGCAGGGATGACGTCCTTGGCAATCAGCACTGGCCACCCTTTCTGGGTGAGAGCAGGCTGATTTGCATATGGAAAATTCATCCCTGTAATGGCACAATCAAGCTAAAACCTTGTTTGTGAGACCTGAGCGGGCACCCACCGTAGAGCAGGCCATTTGTGCTGTTGCTTGTTCTCAGGACCCTCACAAACACCCCCCTTGTTTCTCCTTATATATATTTTTTATCCGAATAATCGATTATGGAAATCACCGTCATTTGCAGCCCTACATAAGTTCTACAGGGTCATATGAGGCATCAGCAGAAAGGCCAGAGTGCCACGTCTGTGGTCCCTGGTGCCCCCCCCCAGCACCTGGCAGTGTCATCCTTGCTGCTCGCTGGCCAGGTGCCAAATGATATACAGGTTCAGAGCAAACACGTGACTGGACCAGGGGTGGGGCGTGTCATGTTAACGAGGAGCCACAGGGTTTAAAAGCCAGCTTGCTGCAATACACATTGCGTTGTCGTGAAGTTTACTTCCCTCAGTGCTGACGTCTCCTGGCTGATCTCTCTGTGCTATCTCTTGTGTATATCACCTCGCTAGTCTGAGAACCACCTCCGTGTATCAGTCCATTGCTTTATCTGACCATTCTGTTTCCTACTGTTTTGACTACTTTCAGCCTTCTCCATTGTACCCTGTCCTCTGTATACCAGTGATATGTGTTCCGTCTGGATATTCAGGTATACCTTGTCCTGTGTTGGTAAAACATTTCCCACTCGTTGTTGGTAAAACATTTCCCAATCTTTGTTGGTAAAACATTTCCCACTCGTTGTTGGTAAAACATTTACCACTCGTTTGTTTACTGTATCTGGTATCCTGTCCTGTGTATACTTATACGTATATTTATATTTGTGTCCCTAAGCGAAAGTTAGTTTACCGACCACTTAAAGGATCTGAGGGGTAGATAGGGACTGTCTTAAGGGACTTGCATCGTGCTTGTAGAGGGATACATGACACAGAGTCTGCATTATAACACATTTTATCTAAAACAAAAGCCACTGTACTGGTGCAGGGAGAGGCTGGAGTCCTATGGACCCCTGTATCTCCATTATGTACACCCACAAGGTCAAGCGAAGTGACATTGAAAAGAATAGAGTCTGGCCTTTCCGTTGATACCAAACATGACCATATAATGTGTAAAATTAAAAAAGTGAAAAAACATACACAGGGTTATCCAAAGAGATTCGAAAAGTCACCGCACGTTCGGTGACTTTTCGTTCTCTTCAATTCGGTTCCTTTTGCCGATTGCATTTCGGTGACCCTGCGGTGTATTCAGCAAACACCACAGGGTCCCCGAATTGCAGGAAAAGCTGCCGAAACCCTGACGAAACTAACCGAATGCATGCTGAAAACAAGCAAAAACATCTGGATTAACCTTCGAAGAGGAGCCGAACAGGAGCCGAAAAAGGAGCCGAATCACACAGAGCCGAAGCAGCTGTGACGTAGAGGAGGCAGTGAATAAATTAAAAAACCATTTGTATGAATCTGGGAAAAATAAACGCTGTTTGCAAAGAAACTACTGAGCGAAAATGTCTGAAATTTTCACAGGAGGTCCAGGGAATGATAATAAAGAGGGCTGTTACAAAAAAATAAGCAAACTGAAAAAAAAAATGAAAAAAAATCGGACTTTTAATTTTTTTAAAAAATTCAGAAAAATGCTTAAAGTATCCTAAAAAATCTATAAATAAAGAGACTTTTTGCTGCAGAATTTTATAATGAACGGTTTATTAGATATGAATTAAAACGGAATATATATTTTTAACATTGAAGTCTATGGGATTCTCCTGAATAAATTTGCCGAATTAAACCACCGAATGGCAGGACATTAGGGGAACCTTTCACTGCTGGTTTGTGTTCTCTGAATAGACGAAGCAGTGCTTTTTGATGGGGATTTCACTGCCCTCGAACAGGGACCGAACAGGCACCGTATGTTCAGGAAATTCGACAGGATTTGGCGAATTGCCTGCTCTCTGGATAGCCGAATGGTCAGGAAAGGTAACCGAACCCTGATTTTCAGCGTTCGGTTACCTTTCTCAAGCAATTCGAATCTCTTTGGATAACCCTGACAATTGCAAAACCTCTTTTTTTTCTCTGTTCTAAGGCAGTATCATTATTCGTTTATAATGCAGTGTCACTGCACTAATTCACTTTTTTAAAGTACAAATTTAGAACTAGGTAACTGCACAGCCATACCCGTCAGGCTACGTGACTCCGGCGATATACTCCAAAGACCTCATCTTGATGCCTATCAGATATGTAACAATAATAGATGTAAGCGAGGTCTTCCCAGCAGCAACCTCGCTCCACTGTAAGGGGTGTTTTAAAACCACCGCACGTGACCTGAAGCACATTTTCTGAACTTTTTCCTAAGGAGCCAAAACACTGTACAGAAGTATCTTAAAACAAATATTAAACCAGACAACAATAAAGCATAATGATGACAGTCCACCACGGCACCCGCAGGAGTGACACAAGTGAAGTGACGATGCCAAAGTCCGTCTAGTAACAATGCCAGCAAAAGATTCTTGAAATCAAGGCACAGTTCAATTTGTCGTACGAACTGTCCAACAACTGAGCAACTCAATCAGCAGATGAGTAGAGGCTGGCAGCAGTAGAAACAGGAAAGGAGGTAGGCTTGTGCACCGATTTTTTTTTCGGTTCGATTCGGTTCGATTTGTTCGGATGTTTAAACTTTTCGATTCGGCTCGTTTCGACCGATTTCTGTTTCGATTCGGTTCGGTTCGACTCGTTTTTCGTGTACATTTTTTTTTCGGAATATCGACCATTTTTCGTATTTTGCTCGTTTTTTGTATCGACTTTTTGTGATTTCGGAAATTTTCGTTTTTTCGGAACGTCTGTTCTCCTCGTTTCAAAGCTGTCTAACTCTATTCGTTTTGACGTAAACTACTATGGTTTACTTTTTTATACTTTATATATTTTTTTATAATAAATTTTTGGTTTGTTTTTCGGATCCGATAATTCATTCTGTCGATACGATAATTCTGGCGTTTCTATCGTGTTTTTTTTTAATTAAATAAAGATCCTTTTTTTCTTATACATTTCACAACTTTATTTAACCCTTTCGCTGCTGAGGCTTTTCCCGCCCCTGTGCTGAGGTCATTTTTACCGGTTTTGCTCATCATGTTTAAACGTGTTTTGAAGGCTTATTTTAGTATATGACTCAGACATATTATATATCGTTCTTTCCGTCAGACTCGGTAGATTCATAATATATCATTATTATATGTATACGTTATGTCATGTCTGTATATTATAACAAAAAATGCAATAAAATATGTATTTTCAATAATTTACAATGTGTAAAGTGTTTTTTTTCACATTTTAACATGCGAGCAATTGCGGTTATATTTTGTATGGGGTGCGCTTGTTAAAAAAATTAGAGATGGGGTCTCGTTACATTTTTTTTTGGGGAAAATTACACTATTTTTAACAAACGCACCGCATACAAAAATCGTTAGTGCAGCATCATTGTTCACATTATAATTTAAATGGGAACAATATTGCTGCATTAACAAACCAAAAAAAAGAAAAAAAAAGTGTTTATTTTTTTTTTTATAATTTTTTTTTTTTTTTTTTTTCTTTTTCATTTTTTTTTTTTTTACAAAATTTTCCACAGTAGTGTTTGGTATCGTTGGAACGGCCGTGCTCTGGCCGATCCAACCATACCAAACTTTAACCCCTAGCTGCCACGGATCGGGAGATAGGGAGTTCATCCAAGATGTCGGCCAGCTCCGGGAAAGGATCGCGAACCGGCGCTTTTCAGCGCCGATTCGCGATCCAGCTCCCCAGGGGTTAATGCCAGGCAACATTTGGAAGGGCAGGCTGTGCCCTTCCAAATGATGCCTGGGGTAACCCCCGCAGAGCCGCCGATCGGGAGGGAGAGAGGTCCGAAGGACCTCCCCCTCCCTTTCAGGCACCTCCTCCTCACATGCGGGGGGGGCGCCTGAATTAGGTGTCATCGAGCTGCCGCGATGACACCTAATACCAGTGGCTGCGGTTCCGGATGCGCGGCTGACATCGAGGATGTCAGCCCGCACCGGAGGGGCCAGCGATCGGCCGGAACCCGGCCGAACGCTGACCCCAATGGGAGGACGCGCTCAGCGCATCCTCCGCATACCAGCGGTAATGCGGAGGACGCGCTCAGCGCGTCCTCCGCATTCAAGTGGTTAATCACATTAAAAAAATGGTATGAAAGCCAAGGAACAAAAAAAAAAGAACAAAACGATTTAACCCTTTCGCTGCTGAGGCTTTTCCCGCCCCTGTGCTGAGGTCATTTTTAGCGGTTTTGCTCATCATGTTTAAACGTGTTTTGAAGGCTTATTTTAGTATATGACCCAGACATATTATATATCGTTCTTTCCGTCAGACTCGGTAGAACGCTGACCCCAATGGGAGGACGCGCTCAGCGCGTCCTCCGCACAGCAGCGGTAATGCGGAGGATGCGCTGAGCGCGTCCTCAGCATTGAAGTGGTTAAAAAAAGCTAAACTGACCCGAATGGTCTGACTTTAAAAATAAAAACCAGAACAAAAAGGTTTTAAAACGGAAAAATAGTTGATCAAAATGATCTAAAACGAAAAAAAAAAAAAAAAAAATGATTTAAAACAGACAAAAAAAATTAACCCTTTCGCTGCTGAGGCATTTCACGGCTTCCCTTCACGCCTGTGTGCGGCACTGCGGTCTGCTGCTGAGCTAATTTTTAACAGTTTCGCTCCTCTTGTTTAAACGCGTTTTTTTGAAGCCTTATTTTATAATATGACCCAGACATGTTATATATCGTTGTTTCCGGCAGACTCGGCAGATGATTCATAATATATCATTATCATATGTATGCGTCATGTCCTGTCTGTATATTATAACAAAAAATGCAATAAAATTAGAATTTTCAATGTTTGTTGTGTAAAGTGTTTTTTCACATTTTAACATGCGAGTGTTTGCGGTTATATTTTATGAGTTGCGTTTGTTAAAAAAAATTGAGATAGGGACTTGTTATATTTTTTTGGGTGAAAATTACACTATTTTTAACAAACGCAGTTAACGCACCCCATACAAAAATCCTTAGTGCAGCATCATTGTTCACATTATAATTTAAATGGGAACAATATTGCTGCATTAACAAAACAAAACAAAAAACCTGTTTATTTTTTTTATATTTTAATTGTTTATAATTTTTAACATTGTCATGTTTGGTATTGTTGGAAAGGCCATGCTCTGGTCGATCCAAAGATACCAAACATTAACCAACCGATAGCTGCCGCGGATCGGGAGATAGGGAGTTCATTGGAACCCCCTATCTCCACCATTGGTCGCAGTTAGGGGTTAACTCCAGAACTGACGTCATTGTGACGAGGTCTTGGGACTGTCGGCAGCTGCCGTTCCCCCACGCTGTTGTCTTCCTGCAAAGACGTGACCATGTTGGCGGGCAGCGTCTTAGCAGGCAGCGGTGGGAGAGAGAGAGCTCATAGCTGGGAGGAGGTGTTGCGTGATGCTGCAAACAGGGACAAATAAACTAGACCTGAGCCGCACTAAGGATCTTTGGGTTGTGTCGGAGAAGACTTCACGCAGTGCTGCCATCAATATTTTTTGATAAATTCTTGGTTATGCAATGAATGTGACTGTGGACAAAAATCCATGTTGTTGTGACATCGCCTAAGCTTAAAAAAACCATGCCACATCGGTAATCAAATGTCAAGGCAGTACAACAAGGTTGTGTTAGTGTGTGCCATTTTTTGGCCAGGCAGGAAGTGTAGAATGTGCACAGTCACATTCATGGCCACAAATATGTTGACAAATTTATGACAAAGGGTCCATAGAAATGTCAATAAATTTATGTACATATAATTTTAACAGTGTGGAAACCAAGCAATACATATTAACTTATTAAGTAAGGAAAAGCAACGCACACAAACAGGAAAATATAGAAAAAATAGAAAATTTATTTACAACATGATGAACATGCCAAGGATGGCAAACTGCCCAACGGGGCACAAACAACACAAACAAACATAGGGGAGGAGGCTGGTCTCACTACCGCTCCAGGATGTCAGCGGCATTGCTTATATGCTCCCGCAATTCCTGGAGCAGTTCCTGTATGGCATCTATGGTCGTAACAGCCAGGCGTAGCTCGCCGATCGCCATCCGATTTATTATTCTAATGCTGGATGATGCGTCCGGTCTGGCTTCTCCTTCTATATATCCAATAAATGAAAGAAGGAAAATACAGTAAGTAAAGCAGGTTTCTATTTTTGACTGAAAGTCTTGAAAAAATATAACAGTAGTATATACCAGTGCTGGCGGCCTCCTGAGGCTCTGACTCCTCCTCCTCCTCCTCCTCCACCACCACCGTCAGCATCTCTTCCGGTGCTATATCTAAGAAATTAAAGAAATAAAAAATACAGTAAACAACAAAACTGATTTATTTTTGAACAAAAGTCGATGCAAAATACAACAGTAAAAAAAAAAACCTGGACTCGCGGCCTCCTGCTGCGGCTCCGGCTCCCTCTCTCCATCGCCCTGCTCCTCCTCTTCCTCCTCCTGCTCCTCCTCCTGCTCCTCCTCTTCCTCCTCCTGCTCCTCTTGTGCTATACATAAAAAAATTAAATTAAAATACAGTAAACAAAAAATGTTTCTGTTTTTGACCAAAAGTCGTTGCAAAATAAAACAGTATATACCAGCGCTGGTGGTCGCCCGTGGCTCCTGCTCCTCCTCCACTGGGGCACTGGTGCCCGCCGGGGCAGATGCTGCCTTCTTCCTGTCTTCTGCCAAATCCAAAAAATAACACGTAAATAATGCAGACTGGAAAAAATGGTATATCTATACAATATATTGCCGAAAGTATTGCGACACCCCTCCACTACCCCACTACCAGCTTGACCCCCACTACTCCCATCTCATAGTTCTAAAGTCACAAAATATTTATTTATTTCCTCTGCACATAGACATATAATACCGTTCAATTATATATTTTTTTCAGAAGTAAACATTACGTTTATTCAATAAAAACTATTATTTGTGTTGTGTGCGTACAAAACGCATTGTGCTGACTGCTTTTAGTTATTTTATAGAAGGCCTCAGCCTCAGTTTCACTTTCAGTTTCTGCGAATAAAACTGTGGATATTGCAGAAACAACAGAAATCCGCCATTTTGTTTTGAAATTTGCATCTAAAGCGTTCAATAATGACACTGCTGCAGCAAACTGAATTGCTGCGCTGCAACATTTCAGCAGCTACTGAGGATGTATTGAACGCGACTCTGTTTGGATGCACTTTCAGAAGAACTACATGTCCCATCCTACCACTTAGCAGAGACGCAGAGATTTTTGTTGATGCGCAGATGGGAGCCAATATTGGGCAAGCTTCTCGTATGCATCACTCAATCACAACAACCTCCCCCCCAGCACACTTCAGTACACACAGTGCCAAAAGAAATCCAGCATTGTAACCTCATCTACATACATCAAATGTCACAATTTTCACGAATACGTAAAGTCACAAAAAAGAAGAGCTATGGCAAAAATGCATGTATGACGAGTCGTGAAAACGCAAAGCTATACACAATCACATTGCATGAAAAACAGACTAGATAAATCAACGTATTTCTGTGCACATTAGCACATGCAAGCACATTATTATTATTATACAGGATTTATATAGCGCCAACAGTTTGCGCAGCGCTTTACAATATAACATGACACTTACGTTTGGCTATGACGCGACGGATGTGCCTCAGCTGCTCCTCCTCGCGCGTCTTGAGGTCGGACCAGCGTTTTCGGAGCTGGTCCTTCGTCCGGTCCTTCCCGAACAGCTCCAGGATGGTGGTGCGAACCTTATCGAGGATACGGTCCTTTCTTGCATTATTCTTCCTGCCGTAAGGGCCCTTACGGCAGTCGTAATCTTTACGATCAAAGCTGCGGACCAGCTCCAACATCTCGTCAAATGCCATGTTGCTGGCCCACTTCTTCCTGGGTGGTGTCTCATGGGTGCAAGAAGATGAGGAGGTGTCCGAATGGCACTCGTCTCTTGCAGCCATGATAAATAATAAAAACAATATTTTTTGGCCTGTCCAAAAAGTTGTCAAAAAACTGGCTCAATAAAGTTACGACATCCGCGCGTGCGCATGCGCGACCCGCGGACGAATCGGATCCGACCGGATTACGAAGGAATTATCGTATCGACAGAATTATCGGATCATTGGAAACAAAAACAAGTGATACGCATTTACAAATACAAAATTTACAGAATCAGCGATATAACCGATAATAGTTAAATATACGATGTCCAGAATTACCGAAATGGAACCAAAATCACGAATGGAACCAAAATCATGAATAGAGCGAAAATAAATTTCGATTTGACACATTTCAAGTCCATTCAAAAATTCCGAAAATATTTCGTTTCGGCTCGGAAAACTTTTCGGTTGTGTCGGTTTTCGGGTCGGATCCGATTTGGAAAATCGGCCGCATCCGAAAACACGAATCGGGAAATTTCGTGAAAATTCCGAAATTTCGAAACCCTAGAAACATCCCTAGAAAGGAGCAACATTCCAAAAAAACATAACAGGCACTCCAAACATCCAGAGGAAAGAAGTAGCAAGCAACTCCATAGGATAAAACAAAACCAGTGACACTGTGCGAATTGGCCTCCAAGAAGCTTAAACTTATTTATTGCAAGATTTGCTCAGTGGAGGATAATGAGGCAAAGGCTGGCTCATTGTATCCCAGGAGCCTTCTCCCATAAGGTCCTGACTTGCCTCAGACGGGGTTTCGAAACAATGTGTTGCTTCATGAAATGATACTCATAGACGTGCTGTGCACAAGAGAGAAAAACGGATAATCTGGGCCACCAATTGTAAACACAGTGGGGAAAATGCTCTGCGTTTGAGTGAAACTGAGGCTGAAAAGTCCTGGAAAAGATGCAAAGGTGTTCCTTGATATTCCAGAGCATGCAATTGGTGAAACAACTATAACAACTTGGTTTTGCCCACATAATTCAAGAGGCGCATGATGACAATTCTCGGCCCCCTGCCTTTAAAGTTAGGTCTGGGCTCACTGTGTACCCGTTCCATGGCAGTCGGTAGTGCTTCTTTTTTTGATAGCCCAGTTGGCACACGGAGCAGACAAGTTGTGGCTAAACAAAGGTGCCCCGGGAGACTGAAAAAATTTAGGAGAAGTCATCAGGTACTCCACACTCCCATACCTCTACAGTTAAATAAAGTAGTGTGTGTAGTCGCAAAGCTGCCGTCTCCTTGTCACCACTCAGCCTGGAAAAACCGTGTCCATGTAGGCCACGCTTGCATCTGACGACCAGGCAAGATGGCGGCCATGGGGAAAGGCTCATGCGTCACTCAGTGGCGCTCGTAGCCTCCATTTTGCCCTCTGTACCTGACAGACCATGGTGCCGGGGCTGCGGGCCGTCCCCGACCAGTGGTAAACTGTGGTTCCCTGTGTCCTGGCCTGTATCGGCTCGGGCCTAATTTCTGCTCTGCGGCCTTCTGAGTTTCGGGTTGTCGCTGCATTGCAGATTGTACCGCTGCATTGCAGATTGTACCGGTACTCAATCTATGCAGCTATGGTGTGGAAGTGCCCTCGCGCTTGTTCAGTGCGGAGAGAGGCCCCCGGCAGTCTCCTTGCTGGGGATATCTCAGCTATGGAGGGGCAGAATAAAAGCGACCATTAATGTGGCCCACCTCCTGGAAGTCTCTTCACCTGGAGACTTTTGATGAATGACCAATACACCAATACTAAGGTTCACATGAGTGGGAAAAGAGAAATGGGCATTATGAAACAAGCTGGCTAAAACTGCAAATAGTGAAATATAATTAAGGAAAAAGTTATAGCATAAAAAGGAAGCAAGGACAACGGGAGAAAATAAAATGTAAAAATAAGGGTAAAGAAAGTTTTAAAGTGACATATGAATTAAACCTTTGACAGAAGAAAAAATTAGCATGGGAATTAGGAAAAATGGATAACTGGTGTAAAAAATGCCCAAAAGAGTGCTCCATCATCTTGTTCCTGGGTAACAAACAACCTTAATCTACTGCTTCAATAGTTTAAAAAAACACTAATCTTATAAAAAAAACTTTATAGTTATTGAAATAAGGTGATCTCTTGGCAGATATGTAATAAAATCAGCATCTCAGCAAAATGTTACCTTAATGATGAATGAGATTACAAGAAACCTTTTTTCATACTTGGTCAACTCTGCGCAGCAAACAATTGCAGCAAGTGTATTTAAATGAAAAGCTCATTTAATCTGTTAAAAAGCTGCAGAATGTGGGCGCAGAATGTGTGCTCAGCAAGTGGTAAAGCTGCTCTCAACACTTGCATGCATTTTTGCTCCTTACAATATTGTTTCATAATCCAAGCCTTTATTAAGCCTTATGCAATACATTAAATAGCGAGTATTCGGTAGATGGATGTATCTTGGAGTAGCTGATGACAATATACATATTTCGGCATACTACTCCCAATATACAGTTTTATTCAAAAAGAATGAACCGATTTCTTTACACAATATTTTATTAAGGAAAAGTAATACAAAACTCCAGCCAAGTCCCAAGTATTATACTCACAAGCACCTTTTTTTGCTGTCTTACAAGTGTTCAATGTGACCACCATCAGCAGCACGGGCAACATTTTTTTTTTTTTTAGAAAGGATTTTACCAGGAAGGATACATTGAGATTTATCTCGTTTTCAAGTATGTCCTGGGTGGCGAGTATGTACCGTTAGGTGTCTTGCCCAAGGACACTTACTGGAGAGGTAAGAGAATTCTTCCCAGGTGCGTATCAGCATATCATGATCCACGGAGTTGATCGCTGTTGTTATTCGATTTTTAAGGTTATCGAAGTTAGTGGGTAGCGGTGGAACTTAAACACGATCTTTTACATATCTCCACAAGAAAAAAAAAAATCACACACGGTGAGGTCTGGGGATCTCGCAGGCCAAGCACAAAGAGCAAGGTCATTGGCCCCCTTCCGACCAATCCATCGCTGAGGCACTTTTTAATTTAAAAAAGCTCGAACCATTAGGTGCCAATGGGGCGTGTGGGGGCTTACAGCCAGGGGCGGACTGACAGGTCGAGCACTTCGGACACCGACCGAGGGCCCGTGGGGTGGGAGGGGCCCTGAATTTTTTTGAATCCCTTGTCTGTCATCAGAAGAAGTGTGCATGAAGCCCTGCCCCACTCTAGCTGGCCTCGCTCTCCTTGCTTACTGCAATCCAGGCCTCTTGGGGGAAGAGCGAGCAGAATTCTGGGGCCCCACATCACCACTGCATGGAGATATGGGGCAAAGAGTTGAGCAGGCAGCTTAAACACTGGCTGCTCTACTACTAAGCACAGAATGTGTCTGTGCGGGGGCTGGGCAGTGGGAGGACCTGCTTCACCCTGCTGACCACCTGCTGCTGGGAGGCATATATCCCCTGGACTGTTTCACACCTCCCAGCAGAGAGCTACTTCACCAACACTATAAGCTGATGGAGGAGAAAGAGCCAGGGTCGTGAGAGGCATTCCTAGAGAATGTTCTCCTCTTTCCAGCAACAGCATGGGGTCAGTGCAGAGCCCTCAATCACACCCAGGAGATTGTTTTATCTGCCCTATTGTGAGCTCTGCCCCTGAAATGAGCAGAAACCTGCAGGGTGAGCTGGGGAAAGATTCAGCTCAAACAGGCCCTGCACGCTTTACTCTTTCCTTCCTGCCTCACCCTTCTTTAAATAAGGGGCTGTTAATATACTGTAATTTTGAAAGAACCATTTGACTGCCATCCTGGCACTGCCAGGGGGTTTCATCCTCTCCCCTACACACTCTACAGTATCTGTTATATTACACCTGATACTTTCATTGATCTGTACAACACCGCAGTATAGTGGCACTCATACATCTTTGTCTTCTATTCAGCACAGCAGACTGTCTGCTTTATAGGCTAATAGGAGACAAAGTGGGTTATTGCTGTGATTTCCCAACACATGAGTTTGTTTTGCTGTTTGATATCCACAGCATGTTTGGTGACCCTGTCAGCCCTTCACTTTGTTTAATTGTTATCACTAAGTGTATTCTGTATTTTGGGCTCAAATCACACTTTTTTGCTTTTATTTCCTAATGATCCATTTTTCAGGGTGTGCGGGTGTCTTTTTTTTAGGGGCTCCTTCATACATTCAGGGTGTGCGGGTGTCTTTTTAGGTGCTCCTCCATATATTCAGGGTGTGCGGGTGTCTTTTTAGAGGCTCCTTCATATATTCAGGGTGTGTGGGTGTCTTTTTAGGGGCTCCTCCATATATTAGAGGTGTGTGGGTGTCTTTTTAGGGGCTCATATATATGAGTGTGTATGTATGTATACAGTTGTGCTCATAAGTTAACATACCCTGGCGGAATTTATGATTTCTTGTCCATTATTCAGAGACTATGAATGGTAACAAAAAAAAATTCTTTCATCATGGATAGTGTTTTTGCCATCTTTCCTTATAATTTTTCTATTTCTCTAATTTTCTTTCTCCATTTCCCCTCATTAATGTTCTCCTTTACTTTGTCTCTTTTTATCCCTCTCCTCTGGCCACTCTCTACTTTCTAAATCTAATCTGTACCCCTAATATCCAACCCAAGCTTCTAACCCTGATTTCTGACCTCAGTTTCTCTACCACTAGTGTCTAACCCCAATTTCTAGCCCTTAACCTGTACCCCCTTCTTTCTAACCCTAATTTCTAACCAACACACATTGCTGTGAGTTTTATTGCTGTGGAGCTCTGTGATTTGCTCATACACACTGCACATTACTGTGAGTTTTATTGCTGTGGAGCTCTGTGATTCGCTCATACACACCACACATTGCTGTGAGTTTTATTGCTGTGGAGCTCTGTCATATGCTCATACCCTCACACAGAGTGGTAGCCATCTGTAGGGGTTTGGAGGGGGCATGGTAGCTTATTAGCATGTGGATCTGATTGTCACGTTCCCACGTTCCAACCCTGTCTCCCTGCCCTCTGTATTCCTTATGTCTTTGTTTCCCTGTGCTGCTTTCCCTGACATGCAGCTCAGGGGTTAAGTTCTTTGCTCGTTGAGCTTCTGCTGGTGATATGGGCTGATTACTCCCCTATTTAAAGCCATGGGCCCATATCACTATGCTCTTGCATCCTGGTTCACTTCAGCTACAGATTTGTTCCTGAGAGCTCCCTGTTATTCTATCCTAGTGCTTTCTCAGTGTTTCCCCCTTGTCTGAGTTCTAGGTTTCTGATTGACTTCCTGGTATTGACCCTCTGGCCTGGCTGACGGATTTTCTCTGGTGCTATATCCCCGCTTTGGCTCAAGGTATACGTTTTGGTTTTGACCCCTGGCTTATTCATTGACCACTCTTCTGGAAATCCCTAGCGGTTCTGTGCTTATCGTATTATATGTTGTGTATCCCTGTAGACCACGGCTTTAGTTTATTGAAGTCCTTCCCTGCAAGTTATTGAGTATATCTCCTTTAGGTGTCTGTGTTTTTCCCAGGACTCTGCACGGCTACAAGGTATCCTTTTTCCATTAGTGCAGATTCGGCCACTCTAAGGACCGATCTATCAGTATAGGGCTCCTTCGGTATTAGCCGTGCAGAGGTCCCCAGTGTCTTCTGTGGTTTATTTCCTTATCCTGATTGTTGTGTCACGCATCTCTGCGTATAGCGGCTTTTCCTCTTACCTGGGCCCTACTTGGCGCATGCCAGGTACCGCCATTGTGGCTGAACGTGACACTGATTGGATTTTATCCTATTAAAACCTTTACTTTGAAAATAGTTTACAGACATAAATTCTGTACACGTCCTGTGTTGCATTATGTGGGTGGGGTTTATGTGGACATGACCGTCAGTGGGCAGGGTACAAGGGGGCCCCACTAGTTGTCAGTCCGCCCCTGCTTACAGCCCTTCCTCAACATCTCATTATGACCACAGGACTACCTGGAAGGAAGTGGGGCAGGGTAGGAGTGGTCAATTAATCCTATAGAAGGTAGAAGCAAACAGGATCTTCTCTCTCTTCTCCTCCTGCCTTGTTGGTGAACAGACTGCAGCTCCACGAACCCTTGAGAGAGACCTGTGGATTTGGGCCTAGAGGACAGACGTGTTGGTGAGATCTGGGCTATTAGGTGCAATCGCCGGGTTTTTGCGGTGAGTTTTCGTCGGGTTTGCTGCTGCTTTTCCCTGCACTGTGACGGCCCTATAGTGCTTGCTGAATACACCGAAGGGTCGCCGGAATGGGATTGCCGAATCGCCCCGAATTGAAGAGAACGAAAAGTCACCGAACGTGCGGTGACTTTTCGATTCTCTTTGAATTACCCTGATAGTTGGAAGGGACTGATCAGCCCACAAAAAAAAAAATAGTAAAATGTTTTCCTAACAGCATTGAAACAGGGGTTGTAACCGGAAACGTTTGTGTTGTATATGGTCTTCTGCACATTAAAAGGGTTGCAAGAGTGTAACCGTATTATACTGTGGAGCCAATTCTTTGTATTTACATAATTGAAGAACATCTCACTCTTCTGAAACTGAGTACAGAAACTTCTTTCGACGAGGAGACTCACTTAAGGCCACACTTTCAGACTGAAAGGAGCAGCAGGCTTTCACGGTATCAACAATAATTAATGAAATAACACCACAGAGTGACTGGGTCTCAATGCTAATAACTGGCAATACGTTATGATAAACAATTGGTTGTATGTAGCCATTGGAAATAGCTGCTGCCGCTGTGTCCACACCACAGTAAGGGTCAACTTCAGGTGATGGAAATTCTGAAACCCAGCGACAGAATCAAGTCGCTCATCAGCATGATTCCATCTCTCAACAATAGAAGGGAGAGTTAGGTTTATATAGTAAATGAGAACCTGATGTAAAATCATAGGCCCTGGTGCTGAGCCAGTAATAGGGAGCTGTTAGCCATTAGCGGCTCCCTATTACCGTCTCTGAGTGTGTTGCATAGATGCACTGCAGGACCAGCGGTGAGTATGTTTTGGATTTGTTTTTTGGAAGTTATGCAAATGGAAAAAATCCCTTATCACCAGGTTCTGAGACACAGTAATTTGTTTATAGAGTACTGGCTTGAGACAAGGCATATCAAGTGTTAAGCATAGAAAGCATTAATTACAGTACGGAGATGTAACAGACAAGTTGCAACAAAGTTTGCGGATCAGTTGGAATAGGAGGGGAGCCATTATGATTCACTAACAGGGCTGTTACCCTTAACAGTTTGCTTGTTAACCATAATGGCTCACTTGGGATAGGGCCTCCTATCTCTCAGCCTAAATGCAACAGCCCAACAACACCACAGCATCTGAGTAAATCTGGAACCTATTTCACCAGATTGGAAACTAAGCATTAATGAATATGGAATGACATACTGAATGGGTGCAGATGGAAATGCATCATTATGAGGTGAAATATGGAAAAACTAGTCATATACTCTGGCCATGCAAACACTTTGGTCTTTATGACCATGTAAAATAAAATGAATGAAAAGGGATTGGATGGTCAGGTATCGATAACACTAAATTAGAAAGTATTGCTTGGAGAAAGGAAAGTTACTCATTAGGATACTTTAAGCTCTATTCCAACCCTGGTGTAGACTTAACCAGAGCTATTGTAAACTAAGCAACTCCATAGACTATGGGCCAGATCACAACCTTGCCGCAAAGCACAGCACTCATATCATACAGCATAACAGCGTTGTGCTTATTTTTCACCATCCTATTCCATCTGTGACTCAAGTTGAGCAACTGTACATTAACATCTCCTATACTTTGTATGGGAGATGGTAATGTGTATTTCCACCAGCTCGCTCTCCATCTACACCTGACATTATTCTGAAAAGATTAAGGTCTTTCAGATTCTGGTGTTATGTGATTGCGCTTCGGCACAATCGCATAACGCACAAACCTAAACCCACCGAAAAATCCCATACTCACCTCAGATCCCTTTGTGACGAGAGCGGCACGATTTTCTATTTGCATCTTGCCTTAACATGTAAGTTGTAATCAGGCCCTATAATGGCTCTGGTATGTTTACAACAGCTCTGGTTAAATTTACATGAGGGAACACAACCCTTTGAATTTTAAGAAAGGCAGATATCTCTTATAATGACATGGACATTTTACAACGTGAGAATTTGTTTTTTTTTAAAGAAAACCAACAAACACACAATCAAAAGCAGCTACCTAACTTCGTTTTCTGTCAATTCATATACAGAATAGTGCCCTTCTTTTGGTATGAATGTTATAATGGAAAAATAGGTCCCACCATATACCTCTTTGATAGCAACCTTTCAGCACCAGCTCTGGAGCCCTGTGGTGCTGCTGTCCTTGGTGCTGAATAGGTTTCAGCACCAAAGACCGCACCCGCTGAACGCAGCCAGACTAAAGGAAAGAAAAAACTCCACTGCATTCGGCAAAGAAAAGAAGCCTTGTCATTTTAAAATAATTAGAAATCATCCAAAATTTCACCTAAAAAATAGTCGATAAATAAAAAGGCTTTTTGCTGCAAATGAAAAGAATAAACAGTTGAATAAATATTTAAGAAAAGCAAGGATTTTTTTTTACATTGAAATCTATGGGATTCGCCTGTTTAAACCTGTCGCATAAACCACCGAAAATCAGGGCATTTCACTGACATTTCGGTGCTGTTCGGCGTTCTCTGAATAGATTAGCTATTACTTGTCTATGGGGAATTTCACTGCTACGAAACTCCACCGAACGGTAATACAACAGATTCAGTACCACAGCCAATGGATAGGGACGCGGTGCTGCTAAATATGTGAAACGGAATAACGAATCGATTTGTAGAAACTGAATAAATTCGTCATATTCTGTTTTGGACAGAACCGATTCGTTATTTCGGACGTGCTTTCAAAATATGAATCAGTAAATTTCGTCCGAATTGCAACTCAGAACGAAACGCACAGCTCTACCTCCGTGTTGAAGAATCTTTTTTTAAGACGTGCCTTAGGCTAGGGTCAGACGAACGCATTTTGTGCGGACTGTGCGTCCGTGCACAACGGACGTACTTTCTGACTGACGACAAGGTAGTGGCCACACGGTCCGATTTTGTGACTGATGTTTTTTTTGACTGATGTAGATGGGAAATAAAATTTAATCTGAAAAACCATTTTGTCCGTCAAAAATGCTGGACGTCAAAAATGCAGTCCATCCGACTACGTTCCATCACTCACACACAAAGCTATGCGGACGTTGCAGACGTGGCGCACTCTGCACGTCCGTTCTAGCGGTTTTACGTTCTTGCCTAACGTGCGTCTGTTTTCCGCGTCCGTTGTGTATCCGCACTTCTGTGCGGATGTACTTAGTGTGTGGGTCTCCTATTGATCATAATTGTATGCTACCACGAACGTTAAAATGTGCAGCAACGGGGGGGGGGGCGTGGCCGGCTGAGCAGGGGAGCAGACGTGCTTTGAGTGTGCTCCGCCAGATCCTGCAGAGAACGGGGATTTCTGAGTGGATTCCCACATTTGAGTGCCCCCTGGGAGGCTGGCCATCTGATGGCAGGCTCCGGAGCTCGTTTTGGCCCCCCCTCTGGAGCCGAGCAGAGAGATAGGCCTTCGTTCCCTGCCTGGTGCGGCCTGTCAGTGGCCATTTTGAGACCTAAATTGCGGCCTGCTCCTCGTTTGGCTGGATTACCCAGGCTGTCGGATGCTGTGCGCCGCGTGGATGGAGGGCCCCATCCTTCAGCTGCAGTGGATGCCCCCATAACGGGGAAGGTGGAGGAGGGCATGGACTGGTGGCAGCTGACTTGCTCACGCTCCACCAGGAGCCTGGGGGATGTGCTGGACGATCTGGAGGCATGCCTGGAGCAGTTGCCGGGAGACGATGAGACCCTGATTACACGAGGTACTTGGCGCCGACTGATGGCTGTGCTGGGGGTGGACCGGAGGACGGAGGCCTTAGCTGAAGCGGCGTCAGGGGATGTATACCCTGCCGGCCGCATGGATGACCTTTTTGGGATGGAGGAGGGAGAACCGCAGGATGCGGATGGGAGCTGCTGTGTCGATGGAGGTCTGGTCGCTGCGCTGCGAGTGGACGTACGCCCTGACAAGATGATTACAGCACCAGGGAAGTGAGCAGATCCCTGCTGAACGAGTGGAGGAGACAATGGGTGTTGAGGTCCTTGAGGCGCCTCCTGCGTACTGACCGCTGCAGGCTGGAGCTGAGGAGTTGCCGGGCGATGGAGATCGTCCCTTTGGGAAGCTGCGGAGTGCAACTTGGTCAAGCGGCATGATCTCGGCCGGGATAGCTCCACCATGGAAACTACCTGTACGGCGCACCCTTCAGAGAGGAACCGTTCTAGCTGGAGCTGCCCGCCGCATGCTCTTGTCTCCCCTACATTCACCGTATAGAGCAGGCACGTTCGAGGAGAAAGCGGGGCCTGTGCGAGACCTGCAATACCTCCCCCATGTTATGCTGGGTGTCATGGCACCTCTTTTGTTCAGAGACACAGGCTGAGACATCTGCGCTACCCTATCTGCCGTGTTGTCCCCCCGATTTATTTTTTTTTATTTTTTTCTCTCCCCTGATTTTTGCCGAGTAATAGCTGATTTTTATTTTTCTTGCACTGTATCTGCGGACTCTTGCTGTCCACCCCACCTTTTTTTATTCCCCCCCCCCCCCGATGAGACATTTTGTTATTAGTTGACTCTTATTTTTCTGCTTTTATTATTTTCCTTTGGATGAGTTACTGTTTATTGCCTTGGTGGTCTAGTGCAGCCCTCAAATTTCACTGTCTGTAACTATGTTGACATTTGTTACATAATAAAAAAACTTAAAATTTGAAAAAAAAAAGTGCGGCAACACGGACATGAACACTGCGCTCGTCTGACCCGAGCCTTACAGGGTTATCCAAAGAGATTCGAAAAGTCACCGCACGTTCGGTGACTTTTCGTTCTCTTCAATTCGGTTCCTTTTGCCGATTGCATTTCGGTGACCCTGCGGTGTATTCAGCAAACACCACAGGGTCCCCGAATTGCAGGGAAAAGCTGCCGCAAACCCGACGAAAACTCACCGAATGCACTATGAAAACAAGCAAAAACATCTGGATTAACCTTCGAAGAGGAGCCGAACAGGAGCCGAATCACACAGAGCCGAAGCAGCTGTGACGTAGAGGAGCAGTGAATAAATTAGAAAAACCATTTGTATGAATCTGGGAAAAAGAAACGCTGTTTGCAAAGAAACTACTGAGCGAAAATGTCTGAAATTTTCACAGGAGGTCCAGGGAATGATAATAAAGAGGGCTGTTACAAAAAAAAATTCGCAAACTGAAAAAAAAAAAATCGGACTTTTTATTTTTTTTTAAAAAATTCAGAAAAATGCTTAAAGTATCCTAAAAAATCTATAAATAAAGAGACTTTTTGCTGCAGAATTTTATAATGAACGGTTTATTAGATATTGAATTAAAACGGGAATATTTTTAACATTGAAGTCTATGGGATTCTCCTGAATAAATTTGCCGAATTAAACCACCGAATGGCAGGGCATTAGGGGAACCTTTCACTGCTGTTTGTGTTCTCTGAATAGCCGAAGCAGTGCTTTTTGATGGGGATTTCACTGCCCTAGAACAGGGACCGAACAGGCACCGTATGTGCAGGCAATTCGACAGGATTTGGCGAATTGCCTGCTCTCTGGATAGCCGAATGGCCAGGAAGGTAACCGAACCCTGATTTTCAGCGTTCGGTTACCTTTCTCAAGCAATTCGAATCTCTTTGGATAACCCTGTTAATCGTAGTATACCACACCATTATCGTAGAGTTCCACAAAAAGAAGTCCATTAAATCTTGACATGTTGCTTTGCTACTGTTGCTTCATCACAATGTCCCCTCCCCCTTTCTCTTTGAATAACCCTGTAAGTGTAAATGAAAGAGAATCGAAAAGTCACCGCACGTTTGACTTTTCGTTCTCTTCAATTCGGTGCGATTTGGCGATCCCATTTCAGCAACCCTGCGGTGTATTCAGCAAGCACCACAGGGCCACGGTAAATGCAGGGAAAAGTTGCCGAAAACTCACTGCAAAACGAGGGCGAACGCACAACGAAACCCGCAAAAACATCTGGATTAACCCGCCGAAGAAACCCGAGCAGGAGCCGATCAGAGCGCAGAGCAGCCGCCGGAAAAACCCGACACCGCAGATGAAGAAAAAAGAAAAAACGATTTAAAGAAAAAAAATGTTTGCAAAAAATGCCTAAAAGGTCCTAAAAAATTTAACAATAAAGAGACTTTTTACTGCAGAATATTATAATGAACGGTTTATTAGATATTGAATTAAAATGGGAATATTTTTAACATTGAAGCCTATGGGATTCGCCTGAATAAACATGCCGAATTAGGCTGGGGTCAGACCAGCGCACTTTTAACGTGCGTTCTGGCGCACATAATTACGGCCGCACTAGCAGCAAATGACGGGCAATGACAGCCAATATACGAAGTATGGTCGCACGAAAGTCCGGCCGCGCAACGCAAGTGGAAAATGAACGCATTTTTTCGAGAACGCCGAACCGCTAGTACGGACGTACAGAGTGCGCAGCTGCGGCATAGCGGTGTGTGTGCGTGATTAGGAGACGTCAGACACTGCTAATGTCCAGCCTACATAACGTCCAGACGCAAAAAGAGTTTTATTGACGATCTGAAAAAATCACGCACGAAAAATGCGCATCGTATGACCGTTTTCGCGCACTCCGTGAAAAAATACGTCAATTCGTTCGGACGCACTTTTTTACGTTCGCGTGTAAAAATGCTTTCGTTTGACCCTAGCCTTAAACCACCGAATGGCAGGGCATTTCGGCAACTTTTCACTGCTGGTTTTTGTTCTCTGAATAGATGAAGCATTGCTTCTGTGGCACTGCTGAGGTGTTATGGAAGACCAGGATGCTTCAATAGCGGCCTTCAGCTCTTCTGCATTGTTCGGTCTCATGTCTCATCTTTCTCTTGGCAATGCCCCATAGATTCTCTATGAGGTTCAGGTCAGGCAAGTTTGCTGGCCAATCAAGCTCAGTAATCCCACGGTCATTGAACCAGGTTTTGGTGCTTTTGGCAGTGTGGGCAGGTGGCAAGTCCTGCTGGAAAATGAAGTCAGCATCCCCATAAAGCTCGTCTGCGGAAGGAAGCATGAAGTGCTCCAAACTTTCCTGGTCTTAATGAAGCACAGTGGTCCAACACCAGCAGATGACATGGCTCCCCAAATCAACACAGACTGTGGAAACTTCACACTGGACTTTAAGCATCTTGCAGTGTGTGCCTCTCCATTCTTCCTCCATACTCTGGCTCCTTGGTTTCCAAATGAGAAGCAAAAGTTGCTCTCATCAGAAAAGAGGACTTTGGACCACTGAGCAACAGACCAGGTCTGTTTTTCTTTAGCCCAGGTAAGACGCTTCTGACGTTGTTTGTTGTTCAGGAGCGGCTTGACAAGAGGAATACGACATTTGAAGCCCATGTCCAGGATCCGTCTGTGTGTGGTGGCTCTTGATGCACTGACTCCAGCCTTTTGAAAGACCTTTTCCTGACAATCCTCTCCAAGCTGCAGTCATCCCTGCTGCATGTGCACCTTTTTCTTCCACACTTTTCCCTTCCACATAACTTTCTATTAATGTGCTTTGATACAGCACTTTGGGAACATCCAACTTCTTTTGCAATGACCTTTTGAGGCTTTCCCTCTTTATGGAGGGTGTCAATGATGGTTTTCTGCACAACTGTCAGGTCAGCAGTCTTTCCCATGATTGTGATTCCTACTGAACCAGACAGAGACCATTTAAAGGCTCAGGAACCCTTTGCAGGTGTTATGGCTTCATTAGCTGATTAGAGTGGGACACTTTGAGCCTAGAATATTGCACATTTTCACAATATTCTAATTTTCTGAGATCGTGGATTTGGGGTTTTCATGCGCTGTAAGCCATAATCATCACAATTATGACAAATCACGGCTTGAACTATTAGTTTCACCTTTAAGGCTAAGGTCAGACGAACGCAGTTTTAACGTGCGTTTAGCCACACAAAATCACGGCCGTGCTAGCAGCAAATGACGTCCAATGCCGGGGAACATACGACGAACGGCCGCACGAAAGTTCGTCCGTGCAACGCAAGTGGCAAACGAACGCATTTTTTCGAGAACGTCAAACCGCTACTACTGACGTACAGAGTGTGCTGCGGCCGCATAGCGGCGTGATTGGGAGACGTCAGACGCTGCACACGTCCAGCCAACATAACGTCCAGACGCAAAAAGTGTTTTATTGATGATCCGTACAAAATCACGGACGAAAATGCGCATCGTATGACCGCTATCGCGTATTCCGTGAAAAATACGTCCATTTGTTTGACCGCACTTTTTCACGGACGACGCGAAAAATGCGTTAGTCTGACCCTAGCCTTAAGTTGCATTACTGAAATAAATGAACTTTTGCACGATATTCTAATTTTCGAGTTTCACCTGTATACTTTGAGAATTAATGTGGGCAATGTACCGGCTGGGTGGAGTAAAGGTAACATCACTGCTCTGTATGGTGAGAGCCTGTGGAGTCATGGGTTCGATCCCGGCAAGAGCACCTCTCTGGTAAGTGTCCTTGGGCAAGACACCTAACGGTACATACTCGCCACCCAGGACATACTTGAAAACGAGCGAAATCTCCATGTATCCTTCCTGGTAAAATCCTTTCTCAAAAATGCAATGCCTTATTACATGTTTTATTCACTGATAGATGTCTGCATTTGCATAAAGAAAGTCATAAAAACTGAACTCTGTGCTCGGTGAAAGTTGATGCAAGAGAATAGTGTGTTTTAAGAAATGCTATCTGGAGAAAGTGATGACATGTTTTGGAGCATTTGTTTTGAGTCATGAAATGAAATTGTAACAGTAAATATCTAATTTTCTGCATGGATCTCCCAACAGTATGTAGCGCTCACTCCTGGAGGAGCCGCTGAATTTAACCTTGGGTCAGTCTCCCCGCACTAGGGAATAAATATACACCAGCACTGTTGTGGATTTTATAAATTATATAGTTTACTGGTCTCAAATAAACTGGCATATATAAAGCAAACACGGTGTGTGTGTGTATATACAGTTGTGTTCAAAATTATTCAACCCCCACTGAAATTGAGTGTTTTGGCCAGTTTGACATTGATTTTGATCATTCAGTCATCTTGCTTACAATTAAATCAAAGAGGCACGTGTAGGTCAGACAAATATAACATAACATTTATAATGAAATAACCACAAATGTCTTTTCTGTGCTCACATCATTATCAGTTTTATTCAACCCCCAAGTGACATTCAATCTTAGTACTTAGTACAACATCCTTTTACAGTTATAACAGCTTTTAAACGTGAAGCATAGCTTGACAGATGTGTCTTGCAGCAATCTACAAGTATCTTCTCCCATTCGTCATGGGCAAAAGCCTCCAGTTCAGTCACATTCTTAGGCTTGCGCACTGCAACTGCTTTCTTTAAGTCCCACCAGAGGTTCTCAATCGGATTTAAGTCAGGTGACTGCGATGGCCACTCCAAAATGTTCCAGCCTTTAATCTGCAACCATGCTCTAGTGGACTTGGAGGTATGCTTGGGATCATTGTCCTGTTGAAAGGTCCAACGTCTCCCAAGCCTCAGGTTTGTGGCGGACTGCATCACATTGTCATCCAATATCTCCTGGTACTGAAGAGAATTCATAGTACCTTGCACACGCTGAAGCTTCCCTGTAACTGCAGAAGCAAAACAGCCCCAAAGCATGATTGACCCCCCGCCATGCTTCACAGTAGGCAAGGTGTTCTTTTCTTCATAGGCCTTGTTCTTCCTCCTCCAAACATAGCGTTGATCCATGGGCCCAAACAGTTCTAATTTTGTTTCATCAGTCCACAGAACACTATCCCAAAACTTCTGTGGTTTGTCCACATGACTTTTGGCATACTGCAGTCGACTCTTCTTATTCTTTGGAGACAGCAAGGGGTGCGCCTGGGAGTTCTGGCATGGAGGCCTTCATTACGCAGTGTGCACCGTATTGTCTGAGCTGAAACTTCAGTACCCACATCTGACAAATCTTTTCTCAGTTCCTCAGCAGTCACACGGGGACTTTTCTCCACTCTACGCTTCAGGTAGCGCACAGCAGTCGAAGTCCGCATCTTCTTTCTGCCACGACCAGGTAGCGTTTCAACAGTGCCCTTTGCCTTGAATTTGCGAATGATGCTTCCTATGGTCTCTCTTGGTATGTTTAACCTCTTTGCAATCTTCTTATAGCCATTGCCCTTCCTGTGAAGAGTAATCACCTCTTCTCTTGTCTTCCTGGACCATTCTCTTGACTTCACCATGTTTGTAACCACACCAGTAAATGTCTAGAAGGAGCTGAGTATCACAGTCATTTTAAAGATGCCTAATTGGTGCTTATTATGCTTTATTGCTGCTCCGTGACATCCACAGGTGTTTTCAATACCTGATTTGAAGAACAGAGCTTCATTCAAGTGTTTTCAGAGTGGTAGTCTTTAAGGGGTTGAATAATTGTGTCAATGAAGAATTCACAAAAGAAACATTTACTACTGTATTACAAAACCAATTGATGTAATTTTAGTTGCATATGGTTCTTTAAAAAGTCCTTGTAGGATTTCATTCTGAATACAATTACAAATGTACACTAAATTCCCTAAAACCCTTTACAGCATTGGGGGTTGAATAATTTTGAACACAACTGTGTGTATATATATATATATATATATATATATATATTATATATATATGAATTCGTAATGCGAGAAACGCGCAGCGGTAAAAAGGAAATTTTAACCCCTTCGTTGCCGGAGTGTAAGTCCCGTACAGGTTGTGTCCCAAGAAGGTGTGTGTGTTGGTACCCGGGTACTAGATTCGACTGGCCAGTGAATGGATTCAGTGTATCTTCGACTAGTGACGTTGGGGCCTGTAGATTTAAGCAAACTGCAGCGTGCTTTGTTAACTTTACTGTGGCCTGGAAGGCCTCTCACCCATCCGCCAGACAATCTGCTCCGCTGCTCGACCAAGGACGTCTCTCCGCTCGATTTGGCTGGGACTCTGTGCCACCGGATCCGCTATTCTTGCTTGTCCGTCTTTGCAACAAGATTTTCAGCTTACCGCCTGCACTCCCATTGGATCATCGCGGTCTCCTAACTTGGGGTCCAATCTGCAGCTCTGTGTCTGTGCAAACCTCTCAACGGTGGATTACTAGGTCTCTGGCAAGTCACTGAAACCGATCTCCAGCGTCCGCAAGGCAACACCTGCTCTCCGGCCTGGTCACAATCGTTCCCTGTCTCACGTGCGTCTTGCTCTGTTCACCCCTCGGCGCGCACTCCTCTCCCCTGCACGAGGCTGCGGATGTCTGTCAGTTCTCCCCACCCACTTCCTGTCTCTGCCCCAAAGCATGCTGGAAAACGTAGTCCCAATGTGTCCAGTATAGTTTACATTGCGCTTGTCTCCCCCTGGTGGCCAAAAATGGGTAATTACAGCAACAGAACTAAAACAGCGCTACAAGTATATTTTCTTTGCCAGGATACCAAACGCCAAAGCAGAGGAACAATGCCAAAAGTAGCTGCTGGAAATTGAAGTATCAGCAGAACAGTACACACAGTTATCTGTTCCCAAATGACATGTGCCATCCATTGTGAACATTGTGTGCATTATTCAAGGACAGACATACAGGGTTATTCAGAGAGCGGTGAAAACCAGGAGAAAATTCTAGGTCAAAATAGCCAAACCAGAAAAATTCTCCCAATTTCTGACTTTCCAAATTGGCTATTTGGTCTAGATTGTTCATTCTCCTGCCAATTCTCCTGATTTTCACCGCTCTCTGAATAACCCTGATAGTGAACGTAGCTGCTACCATCTCTGTTGGTGATCTTGGTGAACCTTTATGTGGTTTTGTATTATTATGCAGGTTATTCAGAAAGCACCGTAGTAGCAAACTATGGTGAATATCACAGTTGTTGCAACTGCAATAAACTTTGGCATTTCAAAAAAGGGAAATTTCAACAGTCAGGAGAAGCTTCATTGATGAAGCTTCTCCTCCCATTGTTGAAATCTATTTTTTGAAACTGAAGTTTGCCCTGTTTGCAAACACTGATGAAGCTTCTCCTGACGCTGTTTGAATTTCTGGTGGAACATCGAAGTTTGTTGCTGTGGCAACAACTGTTTCTTCATTATTTTCATCTATGCTAAACGCCGACAAGCACTTATTGAAATACCTTCCGGCCATCATTTAGAGCTTTACCATCACGGCCATCATTTAGAGCTTTATGTTTATTATACCGTTTGAACTGTGTAAGCAGTCTAGCAATAGACAAACTGAACAGCTTGCTGCCCGCAAGGCCCCCTGTGCACCCCAGAATTCTGCGATGAGACTCTCCTGCTGGCGCACCTAGCCGAGTCTTAGTGATGGCTTCTGGGCTCTGGGTCAGCCAAAGAGTCGGCAGACCCACACTACCTGTCTGAGTGGTTAATTCAGCATCCCTTGGACCCACCACGCTGCTCTTTAGGGCTTTGACACAGCACAAGTGGAGCTTGGCCTGGGTGATTCCTCAGTGGGGCTCCCCCTCAGTAATGTAAATGTGCCAAAGTGCTATGGCTGGGGGCAGCGGCATCAGAATGGGCTATGGCTGGGGGCAGCGGCATCAGAATGGGCTATGGCTGGGACAATGGCACCAGAATGGTCTATGGCTATATCTGGCTTGTGGCGCCAGGAAGGATGTCTGGGGAGGACATGATATGCATGCAGGGATTGGCTGCTTATCTGATTCTGTGTTGAATTAAAGGCTTTACAGTTCTCCATTAAAATGATCCATTCTACAATGTGTCTCAACAAGTGATTGGGTGGGCTGAGAACTAATCCACACTTCTCCTTAGCGGCTCCGGAGCAACGAAGATTCCAGCGACGGATCTACTCAGTCGGAGTAGTGGGATCCGTTACACCCCCTATGTTACTTAGTGTTTCTGATACTGCCCAGAAATATATTATCGGGGTAATTCAAAGAGATCTGAATGGCTGCTGAAAGGGAACCGAACACTGAAAATCAGCATTCGGTTACCTTTCTTGGCCATTTGGCTATCCAGAGAGCAGGCAATTCGCCAAATCCTGGCGAATTGACTGCACATACGGTACCTGTTCGAGGGCAGCGAAATCCCCATAGAGAAGCAATGCTTCGGCTATTCAGAGAGCAAAAACCTGCAGTGAAAGGTTCCCGAAATGCCCTGTCATTCGGTGGTTTAATTCTGCAGGTTTATGCAGGCGAATCCCATAGGCTCCAATGTTAAAAATATTCCGTTTTAATTCAATATCTAATAAACCATTCATTATAATATTCTGCAGTAAAGAGTCTCTTATTTCTAGATTTTTTTTTAGGATATTTTAAGCATTTTTCTGGATTTTTTAAACTTATTTTTTCTGTAACAGCCCTTTTTATTATCATTCATTGGACCTCATATGTAAATTTCAGACATTTTCGCTCAGTTTCTTTGCAAACAGCGTATCACTTTTCAAACATTCAAGCAAACTGTTTTTCTAATTTATTTACTGCATTCGTCTGCGGTGTCAGTCGGCTTTTTCCGGCGGCTTCGCTGCGTGTGATCTGCTCCTGCTCGGGTTTTTCCGGCGTTTTCAGCGGGTTAATACAGATGTTTTTGCGGGTTTCGGTGTGCATTCGCCAGGTTTTGCTGTTACTTTTCGGCGGGTTTGCGGCGACCTTTCCCTGCAATTCGGGGACCCTGTGGTGCTTGCTGAATACACCGCAGGGTCGCTGAAATGGGATTGGCTAAACTAACCGAATTGAAGAGAACGAAAAGTCACCGAACGTGCGGTGACTTTTCGATTCTCTTTGAATTACCCTGTATGTTTTTCTTATCTTACCTAATTATCAGACTCACTCTTTCCTGAACATTGCTGTAAAGGGTCTGTCCTCCTGCTGCTCAGGTAACACCTGACAGACCTTGCACAGCAATGTTTTGCATTCTGGCACATGTTCTGCCTGTCACTGAGAATCTTGCACCACCAACAATAACACGCCGCATGTCCAGACACTCAATGTTACCCATACATAGCCATATAACACAGAGATACATACAAACACATATTCAGCTGTACACACATACCGTTTAGGTAACTCGCTAAAAGCAGGCTCAGAAACTAGGCTATTTCCAGAATTTTTAGGTGGCATCACAAACTATCAGGCCATTTATGTCAATAAAATTTTTATTTAGAATCAAAGCAAAGTATCTTGTTTACAGTGAGCAAATTCTAAAAACATTTATTATAATTAACTGACTAATTTCTGGGAGTTTTATCACCATGCAGCGCTGTTATACCTGCACGCCCTGAATATATTGGGGAGTTAATAAAAATAGGGACATTAGAAATCAGTCATCAATAAGCTTCTTACACCTCTCACCCGGAATTTTGGACCACTCTTCCATTGCAAACTGCTCCAGGTCTCTTATTGGAAGGGCGCTTTTCCCCAACAGCAATTTTAAGATCTCTCCACAGGTGTTCAATGGGATTTAGATCTGGACTCATTGCTGGCCACTTCAGAACTCTCCAGCGCTTTGTTGCCATCCATTTCTGGGTGCTTTTTTGACGTCTGTTTGGGGTCATTGTCCTGCTGGAAGACCCAAGTTCTCGGACGCAAACCCAGCTTTCTGACACTGGGCTCTGCAGTGCGACCCAAAATCCTTTGGTAATCCTTAGATTTCATGATGCCTTGCACACATTCAAGGCACCCAGTGCCAGAGGCAGCAAAACAACCCCAAAACATCATTGAACCTCCACCATATTTCACTGTAGATACTGTGTTCTTTTCTTTGTAGGCCTCATTCTGTTTTTGGTAAACAGTAGAATGATGTGCTTTACCAAAAAGCTTTACCTTGGTCTCATCTGTCCACAAGACGTTTTCCCAGAAGGATTTTGGCTTACTCAAGTACATTTTGGCAAACTGTAGTCTTGCTTTTTTATGTCTCTGTGTCAGCAGTGGGGTCCTCCTGGGTCTCCTGCCATAGCGTTTCATTTCATTTAAATGTCGACGGATAGTTCGTGCTGACACTGATGCTCCCTGAGCCTGCAGGACAGCTTGAATTTCTTTGGAAATTGTTTGGGGCTGCTTATTCACCATCCGGACTATCCTGCATTGCGACCTTTCATCAATTTTTCTCTTCCGTCCACGCCCAGAGAGATTAGCTACAGTGCCATGGGTTGCAAACTTCTTGATAATGTTGCGCACTGTGGACAAAGGCAAATCTAGATCTCTGGAGATGGACTTGTAACCTTGAGATTGTTGATATTTTTCCACAATTTTGCTTTCTCAAGTCCTCAGACCGTTCTCTTCTCTTTCTGTTGTCCATGCTTAGTGTGGCACACACAGACACACAATGCAAAGACTAACAGAGTTATTCAAAGAGTCACCTCACGTTTGGAGACTTTTCGTTCTCTTCAATTCGGTGCAAATCGGCTTTCCCATTTCGGCCACCCTGCGGTGTATTCAGCAAGCACCACAGGGCTGTCAAAGTGCAGGGAAAAGCTGGCGAAAACCTGGCGAATGCACGCCGAAAACCCAGAAAAACATCTGGATTAACCCATCGAAGATGCCGGAAAAACCTGAGCAGGAACCGATCACACACAGCGAAGCCGCCGGAAAAAGCTGACACCGCAGATGAGTGAAGTGAATAAATTAGCAAAACAGTTTGCTTTGAATGATTGAAAAGTGAAACGCTGTTTGCAAAGAAACTACTGAGCGAAAATGTCTGAAATTTACATATGAGGTCCAGGGAATGATAATAAAAAGGGCTGTTACAGAAAAAATAAGTAAAGTAAAAAAATAAATAAAAAAAAATAATCGCGGAAAATGCTTAAAATATACTAAAAAATCTATAAATAAAGAGACTCTTTACTGCAGAATTTCATAATGAACGGTTTATTAGATATTGAATTAAAACCGGAATATTTTTAACATTGAAGCCTATGGGATTCTCCTGAATAAATCTGCCGCATGAAACCACCGAATGGCAGGGCATTTCGGGAACCTTTCACTGCTGGTTTGTGTTCTCTGAATAGCCAAAGCAGTGCTTTTTCAAGGGGATTTCACTGCCCTCGAACAGGCACCGTATGTGCAGGCAATTCGCCAGGATTTGGCGAATTGCCTGCTCTCTGGATAGCCTAATGGCCAGGAAAGGTAACCGAACGCTGATTTTCAGCGTTCGGTTACCTTTCTCAAGCAATTCGGATCTCTTTGAATTACCCTGTAAATGAACTTCTCTCCTTTTTATCTGCTTTCAGGTGTGATTTTTATATTGCCCACACCTGTTACTTGCCCCAGGTGAGGTTACAGGAGCATCACATGCTTGAAACAATCTTATTTATCCACAATTTTGAAAGGGTGCCAAGAATTTTGTCCAGCCCATTTTTGGAGTTTTGTGTGACATTATGTCCAATTTGCTTTTTTTCCTCCCTTTTTTGTTTTGTTCCAATACACACAAAGGGAATAAACATGTGTATAGCAAAACATGTGTTACTGCATTACTTTTCTGTGAGAAATACTTGTTTTTCTGGAAAAATTTCGTCCATTACTGTATAAACCAGATACTTACACGTAAGGATACAAACACAGGCTTGGACATACAGTATACACACTATAGAGGTTGATATATTTTGAGTGAAACCAGAAAATAGCCTTGACAAGTCAACTCCAGAGGATAGATACATAGACGTTAACCCCTTCACTTCTGTATCATATACACTTCCCATCCCACATGTTCAAGGAAATACACAACTTTAAACAAAATTGAGAAAATTCTCTTGTGTTTTATTTTTACTCTGTCATGTCTGCTATCGATAGAAAGGTCCAAATCTGGCCTTTCTAAGGACACCTGAATGGTCTATGTAGGCTTTGAGGAACCGGGAGATACACAGGTCTAGTCAAAGAAAGGTGAAACTCAGGAGAATGACTGGAGAAGTGAAAATTCTAGGTTAAAATATTTGGCCTAGATTGTTCTCTTCTCCTGCCAGTTCTCCTGGTTTTCACCTTTCTCTGAATAACCCTAACAGGGTTTTCGAATGTCCTAAGGTCCCATTTATCTCCTACAATGGGATTGCAGCTGGGGGGGGGCAATTGCCCCCTAAAACGGAGATGGGAACTATAATTTGCAGGTGCAGATTTTTTACTTATTGTCTCCCTTTTAGTGACAACTGTGAAATAGAGGTCTAAATATGTGAAGTTAGTGTTATTTATTTATAAAGGATTTTACCAGGAAAGATGCATTGAAATTTCTCTTGTTTTCAAGTATGTCCTGGTTTCAAGAACATAGAATTTTTACAGTCGTTACAGAAATACAAAGTAATAAAATGCAAGATATTAAAAATAAAACACAAATATACATATTAACAGAAAATAAATATATTCATTATGTACATGTTTACAGGTGCATTCTGTATCAAGGTATGTCAATAGAGATCTCTTAAGTGACTTTAGACTGGGGAAGATTTGATGGCGTCTGGGAGGCTATTCCATAATTGTGGTGCTCTTTAGGAAAATGAGGATCGAGACACTTTCTTTTTGTATTGTGGTATTGCAGGTAAGGTGCAGGTCCTGGATCGGAGGTTAAAGGATGAGGGAACTGCTGGGGAAAGCAAAGAAAAGCTCTTAAACACCAGACTGGAAAGGTGAAGGGTGCGTCTAGATTCCACCGATGGTCAGTTTAGTTCTTTTAACATGTCACAATGGTGGGTCATGTAGTTACATTGCAGCACAAAGTGGCAGAATGAGTTATACAATGTAGTAAGTTTGCGAAGGTGTGTTTGCGGGGCGGCTGCGTACACTACATCTCCGTATTCAATAGCCATCATAAGCATTTGTTGTACAATCTGCTTTCTTACTTCGTGGCTCAGGCAGGATTTGTTTCTGTACAGGGCACCTAGTTTGGGGTAAAGTTTAGATGAGAGCTTTTCAATGTGGGAGCCAAAGGATAGATTTGGATCTAACCACATACCTAGATATTTGAGAGAACTGATTCATCATAAATTTGCATCTTGGAATGCAGCATTGGTTTCTTTCTTCAATCTCTCTGTAGCTGTCCAGCATTTGGAGTTGTGTCCAGCCAGTGCCCTTACATACATATATTTTTTGCTAAGGATTTGCTCTTTTTTTTCTGGATTCAATGAAAGAATAAGGTTTGGTTATTACACATAAACTACGTCAATGGATGGAGATGGGAGCGTGGTTTAGCTCACTTTATTGGTAGTGGTACTGTGCCTTCGTCAGAGTATTGAGAAAGGGTAAATGTTACTGCAGTGCAATTAGAGTGTTTAATTTCTAAACAGGTATATACACTAAGATAAGTGAAGTGCCATTTGTGAGTGGAATCAGAAGAATAAGTATCAAATTATTTCAAGCACACTGTTTGCAAAGGGGTGGAATTTTATCAAATAGCTCTGTAGCTAAATCACAACCATGTACAGGACTACACAGGACTCATTCTGTAAATAAAACTGTGCATGCCAACTTAAGGAGCTCTCTTTCATACCTGTGTAATCAACTTAAGAGCAACCTGTAGACTGTTCGTGAGAAATACTTCAGGTTCTAAGTGTTCTCTGTGTTTTTACTTCTTTCTGTCTGAGACTTGGAGTTTATAAGGTTTTTCCAGCTCTGCACATTTGCCTCACATTAAGATATTTTTGATTTACCAGAATTGTGTGATGAATAAAACCTTTAAGCACCATTAAGTGGTAACATGGAAGAAAAACTGGGTAATACCCTCCTACGCACCATTTCCTATAAGCAAACTGGTCCACATTTCAGATGTAATCATTGGACTTGCTTATTCTCTTTATTTCGTTTTAATTGATTTTGTAATATAATTCATGGTCATCTATGTACATAGCAACACATAAGTATCCCACCTACCTACAAAATTTTAGATAACATCTAAAAATGAATAAAACATACCATAACCAGTTCTATGAAGGTGTAAGTCCCCAATCCTTAGGTCTCGAGGGTCAACTACCTCTTAGCCCTTGGAATAAAATGTTTTAGTGACAGGAGAATTTAAACACCTTTTGTGTCGCACTTAGGTTTCCACTAGTGTGGAGACTTGAAAAGCTATGGGCCCGGCCACAGTGACTGCATTTGTGACTGAAGAAACCAATTTTAGTCTCCCTTCCACTTACTAAACCAGTATTTTCCAACCATGTCCCTGAGGATTACCTTAAGCAGACGGAATCCTGCAATCACTGAGCAGCAAATCATATCATCTGCGCGTGCTTCAGATATCTGGCAAACCTGATCACTTTGAGGTACCTGAGGACCAAGGTTGAAAACTATACTATACTATAGAAAACTGTACTATAGGAAGCATCAGACCATTCGGCCCCTATTACAGTCTTCGCGCAGTGTGTTTTGCGTGCGCAAATGCGCATTTGCGCGAGGGGCAAAACCCTATGCGCTGAACGTCGTATTACAACGGTCGCGCAAACGATGTGCGTTAACGTTTAACGCAAGTGACCCTACGCACACAAAATTTTGTGCGCGCATCCCATACTTAACATTGTGAGCGCAAATGCGTTCATGCGCTGGTACGCGGATGGTATTACAATCTTCGCGCAACTTTTTACGAACGACGTTTGCGCTAATTTTTTTAACGTCTTTGAAAAGCTGGAGGTAACTGCAAATCGGAACGTTTTGGCCGAAACGAAAAACACCAGCACCAATAAAAAAAATACAGCAAAGTATAGTTACACATTCTATACATACCCAAACAAAAAAAATTGTGAATTCATGCATATTTTTTTTATTGCTGCAGCATGTATACTCAGATTTACTTTGACAGGCACAAAAACTTAAGTGAGTCAATTAAGGTAAATTGATGTCAATTAAGGTTCTTAATTCTGATTGGCTGAATCCCGCGAAAAAAACAGTCCGCACACTGATTTACGTGCGCAACGTTACTGCGCGCGTATTACACTTCGTTTTGCTCGTCGTTTTTACGAACGTTATTTTTTGACTGATGAGAAAATGCGTTTGGATCGTAATACCACGTTAATTTTCGCACAATAATGCTGGACGATGCCTGCAATAAAATTTGCGCTGCGCGAACGAAATTGCGCAAAGAATGTAATAGGGGCCTTAGAGTTTACTTACCTTAAAGATGTACCCAACCAGCTAACACACAAAAGATGATGGCCCCTATTATATTCTTGGTGTAATTTCGTTTGCGCAGCGCAAATTTTTTGGCGCGCATCGACCAGTGTTATCGTGCGAAAATTAACGTGGTATTACGATCAGAACACATTTTCTCATTCGTCAAAAAAAACGTTCGGAAAAACGATGCGCAAAACGAAATGTAAATCAGTGCGCGGACTGTTTTTTATGGTGTCACTAGTAAAAGATTGTTTTATTCCACATTTAATTGGCTGCGGTGCTTCAATACATTCTCCCATCAATTTTAACAACTTGTTGCACTTTCACCTACATAAAGTAACAAAAAAATACTTGTAATGCCTCCAGTATTCCTTTCATTGAAACCATGCTTTGAGTGTCCTCTAGTGGTAAAGAAAAAATAAAAGTAAACTTAAATGAACACTCTCCTCATCCTGACCCCTTTAGCTTTTTAACCTGACCAGGATATGTAGAGTCGTCCCCCCCCCTCGCTGCCTTGATCTGGCTGAAATGCGGAGTTGAAGTGGATTCGTTTCCTCTACCCCACCCAGCATCATCAGCAGCCAGGATTTTTAATTTCCCTGCTGCCATTCACCAGACTGGTCATTAGTGCTGTCAGCACGCAGAGAGCATGCTGACATCACCCTTTGAGACTGCCCGCTGTAGCAGGCATTCTGAGAACGGTAGCAACGGATTGATTCTGCGTATGCACACACAACTCCGATCCATCGTTCTGCACAGGCTCTACACAGTTGTGTAGGAGTGTAAATTGGCATCTCCCAATTATTTAACCATTTCCTGCTGCATGAACAGCATAGCAGGAGTGGCACAGTGGGCCTTAACGCTACAGGGCAGCATATCACGCCCGCTAGTGTCTATGGGCCGCGACATTCCTGTCCACCAGTTGGTAAGCGACGCCCGTCATTAGCTGCCGTGGGACAGCCTGAACAGCTGTTCCGCTGCAGCAAATAATGTGCACTGCGCATCAGCAGCATAGGCGTGCCGAAGGAGGGGCCCGCCGCAGCAAATGGCAAGCAGGGCGTATTAGTACATTGACGCCCCGCTGCCGGGCATAAACCACAAATCCGGTGGTAAGGGTATAAGGGCAAAAAATATACAGATTAACACAGAAAATAAATATGTAGGAAATATAGTCACTATGTTACATGTTTACAGGTGCATTCCTTATTGAGGTATGTTAATAGGGAGCTCTTAAGGGACTTTAGACTGGGGGAAGATTTGATGGCGTCTGGGAGGTTATTCCATAATTGCGGTGCTCTGGTGGAAAATGAGGATCGAGCCACTGTTTTTTTTTTTTTTTATTGTAATAAAGGTTTTATTAAGTTATTTGAAAACATACATTACTTGACATTAAATGCATTGCCACATATTCAATCAATTGCGAATTATTTGGGACGTAAATATCAGATATTAAAGTGTGTATTTTCGATACAGCGTCTCTGTGTGCATCACATATGAATACATATAATACAAATTCAAGCAAAAAAGAGGGGGGTTCGAGATACAACCTGTGACAAGGGAATAAAAGAGAAGGGTGGGGGCTAGGGGGTTTGGCCAATCATTTGGTATTCAATTGCAGTCAAGAAAGATCGACAGAGTTGTGAGGTGGGGAGCAGGCTGGTGTGGACCAATAGAACCAACGCCTCAGGTGTTTGGCAGAGGTGCCGGAGGATTGGTGCATCAGATCCTCTACATCTCTTATACGTTGGACTTCGTCCAGCCATTCTCGGAAAGTGGGGGCTATCGGAGATTTCCAGTGCCTGGGTACTACCGCTTTGGCAGCGTTCAGTAGCCGAATATCAAGTGAGTTTCTGTAGGTGTCTACAGGCAGCGGTGTGTGGTGGAGCAGCATGGCCGCTGGCGTATAGGAAGGTGGAGTGTCAGAGACGTTGCTAATGGCATCATGAACCAGTGTCCAGAAGGGTTGCAACACTGGGCAGGACCACCATATATGCAAGAGATCAGCGCGCTGAGATCCGCACCTCCAGCAGGAGGCATCTGCCGTGACTGAATATGTAGCAATAGTGGTGGGTGCCCTATACCATCGTGACAGCAGCTTGTAAGCCGTTTCTTGTGTACGAGTAGCAATAGAACACCGGGTATTGAGCGCAAACATTTGACTCCACTCTTCCTCTGTGAATGTGTGGTGGAGTTCCATCTCCCATTTCGCAACGTAGGGGGGTGTGGAGGGGGAGAGATTTTGTAGGACACCGTACAGAGTCGATATGCCGTGTTGGGGAAGAGTCTTACGGGTGATCACTTGTTCAAATACGGTCAGTGGGCGAGTGTATTTTTCCAATGGAGCTAGGGAGCGGAGATAGGTTATGAGGCAGTGCATATGGAATGTCGTAAGAAAGGAGTCGGGGTGGGTCAACGGTACATCCTTCGGGGCTTTAGGTCGGTCCCCATCTATGTAAAGACCCGGCAGGGGGTTTCGTGGCAGAGCCGCGTCAGTGAGAGGTAACAGTCGTGGCGAGAAGGCCGGTAAGTGATTGAGAGGGAGAAGCGGAGAGGGCCAGGGGGCTAGCTGCGTGAGCCTCTGCAGCCGTCGCCAGATGGCCAGTGTGACCGAAACTGTCGGGTGTGTGGGGATGTCAGTAGGGGCAGCGGTGCCTAAAAGCCAAGGGAGGGAGGTTAGCGAGCGGCCGGCCAATTCATGCTCTAACGCCACCCATTGTTTACCTGAGGTACCCAAGCTCCACTCCACCAATCGCAAAAGATGAACAGCCTGGTAATAGCGCTGCAAATGTGGCAGAGCTAGACCTCCACGAGAGCGAGGAGCTGTCAGCAGCGCCACACTCAGCCTTGGTTTACTCCCGGCCCATACATATCTAATAAAGAGAGACTGCAAGGAGCGGAAGAAGGCAGATGGGACATGTATCGGCAGGGTCTGTAATAAGTAAAGGACTCTTGGAAGGACATTCATTTTAAGGACATTTATGCGTCTAAACCACGTGATGTGTGGGATGGCCCATCGAGTAAGGTCTTTTTCCAGGACCCGAAGCAGGGGGACAAAATTTGTGGTATAAAGATTTGATACCGCTGGGGTGAGGTGAACTCCGAGGTATTTAAGGGAGGTAGTACACCATCGAAAGGGGAATGTGGATTGAATGTGTGTGCTAAGGGGAGCAGGTATTGAAATGTTCAGAATTTCCGATTTTGACATATTAATTTTGTAATTACTGAGCGAGCCATATTCGCGTAATAGTTCAATGAGGGAAGGCAAGGAAATCTGGGGCTGCTGTACAAAAAATAGCAGATCATCTGCATATGCCGCCACCTTATATGTGTGGCGTCCAACACAGATACCATGAATAGAGGGGTTGGCCCTGACAGCTTGAAGGAGGGGTTCCAGAGATAATGCAAATAAAAGAGGGGAGAGAGGGCAACCCTGTCGAGTGCCGTTTTTAATGGTGAAGGGGGAGGACAAGGTGCCATTTAGATTAATGCGAGCGGTAGGTGAGTCATATAAGGTGGTTATCCAGCGCAGGGCGTTGGGGCCAAATCCCATATGCTGTAGAGTCTGGAATAAAAAAGGCCAGTGTACCCTATCAAACGCCTTCTCAGCGTCGGTGGAGAGGAGGAGGGTCGGACCGGTGTCAGTTCTCTGAACAGCATGAATCAAGTTAATGGCCAGTGTAGTATTATCTCGCCCCTCCCTCCCTGGGATAAATCCCGTCTGATCAGGGTGGATCAGGTGTCTCATATGGTTTGCGATTCTCAGAGCAAGTACCTTAGCAAAAAGTTTTACATCCTGATTCAGGAGGGAGATTGGTCTATAATTGGCACACAGGGCGTGATCCTTATCAGGTTTAGGGATTAATGTGATGGTGGCAGAAAGTGTTTGTGGGGCAATATGGGATGCAGGTTCAGTCAGTCCGTTAAAAGCAGCCAACCAGGCGCGAGATAGGAGCTTTTCGCACGCTTTATAGTATTTAAGGGTAAAACCATCAGGCCCCTGGGTCTTACCCACTGGCGTTCGCTTGATCGCTTCATGCAATTCCTCCGCAGTGATTGGGCCTTCAATAGAGGACCTCATGTGCGGCGTCAGTTTTGAGCGTAAGTGAGTGCGAAGGAAGCGCTGGGTGGCGTCGGGGGCCGTTTGGGTGGGAGCCGGGGTGAGGCCATATAGCGTGGTAAAATAATCACGAAAGAGGCCAAGCATATCTTTCGGGAGGGTAACAGTTTTACCCTGTGGAGTGCGAAGATGGGTGACATATAGAGCCTGTCGGTGGGTTCGGAGGGCATTAGCTAGGAGTCTGCCGCATTTATTTCCATGTTCATGGAAGGTTTTACGCACTGTCAGGAAAGCCTTCTGGGCCCTGTTATTAAAAAGTGACCGAAGCTGTGACCTAAGGTCCAGCAATTCGGCGTAGACGTCATCGTCAGAGTGCAGTTTATGGGATCGTTCCAGGGCCGCAATGCGCTGCAATAGGGATTCCTGCTGTTTGATGCGCTCTCTCTTACGCCGCGCGCCCTGTTGTATAAGGTAGCCCCTGATGACTGCCTTATGCGTCTCCCAAATAATCTGTGGGGAACAGTCGGGTGTATCATTCTCCGTAAAATAATTGTGCAGTGCGTCGTGAAGGCCTTCTTTAATCTGGGGGTCGGTGAGAAGGGATTCGTTGAGGCGCCAGAGTTTCTCCCTAGGGCGGGCGAGAGGGGAGGAGAGCGTGATCAGGACCGGGCAGTGATCCGACCAGGTCATGGGGCCAATGGAGGCAGATTCCAAAAGGTGCATACTACCAAATGGAAGAAAGATATAGTCAAGGCGTGTGTAGAGCTGGTGCGGAGCGCTATAATACGTGTAGTCCCGTGTGGAGGGGAAGAGCGAGCGCCAGCAGTCCATCAATCTCAGGGATTGTAGCGCAAGTCGAGTGCGGCGGAGGACGGATTGTGGGGTGCTAGTGACACCTCTAGAGGTATCCAGGCGAGCGTCAAGCGGCAGGTTGAGGTCACCTCCCACCACTAAAATACCCTCCTGAAAATCCTGCAGGCTACGAAATATAGTACGAATGGCGGAATGTTGCCGTCGATTCGGGAGGTATATGGAAACGAAAGTGTACCATTGCGCACCAATTTGGCCCTTCACAAACGTGTAACGACCAGCGGGATCTAACAAGGAGGTCGAGTTGCTAAATGGAATGGATCGAGAAAACAACACCGCCGTTCCGCAAATTTTACCAGCAGTGGCATTGCTAAAATAGCCTGTAGGATATTTGTGGCTTTTGAAAGAGGGAGGCCGGGCCTGTGGAAAGTGGGTTTCCTGCACCAATACTACATCCGCGTGAAGTGAAGCAAATTCCCTGAGGGCCGCATGGCGCTTTTCGGGTATGTTCAGGCCTTTTGCGTTAATGGAGAGAACTTTAAGAGTGCGGCGGACGGTGGCCATGGTATAATCGTGAGAGGGATAACAATATGAAAGGACCAAGAAGTGGATATGGGGGAGCGCCCAGTAGGGCAAACCAGGTACAGGGGAACAAAGACAAATAACCAATTACAATGGTACAACTATATACACAAGGAGCACGTGCCTAAAGAGACAATCCACCACGTCGCCGAGTGGGCGTCCCAGGTCACAGAGGGGGGTGCGTACACCACCAGCACACTGTGTAGGCACTGACTCGTGGGGGTACCCGGCACGGGACGGTCAACAGTGAAAGTCAAGTAGTATAACAATAAATTGAGAGTGCAATTTAGCAACAGATATTACGAAAGCAGCGGAAGAAAATAAGTAAAAATTTTTGTTGTCAAAAGGTTCAAAAAGAAAAGTCAAAAATCACTCAGGAGGCGCTGAACGCGCAGCCCCCCGTTCGGATACGTACACGGGTGTACTCAGGAAAAGAAGAATAAAGAAAAATAACAGTTCGCACAGGCCGCCCCTGAGGCGCATGGAAGCTTGCAGTGCGGTAGGCCGTAAACGGTAAGGGCAGGCTGAGGTAGGATCAAGGGTGATAAGGAACCTCGCCTCCAGCCGTATTGCATAAGTCAGCCGGGGAGGAGGCTTCGGCGACCAGGCGCACCTCAGGCCCGATGACATATCGTACGAGGGCCTCTCAGGCCAAGAAGCATATATAAAAAAAAAGGATACTGACGTTGTCCAGGTCATCAAACCGGTTAGGTGCCGGTGTCAGCTAAGGGCGGTTTCCGCATCAGAAGGAGAGGTCCAGAGGTCCTGGGACAACTTAAGCGGAGCCAATGGAAGCCCGTTCAATTCACCGGTGCCTGCGAGGAGGAAGAACGGCGTCTGCGGCGGGATCTTCGCGGGCGTGTTGGGGCCTGTTCTGGCGGCATATACAACAGTGCCAGGTCTGGCCAAGCCGGAAGCGTGTCCGGTGGAAGAGAGAGTTCCTCCAGAAACAGCGGGAGGTCCAGCTCACTGCGAAGGCTGAGGGGTCCCGATGGTGTGCGGACTTGAAGGCCAAATGGAAATAGCCACTTATATTGAAGTTTCATGTCCTGCAAGGCAGCCGTGAGCGGACGTAGCATTTGTCTGGACTGCAGGGTGGCGGGCGAGAGATCCTGAAATAGCGAAATCTTAGCCCCCGCAAAATCAATGGTGCGAGAACCTCGGGTCGCTGCCAGTATGGAGTCTTTCAGCGGGTAGCGTAAAAGGCAGCAAATCACATCACGTGGGGGAGCGTCAGGTGGGCCCTTCGGTCTCAGTGCTCTGTGATAGCGTTCCATTTCGATAACTGTAGCCGCGTCCCGTCCCAAAACTTCGTTAAATAAAGCGATGAGGGTGCATTTCAATTCCTCCTGCGTGTTTTCTATTTCCGGTAGGCCTCGAATCCTGATGTTATTCCGGCGGTTTCTGTTCTCTACGTCCTCCAAATGGCGAGCCATCATTTGTAAGGCTGAGCGCTGCGTGGTTATTGCAGCGGAGTGGGCCACTATCGTAGCAGACTGTTGCTCCTGCGTCACCTCCACGTGCTGCAGTCTGGTTTGAATACCGCCAAGATCTGTGCGCAGCGCGCGGATTTCTGAGAGGAGGGAAGCTCCCAGTTCATTGGTGGCAATGGCTAAGTCCTCTTTACTGGGGAGATATTGTAGGAGCTGGCGGAGGTCATTTGGGGGGTCCCAGACACTCACCGAGTGCGTTGGAGAGCTGGAGGCCGAGGAGCATGCGGCGGCGGCCATCTTGGATTCCGGGTCAGCATTTTCAGCGGTTGAAAGGGGGGCCAAAAATGGCCTGATAGACCCTGTCTGCGGTGTTCCAGCAAGCTCTGGGGGGCCAGGAGTGTGTGGGGGCTTCCTGGCTTTACCCATGGGTGCAAATGTGCAGCGGAGAAGGGGTAAACACAGCGCGCTCAGCGGAGCTCACCGATCAAGCGGCCATCTTCCTGGACGTCCCCTGTCTTTTTGTATTGTGGTATTGCAAGTAAGGTGCAGGTCCTGGATCGGAGGTTATAGGATGAGGGAACTGCTAGTGGAAGCAGCCTATTCAGGTAGGGTGGTAGCTTCCCAGAAAATCTCTTAAACACCAGTTTGTGACGACCAAAAGCTACCTACCCAGTCGTCACGTGCGTAGGGAGAGTGTACAAGGGGTTACAGCTCCAAGGCTCTGGACTTACTAACTCTACCCCAAGTTATGCCTGAGTGAAAGGCAACAGAGGGTTGTGGTAAATGGAGTTTATTCGGCGCAAGGTCATGTTACCAGTGGGGTACCTCAGGGGTCAGTACTTGGACCCATTCTCTTTAATATTTTTATTAGTGATATTGCAGAAGGTATTAATGGAAAAGTATGTCTTTTTGCTGATGACACAAAGATTTGCAACAGGGTTGATGTTCCTGGAGGGATCAGCCAAATGACAAATGATTTAGGTAAACTAAAAAAATGGTCGGAGCTGTGGCAATTGAGTTTTAATGTAGATAAGTGCAAGATAATGCACCTGGGACGTAAAAACCCAAGGGCTGAATATAGAATATTTGATACAGTCCTAACCTCAACATCTGAGGAAAGGGATTTAGGGGTTATTATGACGGAATGGAGATGTTGTTCCGCCTGCGGGTGTGCTCTATCTGCGTGACCCCCGTCGCTTACCGCTGGCCCGACTACCGAGTGACGCGCACTCGGCGTCTCGTGCGGCCTGGCGTGACCCTGGGGAAGGGTTAGCGGGCGGTGGAGGGGACCCCTGCCTAGAACCAGCCCGACCACTGAGCCATACGGCACTCAGCGTCCCGAGCAGCTGGTTCACTGACCTTGTGGGTGTGGAGTGCGTCTGCGGGCGGCCGTGTGAATCTGGGGATCGGATCTGCCGCGGAGGAATATTCGGATCTGATTGCGGAGGAATATTCGGATCTTTCGGGAGCGGCTGAATCTTCGGATCTGATCACCGCTCACTTGGTATACCGAAGCGCGGTACGCGGCCGCGCCTTCGGTTCGGATCTTAAGTCCGTTCTGATCTTAAGTCCGTTCTGATCTTAAGTCCGTTCTGATCTTAAGTCTGGACACCGCACCCTGAGACCGCGCGGGATGCTCAGACAGTATATGCGGCGGAGAGTAAAGGACGTCAGGCGAGGCTGGATGCACTGGAAAATCTGCCTTTATTTTTCACAACACACGCATTTATCACTTTACACACTTATGAATACAATGGGAATCCCTGCCCGCCCACACAAGTCCCATTGGCCCTCGCTGGCAGGAGGCACCCTGGCCCCGATTCGTATTGGCTGTTACGAATCGGGGAGTTGCCGATTCGGCCATTTTACGATCCGAGTATTCTGATCTGAACCACGAGGTGATCAGAAAATGGCGGCGGGCGTGGCAGACAAAGGGAATTACATTTCACAATACCAACAGGGGACACTTTATTACACCACACAATAATCACATCTAAATAAAAGTACTTATAAAACTAGGTGCGTGCCACCACACCCAAGTGTCCATAGCCACCACTGTCACTGCACCGCCCCTGGCTGAGGGTGCTGGGCCATTCCGTGACACTCCTCCCCCTCCCCCAGTTCGACGCACCTGGTCTGACCCCACCGGGTCATACCGGGGAAGTCGGTGCTCCCAGGCCCGTAGTCTGTCTGGGGAGGCCGGGTCACCAGGCCTCTCCATTTGGCCTTGCGGCCGTGCCAGCTTGGTCGGGACCCCACGTCCTTAGGGTTACCCCGGCTGGGCGAGAGGACATACGTCTGGGCCGGAGTACCTCCTGTGTCCCCTCCAGGGTTATCGCTCACCCGGGGAACCCGGGTGCTAAATGCACACGCCCCGGGTGCCCAGGTCAGCCGTGGGAAAGAACCGTGGCTGTGTGAGGCCCCCAAGCCCAAGGGTTGCCAAAATGGGCAGAGGCCAGCGGCGCTCTGCCCCGTTGCCAGCTCTTCCGCTGGTTGGCCAGGTACGGACACGGCAGCCGAAGGAGCAAATAGAGCCAAACCTGGCTGCTCTTCCTGGCAGCCGAAGAAGGGGACAAATGGATGCAACGGCAGTTGCACGGGGTCATCCTCGCTCTGCCCCTCGGGGCAAGTTGGGAGAAACGGGCAGAGGCCAGCGGCGCTCTGCCCTGGTGTCAGCTCTTCTGCTGAGTGGAGATCTCCTTGCGGGAGGATGGTTTCTTCCCCCCCTGGGACCGTCACTGGCTGCGCACAACCCAGCCCGGGGGGACCATCTGTCTGCTCCACCTGGCAGACTGTGGGTAGTGGGCAGAGGCCAGCGGCGCTCTGCCCCGTGGCCAGCTCTTCAGCTGGGTGAGGATCTCCTTGCGGGAGGATGGTTTCTTTCCCCCCCGGGGCAATCAATGGTTGCGCACAACCCATCCCGGGGGGACCATCTGTCTGCTCCTCCTGGCAGATTTTGAGTAGTGGGCAGAGGCCAGCGGCACTCTGCCCCGTAGCCAGCTCTTCCGCTGGTTGGAGATCTCCTTGGGGAAGGATGGTCACTTCACCCCCCGGGGCAAACAATGGTTGCGCACAACCCATCCCGGGGAGACCATCCGTCTCCTCCCCACTGGACCCGTGGCCTCGGCCACCCTGTCCTCTTGCGGGGTGAAGGGGGTAACTTCCTCTGTCGGAACCCCCACGGGCACCCATGGGTCCGCCTCGGCCTCCCATAGGTCCCAAACCTGGGACTGTCGACTTCCTCCGCCGACCCGTCCCACCACGGGGAGCTCAGGCTCGACTGCGGAACGCCGTCCAACAGTCTTCGATAAGCCACCTCGAGCTCCCACTCTCGCTCGGCTAGGGACTCCAGCTCCTCAAACACCGAGTCCCTGCTGTCTGACGGGATCTCCAGTTCCCGTCGTTCCAGGATGTCTTCCATCCGTTCTTCGGTCTCCTCCCCAAACTCGGGGTCGGCGGCCATGCTCGCGTAGAGCAGCCCCGTGCCTCCGTAGCGAGGCCCTGCAGTGGAGCTGCCTCCAATAGGGCGCACTGTCGGAGCGGCGGTTAGCCACCGGAGCGCGCGGTACGCGGCGTCCAGTGCGATCTCCTCCTGCACCAGACTCCGGAGCTCGGCCTCCCACTCCTCTGGGGCCCGACCTTGCAGGAACGCTGCTCGCACATCGTACTGCACCCGATGGACGACAGCGTCGGAAGGAATGTACGCACCATGGCAGTCCCGCTCATGGTCCAGGGCCTCGTACCACAGTTCCTCTGTGGACTCTGGTCCCGCTCCAGGCCCTCCTGCAGCCTTCTCGCCAACACGACCTTCAGGTCAGCGAAGGTGCCAGCGCAGGAGCACCGCTCCTCAATGGGGAATGTGGCGTCCTCAGATGCAGCTTCAGGCGAGCTGTGAGTCTCCATCCGAGGGTCGCGGGGATAAGTGACGTCCTCAGTACAGGCTCCAGGCGAGCTGAGAGTCCCGCAAGCGTAGTCACTGGGGTTTGCAGATTCCCGGGGTGAAGCTCCAGTCGAGCTGTGAGCCTCGACCCAGGGTTCCACGGGGTAGGGTTCGGGGTCAACATATTCAGGCTCTGCTCCGCGGAGCTCTGCCAACCGCAGCTCGTGCTGGCGTTCCTTCTCCTGCTCAACTTCCCGGTAGAACTCCCGAATCACCTTGCATCGGTCCGCCGTCGTCGGGGCATCTCCTAGCAGGGCGATCCGACGCCGCACCTCTCGGAGACCAGCATCTTCCTCCACCTCTGCTTGGACAGGGCTGGGGACGGGCGTCGTCACCCTGTCCTGATCCATCCTGGTCAGTTCCTTGATCAGGGTCTTCCTTTTCTTGTTACCCGGCGTTCCTCCCCGGTTCTCCAACATCCCACGCAGGGTGTCCCTGTCGTAGTGGGTGTACACCGCCATGGCGTAGGTCTCCTAGGGGTCTGCAGAGAGCGATCCCACCGCTGCCACCAGTATGACGGAATGGAGATGTTGTTCCGCCTGCGGGTGTGCTCTATCTGCGTGACCCCGTCGCTTACCGCTGGCCCGACTACCGAGTGGCGCCCACTCGGCGTCTCGTGCGGCCTGGCGTGACCCTAGGGTAGGGTTAGCGGGCGGTGGAGGGGACCCCTGCCTGGAACCAGCCCGACCACTGAGACATACGGCACTCAGCGTCCCGAGCAGCTGGTTCACTGACCTTGTGGGTGTGGAGTGCGTCTGCGGGCGGCCGTGCGAATCTGGGGATCGGATCTGCCGCGGAGGAATATTCGGATCTGATTGCGGAGGAATATTCGGATCTTTCGGGAGCGGCTGAATCTTCGGATCTGATCACCGCTCACTTGGTATACCGAAGCGCGGTACGCGGCCGCGCCTTCGGTTCGGATCTTAAGTCCGTTCTGATCTTAAGTCCGTTCTGATCTTAAGTCCGTTCTGATCTTAAGTCCGTTCTGATCTTAAGTCTGGACACCGCACCCTGAGACCGCGCGGGATGCTCAGACAGTATATGCGGCGGAGAGTAAAGGACGTCAGGCGAGGCTGGATGCACTGGAAAATCTGCCTTTATTTTTCACAACACACGCATTTATCACTTTACACACTTATGAATACAATGGGAATCCCTGCCCGCCCACACAAGTCCCATTGGCCCTCGCTGGCAGGAGGCACCCTGGCCCCGATTCGTATTGGCTGTTACGAATCGGGGAGTTGCCGATTCGGCCATTTTACGATCCGAGTATTCTGATCTGAACCACGAGGTGATCAGAAAATGGCGGCGGGCGTGGCAGACAAAGGGAATTACATTTCACAATACCAACAGGGGACACTTTATTACACCACACAATAATCACATCTAAATAAAAGTACTTATAAAACTAGGTGCGTGCCACCACACCCAAGTGTCCATAGCCACCACTGTCACTGCACCGCCCCTGGCTGAGGGTGCTGGGCCATTCCGTGACAGTTATTATTTCAGAGGATCTAAAGGTAAGTAGTCAATGTAATAGAGCAGCAGGAAATGCTAGCAGAATGCTTGGTTGTGTAGGGAGAGGTATTAGCAGTAGGAAAAGGGAAGTTCTCATGCCACTGTACAGAGCACTGGTGAGACCTCACTTGGAATACTGTGTGCAGTACTGGAGACCGTATCTCCAGAAGGATATTGACATCTTAGAGTTCAGAGAAGGGCTACTAAAATGGTGTACGGCTTGAAGGAGAAAAGTTACCAGGAAAGGCTTAATGATCTTAACATGTACAGCTTGGAAAAAAGACGAGACAGAGGAGATATGATAGAAACATTTAAATACGTAAAGGGAATCCACAAGGTAGAGGAAGGGAGTATATTTAAAAGGAAACAAAATAGCAAAACAAGAGGACATAGTCTTAGATTAGAGGGGCAAAGGTTTAAAAGTAACATCAGAAAGCATTATTTTACTGAGAGGGTGGTGGATACATGGAACAGTCTTCCAGTTGAAGTGGTAGAGGCCAAAACAGTAATTGAATTTAAGCAAGCATGGGATAGGCATAAGGCTATCCTAAACAAAAGATAAATCCAGGTAAAGTATCCATGTAATTGGGCAGACTAGATGGGCCGAAAGGTTCTTATCTGCCGATATTTTTCTTTGTTTCTATGTTTCTATGAATAATGATAAAAAGCTCTGTTACAGAATATAAAAAAACACCATTTAAAAAACATTGGAATAAAAAATTTCACTGGAAAACCCCCCAGAAAAATATCTAAAAAATAAATGTAGCGCTCACTCCCGGAGGAGCCGCTGAATTTAAACCTCGGGTCAGTCTCCCCGCACTAGGGAATAAATATACACCAGCACTGTTGTGGATTTTATAACTTATATAGTTTACTGATCTCAAATAAACTGGCATATATAGAGCAGCACGGTATACATATATATTTACAGAAGTTCGTAATGCGAGAAACGCGCAGCGGAAAAGAAAAAGGAATTTTAACCCCTTTGTTGCTGAAATGTGAGTCCCGTACAGGTTGTGTCCCAAGGTGTACGTGTATGCGTGTGTTGGTACCCGGGTACTAGATTCAACTGGCCAGTGAATGATTTCAATGTGTCTTCGACTAGTCACGTTGGGGCCCTGTAGGTTTAGACAAACTGCAGCGTGCTTTATTATTTTCACTGTGGCCAGGAAGGCCTCTCACCCATCCGCCAGATACTCTGCGCTCTGCTCGACCCAGGACGTCTTTCCGCTCGACTTGACTGGGACTCTGTGCCACCGGATCCGCTTGTCTTGCTTGTCCGTTTCTGCCACAAGATGCTCAGCTCACCGCCTGCACTCCCGTTGGATCATCGCGGTCTCCTAACTCGGGGTCCTTCTGCAGCTCTGTATCTTTTAAACTTCTCACCAATAGGTCTTCTGGCAAGTGATTTGGGCCAATTAACCTATCTCCAGCTCCGCAAAGCAGCACCTGCGCTCCGGCCTGGTCACAATCGCTCCCTGTCTCACGTGCGTCTTGCTCTAACCACCCCTTGGCGCGCACTGGCTCTCCTCTGCACGAGGCTGCGGATATATGTGCTTTCTCCCCACCCACTTCCTGTATTCACCGCAAAGCATGCTGGAAAACGTAGTACAGTTCTCTCCTTGGTTGTCCAGCATTAATCCACCAGGTCTCTGGTGGCCATTGTAAGTAAATGCAGCAGAACAGTCTTTTTAACACAGCGCTACATAAATAAATAAAAAGGCTTTTTGTGGGGGGCGTGGCCGGCTTCAGAGGAAGGTGGATGAGTGTCTCTGGAGCTCCGACACATCCTGCCTGCTAAGGGGACCCTAAGCGTTTTCAGACATACTTACCTCTCTGGGGACCCTGTGTGGCTGGCCACCGGAGGAGTGCTGTCCGTGGTCCATTTTTCCCCCCTCCCCGGACGGGGATCGAACGTTCGCCGGCCATTCTGCTGCACGAGGGTGCTGCTGTCGGACATCTTGGACCTACCCCGCAGCTCCGGCTGCTTCATTGCTGAGCCCACTTGTGGATCTGCTCCTGGCTGGGAACACTCCGTGGATTGTGGAGACAGAGGGCCCCCATCTCCCAACTGCTGTTGGAACCGGTTTGGTGGCGACGGCTGAGACTGGTGAGGCTGGGAGTTGGGTCATCCCACCCAAAGACGAATAGATGGCCGTCATTGCGGGCCTCGATGCCTGCATGGCTCTGCTAGACGGGAATGATCTAAGCCCTCTCATGAAGGGGACTTGTCGCCAATTAGTGTCAAACTTGCGGGAATGCAGCGGAACCCCAGCTTCGTGTACCGATGAGAAGGAGGAGCCCTTACTCAGCGACACCGGGAAGGATCCGGAGGCCATCTCTGGAGAGGTGCCTGATGGGATCAGAGATGGGTGTGCTGAACCGCTGGTGGAATCCGAGGCTTCGAGGGAGGCTCCGGAGCGGTGCGGAGAGTCATCAACGCGGCATGCCGTGTCTGGCGGTGCAGTAGGGGACCCTGAGCCGCCGGCCCGCACTCCCCCGGGCCGCCTGAGGACATGGAAGGCCTAGATGAGCCACCATCAGGGGACGCCTTACTTGCTGGTTGCAAGGAATGCTTTCCCGCCCTGGAAGAGCCATTTCTGGAAGTGTCCAAAAGTGCTGTCTGCCATGCCTTGTGGTTGGACACAGGCTGAGGCAACCGGTCCTGCTCCGTTCATGGACTCCGACATGCTCCCCTTCCACCCCCACCTGCTGATTCGCCTGTTGAAGCCTGTCGATCTGAAACCCCCAAAAATATGGGCATTTCGCCAACATTTGGGTGCTGTTTGGCGTTCTTTGAATAGATTAACCATTACTTCTCTATAGGGCATTTTCACTGCCCTGAAGGTCACCGAATTGAGGAGATCTGAGGTGAATTGCACCATATTTCGCTGGCAATTTTCCAATTTTTTCCTGCTTTCTGAATAGCTGAATAGCCACGAAATTGCACCGTACGGTGAAATTCACTGTTCGGTACAATTCGGTATCAAGTTTGGCTGTTATTATGAATAACCCTTGTAGTCTAATTGTTGTGTATAAATTATCCACTAGAGGGCATTTATTACAGTGGCTCCTTTTGTTCTGACTTTCTGTTCATTATACACCAAAATTTTGGCTGATGTTACCTATTGGCTGAAAATAGTATTTTAGGATTTTGGACAAAAGGAAAAATGTCCATAAATATCAAGTGTAGTTTCAAGCGCCAATTAAGCTACTATAGCCCCATTCCTCCACAATATTGCCCCTATCCCTGCTAAAGCCCAAATCCCCCACAATACTGCCCCTAAGCCCTGCTAAAGCCACAGCCCCCCAATACTGCCCCAAACCCCTGATAAAGCCCCAATCCTCCACAATATTGCCCTACCTTTTACTAAAGCCCCAATCCTCCACAATATTGCCCCTATCCCTCCCAATAAAGCTGCAGTCCCCAACAATACAACAACTATATACACACTAATGTACTTTTTAATGTGCCCTACATTACAGCTCCTATCCCCTCACACTACAGTCTCTATCCCCAGCACTTTACAGACCACATACAAAGGGGTTTCCATATATTTGCTCTGCTTGGGGACATTTCCCCTAGCATGACATTCCTGTACCATGAGACCAACACACTGGCTTCGATGCCGTTCATATGTTGGCCTCTGAACCTATATCTCTTAAGCAGTGCTAACAGTTTACTGCTTACTGTTTAAAAAGTGCATATATACATTGTGGAATACTGCTTAAGTTGTTTTCTGGAATAAATTATTATGTTTTGGAATTTAAATAATTTTTTGGGTAGTGACTAAGGCTAGGGTCAAACGAACGCATTATTCGCAGCGACTGTCAAAAAGTGCGTCCAAACGCATTGCCATATTTTTTTCACGGAATGCGCGAAAACGGTCATACGATGCGCATTTTCGTGCGTGATTTTTTTACGGATCGTCAATAAAACACTTTGCGTCTGGACGTTATGTAGGCTGGACATTAGCAGCATCTGACATCTCCTAATCACGCACACACGCCGCTAGCGGACGCAGTGCACTCTGTATGTCAGTACTAGCGGTTCTGCGTTCTCGAGAAAATGCGTTCATTTTCCACTTGCGTTGGGCGGCCGGACTTTAATGCGGCCATACTTCGTATATTGGCCGTCATTGAGCATCATTTGCTGCTACTGCGGCCGTGATTAAGTGCGCCTAAACGCACGTTAAAAATGCGCTAGTCTGACCCCAGCCTTAATGCCCAAGGACAAATGTGGCCCCTGTGGTTATTTATTTATTCATAAAGGATTTTGCCAGGAAGGATACATTGAGATTTCTCTCGTTTTCAAGTACGTCCTGGGTTCAAGAACATTGAATTGTTACAGTTGTTACAGAAATACAAAGTAATAAAATGCAAGATATTAAAAACACAAATATACAGATTAACACAGAAAATAAAATATATAAGAAATATACAGGGTTATTCAAAGAGATCCGAATGGCTGCCGAAAGGGAACTGAACGCTGAAAATCAGCGTTCGGTTACCTTTCTTGGCCATTCGGCTATTCGGAGAGCAGGCAATTCGCCAAATCAAATGCTTAATCAAATGCTTAATCCAAAGGAATTAAATTGAGACCAAGGAATATGTGGCGCCATATAAATAAAGGATAATAATTAAAACAACATAAAAAGGTCAGAATAGGGCCCTTGAGGTTTCAAAAAGAATTACATCCATAGTGGTTATTTTTTTATCCACTAGAGGGTGCAATAAGCACAAATTCTCAATAAAAGCTTATATTAAAGAAACATATACGTATCTTGATCAGCGCAATAAAAATTGCTATCAGGATCTTGGTGTTGCTCATAGATCAGCAGACCATATTTTGGTACATAAAACAAAATATAAAAATACACAATGGTGAAGTATAAGTAAAATGCAATGAATGATGTTTCACTCACAAACATAGAGCCTAGCACTGGCTCTAAGTGGAACTGCACGTTTTGGGTTGTTTTTTCTTCTATATTGTTCACAGGTGACCCACACCTTACACGGCGGTTTACCTTCACATATCAAGGAACCATATAAGACAAGAAAAGACAGCGCAACTCTCCTTGTGCAGAATGAAAATATAAGTGTATATATGCTTTTCAGCCAATTTTTCACTTACACTTGTTGGAGCTTCAATAGCTCTAAGGTTTGCGCATATGGATTTTTTCAGACTCAGGCAAATCCACAAACCACAAAAAAGACACAGGCTGGATCTTCTTTTTGAAAGAAAATTTAACAAAGTAAAAACATGTAAAACAAATGGATAAAACAGGTACCCAGGACGCGTTTCGTCGCACTAGGCGACTTCCTCAGCTGTTTTATAAAAGCTTATATTACTTCTTTAAAAAAAAGCAAGAAGGGGGTGGAGTCTGGACGCCGACCGAGCCAGACGCATGGTGTAGGAGCTCCCGCACCTAGCTGTCAAAACGGAGCATAGCAGCAGCACACAGATCAATCTGATCCACCACTTCAACCCCCCGTTACTGGGAGCATGCCGGGGACCACCTGAGGAGGCAAAAAACAGGATCCTTTGACCCCAGTAGTTGCGCCAATTTTCCAGCGCCGCGGCCAGGAAGACAGCCAAGATGGCGGCCGGAACCGCAGCGCGGAGACAGGCATGGACTCGGACTCGGGGGTCCTAACCAGCGTCTAGAGCTGATATATCTCAGATTTTGGCCAGGATGGGTGACATGCAGGAGAGTCTGGCGATGGACATAGCCAAAATAGCCACAGAGGTACGTGCGGAAGTGGGGGCCTTGGGCCTACGCATTGGGGAACTGGAGGATGGCACGGGGAACCTCGTGGCGGCTCACAATACGCTGGCGCGCACGACTGACAAATTATCTCACCGCATGGACCGGTTGGAACTTGCCCTTGAGGATGTCGCCAATAGATCCCGCCGCAACAACATACGCCTGCGGGGATTGCCCGAGTCTATACAAACACGTGAGCTACACGAGACGGTGTTGGGCCTTCTTAAACGCTTGGTTCCGGAGGTGCCCCCGGCCAGGTTACTCATGGACAGGATTCACAGAGCCCTGAGAGCTCCCCGGGTTGACTCCCAACAACCTCGTGATGTCATATTTCGACTTCATTATTACACAGTCAAGGAGGAAGTCATGCGTAAAAGCAGAGAAGCGGAACTGGTGTATGAAGAAGTAAAGCTCGCCCTGTTCCAGGATCTGGCATCGGAGACCTTGCAGCGTCGAAGGGCCTGGCGCCCCATCACAGCCCATCTGGGCCGTCATAACATCCGCTATGCCTGGGGATTCCCGTTCAAGCTCTTGGCCTTCGCTGGCGGTAAAACCTCGACTCTAACCTTACAATCTGACCCGCAGCAATTCTTCACCCGCTTGGATTGCCCTCCTCTACCGGATACTGATAACCTGTTCTCGTCCCCCTCCCTGGCACCTCAGCTCACATCACGCTGGGAGAAGATCCCCTCCCGGATTCGAGAGGAGGGGGACAGGGATCCGGGATGAGAAGACGGGAAGACCCCGGCGGTGATATCGATATTTTTATTTTTCTGGCCCGCATGGTATCAGGTGGTTGCATTAGTTGAGTATGTTCACCAATTACCATATAGCCACGTAATGTTAGGCTATCAATGTTCCAGATAATGGTGGGGATACTGTCGTTGATGTAACGTTTCGTAACATTATTTTTAGGTCGTTTTTTCATGCTCCGTTGCTTGATCGGTGACGTCCGTTCTGTGATCCTACTGGTTTTCAACCAGGGTCGCGTCTCCTTTCTGACCATCCCCATGGTCGTTCCGGCAATGGATAAGTCCGGAAGTTTTTTCTTTTATTTTTTCTTTTATGTGTCTTCTTCCTTTCGATCTTATTTTCCTCCCCTTCCTCATCTCCTAGTCACTTATCCCCTTGGTCCCTCTATTTTCCTTCCCCCCAACTGGGTCCTCAGGGGTGCCGCCCTGTCCTGTGTACCTGATCTGGCCTGCCCGTGACGTTCCCCTCCACTCCACTCATGATTCCTGAATGCCATATATTGTCCCAAAATGTTAAGGGACTGAATTCCCCTACGAAGAGGAGATTGGTCCTCCGAGAACTAAAACGCGCACAATGTCAGATAGCATTCCTGCAGGAAACGCATTTTGCCCGGGCACGCCAGTTCGGCCTCACAGACCGGTAAACGTCGGGGAGTTGCGATTTTACTGCATAAATCATGCCAGATGACGGTTCAACATGTGGATAGAGATGATGAGGGCAGGTATATCCTGATCCGGGGGACTGTTAATAATGTGGCTATCTCTTTGCTGAATGTCTATGCCCCCAACACCCTGGAAGATTCTTTCTGGGCCCACCTTGCAAGGCTCCTACAGCTAACGGAAGGTTCCTTTCTGATCATGGGGGGGGGACTTTAACGCGGCCCCTGCGCCAGCAATTGACAGGAAATCCGGAGCACTAGGTACCAGAACTACGGTATCTCCTCAGGATGCGCTGCTAGCTCGGTTTATACACAACGCGCAGCTGCTCGACGTTTGGCGACTCCATCACCCAGGTGACCACGATTTCTCCTTTTATTCCCACCCTCACTCCTCATACTCGAGGATAGACCTGTTCTTGTTGCCAGCCAGGACGATCCCATTGACTACCCGCACGGCGATTGGCTCAATTAGTTGGTCTGACCATGCGCCCGTGTCTGTATGGGTGAGACTACTGGGAACTCGCTCGGGTTGGTCCTGGCGCCTCAACTCTTCCATCTTACAATCGGCTGAAGTGATGGAAGAAGTGTCTGCCCATCTGGACAGATACTTTGAGGAGAATGACCTAGACGATAAGGCGGTCATACGAGGCCACCTGATTCAGATTGGCAGCAGGCTTAAGAGGGAGAGGACGCGTCTGCTGGTGGAACTTCAGGAGAGGCTGGCTGACCGGGAAACAGCGCACAAGTCCTCTCACTCTCAGGCTGATTTTGATGCCCTTGTAACGGTACGCCAGGAACTCCGGTCTGCCCTATTGACGGATGTGGCCCGGTCCTTAGCATGGACCAGGCGGACCTTTTATGAACACTCTGACAAGGCACACACCATGTTAGCGCGCAAACTAAAGAACCAAACTAGATCCAAATTGGTGACCTCGGCCCATACGCCCCAGGGTTTGATCACTACTATCCCCAGCGAGGTAAACCAGATCTTTACTGCATACTTTAAGCAATTATACAACCACTCCCTGGATCACACTCTCCGAAATCCGGACCATGTGCGGGAGGTGCGGGAATTCCTGGCCTCATGGAAGGGCCCGGAGCTCCCTCCCCCTCTTGCTGGAGGGGCTGGGGTCAGAGGTCTCAGAGGCCGAAGTGGCATCAGTGATCAAACAAATGAAACCCCATAAGGCCCCTGGTCCGGACGGTTTCACAGCTTTTTATTATAAAAAATTCTCTCCCCACTTGAGCAAATATCTAGCTAAACTATATAATGGAATTTTGGAGGGACGGCCGGTACCTCCGGATTTCCTCCGATCCGATGTGATTTTGATTCCTAAAGAGGGCAAAGACCCTTCCTACCCCCACAATACTAGACCAATCTCTCTCTTGAATGTGGATTATAAGATATTTACGAAAATTCTGGCCAACAGACTGGGAGCAATTCTCCCCTCCATTATTCACCCGGACCAGGTCGGATTCATTCCCACGAGGCAGGCATACGAAAATACGAGGAGAAACGTGGTCCTGATTGAGAGAGCTTGCGAGACGGGGACGCCTTCTCTGCTCCTCTCTCTGGATACGGAGAAGGCGTTCGACAGGGTGGGCTGGCCTTACTTGTTTCACCTACTGGAGCATTGGGGATTTCCCTCTGGCTTTTGCACAGCTATCCGAGTCCTATATGACTCCCCCCTTACGAAAATTATCACCACAGGGACCTCCCCGGAATCCTTCCCTATAGGTAACGGAACGCGGCAGGGTTGCCCCCTGTCACCCATGCTCTTCGCTCTGGCCCTTGAGCCCCTGCTGGATAAATTATGGTCCTCCACGTCCCTCACGGGCTTACAGGTTGGAGGGGAGGAATTCCTGGTGTCAGCGTATGCGGACGACCTCCTCCTGACCATTACGGACCCGGTCCAATCTGTGCCCCATTTGCTTTCCCTCCTTCGCGACTTCTCAGAAGTTTCCGGGTTTAAGGTCAATATTGATAAATCTCGCGCGCTGCCAATAGGCATACCGAACACAGAGGTCGAACGGTTGCGTCCCCTCACGGGGTTTCAATTCTCCACCTCTTCTCTCACATATCTGGGAGTGAAGCTGACCAGTGATCCCGCAGCACTGATTAGAGCTAACTATGATGTACTGATTCAACGTCTTATAGCTGATATGGACACGTGGGATGCCTTTAATGTCTCCTGGGTGGGTCGTATTGCTAGCGTAAAAATGAATCTACTCCCCCGAATCCTATACCTGTTCCAAACCCTCCCGGTGCCTGTCCCTTCGGCCTCATTGGCGCATCTACAGTCCCATGTGGACCGGTTCATCTGGCATAATAAACGACACAGGGTGGCTAGAAGGGTGTTACATAGACCGAGGTCGGTGGGAGGTTTGGGAGTTCCAAGTTTGTTACAATATTACCATGCTGCCCAACTAGCACAGTTTGTTTCCTTTCATGCACCACCTGGTACGCACCGTTGGGCAGACTTGGAGTCGCATCTCTTTGCTCCTGAATTGCTGCAATTCTATTTTTGGCTTCCCAAAACCAATAGTCCAATCCTTCGCTCCACCTGCACTGCCACCATCAACTCTCTACAAATCTGGGACACTGTGAACCGTCGCTTCAAGTTTGCTAAAGAACATTCAGCTATGATGCCTTTTCTCCGCAACCGGAAGTTTCCTCCGGGCCTATGCCCTCACCCTTTTGTGAATCTGGAGGACTTGGGCCTTCAGAGGATCCACCACCTCTACCCAGCGGGTGCACCGCTTCAGTTTGCGGACATTCAACACAGAGGTCCGGTTGGACCGGCGGACTTCTTTCGCTACTTGCAGGTTATGGACTACGCGCGGACGCCAGAAGTCCGTACGGCCGCCACGTCTTCCTTGACGGCGTTTGAAGCTCGCTGTAATGACGCTCGCATCAAGAAATCGATGATCTCCTCGCTTTTGGCTCCCTCTGTTCAGGCTCTCCGATATGGTGGGACCCAACTTATGTTGCACGCTGGGAGAGAGATGTGGGGGATGCCCTGCCCAGTGAAGAATGGGAGGATATTTGGGACAATGTGGCACACTGCTCCATCAATGTGGCCCACCAGGAACAGGCTTACAAGATGTTGTTTCGCTGGTATGTTACCCTCTCACAACTTTCTCACATGGACGGGTCTTCCTCTGACTTATGCTGGAGAGGTTGCGGCATTAAGGGCTCATTTTACCACATGTGGTGGACGTGCCCCCTGATACGTCGCTTTTGGCATCGGATTCATGCCCTCATCCAAGAGGTCCTGCAGTGTGGAGTGGCTCTCGACCCATGGACATTCCTTCTTCACCGCACCCAGGAAGCCCTATCGAGATTAGAGAATAAATTGTTGCATAAACTGGTCTTGGCGGCTAGAAGAGCGGGGGCCCAAGGATGGAGATCTATGTCCCTTCCGTCTATGGCGCAAGTGCACCTTTGGATTAGAGACAATATGGACATGGACCGTTTGTCGGCTCTTGTACATGACACCATGCCCCAACATAGCAAGATCTGGAACCCCTGGTTGGAGTTTGATGTGGGTTGAGGGCTGGACTGTTTGATTTTCTGGCAGGTTGTGATATCGGGGTTTTTTACTCCTTTGGGGCGGCACCCTATCCCCTTCCCATGAGGTCTCTTCCTCTTCTTCTTTACTCTATGTTTGTGTTTCTTCGATCTTCTTCTTATTATTTTTTCTTCTCCCCCCTCTTGGGGGTCCCTTCCCTGCGGTCTTCTGGCAGGGGCTCCTCAGGGCTAACCAGTAGCAGTCTTTAAAATTGTGTTTTTGTGGTATGTTGCCCTTTTTGTCTTTGAAATATGGAAAAATAAAGAATTATAAAAAAATAAAAAAATAAAAAGCAAGAATATTTAAAAATGACAAAACTCCACTAATATTTCAAGTAAGTTAAATAAACTATTTGTTTTAAAAACTTTATTTGTAGCTTCAGGTCAACATTACAAAATCAGTGTATATTGAAAAAAAATACAGAACAGAGCTCAACAGGTTCTCTTCCCCGAGTCAGGAGACATAAATATATAGCACACAAAATATCGGAGAGAGTCACATCTTGTGATTCAGAATTAACATTTCCCATTACACATTAAGAATAAGTACCCAAAAATTGAGAAAGACCGATGGAGGGCAAGCAAATGGTATCAGAGGGGATCCAGAGGGGATCCAGACAACAAGCTCTAAGTACCAGCACGTATTTTCAAAAGTCCTACAGATTTTGGCAATAACCTCCTCCCGCAAATGTGGAATGAGTTCCCCCAAACACTAAAGAACCGCTTAACTCTGGAGTCTCCATGAATAGAAGCCTGCACCCAATCATTCGAAAAAGAGCATATAAACAAGAATGTAGCATGCAAAACGACAGTGGAGAAGGGGAAATCCACTGCCCAAGAATGACTTTCTTGGCTGTCGCGGCTAGCGCCCCTAGCAAGATCTTTTGTGGTCTAGGTATGGGGCGCCCATCGCTCGTTGGAGAGAATATTAAACAGCGCCCAATCCGGTGTGTCACGTACTGTTACCTCCAATATTTGGGAACCCGAACCTCCTCACCTCTTCCCAAAATAGGACAATAAATGGGCAGGACCACAAAACAGTAGAAGAGGACTGCTACAGGGTGGAGACACTTCGAACAGTGCGGGAGAAAAGGGCCAGTTGTGCAGGAACCACATAGGTGGCATGCAAAATTTTAAACAACATTTACCCGTATTGAGCTGAAGGAATCTGTCTTTGTGAATTATTGGTGGCCGCGATTAAGGAATAGGGGCATTGTTTGGAAAGATACACACACTGAGCCAAACCAGAGGTTGCAGGAGACCAATCGAATAGTGGACAAATGATCGAGCGACAGAGCGACAGAGCGACAGACCGTCGTGGATGAGCAGACACACATTAGCTTATATAAAGGGTTACTAAAATCAGAGAGAGTCAGCTGTTTCAGTTGGAAGGAAGCAAAAGACGCCATTTGCATGAAATAGTTGGGATGTAGATGTGCTGGGGCAAGCAATGAGCGAAGATCCTCGTAGGATCTGAGTTTCAGTGTAGTTAGGTAAAAAAAGTGTTGGAGTTGTGCGAGACCCTTCTCGGCTAGGGTATGAAATATCAGAGAGCGTGCCCTTCTTGAAAAGTCAGATTATGGAGCAGTGGTTGAAATAGGGAAGACTTCCATGATAGACCCATTAGGGGGAATAGATGTTGTATTGTTGGGGAATGCAGCTTTAGTGGGAGGGATATGGGCAATATTGTGGAGGATTGGGGCTTTAGCAGGGGTTAGGGGCAGTATTGGGGGGGGCTTTAGCAGGGGTTAGGGGCAGTGTTGGAGTGCTTTAGCAGGGGTTAGGGGCAGTAATACATAAAAATAGAAAAAAGAAAATGAATGAATACAAAATTTACTTTTCTTTCTCATTTCTAAGGCAGTGGCATTGTGAAAACCGGAAGCATATAGAAGTGCGCACACACAAAATACCATCCCCAGACACATCCAAGATGACGATCAAGGAATGTCCACGCTTCAGCTTGAAACGCATGCGATGGCATTACAGGGCAAGATAGGTTTAATAAACAATACAGGGAAATACAGAAAACAACTGAGACACAGGGCTGAATACAAGGGAAGAGACAAGAGGATGGCTAGACAAAGGTTAAATACAGAGGGACATGACATGAACAAGGAACTAGATACAAAGGGTTCTTACAGAAGCATAGGATATAAACAACTGCAGATTGCAGGACACAGTGGCAGATGCACAAAACAGCTGAGGGTCTTTGGTTTGGAATAAACCAGAGTCCATAGGAATAAAGATGAAGTCTTTTGGAGTAAGCAAAAGTCCTTTAAGCAAGATGTAAGATGTAATCCAGATAACAAAAGGTCCAGGTAAGCAAGGCAAGGGGGTTTGATACACAAAGTCCAAAATCAATAGGGCTGGGATCCAGGAATTCAGGAACTGGCAGAAATTTACACTACAAGAACTTTACAGTCCAACTTCAATGGTGAAGTCCAGGGAAAGGGGCGTAGTCTCCATATATGGAGGATACATCAGGTGGGGATCGATTGAACCTAAGGGTTTCATGGATCCACAGTAAACCCTGGGTTGGAGATTAGGGGACTGGATGCAGTACAGGTCTCGATCAGAAATCTAGTCTGGACATGTTGTCGGGTTTCAAGATGGCACAGACCCAGGTCTGGACCTCCTTTGGCATTGGTGGCGAGGGACTTGAGATGTAGCGAATTTGAAAATTTCTGAATCCTAATAATTCAGGCTGTACGCTCACACATTTACTTATTCATCTGACTCCATGGTCATGGCCAGAAGAAGTAGCAGATCGGGCCACCCTTCTCGCTGTGGGACGAGAGGGGAGTATGGGATTTAATGGGGGGGGGTTAGGGGGTGTTAAATAATTTTATAAATGTAGAATCATTCAACACCAGCTTTTAGAAGGTGCTAAAAATTTTGCCTTGCGCGTCCCAACGGTACTTTGCATCTGCACTTTGTAATACCTAACTCATCGAAACGATAATGTACACCTGCTGTCACATTTCCACAATTCAGCCAGGCCCCCTGCTGGTGAGAGTGATCCGGGCCAGCTTTTGTGGTGGTCTGGCTAGCTAGTCCAGGCTCTCTGCTCCTAGACTTCTCTGTGGTTGATGTGGCCTGAGGTCAGTGGTCACATGACCTGCCCTGTTCCTACATATAGGGCTAGCAGTGCATCAGCTCCCTGCTCCTGGTTGAGTCTTTGTTTCCTGAGTGCCTGCCATTGCTTCATATGTTCTGTGTTACTCTGTGGATGATCTTGGTCTGGTATTTGACAATGCTTTTTGGTTTATTCCCTGTCTGCTATTCGTGGTTATTCTTTGGCTTTGTTTGACTATTCTCGTCTGCTCCCTGTACCCTGTATATTGTATTCCTGTGTACCGACCTCTGCATGTCTGACCTGCTCTCCTGGTTCTCAATCCCTGGCATATGGCTGACATACTTTCCTGGCGTTTAGACCTTTTGGCATTCTCTGACTACTCTTGATTATAACTGTTTATATTCTGTGTGTCCTGTTTTCTTGTCTTTGTGTATTTGCCCAGCAGCATATTATAGTCTGTGTTAGAGGCCAGTTTAAGGACCTCATTCTAGTTTAAAGGTCTGTGTTTGCTGCTGGGCATTTTGTATTGTTGTCTCTTGCCTACCCCTGTTGTTATTGTGTTTATTACTTGCCCTGTATCCTGCATAGATTTAGAAGACCACTATGAGGACCTTACCCCAGTGCAGGGTTTCCTCTTGTGGTGTATCCTGTTCTGTCATTCGTGTATAGCATCTGTGCATTTTCTGTGTCCTGTTTTCTGCATCATGCAGCCAGCAACAAACCTGCCTAAAGGGCTTAACAACACCCAGTATAAAGGGCCCACCATGGCTCCAGCCAGGTGCCCCCGTGACACTTGAGATCCCCATGTTAGGTAAAGAATGCGCAAAGTACAGTAAGCTTGCGCAAAAACCAATGTGCAAACAAATTGCTAACAGGGGTTGCGTCAGTGTTGCAACATGGATGGCATGCGTTAAACATGCTTATCCTGGTGCTAATGCTTATATATCGAGGCACTTCATTAGCGCCACCTATGGAATAAAGCCTATATATGGCAGTGATTCGCTCATTTGAGGGGCAGGAAGGAAGTATAGATTTCCGTTTTGATATTGGCTGACCATTAGTGCACAGTTCATTGCTCTGCAAATGAGTACAAACGCATGGGAGAATTGAGGAAAGTGCTAACTGCATTATAAAATAAGCTCTCTGCCCCTCCCTGGAGAGAGATTTCAGTGTTAGACTGACTCTTGATGTGAAGAGTATTATAAAAAAGTGTTTTCACGTTTAATTCCCTAATCACAGGGGAGGCCTGTGACGATTTGTGTGAAAAATGTTTTCTATGCACTGTGGCAAAGGACTGGGTGGAAGGGCTTGGAAATACCTATCCTGGCATTAGTCACTCAAGGCTTAACTCATTGATCTTGAGACAATTACCCATGGTACTCTCTATGTCACACCTCTGAATCAAAGTGTTTGGCAAAAATGACAAAAGACTAGCCAAATCCTTGCAACTCCCAGAGAAAACCATTCAATTGCGATCTACTTGATGACCTGCAAAGATCTTCAATTTGGGCACTCATGAATTAAAACATATTTATTGTAATTATTATAAGGATTCCCTTAAACCCAGGGATAAATTGGCCTATACAAGACCTGAATATACACAGCTGGCCCCCTCCCCTCCAAAAAATACTCTTTTGGGGTTATTCAAACATTGGCGCACTGTCAATGAAACTTGGCGCAATTTGGCAGCAGTGAAAAAATTCCCCATAGAGAAGTAATGGTTACTCTATTCAGAAGACGCCGAACCTCAGCGAAATGTTGGAGAAATGCAGATTTTTGGTGCTTTTGGTTGACAGGTTTAAACAGGCGAATCCCATAGGTTTAAATGTAAAAAAAAAATCTTGTTTCTATTAATTTTTATTCCACCGTTTTTTTTTTCATTTTCAGCAAAAAGTCCTTTTATTTTTTTAGAATATTTTTGGATTTTTTCGGCAAAATTTGACTCTGATATTTTTCTATTAATTTTTTTAATAGCGTTTTTTTTATTCTGTAACAGACTTTTTTATTGTTATTCACAGGACCTTATATATTATTTCCATGCATTTTCATGCAGTATTTTTGTTTAAAACGCCTTTTAAAAATTACAGGTTTTTTTATTGCTGTTCGGCGGCTAATTGACATTTTTCATCCGTGTTTGGTCGGCTATTTTCGGCAGTGTAATGCACTCTGTTCAGCGGATCATCAGCTACGTTCCGTAGTTTGCGGCGGCACTCGATGGTCTACTCGACGAATCGTCAGTTGCGCTTGGCGGTTTATCGGCAATATGCGGATGCGTTTGGTTGGGTTATTGGCAATTTTCAGCAGAGCTATTAGGGGCACTTACGTACGAAAGGTCAGTAGTGCCTGTACAGAATGATGGGTTGGAGCTGCATGCATGCATAGATCTGATCAATCAACTGCCACTTGGAGACTGCTCGCTACAGTGATTGATCTCAGAGAGGGTGACATCGGCACACTCTGTGCGTGCTAATGTCACTAGTGACCGATATGGTGACCGGCAGCCAGGAAATTAATCAATACTGGCTGCTGGTGATGCTGGGTAGGGTGGAGGAAACTCCACTTCACCCAGCAATTCTGCCAGACTAGTGGTGCTGGGTGGGGAGTCCTCAAATACTGACCACATAAAAACTATAAAGTGATATGTGATAAAGAGTAGTGTCCCCTTTAAATTTATTTTTCTTATTAGTCTACACTCAATACTTCATAATGACAAAGCAAAAAAACTGATTCTGACAACATTGCAAAAATATTAAAAAGAAAATACTGAAATATCGTATTGACAGAAGTATTCCGATTTTTAACTCAGTACGTAGTTGCAGCACCTTTGGCAGTGAGTTGTTTTGGGTATGATGCGACAAGCTTTGAATACTTGGAAATGAGTAGTTTGGCATTGATGATCTGCAGATTCTCTTAAGCTCTGTCAGACTAAATGCAGACCTTTGTAGACAGCCATTTTCAGGTCTCTCTAGAGATGTTCAATTGGGTTCAAGTCCAGGCTCTGGCTGAACCACTCAAAGGGCTGTATCACCTCCTTAAAGCTAACGCTAGTGCTCACATAAATGAGCGTTAGCGCTAGCTTAAAAGAGGTGATAGCGCTCCGCACAGATAACCTCCGAATAGCTAATGGCTAAAAAAACAAATCAGTATTAGCACTTTTTAGTGCTTGCTTACAGTACTTTGTATATTTTACATAATGTAATATTGTCCCAATATGTTCTTTCACACACCCATATATACAATAAGGCGCTCATAGCAATCAGATTTATATGTTCACCGAGTAATAGTTTATTAGCATCATTTGGAACCCATGATTTAATATATTTCACATAATTTTATATACCCTTCCTTTAAATTGTAATACATTTTTGGCTCTTGTCTCATCAATGCACCACACTAGGGGTTAATGGAACATAAAGATTAAAATTACACCGGCTTAAGAATTGAACACTTCATTGTCATTCCACCATGATATAACGATATGCTTATCCAGTCCACCCCCTTCCCAAACTGCACTCAGAACTTGCACTTTCGTTTTTACTCTGCTGCCTGATCATATGTGTATTGCAGACTGTATGGAAACAGAGAGCAGAGGCACCGGGCAGCCACGAGTGACATGTACATCCATCCTAGAAGGTGGAATGCATACCGGCCGAGAATGACGTCAAGCACATGCGCAGCACGTACCACGGTGGCCATCTTGGATACCAGACAGCACGTTACCATGGACACTGAGTATACACAGATTGAATGAAGAAGGCTATTTAAAGGACTCCTATGGAGGAACACAAGTACAGCAACACCAACTGGAAAAGCATTTGATGCGAAACACATTTTGGTGTACTGTTATTACCATACCTTTTATTATTATTTAATAAATTAATCTTATTTTAAAGCTATATTGGGTCCTGGCTTTTATCATTTGCCGAGGAGGTGGCTGCCTGAGACTGATAGGAGATCCAGTGTTCCTAAGAAATCACCGGCTGCCTTCATATCTGGTGTCTGATCTGTGAGACACCAGAAAATGTGAGTAATATAATTCCTGCTTGTTTTTTATTCCATTATAAGAATGTGTTACACTATGTGAGCTCTTTTTTCATTTGAGGACTACGGAACAACTTACCCCTGAAGGAAGCACACCATTAGAACCTTGGAGTGTGCTGAAGGAATTGCTTTTACAATTATAGAGTATGACTCCACCACATCAACTCCTTTGACTTTTATTGTTGCACAAGGTGGGAACGGATATACCACCAATTGATTGTGAGTGGCTGCTGATTCTACAGCATAAAATAACTCTGACTATCAGGGTTATTCAGAGAGAGGTGAAAAGCAGGAGAATGGCTGGAAAATGGAAAATTCTAGGTCAAAATAGCCGATTTGGAAAGTGAGATGAAAGGAAGAATTTTTCTGGTTTGGTTATTTTGACCTAGAATTTTCCATTCTCCAGTCATTCTCCTGCTTTTCACCGCTCTCTGAATAACCCTGTATATCTTGTATTGAATACCTGCACACAAGATTCTCTGGAGAATTGAGTATTACAAACCTTTCTATATGTACATATTTTGAAGCTGTGAATTTAATTTCTATTCTACTTTATATATTTTTTAAATTCAGCTTTTTATGGTTACATATATATTTGATAAAGTTGTTATACTCTCCATAACCACAGGGTGGCGCCAGTAGTACAGACTACCCATTTTTACTGTACTTTGCGCTCCCTATACTTAACATGGGGAGTGCAAACTGCAAGTAATTAGCGTTAGGATCATAAGGTCCTAACGCTAATTACACAGAGCAGTCGCTAACTAAAAAAATTATCACCAGCTGTGAACTGCTACTAACTGATTTCGCTGCTGCAGAATCAGTTAACAGCAGCTGAACCACCCCCCAAATATTCACCTCTCATCCCGCAGCGACCACAGTGGCTCAAAAAAAGTCCCCAATCTCCCACTGCAATCACTCCACCGACCAGCAGGATCTCACGGGAAGCGACATCCTGCCATTCATGTGACCCAGCAGCAGAAAACTCCATGGAGTCCATGCTTGGGACCCTAGCGGCTGCTACGGGGCAGGCTACTGGACTCAGCTCCTGCCCCGTAATTCACTGGAAAAACGGGACACTAGGAGGAGGTTAGTGAACGCTAATTTTTTTCCTTAGCGTCCCCGTTTTAGCGAGGCCCAAGTGATAGGCCCCAAGGACCTTAACAGAGTAGTCCCTAAGCCACTCTTGAGATGTCCTACCTGATTACTTAGGGTCATTGTCCTGTTGGCAGATGAACCGTCAGGTTCTGAGTGCAGCAGGACAAATTTTAAATAAGCATATCTCTGCATTTTTCTGTGTTTAGCTTTCCTTCAACCCTGACCAGTCTTCCAGTCCTTGCTGCAAATGACCCCTGCATCTCCTGTGGTAAGATTTCCCTACCGGGTAGAAGGAATCCCCATTTCTGTCGTCATCATGCACAAACCAAGGGATAGTCACACAGCGAGGGATGAAATCCTGTCCGGTAATGTCGCCAGGACGAGCTCATAACGTTGTCTGCATAAGGGAACCATTTCCAATGACGTGCTAAGCGCGTCCTCCACAGTGAACAAATTACTATATACATGTCACTCACTATTTTACCTGATGCGCCAATCTGACATGTGGTCTATTTCCTCTAAGCCTGCAGAATTTGAAAACGAATTTGAAACATCGAGCCCCAAAATGCAGTATATGATTGTGTACAGGTCAGGAATTTCTCATCTCAAACAGGGTTATTCAAAGCGAGCCGATCTGGCCCCGAAATATAACCGGACACAGAAATTCAGCATACGGTTAATTTCCTGGCCATTCGGCTATTCTGAGAGCAGGCAGTTCGCCAAATGTTGGCGAATTGCCTGCACATACGATGCCTGTTTGAGGGCAGTGAAATCCCCATAGAAAAGCAATGCTTCGTCTATTCAGAGAACACCAAACAGCAGGAAAAAGTTGCCGAAATGCCCTGCTGTTCGGTGGTTTCATTCGACAGATTTAGTCAGGAGAATCCCATAGGCTTCCATGTTAAAAATATTCCAGTTTTAACTCAATATCTAATAAACCATTTATTATTCTATTCTGCAGTAAAAGGTCTCTTTATTTATAGATTTTTTTTTTAGGATCTTTTAGGCATTTTTTTGCAAAACTTTTTTTTTTAGCCTCCCTGGCGGTATTCCCGAGTGTGACTCGGGTTAAATTTTGCTACCGCGAACGGTAACCCCGAGCCACACTCGGGCTGGATGTTTACTCACCTCCTCCTGGCTCCCTCGCTGTCCCGCAGTGTGGCTTGAGCTGCTTCCTGGAAGGCTCCCTGCGAGTCACATGATGCAGGGGGCGGGGCCAGCATAAAAGGAATCTTTTTTCCAGTTTACATTTTGGATTATACAGTGTAATGTTTATGAACGGCCACTAGGTGGCAGTACAGGATAAGAATGAGACCATACATCTTCTCACCCTTGTTTGCAGACAGATTTCAGTGGTTTTTGTTGTATTTTATTGAATATCATTTATTTATATTATTTTGGATAATTATTTTTGGGATAATAAATTATTACGTCGTGTTTCAAACTTTATCGGACAGTGTATTTACTTTTATTTATTTATATATAAAGGATTTTACCAGTAAGGACTCTTGATCGCACGGATTTCAGTGCGTGATTCCTAATTATTACAGGCTAACTATGTACAAAAACACATTTTGTTTAAAAAAAAAATTGAGACGCTTTTAGACACGAAATTTTGAGAAAATTAGACCGCCAGGGAGGTTAATCGTTTTTTCTTTTTTCTGTAACAGCCCTTTCTATTATCATTCATTGGATCTTATATGTAAATTCCAGGCATTTTCGTTTTCGTAGTCTTTTGCAAACAGCGTTTCAAATTTCAAACTTTCAAGCGTACTTTTTCTTTTCTTTCAACTCATACGTTTGCGTGTCGGCTTTTTCCGGTGGCTGCTCTGCTCTGTGATTGGTGGCTAGTCAGGTTTTTCCGGTGTGCTCGGCTGGGTTTTTTTCAGCTGTTTCTGCGGGTTTCGGTGAATGTTCGGCATGTTTGTGGTGAGTGTTCAGTGTGTTTGTGGCGATTTTTCCCTGTACTACCCTGCGGAATATACCGCAGGGTCGGCGGACTAGGATCGCCCCGAAATCTCTTTGACCCTGTTTGTGTTGCTATTGATATTTACATCTATCAAGTATGTCACTGGAATCTGCTATGCCTGTATACCTTTTTTTCTTTATTATATTTCCCTTGAAGTTATCTGTACATTAGTACTATGTAACTCTTAATAAACACACATATGTTTGCTAGGAGGCTCTTGACTGACAATGGATAAAGTAGTAAGACTCCATAGCATTCATTTATATAAATAAATTTATTTTTAATTACATTTAGGGTTAGATTAATTATTAGGTTTAGAAATCACAGTAATGTAAAAATCGAATTTAATTGAGGGAAACAAAAGTCAGTAGTCTATTTCTAAATGACATTATTCAAATAGGCTAATTTATGCTGAGGTTTGCTGTTATGCCCAACATGTGGTATGGGACCAGTAAATCGCTGTAATTACAAGTTCAAATTAAAACAATTTAAGGATTTCACAAAAACAAAGAAAAGGTTTCGACATAGATTGCTGGTGAAATGGTTAATTGGAAAGTGTGACAATGCCTTTATATGTCTAGTTTCTAAACACAAATGCTTAGAATTCACGGAATACAAAACTAAGAATGGCAAGGTCCCAGCTTTCCAAATTTTGGATTATTTTACATATAAAAAGAGACAAACCATTTTAACTCTGTTATGGTCTTTACTTCCTAGAAAAGATTTGTTGTCTTCAGTGGGGACAAATAAATTAAACTGTTGAGATGCAAATTACTTTAATCCAATTGTGTAGAATTGTCAGTGTATTTATCCCTAGCACACAAGGCCCATGCTCAATGTCTTCCATTACTGCCTAATGAGTTACAGAGAAATTTGTAGATGTTTTACATAACATGACATGTAGATTTATTGCAGGAATTTTGCATTTTGGAAATGAATTATACAGAAACATAATAAACCTGTTCCAGACTTAACCCTTTCACTACCAACACGATTTTGCAATGAAATACAATAGCATAAAATACTCCATTTATACTGTATACCGCTTTAACCCCTTATCTGTTCCATCATAAATACATTGACTTAAGACCCATGCTCCTTAAGGTATTAATGCAAGATTAATGGTATTGTCATTGAAAAAAATTAATTCTCTGTGATCTCACGCAACTCAAAGACCAACAGGAGAAGAGTCACTGTGCATCAAACTAATTTTTGACGGATTGAAAACACAGGAAGTAAAACACAACGGGTTTATTACTTTATTTAAAAATTCAATTTAATTTTTTTTAAATGAAATCACAACAAAGGTGTATTGCTTTAGGCTAGGGTCAAATGAACGCATTATTCGCAGCGACCGTCAAAAAGTGCGTCCGAACGCATTGACGTATTTTTTCACGGATTGCGCGAAAACGGTCAGACGACGCGCATTTTTGTGCGTGATTTTTTACAGATCGTCAATAAAACACTTTTTGCGTCTGGACGTTATGTAGGCTGGACATTAGCACCGTCTGACATCTCCTAATCACGCACACCTGCCACTATGCCGCCGCAGCGCACTCTGTACGTCAGTACTAGCGGTTCTGCGTTCTCGAAAAAATGCATTAATTTTCCACTTGCGTTGCGCGGCCGGACTTTCGTGCGGCCAGACTTCGTATATTGGCCGTCATTTGCTGCTACTGCGGCCATGATTAAGTGCGCCTAAACACATGTTAAAAATGCGTTAGTCTGACCCTAGCCTAAAGGGTTATTCTCTCGTTCCCCGCAGTTCGAGGAATCAAAGTTCCCCACCCTGTGGTAAATTCAGCATTCACTGCAGGGTCTCTGGAGTGCAGGGAAAACCTGCTGCAAACCCGCTGGATTTACCACGCTGAACAAGCTGGAAAAAGCAGATGGTCACAGCGCAGACCAGCTGCCGGGAAAAGCCGACAAGCTGACGAACGCGATAGAAAAAAACAAAACAGTAGGCTTGTAAGTTTCAAAATTGAAACGATGCTTTCAAAAAAGCTACTGAATGAAAATGCCTGGAATTTACATATAAGATCCTATGAATGATAATAAAAAGGTCTGTTACAGAAAAAAGAAAGAAAGATTTTTTTTTTTAAAAAAAGGAAAAAAAATTGCCATAAAAATCATGAAAAATGCCTAAAAGATCCAAAAAAAATCTGTGAATAAAGAGACTTTTTACTGCAGAATAAAATAATAAATGGTTTATTAGATATTGAATTAAAACGGGAATATTTTTAACATTGAAGCCTATGGGATTCGTCTGAATAAACCTGCTGAATGAAAACACCGAACAGCAGAGCACTTCGACAACTTTTCACTGCTGTTCTGTGTTCTCTGAATAGATTAACCATTGCTTCTCTATGGTGGATTTCACTGCCGTCGAACAGGCACCGCATTGGTTGGCAGTTAGCCAAAATCTGGCAAACTGCCTGCTCTCTGAATAGCCGGATTGGCCCCTAAATGTCACCGTATGGGGAAATTCCCTGTTTGGTGACATTTCGGACCCAGATTGGTTCACTCTGAATAACCATTAGTTTTCAAATTCTTTAACAACCGGAGGTACTGTGCCTGGGTTGCCAATCCAATAATAGAACTGTGCTTCTCACAAAAAAGGATAGCTTTCAGAAAAACAACAAACAGCAATTTCTGAATCTGACAAATTTTCTTTGACATTATTCATTAAATAAATTTGTTGTTTATCTATGAAGTCATTAAAAAAATTTAGTTAAATTTGGAAATTCAGATACTTCTATTTTCTCTTGATGATACATCTGTTACCTCTCAAATCTTAAGATGCCATTGTTGTCCCAAAGGAAATATATATATGTACCGTATTTTTCGCTCCATAAGACACACTTTTCTCCCCCCAAAAAGTGGGTGCGTCTTATGGAGCGAATGCCCCATGATATGCCTCAGCTCACCTGCCGCCGCTGCCGCCACGTTAGGCTCCCTCTGAGCGTGCGTCCGGCGGCAAGGAGCTTGGGCACTCGCCTGGGGGAGCCACGTGACCACGATCTCGCGAGATCGCGGTCACGTGGCTCCCCCAGGCGAGTGCCCAAGCTTCCTGCCGCCGGACGCACGCTCAGAGGGAGCCTAACGCGGCGGCGGCAGGTGAGCGGAGGCATATCCATGAGCTGCTGGGGCATATCCACGAGTGAGCTGGGGCATATCCATGAGCTGCTGGGGCATATCCATGAGTGAGCTGGGGCATATCCATGAGCTGGGGCAGTATATCCATGTGCTGGGGCAATATCCATGTGCTGGGGCATATCCATGTGCTGGGGCAAAATCCATGTGCTGGGGCAATATCCATGAGCTGGGGCATTATCCATGTGCTGGGGCATATCCATAAATTGGGGGGCATATCCATGAGCTGGGGGGCATATCCATAAACTGGGGGGCATATCCATGAGCTGGGGGGCATATCCATAAACTGGGGGGCATATCCATGAGCTGGGGGGCATATCCGTAAACTGGGGGGCATATCCATAAGCTGGGGGGCATATCCATGAGCTGGGGGACAGTATCCATGAGCTGGGGCAGTATATCCATGAGAGGAGCTGGGGCAAAATCCATTATTACACTATTTGATTTCAGAATATTTATTTTCCTGTTTTCCTCCTCTAAAAACTAGGTGCGTCTTATGGTCAGGTGCGTCTTATGGAGCGAAAAATACGGTATATAGTGGCTCATTACAGACAACTGTGAACTAATTTTGAGATAGCCCAAAAGTTTACCTGGCTATAAAATTTCACATAATCAGGATAGAGCACTAAACCTGTTATTTATGTATTACACCATAACAAATAAGCACCCCCAAATCTCATTACAATCTAAGGAGGACAGTCAGAACCAGTGCGTTGATGCGACATGGAATGACTCCATCAAACTTTACTGCTGCATTATAACAGCCAGGGAAAGGGCAGAATGCATGGAGACATCTTGGGTCACTTACTACTGTACAGTGATAAGATTCAGGGGGTTATAATTGCTGAAATCTCTGTACAGTAAATGTGAGTTGTTACTGTAAATTTACAGTATCTACAGTATATGGTAATCAACCCTTTCGCTGCGGCGGAAGCGCTCGCACGTCCAGCCACCCGAGGGCATGGCTGCGGAGGACACGCTGAGCGCGTCCTGCCATGGCAGCCTCGATCGCTGCGGCCTCCTGGTGCGGGCTGACATCTTGGATGTCAGCCCAGCCTCCGGACCATGGCCGCAGGAATAGCATCATCGCGCTGGAAGCGATGATGTCTATTCCAGGCACCCCCCCCCCACCAGTACAGGAAGGTGCCTGAAGGGGAGGGGGAGTCCATTGGACCTCTCTGCCTCCCCAATCAGTAAGGTGTACCAAAAAAGGCAGGCACCGCTTCGAAGGGCACAGCCTGCCCTTCCAAGCGGTGGCTGCCTTTAACCCCTTGGGGGCTGGATCGCGATTCAGTGCCAACATTCGCGGTCCCCTCCTGGGGCTGGCCTTGGATGTCTTGGATATCTTGGATGTCGGCCAAGCTTCCGGGATTTCCCCCTGCCTACTGGAGTCATCGCACATGGGCACGATGACGTCAGTTTACAAGTTAACCCCTAGCTGCTATCTATGGTGGAGATAAGCCAATGACCCCCCCTATCTCCCGATCTGTGTCAGCTAGGGGTTAATGTTTGGTATCATTGGAAAGGCCAGAGCATGGCCTTTCCAGTGATATCAATCATGACCATGTTAAAGGTAAAGAACAAAATTTTAAAATAAAAATATAAATAAAAAAATTTAAAGAATGTAAAACAATTTTTTGGGTTTTATTAATGCAACAATATTGTTCCCATTTCAATTATAATGTGAACAATGATGTGGCACTAACGATTTTTTCTATGGGGGGGTTTGCTAAAATTCACGTAATTTCCCCCCAAAATATGTACTGACTCCCCATTTCTAATTTTTCAAACAAGCGCACCCCATAGTAAATATAAACGCAAAGGCTCGGATGAGAAAATGTGAAAAAAACACTTTACACGCTGTAGATGATTGAAAATTCAAATTTTAGTGCATTGTTTTTTTATAATATTCAGGCAGATGACGGAAACATATAATAATGATATATTATGAATCTGCCGAGTCTGCTGGAAAGAACGATATATAATATGTCTGTGTGGTATAAACAATGTGACTTCAAATCGCATTTAAACATGATGAGTGAAACCGGAAAAATTAGCTCAGCACACAGGGGTGAAATGGCTCAGCAGCGAAAGGGTTAAAGTATGTAATTTCCATAATCAGACACGATGCTTCATATACTAATTTTACATTCTATTACTATTTTTAGAAGCTGCATTGCTAATAATCTCATTATGATCATAACAAATCCCCATAATCAAGATATCTGACTTTTATTTATCTTTAATCACATTTACTGTATATGACACAGCAGCTATTTATATCTGTATGCTGATAATGCAGATCCCATGTGACATAGTGTAAGATAAAGAATATCTAGGGCAGCATTACGTACTGTCCACTAAAACGGGGATGCTAAGGAGCAAAACCTGCAACTGCAGTTTTCTCCTTAGCGTCCCTATTTTAGCTCTATAAAACGGGGCAGGCGCCAAATCAGCTGCCTGCCCCATAATGCAGTGCTAAGCCTCAGGATGCTTGAGGCAGAGCTAAGCGCCGCCGCGAGCATCCTCTCCATGGAGTCCACAGTGATTCGGATAGGATTGGCCCGCGTTAGGGCCACTTAAGCGAACGTTAATGCTCACACAGCTGAGCTCTAATGTTAGCGCTAAGTATGTAATAGGGCTCCTAGAGTTTAGAACCTTTTATCGCAGCCATATCTATTTAACCCCTTCGCTGCGGAGGATGCGCGGAGCGCGTCCAGCCGCAGGAAGCGTTGGCTGCAGAGGACGCGCTGAGCGCGTCCTCCCTTTGCAGCCACCGATCAGCCGGATTCCGGGCGATCGCTGTGCCCCCCAGTGCAGACATCTTTGATGTCAGCCCAGCATCCGAGACCGCATCAGGCACTAATTAGATGTCATTGCGCCGTGCGCGATGACATCTAATCAGGCACCCCCCGCCATTGCGGGGGAGGTGCCTGAAGGGGAGGGGGGGCTGGGGCACGATCCGATCGGCTGGGGGCACGGGCAAAAGCAAGGCAGCGTTTGGAAGGGCACAGCCTGCCCTTCCAAGTGGTGGATGGCTTTAACCCCTTGTGGGCTGGTTCACGATTCGGCGCCGTATCGTGCTTCCTCCTGAAGCTGGCCGATATCTTGGATGTTGGCCAAGCTTCCAGGATCTCCCCCTGACGTCATCGCGCATTGACGTCAGTTCTGGAGTTAACCCCTAGCTGCCACCAATGGTGGAGATAGGGGGTTCATTGGAACCCCTTATCTCCCGATCCGTGGCAACTAGGGGTTAATGTTTGGTATCATTAGAATGGCCAGAGCATGGCCTTTCCAATGATACCACATATGACTGTTAACTGTAAATAAGGAGAAAAAAAATAAAAAAACAATCATAAAAAAAATATTTTTGTTTTATTAATGCAGCAATATTGTTCCCATTTCAATTATAATGTGAACAATGATGCTGCACTAACAATTTTTCTATGGGGTGCGTTTGTTAAAAATCATGTAATTTTTCCCAAAAAAAAAATGTAACGAGTCCCAATTTCTAATTTTTTTTAACAAGCACAACTCATAGAAAATATAACCGCAAATGCTCGCATGATAAAATGTGAAAAAAACCACTTTGCACGCTGTAAATTATTGAAAATTCAAGTTTTATTGCATTTTTTGTTATAATATTCAGACAGGACATGACATACATATAAAAATTATATATTATAAATCTGCCGAGTCTGCCGGAAAGAACGATATATAATATGTCTGGGTCATATAATAAAACGTGGCTTTAAAACGCATTTAAACAAGATGAGCAGAAGTGGTAAAAATGAGCTCAGCACACCGGCGTGACATGGCTCAGCAGCGAAAGGGTTAACCACTTCAATGCTGAGGACGCGCTGAGCGCGTCCTCAGCATTCCCGCTGCTGTGCGGAGGACGCGCTGAGCGCGTCCTCCCATTGGGGTCAGCGTTCGGCCGGGTTCCGGCCGATCGCTGGCCCCCCCGGTGCGGGCTGACATCCTCGATGTCAGCCCGGCATCCGGGACCGCAGCCGCCGGAATTAGGTGTCATCGCGGCAGCGCGATGACACCTAATTCAGGCGCCCCCCCCGCATGTGCGGAGGAGGCGCCTGAAAGGGAGGGGGGGAGGTCCTTCGGACCTCTCTCCCTCCCGATCGGCGGCTCTGCGGGGGTTAACCCAGGCATCATTTGGAAGGGCACAGCCTGCCCTTCCAAATGGTGCCTGGCATTAACCCCTGGGGAGCTGGATCGCGAATCGGCGCTGAAAAGCGCCGGTTCGCGATCCTTTCCCGGAGCTGGCCGACATCTTGGATGTCGTAGCACGATGACGCCAGTCCTGGACTTAACCCCTAACTGCCACCAACTGTGGAGATAGGGAGTTCATTGGAACTCCCTATCTCCCGATCCGTGGCAGTTAGGGGTTAATGTTTGGTATGGTTGGATCGGCCAGAGCATGGCCGTTCCAACGATACCAAACATGAAAGTGAAAACGTTTGTCAAAAATAAAAAAAAAGTGAAAAAAAAAATTATAAAAAAAAAAAACACTTTTTTTTTCTTTTTTTTGGTTTGTTAATGCAGCAATATTGTTCCCATTTCAATTATAATGTGAACAATGATGCTGCACTAACGATTTTTGTATGCGGTGCGTTTGTTAAAAATAGTGTAATTTTCCCCAAAAAAAAAATGTAACGAGACCCCATCTCTAATTTTTTTAACAAGCGCACCCCATACAAAATATAACCGCAATTGGTCGCATGTTAAAATGTGAAAAAAAAACACTTTACACATTGTAAATTATTGAAAATTCATATTTTATTGCATTTTTTGTTATAATATACAGACAGGTCATGACGTATACATATAATAATGACATATTATGAATCTACCGAGTCTGACGGAAAGAACGATATATAATATGTCTGGGTCATATACTAAAATAAGCCTTCAAAACACGTTTAAACATGATGAGCAAAACCGGTAAAAATGACCTCAGCACAGGGGCGGGAAAAGCCTCAGCAGCGAAAGGGTTAAATTATGGGCAACTAAGTTATCTCACAAAGTCATACCGAAGAATGGGAAAACTGAAAAGAAACAAAAAAAACGTAAAACACATAATTGAGGACTATACAGACAACATTATCAAATTTGTCATTGAACATATTAAAGTCTAATTAAATTGAATGCATCTGTGTTTAATGACACTTTACTACATTTCTTCATGAATGTGCGAGTGATTATATTAATAAAAAGGAGTGTATGTTTAATCTTTGGTCAGACTGGTTCACTAGCAAAATGTAAAACAATGTTTAATATATTTCACTTTTGAAAGCACAAAAAAACAAATATATTGTGTCTTACGTAAATTTGTAATTGCATACTACAATTAATTCAGGGAAAGACAAACCAATGGAGAAAAAAAGCAATCTATTGTAAAGCTAACGCTATGGGCGTGGTACCTTAAGAACCATTAGACCTTCCCCAAAGGCAATGCAAAGGGATAGAACAAAAACTAGTTTTTCGTTTTTGTTTGTTAGCAGCTAGCAGAGCACATAGGGAAAATACAGTTTAATTGTCCTGAATATTTTCTTTTGTTTCATCCACTTTGTCGTTACTCCATGTACAACACATGTTTTGTGTTGCATACATCTTTTTTTTTTAACCAAAATGTTGCTTTCTTTCACACCATTATCTTTTTTTGCTAGTTTAAATTTAGATACTTTGCACATATTTTACAAGTGTACTTGGAATAACTTGTTAAAAATTGCATTTTTCCCATTCAAATCTTGAACTTTTTCTTGTTATGCATAATGTCTTGTGCTGATTTTTTTTACCATCTCCCTTTTTGAGGCAGCCATGGAATAGGACCCGTGATGTCTCCATAAACCTGCACATTTAGATACAACACCGACAAGAAAATGACTTTCAATGCTTACCAAATAATGTGTTTCCGGCCGCTCATTGTCTATTGCTCCCCTATGAAACTGAAATTTTCCCACACTGGGAAAAAACAAACACAATAACGTTAACTATAAAGATTCAATTTAGGAAATTATTGATTCAACATCTCTGATGTTAATGCGTGTGTAACTTTTTCTGATTTCCAACCCTGGCTGCAGACGCCACCCGTTGTGTTCACACACAAAGGGTCTTGTGCTTCATTGTTAGGCAGGCATGCATGAGAATAGTAACAATAACAGGAGCACAAGGACAGTGAATTATTTTGGTAAGAATAGAAAAAAAAATAATGTAGTTGATACTTGTATGTGTGTGTATGTATATATATTTCCATACGTAATATATTTCCATATTATGTCATGACTGATTAATGTAAAAAAAAAAAAAAAATGGTTTAGGGAAATTGTGTTTGTACACTGGATACAGCATTTTTTTTTTTTACTGTATATATGAATTTAATCCACCATCTTTTTGCGTTTTTTTTTATTTATTTTTTAGAAAGGATTTTACCAGGAAGGATACATTGAGATTTCTCTCGTTTTCAAGTATGTCCTGGGTGGCGAGTATGTAACGTGTGTCTTGCCCAAGGACACTTACTGGAGAGGTTGCTCGCCTGACTCCACAGGCTCTCTCCATGCAGAGCAGTGATGTTACCTCTACTCCACCCAGCCGGTTTTAAAACCTGTAACTAATGCTACATAGCTGAAGTAGCTCAGTATGAGCTCTCCCATTGTATCAGTGGGAATTCAATATTTTGAAAGTTCCTGTAAACTGGGTGTCTCTGCATCCCACCTGCTGGGATTACATTTATTTCATTGTGCAGGTTGTGAGCTCTCATGGTATTAAGATCTGATAGTCTGTATTCAGAATTTACTGTCCTATTTCTGCATGGCAGAGATCTGGGTAATATTTATTTGTGTGGGGCCATATTACATAGTTGGTGGTAACTTAACCAGAGCTGTTGTAAACTTCCCAGAGCCATTATAGTCTATGGAGGTTTTAAGTTTACAACAGCTCTGGTTAAGTTGGCACCAACATTGTAATACTGCCTGTAAGGTTTTATTTAATAATATATTGAGGGGCATAATAAGGTTTGTTGTTGTGTTAGGCACTCCAAATCCTGCTGCCCCTCCCTCAGCCACTGAAAAGTAAATATGGGTTGAGTACCCCCTCATTTGAAATTCCACAAATCGACAGACTCAGAAAACCCACAGTTTTGGAGCATTTCATTCATTGGACCTGCACTCATGTCTGTGCACATTCACTGGTCCTCCTGGCACGCTGCCATGCCCCCTCAGCGTCAGCGTGTTCCTTGAAAGGCACACTGTGTGCAGTGCCAGCGAGGAACATGTTGCAGAGCACTAGTGAAGAACACGCAGGCGATACCAGCACGTGCCTGGCTGGCACTATTCAGCATGCCCCTCATGGACATCCTCCCTCACCCCCTTTTTCCCAGCTGTTTGGAATCCCAGCAAGATTTCAAAAAACTGGAAAATTTCATAAACCAAAACGCTTGTGGTCTTGATCATTTCAGATAAACTCAGCTCAACCTGTAACTATAACCAAAAACCTGGAATAAAAACAAATATTCACGTCCTTTCAGGACATGAATATTATGTCAATAATAATAGGTTATTTAGGACCAAAGCAAACTAAATTTATTTACACAGAGTACCGTAATTTCTAACAAAATTATCATATAGCGACACATTGCTGGATGTTTTATTGATTTGCAGCTCTGTCATACTATCCCCTCCTCCAATCTGCTATGCTAGGTCCAGGACTAACTGCCCAGAATCTCATTATAACACCTCACAATGCATTATTCCAGTCTTTTTTGTACCATGATTTGGTTAGCAATTCTAAACAAGGTCTTTTCTTGACTAAACACCTAGACAGTTTGCTTCCATGTACCAAATACCCACTGCATTAATTGCATTTGCAGCCTCTTGTTTCTATGGTCATCTCAAGCAATACAATGCAAAGCCCTGGGCGTTGTTTGGTCAGTTGACACGCCACTCCCTGTATGTGTATAGATTCAATTTAACAGTAGGCCTGTTTTGCATAGTTTTCATTAAGGTTAACCTTTTAATGTTAATCCACTCATCTGGCATATGTAAGAAATAAGAACAATTGATACAAATATATAAATGTTAATCCCCCCCCCCCTCCAGTTCCCTCATGACCCACCCAGGGTCAGTCTGTGGCTTTGTGTGAAAACTAAAGTAACATTAACTCTTTGTTGCTGCCTGAGAATTTGGAGGTGGGGGATGGATTGTTCAAAGGAAGGCTTTCCTTCAGGGGGAGGGATGGGCCAGCTGTCCTGTTTAGTGCAGGAATCTGTTGTTCTGTGTGAGGACAGCTTGGGTACCAGCCTACTGTGATTTTGTCACCAGTATGGATTCATGCAAGACACCAATTTGCCACACACAGCTCCGTGAGCTGTCCACTCCCCTAACACTCCACATTCCAGAGTGAAAACCACCACATACAGGGATTAGCAAAATTATTATTTTCTTCCGACCTATACACATATGTCCAATTAGTGGTGCACCGAAATAAATATTTGGGACCAAAACAGCAAGATGGGCACGGCCAAAAACCGAAACGACTATTTACCCTAAAAATGTTCTAAATAGTTGTTTTTGTATAATTGTATTAATATTAGACTTAATTTGAAATGAAAATCAAGCCAATAACAACTACACATTTATTCAAACTAAGATGCCAAAATTGGACAGAAAACAACTTAGATGTCCAAATAGTCAAATTCATCTGAACTGGGGGGGGGGGAATCAGTTTTCCTAATAGGAGCTTAAATCAACAAAAATGTGTCTAAATAATAAAAAAGGTCCTAACCACTTATCACCATGGGACGTTCTATGCCGTCCGGCATTACACAAAACTAAAATCAAAAGAGTGATAGAAGAATCTTCACATGCAGTTTTGTGAAATAGCAGCATTTGTTGATGCTGCAAAACTGGCGATTTTTGCCGGTGCATGCAACACCAGCAAACACTGGATCTTGGTAAATAAATCCTTTAAATGTATTTAACGGTTTTCTGCTGGAGTGCGTACTATACCTGTTGACTTCTATGACCCACCTCGGCCCATCCCCATGAATGGCGAGATCCGTTGGCTGCTGTGGGACAGCCTGAACTCAGGCCATCCCACCGCAGCCAATGAGGTGAGTCAGCTCCTGGGCGAGCCGAAGGCGACACCCGCTGAGGAGGCTGGCGGTAACCCCCTCCCGTCAGGTGCCTCCTACCCAGCATTAAGCGGTTAACTTACCTCCTGAAGCTGTCTGCATACAAACAATTCCCAGTGTCCTTCTGCGTGACCTGGCAAATGCGAGCACACACACTGTTTTGCTTCATTCCATGAAGTCCTATGGACTCCAGAACAAAAACCAGTGGTGCACACACTGCTGCTATTTACAAGAAGATCCCTAAAATAAAGGTCTCAAGCCACTAATACAGCAGCTTTGCCAGAGTCCGGGGCTAATGGCACGCAAAAATATTGCGCCAGGCTGCTCCCTGTTTGATACCAACTAGGTCAGGATGAGCATGATTAAAAAATGGTAAGCGCCACACAACACGCTGTGACCACCCAAACTCCAATACTACACCAGCAACTAGTGGTTTCCCCCACACCATGGAATATAAAACAAAGCTATACGTATCTGGTGAGCGCAAAATCAATTGCTCTGGAGTTCAGATGACTCATGCAGGCCCGCAGTACATCATATGGTTACATGTAAGAAGCAAAACACAGGAAACATCGTGCAAATTGCAAGAAACACTTATGGAAATAATAAAAAAGGATTGGATGTTCCACTCACAAGAGCAAACTCAGAGCCAGTGTTGGGGCTCAATGTTTGTGAGTGGAACATCCAATCATTTTTCATTATTTCCATAAGTGTTTCTTGCAATTTGCACTATGTTTCCTGTGTTTTGCTTCTTACATGTAACCATATGATGTACTGCGGGCCTGCATGAGTCATCTGAACTCCAGAGCAATTGATTTTGCGCTCATCAGATACATATAGCTAGGTCAGGATGAGACCTATAATTTTCAGTGACCTTCACGCAATCTCAAGGAGGGTATTATTTTTCCTCCAAGGAGACCCATGGATACCAGGAGCTATTGCCATGGTACCACGCTGCACTGCTTCTGGCACTGGCGTAGCAACCAGGGGACGCAGTGTTGCGGCTGCCCCTGGCGCAGAGATGGCGAGGTTTGCCCATCGCCAGTCCAGCAGTCAGCAATTTACCCCCTCGGGGCTCAGGCAGCCTCTGCTCTGTCCAATCCTACTTTGCGCTGGCTGCGGCAGCCAGTGCCGGGTCTAAGGAGTGGGCGGAGACAGAGTACAGCTCCCAGGTATAGCGTAGCATCTTCACTGACTCGAGGACTGGAGACTAGCGTGAAGATGCATCGCCGTCTTCATGCATCCTCACGTTAAGCTCATCCTCCGCTACACCCTCCCTGTCGACTGAGTGTGACATAGACTGTCACTCACTGGACAGGAGAGGTGATGGCGTTGTCGAGGGCCGCACTCGGGAGAGAAGACAGCAGAGAAGGGAGAGGACAGAGGAGGAGAAAAATATACAAAAAAATAAGATATATATTCAGGAAAATAGCTACTGCGTTAGGTGTTTGAATAGAACTTCCCATTGCAGGACGGGCTGTGGACTTAATTCTATTGATAATAAACACTATCATCATATAAATTCTATTAAAAAATATATATATTCTAGGAGATGGAACGAGAGTTGATGCGTGGTAGCCCATAGGGCTTATTGTTGTTGATAATAAATACTTTAATCATATAAACTGCGTTACTATATATAGATCCAGGAAAATCCAGATGCACACAAAGACTTAGCAAATAAAGTATAGCGTTTTATTGCATAGATCGACGTTTCAGTCCCCTCTGGGACTTTCTCAAGATTTTTATTTATATATCTATATATTCTAGGAGAATAGCTACTGTGTTCAGTTGTTTATAAAGAAGTTCCTATTGCAGGACGGGTTGTGGGTTGATGTGTGTAGTCATAGTTGATTAATAATTTCAGTTTGTAATTTATTGATTGTTGTAAAAGAACATGCCAAAAGAAACAGAAGTAAGAGGCAGGCAAAAGAGATGGAAAGAGTGTGTTCTATGGTGGGGAGTATGGAAAAATTTGTGCGGCATCTGCCAGAGTCAGAGACGTCAAAGGTTGGTAAGCACGAGCAGCAAAGCCAAGGTGAGAGCTCCAGTGAAATTGCAGTTGTTGCACTACATATCATTTGTGATGATAACTCAAATTCCCTAGGTAATATTTTTGCAAATGAAACGGATATTGCAAACGACCAAACACAAATATCATCCTTGAAACAACATCAATTTAAAAGGTTTACGAACTGTAATACATCTGAACTTGGTCGCGTTGATGATTGCCGACCTTTGGAGTCCTCTGATAATGTTCAGTTCTGTCCTCCAAATGATGCAAGGTATTGAACACACCATAAACGTTCAGTCAATTGAAAGAGGGCCGCCTTCTGTTCAAAATTGCAATGGTCCATTCCCAAAAAACAGTCATAACAGATCATTTCCTTCTGATTGGTTTTACAAAATGCTCAAGAACCATGAAAAAGTTGAATGATCGTGGATAGTGTTTTCTCCCATCAAAAACGCTGTGTTCAGTTTCCCATGCCGATTATTCCTCAATGCTAAAAGTGCTTTTGGAAAGAAAGAGGGTATTAGTAACTGGCAAAAGCTTAATCCAACTGTAGAAGAACACAAAGTCCTGGTCATATTTCAGGCTTTCATGGAATGGAAGGTTAGGTATGAGACTGCAAACCCAATCGACTATTGATTCATTGTTGCAAAAAGAACGTCACAAAGAATACCAAAAGTGGAGGAAGTCTGAATATCTGAATAAGGATCATGTGCCACTGTTTAAGTGTAATTTGGATGTTAGGATGTCTTCCTAATATTCTGTATTAAATGAAAGGGGGCGGCAGAAGGTGGTGTTGGGATGAAGGATAAACGGGAGAGAAGGGGAGGTGTAGAATTGGTTTCAATGTTTCTTCAGGGAGTTGTTGTAATGTTCGTGTTAGTGAGATTGGAATTGATGTAGTAAGGAATTTAAGTTTTTCAAAATATGATTAGGATATACTCTGGTGTCCTACCTTATGTAAAGTGTCTGGCAGCCTGAAGACTCCCAGAAGGGCACTTGGTTGGATCTATGGTTTGATGTTCTTAATTTCCTAAGACAAGCATACATTTTCCACCTGTTTTTCTATTGCGTTAAGGTTTATATAAAAACAAAAAAACAATGCTCTTTACATGTGTTGAAATTTCTGATAACGGCTCCTACATATTAAAGAGCTGCGAATATAGTGGATCACTCATTACAGAGACAGGAATAATGAGTTGGAACTTCCCATTAGTGGCTCGGCCATAATAGGGACCTTTTTTGGTTTTTGTTACCTTGCTACACATGGCTGCAGAGAATGGTACCACAATCCCAAAACACCCAAATAAATATTTGTGTTAATTCAAAAGTTGTTCCTTTTGGATCATCTATGAATAGATCTTTTTAAACTCTTTTTTTTTGTGACGAATCCAAATTTTATTATCAAATTCTGCAATTTTCCATGAATAAAATACAATTTCGACTCACATATACCATGCCGTTGTACAGCGCTACTGAATTTGTTAGCGCTTTGAGAACTTGTAACGGCTTTTTAGTAAATTAGCCTAAAGGGTCTTGAGACACTGTCAGAGAGTTGCCATCTGTCAAAAAAAAAAAAAACCACTTGTGACCTGAATACCATCCACTGGGATCTATATCTGTGATTGAAAAGCCAATATACACTGGTAATAAACACTCAAGTGGCCTATACACATGTCCTCCCCTTGTGCAGTTCAAGTTGTCTTAACAACTTAAGATAGCCAAGGTCTGTTACGGTTTACCCTTTTACTTTGGTGCAGTGATAACATACCTCAATGTCTAGTAGGAAAATACAGTTGCTAGCTAAATAAAACTGGAATCTGTTAACACTGGGCATATTTCACCTATCAACAGAGATCCTAAAAGGGACACTCTGTGGCACTTTGACCACTCAATGTAATTTTAATTTTCACTAATCTACAGCTGCTGGGTGTTATATTTTGGAGGGCTAATTGAGCCCACACAGTGAGTACAGAGGCCTGTTCAGCTCCTCAGCAGCTGCTGAATCACTACAGAGCAGCAGTTCAGTTTGCTGCAGCAGTCTCACTGAATGCTTTGGCTGTGAATATAAAGTGAAGCTAAAGTGCAGAGGATTGCTTAATGAAAGCTGCTGTTTCTGCAATATCCACTGTTGTACTTTGATAAACTGAGAGCTATGGCATCCTATGACATGGCGATGAATGAACTAGAGATGGTTATCTGAAGAACATATAGAAAGTGATTTATTCATATACATGGGGGATATAACTTTCATGGTTTCAGTTCTGTTTCATTTTATGCATTATATTGTCACTTTAGGGTTAATGTTTACCATGTTCCAATAAATATTTTGTGTTTTGGTCCACCAAAACCTCAAACTGAACATTTCCTTACTGAATTATTTGTTCCGTGGAGGCAGCCATCTTTCAGCACCTCTCTACTTAGCTGCAAGTGCTAAGTTAGCAGTGCTGAGCGCTGAACTGCAGCACAGCGTTCAGTGCCAAGTTGCTAACTTGGCGATTCAGCGGCTGAGGAACTGATCACAGCCCTGAGGCGCGTTTGGTTCCTCAGCAGCTGCTGAATTGTTTAATTGCAGCAGTTCAGTTTGCTGCAGCCGTCTCACTGAACACTTTGGCAGTGAATATAGAAGCGAAAGGGCAGAGGATTGCTTAACCTCCCCGGCGGTATTCCCGAGTGTGACTCGGGGTTAAATTTCACTACCACGAACGGTAACCCCGAGCCACACTCGGGCTGGATGGATACTCACCTCCTCCTGGCTCCCTCACTGTCCCTGCAGTGTGATCGCGGGGAGCTGCTTCCTGGATGGCTCCCTGCGAGTCACATGATGCAGGGGGCTGGACGCAGCAAACTTCATTCATAATACTCACTGAATACAAATGGCAAAGTTTATGAATGGCCACTAGGTGGCAGTACAGGATAAGAAATAGACCATACCTCATCTCACCCTTGTTCTCAGACAGATTTCAGTGTTTTTTGTTGTATTTTATTGTACATCATTTATTTGCATTATTTTGGATAATTATTTTTGGGATAATAAATTATTATGTCGTATTTACTACTTTTTTAAATTAATTAAATTTATTTATTTATAAAGGATTTTACCAGTAAGGACTCTTGATTTCACGGATTTCAGTGCGTGATTCCTAATTATTACAGGCTAACTATGTACAGAAACATGTTTCCTTTAAAAAAAAATTGAGACGCTTTTAGACACAAAATTTTGAAAAAATTAGACTGCCAGGGAGGTTAATGAAAGGTGCAGTTTCTGCAAATCCACTATTGTCCATTTTATTACCCCTTTAGTGTTAATGTTTACCATGTTCCAATAAATATTTGCGGTTTTGATCCACCAAAACCTCAAACTGAACATTTCCCTACTGAATTATTTTCTCTGTGGAGGCAGCCATCTTTCCTACGTCACACTCCGCTAACCCCACAGCACCTCTCGATTTGGTTGCAAGTGCTAAGCGCTGAACTGCAGCACAGCGCTCAGTGCCAAGTTGCTAACTTAACACTTGAAGCGGCTGAGGAACTGAACGTACCTCTGTTCATGCCAATGGCTTTCAATGCAGTCATGTGACCATTGCGGGTCACTAGCAGCATGTCATGGCTGGACCAGCACTGAGAGAGAAAGAGTGGAAAGGTGAGTTTATACACTGACTAAAGGATTAGATCAGAATAGAGGGTGCAGTGAGGCTCAGAAGGGTTAATGTTTAAACCCTCTTGGCCAAATTACATTCTTCCCGCAAAAACGCATGCGCAACGCGTGAATTTGTGTGCCAAGCGTTAAACGTTAAGGTGCGTAAATCACCGCTGGAATTACAATCCTCGCACGTTTTTTCATCCGATGAGAAATAACGCGCATTAAACAGACGTGCACAAATGCTCACGCAGTAACGTTGTACGCAGAAATCAGTGTGCGCACTGGTTTTTTCACGCGATTCAGCCAATCAGAATTAAGAACCACAATCAGAATTAAGAACCACAATCATCTCACGTTAAGTTTTTGCGCCTGTCAAAGTCAATCTGAGCATATATGCTGCAGCAATAATAAAAACACACACAACTTCTCCATTTTATTGGTTTGGTATGTGTAACTTTTTTATGGGCTGGTGTATTTGGGTTCGGCCAGGTTGATAGGAGTTGCTAAAATTATGTGTGCAAAGGCTTTGCATTACAAACTGCAGATAGATTGTAATACCATCTGCGTACCAGCACACATTCGCGTTTGTGCTCACGATGTTAAGTATAGGATGGGCGCAGCACAGTACTCTCGTGCAGGGTTCACCCGCGGTAGACGATTATGTGCGTTTATTGCGCTGACAATGTAATAAGACGTTCAGCGCAAAGGGGTTTTACCCCTCGCGTTAATGGTTTTTTGCACCGGCACAAACGTTTGCGCGAAGATTGTAATTTGGCCCTCCATGTCTGCTCCCCTCCTGTTTCATCCCTAGTGTATTCCTTTAGGCAGTGTTTCCCAAACCTGTCCTCAGGACCCTCCGCCTCGCCAGGATTTCCAGATATGTGAAGCACAGGTGATATGATTTGCAGCTCAGTGATTGCAGGATTCAGTCTGCTTTTCCCCAAGGCGATCTGCAAAATCTGGCCAGGTTGAGGGTCCCAAGGACAGGTTTTGAAAACACTGCTTTAAGGGGTCAGTAACCACCTTTCATTCAAGAAAAATGCATTTTACTTTTATGAAATGCTGCTGCTGAAATACCAGTGAATCTCAGTGTTATTTGTAGCACTAGCACCAGTGGCGTAACAAGACACCTGAGGGCCCTGGTGCGAGAATCCATGAAGGGCCCCCCCCTCACCCCTCCCAAAAGATCGATATTTTACTTTACCCTGAAATATAAAAGATACTACGCCATTTATATTAATTAGTTCAACTTACTTTAATTGGGTCATTAAATTGGGTCATATTGAAAAGCACCCCCCCCCCACAGTAATCCTGACACACTGCACATTACAGAGCTCCACAGCAATAAAACTCCCTGTAATGTGCGGTGTGTATGAGCATATCACAGAGCTCCAAAGCAATAAAACTCGCAGGAAGCACTGGGGTGTATGAGCAGGCACTTAATCCACAGCAATAGATCTCCCAGTGAACGCTGGTGTGTTTGAGCAGGCACAGAATCCACAGCAAGAACCTGCAGGAACCATGACTGCCCCCCCACCCTAGGCAAAAACATCCCCCCCCCTCCTGTTAACATGCATTGGTCCCCTCCTGGTCCACAACGTTGACTCCAGACAGTATCACATTTTTTTCCAGGTTCACTATGACCTCTTCAGTCCATCTCATTTTTAATGTAATTTACACTATGTATCTCAGAGCTCCACAGCAATAAAACTCACAGTAATGTGCATCAGTGCAAATCACAGAGCTCCAAAGTAAAGCTCACAAATAAGTATAAAATAAATTAAAACAAGAATTATACATTATAAGCAAGCCCCCACTCAGGGCCCCAGGTGCGGTCACACCCTCTGCACCCCTGGTAGTTACGCCCCTGACTAGCACTTACTGAAGTCTGGAAGTCGAGCCCGACAGCCTATGTAAAAGCTGAACAGTTCCTTTGTTAAACCATTACACGATAGCAAACATGATAACGTGAGGAGAAAGAAAACTCTGTAAAAAGCTCTGCTTCAATCAGGAAATGGTTCAGCCGCTCTTTGTTTTTTTGACAATCCCAGACTAGCAGGGTTTAGTGGACATAGCTGGGCTTCATAGGAGCTTTAATTCAGCTTTCAGCAGGTGAGTGGCCAGGCTCCTCCGCTGCACTATATGAGTGGCGCAGGCAGCCGGTACCGGTACACGCAGACGTGGCTGCTACTCTGTGCAGGCCTGTATATGGAGGCCGGAGCGTCCGCTCCCAGCTCACACGTTAACATTATAATACCCACCCGCTGACCGCTCCTCTTCTCGAGGGTATGAGCGCGAGCGCGCGCGCGCGCACACACACACACACATAAACTCTGGACTGTACTAATAGCCTCCGCCCTCCAGCATGGCGCGCCCACGGGGGGGAGGGGAACCGCGGCTTCTATAAGCATGTGCAGGAACAATGAGAGTAGCCAGACGCAGCCACGAGACAGAGGCGACCTAGCCGAGGTAAGCGCGGCGGGGACAGCCTAGGTCTGCGTACACCGGCCGCCGCTGTACGTGTGAGGTGGAATCAAGGTCTCTGTTCCCCACGTACCCCTGCATTGGCTGTGCTGGTACCCGAACGAGCAGTGTCAGCCTGGGTGCATAGATATTGCGGTCTCCTGTGGTACGCACGTGGGTAGCCCCCCCCCCCCTCACTAGCGCTGGCACGTGGATACCCATGTGCCTGCCACTCGTCACTCAGCTTTATTGGTACTGGGTTATTTCAGACCCAATAACAAAGCAGCATGGTTTTGGCTTCATTCTTCCCCCTCGGTCTCCCTCTCCTTGCTTGGTCTCCTGTATGGTTAACCTGGTCTATATTTGCAGGACAATGGATCTCGGCACCTACAGTACCCACTATTTCTATGATGTGGACTTGATGGAGGATTTCTACCGCTATATAGCCCCCAGTGAGGACATCTGGAAGAAGTTTGAGCTTGTGCCCAGTTGCTCGCAGTCTTCTGCTGGATGTACGGCTGGCAGCAGCACAGACTGGGCATCTGACCATGTGGATTTGGGATGGGAATCTCCTGTGAAGCTGTCTTGCTTGAGCTCTGTGGTGCTCCGGAGAGACTGCATGTGGAGCGGCTTCTCCACCCGGGAACGCCTGGAAAAGGTCATACAGGACCGGATATCAAATGGGAATACACGGACAAGCAGTGCTGCAAAGCAAGTTCCAGATACGGAACCGCTGGAGACTGGACCTGATGTAACGGAACAGACCCTGCCAGTGCCGCCACCGCAACCTCTTGTACCAACACCTGCACCTGAAAAAGTCCAACACTCTTCTGGATCAGAAAGCAGCACAGATTCTGGTAAGCCTACACTTCTGCATTGTGCTATCATTTCCCTACCTGTAATGAGAGCACTCGCTCTGGGCCAGTGACTGCTAACCGTGGCATCCTAGCTGTTCTGGAACTACATGTCCCATGATGCTCCAGCCACCTCATGCATGGCAGCGCATATTAAGCATTTTGGTCCTGGGATAAAAACCAGTGGCGCCAAAGTAGGCTAGCTCTGGCATAATTATCAATGTTGTTCTACTCCAAAGCTTGTTAATGAAGCACACACCCACTGTGCAACCCTTGTAAGGGTATGTTTGCCCCATAAACTCTCTCAGTACAAGTTGATACCTGAGCTTGGTCCACGCCTAGTGCAGCAGGTGCATGATTTTGAGGAACTGCCTTACCGGCCGACTCCTACAGTGCTGGTAAGGTGGAGTATTTCCGCATTCATTGTGCAACCCCTGGCTATTTGCTATGAATAGCGTCCTACCAGAATAATTTAACCCATTTAAGGATTTTCAGAACTGACTTAATTTTCCTGACATAAATGCAGGAACAGAATGCCCGCCCCCCCCCTCGAGACTGGTTAGTCCAGTGCTAGACATGGTGTGTGGTACCTGATTGTAGAGATGGTTCTACATCTTCATCCTTTTTAGAAGTTGGCAAACAATGGTGGTAGACCTAACCCTGGGTTTTGCTGCCTTGGCCAGTCCTGGACTACTGCCACGTCAGTCTGATTTCAGTTGAATCGCAGGGATCTCCTTCTGGTGTATATAGCCTGCTGTACGTGTGTACTTTTAAAATGCAAAATATTGCTAGACCAGTTTGTCACTGAAGGCTCTACCATGTTATCAGTGAGGATGGGTTATTAAATCTGTATGCGGATGTGCAGGATAGATTGGGAAGTTGTTTTTATTTTTGGCCACTGTTCATGGCAGGGCTTGATAAACTGCACATGGACCACATGAGCCAAAAGTTGCATTTAACCTAAGGGACCCTATAGCCTGGCCACAGTATGTCGAGCCATACTTTACCATGCTAGTGGTCCTGACAGGCTACATGGTTTCTGGGGAGGATTTTGGAAGATTCCTAGGGTCTGGCATCTTGTGATCAAAAAGGTCACCTTAACCTCATTCACCCGCTCACTTTAGTTTGGCACCTAATGTATGTGCAATGATTGTGGGAACTCCTAGTTGCAGACCCTCATTGTCATATTTGCTCAGTTACATAACCTCAGGTGTGGAAATCCATGAAGGGGGGGGGGCGCACATCATCCCCATGCATGGACCCTTCCAGCTTGTGTGCACATGTAATGTGCACCATGGGTATATCAGAGCTCCACAGCAACAAATTTCAGTAAGGTGTATGGGCAAACCAAGTCCCTTGCCCAGGTGAGGCCACTGCCGGCTGTGCCCCCCCCCCCCCCATAAACTCAGTCCCGGTTGCAGTGGCACTCTGCACCTCTGGTAGTAACACCCCAGCTGTGCTTGTTTCATTTTGCTCTGCAACAAACTGCCAAGTTGACAGTACAATAATCCAATTTTAGTCAGTGCTATTCACATGTCCTCATTTGACCGTTTGGCATGGGGGGGGGGGGTGACTGGAATCTCATACCTTGCTGTCCAGGGATGAGTGCATCCTGTAGTCTTTTGTGGCTATTGAATGATGTATTGGTCTCTTCACCCCCCTCCTTGTATTGGAGAGCTCCCAGCTGCAGCCACATGGCCAGACAAAAAGCAACAGCTTGCAGCATGGGTCACACTGCTCACCACCAATGGGAGGTGGCCTGCTGTTTGAAACCCTAGCACCCAGCCAATCAACTGCTTACTGGCTGACTAGGATTTATTAATGGGAAGGGATCCTATTCACATGCAGTCCTTTTATACTTTGTCCCTTTGTCTTCAATACCCAGACAGCTTCCCCCCCCCCCCACTGCACCCGGTATTGGGCTCTTGTACAATTTGTTCTGGCTGCCAGGCCTTTGTGACCAGGCCCCTCAATTTCCCTGTGCAACTGCCATGTCCAGGATAACTCTTTATCTGCAAATTTGTGTGGGCAGGATTAGAATTCAGGAATTTTGTTTATGGCTACCAGCTGAAGAGATGGCAAACCAGTTTGATTTGCTACTGTACAAAGGGTTGGGCTAAGTCAGGTTATTTTTGGCCTAGTTTTTAAAAAGCGCTGTTATACTGTGTGTAAAACTACAGTTAATAAACAACTTTAATAAAAAGGTTTTACAATTTGAAATACTGGGTAAAACTTAGTGTAAAACAGACATTATCACTTTGTGAGGGGGGGGGGGGTTATTGCAAAAACCCCATTCTAAATACTGCCAAAGGCAGAATAGAACAAGACACACATGGCCTGCCCATTGTTTTACTTTGTACTCCTAAAATTGCTTTTTCTCACGCCCTAAACACTTTCTAATCTCTTTACTCCTGAAAGGCTCTTCTGTTCCTGGTGTTTATGACTCTCGGGATAGCAGATGGAGGATTAGATGCTTTAGTTTCACAACTGCTCAAACACTTTATTTTTTTATAAAGTTTGTCTTGTGATGTTTTATGCATTGTATACAAAATGTCACATCAAAAACTGATCCTACACTCTTCTCCCATTCGAAGTCTAATAAACTGCCAATAAATGTACTGCTGTGTAGTGGGTAGGGCTAATCACTTGTTTTATTTTTGCATACAGACCTAACATGCAGGCAACAGACAGGGTTACTTGCACCCCATGGATATTAGCATTGACAATAAATCTAGTTTACTCCAGTACAAATCAAATGGCACACTGACCAGTCCCTTCTCTCATATCTAGGTATGTGGTTAGACCCAAATCTAGCCTTTGACCCCCCCCCCCCTCCATCAAAAAACTCTAAAATTTAACCCAAACTAGGAGCCCTGTACAGAAACAAATCCTGCCTGAACCCCACAGTAAGAAAGCAAATTGTACAACAAATCCTTATGCCGGCTATTGATTAGGAGATGTAGTGTATGCGGCAGCCCTGCAAACGCACCTTCAGAAACTTACCAAATTGTAGCGCAAAGCTGCAGCATGAGTTATACAATGTAACTACATGACCCACCATTGTGACCTGTTAAGAGCTAAACTGTCTGTCGCTGGAGTCTAAAAGGTACCCTTCACCTTTCAAACCTGGTGTTTAAGAGCTTTTCTCGGAAGCTACCACCCTACCTGAATAGACTGCTTCCTCTAGCAGTTCCTTCATCCTATAACCTCCGATCCAGGACTTGCAATACCAGAGTACAAAAAGAGTGTCTCGATCCTCTTCCCACAGGGCACCACAATTATGGCATAACCTCCCAGACGCCATCAAATCTTCCCCAGTATTAAGTCACTCGCGCTCCCTATTGACATACCTCAATACAGAATGCACCTGTAAACATGTAACATAATGACTATATATTTTTTTTAACTTGCATTGTATTACAGAAATACAAAGTAACAACATTTTAATGTTCTTGAACCCAGGACGTACTTAAACGAGAGAAATCTCAATGTATCCTTCCTGGTAAAATCATTTAAACTTATCGGCAACCTTTTTGGACTGATTCTATAAATTGACATTTTTGAAAATCCATTTTAGACTGGGGTCAGACGAGCATAGTGTTCACGTCCGTGATTGCACCTAAAAGTACGTCCGTGATGGCATGAAAGAAAGTCCATTGGAGCCTGACACATGAAGTACGTCCACACTGAACTGCGGACGCACAACGGCCGCGGCCCACGGACGCAAGGCAGGCAAGAACGTACAACCACTAGAACGGCCGCACAAAGTGCTGCGTCTGCAACGTCTGCATAGCTTTGTGTGTGAGTGATGGAACGTGGTCAGATGGACTGCATTTATACGTCCAGCATTTTTCACGGACAAAATGGTTTTGCTTTAATTTATTTTCCCTCCTACATCCGTCAAAATATATAGGTCAGTGAAAAAAAACGGACTGTCTGGCCACTACTGCGTCTTCCGTACTAACGTGTGCACGGACGTACAGTCCGTAGAAATCACGCTCGTCTGACCCTAGCCTAAATACCATTTTACAATTGAGAAAAAGCACTTGCAAAATAACTTTGCCTTCTAGGGCACAGAAGGCAAACCTATAAAGACACACTAAGGTCAGACTAACGCAGTGATCATGTCCTTGTTGCCACACAGTTTAAGGTCTGTAGCATAGAATCATGATCAATAGACTCTCAGTATGTGCACGCATGTGGCAAACTTCTACCACGGATGCACAGAGTGTGCCACGTCTGAGGCGTTCTGTGCGATGTCAGATGCAGCACATTGTACAAAATGAATTTTCATATCCTTCCAAATTTATTTCCCATGGTTCCCTTTAGGGTTGCACCGATACCGATACTAGTATCGATATCGGTGCCGATACTGGGTACTGCAGGAGTACTTGGTACTCGTGCAGTACCCCTGATATTTTTTTCCGATACCGGAAGCCGGCATCCGAGGGGCTGGGGCGGCTGTCCGAATGCTCTATCGGCATTTGGACAGGCCCTGCAGCTGCTCTCCGCATTGTTTAATACTTACCTTCCTGGGTGCCGCCAAGAAAGTCTTCGCACGCGCGTGCTCCTTGGAAGGTCCCCAGCCGCGACCACGTGGGACCATGTGATTGCAGCTGGGGTCCTTCCAACAAGCGCACGCGCGGGAACTTTCCCGGCGTCGCTAAGGAAGGTAAGTATAAACAAAGTGAGGAGAGCAGCTGCAGGGCCAGTCCGAATGCCGATAGAGCATTCAGACAGGCCCTGCAGCTGCTCTCCGCTCATACTTGCATTCCTGAGTGACGCCGGGAAAGTTTCCACGCATGCGCTCGTTGGAAGGACCCCAGCTGCGATCACATGGTCCCACGTGGTTGCGGCTGGGGACCTTCCAAGGAGCGAGCGCGCACGAAGACTTTCCCGGCGTCTCTAAAGGAAGGTAAGTATGAGCAGAGGGGGGCATTATCCACGAGGTCTGTTCTTATTGGAAAGCATCACGTGACATAAGTATCGTACTCTGTCTTAAAGTGGTATCGGTGCATCCCTAGTTCCCTTTTCCTTCAACAAAAACAGATGGTGCGGTGTCTACGGTATCTTACGTCAGTATGTCTGTCCTTTATGCACGCAGCGTGTGCTCAGACTGCATTCGTCTGACTAGCTTTCTAGCAGTGACATTTACGCTAGAAAATATTTAGTTAAAGAATCTCAGCGCTGTCCCAGAGCTCCACAGGAATAAAAAAAACTTACACATGACACATTACTGTGGAGCTCTAGGATGTGCACATTGCTGTACAGCAATAAAACCCACAGTGCAGGATCATTGTTCACTTTAATTCTTTTAAAATTTACTCGACATGCTTGATCATTGGAAAAGCCATGCCCTGTGATCAAATCCGTCAATGGGTGCCAGGTTGTGGCACTCTGATGGGCTGCGGAGTGTCTACCTTGCCAGCACTGGAGAATTTCTCTTTATTGTTACTACTGACCTGTCACCCCCCCCCCGCATGTATGTGGCTGCATCAATGTTTAATTCACTTGCTGAACGCCATGTAATCTGGTTTCAGATTAATGTTATGTTGGATATCACCACCAGGTTTGGTTTTGTTTGACGGCACAATCAGACTGTGGGGTATTGCCAGTGATTTATCCGTACTGGGAGCTGGACTCCTGTGCCACCATCCCATCAGTCCAGAGCTGCCATCACTTCCGCTGTCAAGTTTTTATTTTTTTTATTCGATGAATCCATTACAAAAATAATTAGTTGCAGCCCTAATATCTGTCTAAATTTGTCAATGTTCCTTCATCCCATACATGTAACTCCTAATATAAATTAAAACCTGGACTTTTTTTTTATTCTGGGACTACCTAAAGTATGGTACTATGGGTTGCTACCGTGGCAAGAAAAAGTATGTGAAACCTTTGGTATTACGTGGAGTTTTGCATGAATTGGTCATAAAATGTGCTCTGTGTTGTATTTAAGCAGACTGTTTTTCAAATTGTCGTGACTTCGATGAAGATCAAACATTAGTTTGCATGTGTTTATTGAACATAACATGTAAACCTTCACAGTGCAGGGTGGAAAAAGTATTAACCCCCTAGCCTAATGACTTCTTCTCCAAGAGCTAATTGGAGCCAGGAGTGAGCCAACCTTGAGTCCAATCAGTGCAATATTATTGGATGTGTTGCTGAAAGCTGTCCTGCCCTTTAAAAACACATACCAGTTTTGGGTTTACTGGTTTCAAGAAGCACTGCCTGATGTGAACCATGCCTCGCAGAAAAGAGCTCTCAGAAGACCTACGATCAAGAATTGTTGACTTGCATGAAGCTGGAAAGGGTTACAAAAGTATCTCCAAGCCTTGATGTTCATGTGTCCACGGTAAGACAGACTGTCTACAAATGGAGAAAGTTCAGCACTGTTTCTATTCTTCCTAGGCGTGGTCCTCCTGTAAAGATGACTGCAAGAGCACAGCGCAGAATGCTTAATGAGGTAAAGAATCCTAGAGTGTCAGCTAAAGACTTACAGAAGTATCTGGCACATGCTAACATTTTTGACACCTACAATAAAGAACCTTAAACAAGAATGGAGTACACGGGAGGACACCACTGAGGAAGCCATTGCAGCACGTATGAAGTTTGCAAAAGAGCACCTGGATGTTCCACAGCACTACTGGCAAAATATTCTGTGGACAGATGAAATCAAAATTGAGGAGTTTGGAAAAAAAAAAAAAACACAACACTGGAGGAAAAAAAGGCACAGCACACCAACATCAAAACCTCATCCCCACTGTAAAACATGGCGGAGGGAGCATCATGGTTTGGGGCTGCTTTGCTGCCTCAGGGCCTGGACTGATTGTCATTGATTTAGAAAAATGAATTCCAGAGTTTATCAAGACGTTTTGCAGGAAAACGTAAGCCCATCTGTCTGCCAACTGAAGCTCCGCAGAGGATGGGTGATGCAACAGGACAATGACCCAAAGCATACAAGTAATTCAACAAAAGAATGGCTTCAACAAAACAAAATACGCCTTCTGGAGTGGCCCAGTCAGAGTCCTGACCTCAACCCGATTGAAATGCTGTGGCATGACCTTAAGAGAGCACTTCACACCAGACTTCCCAAGAATATTGCTACACTGAAAGTTTTGTGAAGAGTGGTCCAAAATTACTCGATCATTGTGCAGGTCTAATCTGCAACTACATGAAACGTTTGAGGTTATTGCTGCCAAAGGAGGGTCAACCAGTTAAGTCCAAAAGTTCACATACTTTTTCCACCCGGCACTGTGAATGTTTACATGTTCTGTTCAATAAACACATGAACACAATGTTTATTTTAAGCAGACTGTTTTTCAAATTGTTGACTTAGATGAAGATCAGAGCACATTTTATGACCAATTCATGCAAAACTCCACCTAATCCCAAAGGGTTCGTACTTTTTGTCACTACATCAAATTGCAGCTTCTTGAACACTTGTAGTACCCCCAAGCATGAGTCTAATGTGTTTTTTTTTTTGTCTTTATCTAGATGATGATGATGATGATGATGATGATGAGATTGATGTAGTAACTGTAGAGAAGAGAAAATCGTGCGGTGGAAGGCAGCCAGTCACAATCACTGTGAGGGCAGATCCACTGGATCCTACAACAAAGCTTTTTCACATCTCTATCCATCAGCAGCAGCATAACTATGCAGCCCGTCCTCCTGAGCAGAGTCCACTGTCTCCTCCACCCAGTCCTCCTGCAGAAGAGCCTGGGGAGGTGAGCTGTATGTCTGCTCAGCCATGCAGCCCCCCAACTCCCAGCTCCACACCTGGAAGCTCAGATGGAGAAGACTTTGCAAAACGAAAGAACCACAACTACATGGAACGTAAGCGAAGAAATGACCTACGTTCTCGTTTTATGGAGCTGCGGGAAAAGGTGCCAGGCCTGTCTCACTCATCCAAAACATCAAAGGTGGTGGTCTTGAGCAAAGCTACTGAATATCTGAAGGGCCTGATCACTGAGGAACAAAGACTTCTGAATGAGAAACTGAAGCTGCGGGCCCATCAAAAAAGGCTTAAGAGCAGACTGGCTAAACTGAAAGGACGTTAAGGCATGGGCAGAACTGCCTTGCACATTTGCACACTTCATTTTTCAGGGGGATGAGATTGACTTGTATGCACAAGTGAGACTACTTCAAAGACTCTATCGTAAGGAGTGACCTGTTTTCAGATGAATTATGGATTTCTGGTTCCATAGATGTCTTCCAACTACTGTATTGGCATAATCTGGACAGTCTGTATTTGCACAGTGTGGTTCCCAATTTCTTGGCCTTTTGTTGAATTTTGACTACTTATAAGCTTGGGCATTTCTTGCTCATAAAATGATCAAACACTGGCATAGGAGATGCGTTTTTTTTTTGTTTTTCTTTCTTGATCTATCCAGCTCATGTCTACCTTTTTTTTCCTTTTTGGATCTTTTTGCCAAAGCCTTGTTGGAACAGGTTTACACCAGAATAGACTTACAAGCTGTGATCTTTAACAAAAATCAATGCAATAAATTGTGATACTTATCGCTTTAAACTTTCGCTTCCAGAACACCTACTGGAAAATCTCAATTGAGGATGGTTACAGATGATAGTAACGTTTAATGCTGGTGGGTTTTTCACCTCCCATGGAGATAATGTAAATGGTTTTCTATATTCAAGTATTGTCTTGTGGATGGAATACGGGGATAATTTGAGAATCACTCTATACCTCACTCTTGTCACTTTACACATGTTTGGGTGTTTCGTTCTTTTGTTTCTGACCCTGCTGCTGATTGCTGGAGTTTTGTACTGAGAAGTTTTATATTGTATTTTTGTACACTTTGGTGTTTTCATTTGTGAAGTTTATTAAAAATTTCTTAACTACTTTAAGGAGTTAATTTATTGGGAGGGGTAGGTACCTCGTTTTGGAAGAACTCCAGTAATGAAGGTATGCCTTTTTGTAAAGACTTTTTTTTTTCTCTTCAGTATTTTCCTCAGACTTGCAGGGCTGGTCTTGCCTCCAAACTAAGCCGTGGGGGTGGCTTTGTCATCTGACTTTTCCAATAAAGGGAAAGCTTCAGGCTTCTGTAGCTCTAGGCTAAAACAGGGTGGTAATCACCAATCCCCCTTACAGGCAATGAGTTTGCTAACACTACCATCTGTAGTAGATGCTGTCTTGCCTTTCTATTACAAACTGAAAAGGCGTTCTTTACCACTGTTTGCAGTTAAAGGTCCAGGATGTTTAACTCCTATGTTGGCTCTGCTCATAAACAGTAACTCTGTTTATGGAATCGTAGGATTTGCATCTATTTGAAGCCTTTAAAAACTAATCTGATCTAACTTCCATTTAACGCCGCAGGGTGTTCCATGCCGTCCTGCATTTGGCGGGCTTTAACGCCGCAGGATGGCATGGAATGTCCTCGGCGTTAGGAGCCCAGCCGGAGGATATACCTACCTCCCCGGCGGCTCCCACGCAGATCTGGCTTGAAGCCTGATCTGCGTCTTTTCTAGCCTCCTGGCACGATGACGTCAGTTTCAGGCGCCCCCTGCCGGAGCATGGGGAAGCACCTGGAGGGATCCTTCGGATCCCTCTAAGACTGTGGCCAGGGTCGCTGGAATGATCACAGCCTGACCTTTCCAGCGATGGTATGGGGGTTAAAGTTGCCAGGTCGCGACCGGGCACTAATTTGTGCCTGGTGGGGGCCACCATCTTAAATGGCAGCCTCCACCTCTGGGTCCCCCCCCCCGCGATGCACGATGATATCAGTTAACTGGGGAAGCCCCTAGCTGCAAGGAAATCCCTTGCAGGAGATAGGGGGGTTCAATCTCCTGATCGGTGGCAGCTAGGGGGTCATGCCTGATATCAATGGAAAGGTCTGAGCATGACCTTTCCAACAATATGACAATGAAAAAAGTAAAGTGTTTAAAAAATAAAAAACAAAATAACTTTCTGATGCAGCATTATTCATATTTCAATTATAATGTGAACCAATGATGCTTCACCAATGATTTTTTTTTTTTTTTGGGGGTTTAGCTAAAATCACGTAATTTCTCTTCCCCCAAAAAATGGGTTCCCAAGTCTACGCCATAGAATATAGCCGCAAAGGATCAGATAGTAAAATGCGAAAAGAAAAAAAAAAAAAAACTTTACACACTGGATGATTGAAAATTCACATTTTTTGTTATAGCATTCTGGCAGGACATGACCTTTTATATATTATTAATCTGCCGGAAAGAACGATATGTGGTATAATACGTGACTTAAAACCGCGTTTAAACATGAGCAAAAACTTAAGCAAACTTCACTTCCGAAAGAGCGCCAAAGTTGTAAAATTACTCCCGGCCTTAAGGAGTAAAAGGAACCCTCAAGTGTGTGGTTAAAAAATTCTGTGCTCTCAAATAGGGCAGAGGCTGCAGATGTAAACCTGAGGTTCCTTCATGCCCCTTCTAAATGTTGACCAGTTTTACAGTTACTGCTCCCAGGTGTTATATTCCATATCCATGAACTATTATTTTTTTATTTTTTTTATAAATCTAGATGCAGTGATACTTTAAAGTACTCCCCAATACAGAGTACCGATACTTCGATTATGTCATGTGAACGCTTTCCAATAACAGACCTCCTATAAAAATGCCCCCAGGTCTCACATGGCGATTTGCCCCCAGGTCTCACATGGTGATTTGCCCCCAGGTCTCACATGGTGATTTGCCCCCAGGTCTCACATGGCGATTTGCCCCCAGGTCTCACATGGCGATTTGCCCCCAGGTCTCACATGGCGATTTGCCCCCAGGTCTCACATGGCGATTTGCCCCCAGGTCTCACATGGCGATTTGCCCCCAGGTCTCACATGGCGATTTGCCCCCAGGTCTCACATGGCGATTTGCCCCCAGGTCTCACATGGCGATTTGCCCCCAGGTCTCACATGGCGATTTGCCCCCAGGTCTCACATGGCGATTTGCCCCCAGGTCTCACATGGCGATTTGCCCCCAGGTCTCACATGGCGATTTGCCCCCAGGTCTCACATGGCGATTTGCCCCCAGGTCTCACATGGCGATTTGCCCCCAGGTCTCACATGGCGATTGCCCCCAGGTCTCACATGGCGATTTGCCCCCAGGTCTCACATGGCGATTTGCCCCCAGGTCTCACATGGCGATTTGCCCCCAGGTCTCACATGGCGATTTGCCCCCAGGTCTCACATGGCGATTTGCCCCCAGGTCTCACATGGCGATTTGCCCCCAGGTCTCACATGGCGATTTGCCCCCAGGTCTCACATGGCGATTTGCCCCCAGGTCTCACATGGCGATTTGCCCCCAGGTCTCACATGGCGATTTGCCCCCAGGTCTCACATGGCGATTTGCCCCCAGGTCTCACATGGCGATTTGCCCCCAGGTCTCACATGGCGATTTGCCCCCAGGTCTCACATGGCGATTTGCCCCCAGGTCTCACATGGCGATTTGCCCCCAGGTCTCACATGGCGATTTGCCCCCAGGTCTCACATGGCGATTTCGAATGCTGGGGAAGCTGGCGTGTGCATGAAAAGCACTCTGCCAGCGTTCCCCTCTGGCGGGCTGCAATACTCCTTCTGAAGGTCCAGTCACACGGCTGTGGCATGATCACATGGCCACCGGGTACCTCCGCTGCCTCCAGCAGAGAGGCAGCGTCAAAGCGCCCAGTGGCTATGTGATCGTGCCACAGCTGTGCAACCGGACCGTCGGAAGGGGTGAGTATTGCAGCCTGCCAGAGGAACGCTGGCTGAGTGCTTTTCATGCATGCGGCCAGCTTCCCCAGCCCCACAGATACCGGTAAGCCGGCCCAGCGCTGGCTTCCGGTATCGGGCCGGATCAGTGCATCCCTATTTAAATCCAAAACTGGAAGGCCAGTGGTCCTTGTACATGGCCTATCTCTGCTGGGTCTCCCTACACAACCAACAGTAAACATGACTGTATACTGCTAGAACTTTATCAAACCGGTAACATCCACTTTTTTTTTTACCACTTAAGCATGAAGGATGTGAGTGGAGCATCCTCCACTTATGTCTTCACTGCTCCAGCGCTGGGCCTTGGCTGACATGTTTAGGCAATTGCTGTGGGACAGCCTTGCCATTGCGCAATGACAAAGTGAAGCCCCCCCCCCCGATCTGTTACACATGTCCAATGGTGTTACTAGAAAAGCTACTGCACTAACCCGCGCTCCCCCCCCCCCCCCGGTGATGGCATAGGGGGTTATTCAGAGAAAGGTGAAACTCTGGAGAATTAAATTCTAGGTCAAAATAGTCATGTTGGAAAGGGATAAATGGGAGAATTTCTGGTTTGGCTACTGACCAAGAATTTTCACTTCTCAGTGTGCTCACATTTCACCTGTCTCTGAATAACCCTGATAGTGTTACTATTCTACTGTATGGAAAGAACGGGGTACTTTGGACTCCTGTATTGACATTGTTTACAGACAACTTTGGCATCATTGGAAAGTCCAGACTTGTGGTCTGACATCTGTTGGCAAACAAAATCACCCCCCCCCCCCTTGCTGGGGGGGGAAAAAACCCTTGCAGTCCTCCTGTTTCCAACCCCAACCCTTCTAGCTTGAGTTCCTATGGGAATAGGGCCCTCATCTCCTCCTGTACGGTTTGTCTAATGTTGTTCAGTGTATTGTAACCTGGTCTATACTGTGCCTATTGTACAGAGCTGCGGAATATGCTGGCGCTTTATAAAGATAATATGCTACTGTCCTTGCCTCATTTTTGGCAGATTTAATGTGGAGGTTATGCCCTTTTTTTCTCTATACAGATTACTGTAACAAGGTTTGGATAGTCATTCTAGGACAGGGCTCAAAATTTCCACTCTCCTAGCATTTGGCAAGTGGAAATTGAGGGAGAGTGGAAATGCACAAGCAGGCATCACAAATTTATTTTGTGCTGCATATTCCGGCAGTACCACGGTGCAGCGCCCCCCCCCCCCCCCCCCCGCTGCACTGTGGGCTGTCTAACCTGACCCAGCTTGTCTGTCACTGGAAGAGGGGGTGGAGAGGAGCTTCCCCACCTCCTCACTTTGCTCAAACTGGGGTCTGATGTCTGGGCATTGTTTTTTACAACTTTTATTACACACACTTTTAAAAAGTTTTAGAAGTAATATGTTCTAGGACACTAAAACAAATTGAAACATTGTTTTCTGAGAAAAAGGCAGTAACAACTGGGAAAACTACCCTGTCACGTGGCTGGTCGTCTGTTCAGGAAGCTGTCCGTTTCTCCTTCCCCCCCCCCCCCCTTCACTTTTTATATGGTCATGAGTGGTATTCTTAGCAAGACTAGATTCTGACCTTTTTCAAATGATCTCCCTTGACCTTGTGTGGTGTAAAAATCAGGTGCAGGGTTCTAAAGTGTCCCCTGCGACTGTTTAGGTTTTCAATGAACTGCTTAACACCTTGTACCATCACCTTCAAACTTGCTGGAAATGTGTTTAGTGCAGTGTCCTTGTTCACAGAATTGAAAAGTTAACTTTTGGCCATGGCTGTATTGAGTGACATTTTTAATGATGGCAATTTGCATATACTCATGTTATGAAGAGATTAAATGCAAAGTTTGTCTTTGAGAACAAGTTCATTTTCATGGCAAACCGTTTCCACTGCATTTCAGCCCTGACAAGTTTAGTGATTGTTTCGTTAACCCCATTGATACAGGGGACATCCTTGTTGCAGGCAACATCCCCTGCACATCAGGTCTCTGTTCCCTCACCTTTTTGGCCAGGGTCCTGTGGTGGTCTAACTCTGTCACACATGTCATCTGGCCAGGCATGATGTCAGCAGATGGGCACCTGAAGGAGAGGTCCAAATGGGGACCCCTCACCATCACAAAGTACCTGGTCAAGAAAGGCATCAAAGGTCAGTCTGACCTTTCCAATGATGCCTCAACACTTTATCACAGCCTGGTACCTGGAGGTCAGCCCCACCTCCGGTGCCACCTCTACAGACATAATCTCACAAGAGCGCAATGTCAGGGAATTAACTGCTAGCTGCCCTGGGATTTTCTATGGTATGTCCCGATCAGTGGCAGAGGGTCATGGTTGGGATCATTGGAAAGGCCAAAGTGTGTGTGGGGGGCAGGGAAGAATAATGCAGCACTAGTGTTCACTTCTATCTTCTCAAATCTACAAAAACTGGTTTCCATTTTGAATTGAACAAGCGAACCCCATAGAATCTATAATCGCAAAGGCTTGGCTATTTCATACACTGTAGACTTCAATTTTCATTAGATTTTTTTTTTTTTATGTACAGGGCATGTCCTGACCAGAATTCAGCACCACGACCCCCCCCCCCTTGAGTGCCTGAAAGTCAGATGGGTGTCTGATTTTTTTTATTTTTTTTTGACCCCAGATCTGGAGCACGTACAGTGAAGAGGCATCGCTGGAAGGGCCAATATGACCTTTCTCGCAATGCCAGTCTTTGTCAGCCAAGCCTCCAGGGCCTCCCCCGCCCACTGACATCATTACGCCATTGGCACAGTGATGTTAATTGGCATTTAACCCCCCCCCCCCCCATTTCCCAATTGGTAGCTAGAGGGTCATGTTTGGTATCAGTGGAAGGGCCAGAGCATAGCTTGCCAATGATGCCAAACAAGTCCAGGTTTAAATTAAAAAAAAAAAGCTACAAAACACTATCTGGAACATAAACATGATGAGCACAGGTGAAATGGCTCCACAGTGAAGGATAAAAAGCAAAAAAAACCATTGGCAATTTCTAAGCTCAGCACAAAATATAGAAACCATTTAAAGAACCTGGCTAAAGGGGGGGGGGGGGTGTGTGTCAAAGTTCATAAAGGTTCCCCCCCATAAGATGTACAATATGAAAATGGTATCTTTAGACCATTTAATGGTGAGAAAAAAACACTGGTACAGTAGATGAGAATTAGAGAAACACAGCACAGAAATGTAAACTGCAGTGGGTACTTTCAGACAATGTTAAAACAGCCTGGTCACTATGGGGTTAATAGATTCATCAGATAAGTAAACAATTGTATTTTTTATTAACAGAACAGGATTTAAAAATCCCTTGTACCTTTTCCGACTTTTGTCTGTACATTAAGCAGATTTTGTATTCGTGTGCACCCATGCTTACTGGCACCCGTTGCAGTGTTGATGCAACTCGGCCGGTAACACACTTAAGCACGCGCAACAAGTGTCCGTTATAAAAGCCTCCCCATCAATGTGCTAGGACGTGCCTTGATGGGGCTGCAAAGCACGATCCTGCTATGGAGGATTGCGCTCTACAGCGCTTGAGTGCGCTCAGGGAGGTGGCCAGATGGGTGTCCGCTCAGACGTTCCTTCCACTCTCCAGTGATGCTCATCGGACCCTAGCCTTAACTTGCTTACTTTTTGCACATAATGTACACAAGTGCCTGGTCAAAGTGATGGATTGAGCATGCGCAGCTCTAACCCATGTCTTTTCTTCTCGTACTAATGCTGCTACCTGTGCTGAGAAAGGCTGATGTCAGCATGGTCCTTTAAACCTTCTCTTTCCCCCCCCCCCTCCTTTATACTCTCCTCTCTGGCCCGGGGTTCCAAGTTGGTCTGACACTCTTTAAAAATGCTCATTTCTGACACGTTTTCCCTCTATGTAAGATTCCAAACATACACAATCCATTTATGTCCGATATATATTTCTACTCCATATAGGTCACTGGGAATTCCATTTTTGACCTTACTTGTAACATTTGCTCCCCACACTGCCTAATGTTGACATTTCCAGGAAAACCTGGCTCTAGCTATAGCCTTTTCAGTACACTCACTGACCACTGGGACCCAGGGCTAGAGAGCCCCCAATGTAACGGATTCTGTCGTGCCTAAATACAAGTCGGGTTTATTTGACAGGGAATTACTTTTTTTACATAAGGGAGCAATTCCCTGTCAATTCCCCTCCAAATGTTTCACTGTTCCTCATGTGACAGGGCAGGGGAAAACTCAGGTCAGAGTGGAGGGCTTTCTCCTCAAGTCAGCATGACACCATCACTGTTGTGGGCCAGTTTTCCATAGACAAGCCCTCAAAGGGCAACATGGCAGCGTTGCCAGTGGACCAGGAGAGGTACAAACCATGATATCTATTCACTAAACAAGACATGGCTTGATCTTTATGACCAGTACCAAATCCACCCCTGATTGGATATCGCAAAGTGTATCTATACTGCCCATGTGCACTTAACTCAGGATTCAAAACGAGCAGTCACGGCTAGCCTTAAGTCAGACATTGTTCAATGCTGATGGATAGGTTGGTGCTTCAATCTACACAACACTGAGACAAGCTAAAATCTGACAAACCAAAACAGGAGTAATTAAAGTTGCTAGTCTCCTGGGAAATGTAAATCTAGATAGAATACAGAAACAGATGGCAATAGTTGGGTAAGTGGACTTTATGAATAGGGTGGTAGGATTCCTTGTACAGAAATGTCTTTACGGAGCATTTGAAGGAAAGCCGTGTCACTTTCACAATCAAAGGATCACCTCAGTTTGTTACTGGTCTACTTGTATATGGTTTTAAACTAGCAGAGTGCACACAAAAAAAAAGCATCTGCTTCAACTTCTCCAGACTGGTTTCTGTAATGCTCCTCAGCATGGGGCTCACAAGATAAGCTAAACTGAGCATTGCAGGAGAAATTTCTAGCTTCCGGATTGAAACTTCCTCGTTTAGACCTCTAAATCACACCAAATGCCGGAACTTCATATGTGAAGAGACTAGCTTTGCCTTGATTAATAGGAACCTCCAAGCAAGAGTTTATACATCCTATGAAACTAAAATAAAGCAAGATGGTCTTCTCCTGTCTGATACATGGAAGCTTGCGGGGCTTTGCAAAAACTGTCTAACAGGGTTATTCAGAGAAAAAAGGTGAAAACCAGGAGAACTGGCAGAGAATCTAGACCAAATAGCCGATTTGGAAAGTGAGATAAATGGGAGAATTTTTCGGGTTTGGCCATTTTGACCTAGAATTTTCACTTCTCCTGGTTTTCACATAACCCTGTAAGGTCACCGGTGCTGCAGTGCCAAACTCCCTATTGCTTCTCAAAACTAAACAGCAAATGCAGAAGCTTCGCAGCAAAGCTTCTCTTTCTATTTAGTTTTTAGCGTTGAGAGATAACAGCGTTACCAGCAGGCAATGCAATACCAGAGATTTTAGCTGGTACTTGCAACGTCTCCAAACAACAGAGCTTTGTGGATAAACCCTAAGGCTAAGGTCAGACGAAAGCATTTTTAACGTGCGTTTAACCGCACGAAATCACGGCCGTGCTAGCAGCAAATGACGTCCAATGCGGGGCTGCATACGAAGAACGGCCGCACGAAAGTTCGTCCGCGCAACGCATTTTTTCTAGAACGTCAAACCGCTACTACTGACATACAGAGTGCGCTGCGTCCGCATAGCGGCGTGATTGGGAGACGTCAGACGCTGCACACGTCCGGCCAACATAACGTCCAGACGCAAAAAGGGTTTTATTGATGATCCGTACAAAATCACGGACGAAAATGCGCATCGTATGACCGCTATCGCGTATTCCGTGAAAAAATACGTCCATTCGTTCGAACGCACTTTTTCACGGACAACGTGAAAAATGCATTAGATGAACGCAGTCTGAGCGCACTCTGTGTGCGTGCATAATGGACGGACGTACTGACGGAAGATACTGTAGACCCCACACGGTCCGTTTCTTTGACGGATGTAGAACAAAAAAAAAGGAAATATGGGAATCAAAATTAATTAAAATACAGGTAGTCAGTCCATAAAAACCTGAGCATCAACGTTATAGACGTTGCAAATGCCCTGCATCTGACGTCGCAGCATAACGCACACCGGCCACTACGCAGACGTGGTGCACTCTGTGCCTAAATTGCATCTGTTGCCATCTACGTGGTGCGTGCGCACTTCGGTACGCACGTACTTCATGTGTGGGTCTCTATTGATCATTGTACTATGCTACGACAGATGTTAAACTATGTGGCAACATGGACGGGATGACTGCGTTTGTCTGACGCTTGCTTTAGGCTGGAGTCACACGACCGTGGAGGGAACGTCTCAGAACGGAACCTTGCTTGTGATCACCTCACCGAGTACACTCAGCCCTACAAAGCGCACTTCCTATGGGAATCACGCTTTGTAGACCCGTCCAACGTTCGTTGTAGTGCTTCGACGGGGAGAATATCAGCACGCTTTTTGTTCCATATTATACTAGTACGCACGTTGCACTGTGTGGCCGTCCCAGTCAAGCAGTCATAACATTGCGACGGACGCTGGGAGGAGGGTGTCAGTACGAACACACTCAGTGCGCTTGTGTGACCCCGGCCTTAGGGGTTTTTAATCCATTATTTGGTACTAGACTTGCGCAGATGATAAAATTTGAAACAATCTCTGTGATTGCAGCTTCTGTTATGTTATAATATTGTTATGTTGAAAAATGCTGATAATTAGGAGCTTCATAAGATCATGGGAAACGGTACTTTTGTCAGTGGAAGACCTGCATTCAATTGGAGCACTGGTTTTAACAAAGACAGGAGGTATACAACATAGAGCACAGAAGGGAGGCAACAATCATATTGTAAGTGATCGAATTAAACATCTCTGGCCTTAAAGGGACATTTTAGTAGTTTTCAATTATACCCTAAAAGGGGTCATCCACAACGTCATTGTTCACCGTTGTTGCAAACAATGGTATAACTCACTGTTTATGAAACTACGGAGAACGTCATTAGGCAAAGTTCCTGCAAACAACAACAGTACTAACATTATTTTTTATGTAAAATGAGTACAGTTATTCTCCAATTATCGTTTATTGCATCGCTGGTGTATAAACTATAGGTGATTTGAAAGTAACAGACTCGACTGAACTCCAATAGAAACAACAGTAAAAACAATGCAAGAGAACATCACCAGAAACATTTGTGAAAAGTACGCTAAATAACTTTGGCATCTACATGGAGTTGCAGTTCGATAAATAGTGAATTAACCGTAGTTGCCCGAAGCTAATCCACCGTTCTTGCATTGAAAGAAAAGGGGGTTATTCACTAACCACCTAAGAATATTCAATCTTCTACTAATTGCATCATTATTCTCTATACATGGGAAATGGCTTGCCCTATAATTACATTTCTTTAGATGATTTTTTTTTTTTTTTTAAATCATGCAGTTGATGAATCTTTTTGTATTCCGGTCTCTTCATTCCTGATAGCATCAGAAAATCAAAGATACTGCTGGGAAGAAGGGATATATGGAACAGAAAGTGGAGTCTGCAGTATGCTTAGAACAGGGCGCCAGTAACCCAGGCCCTCCAAATGTTTTGGAACTTTATCTCCAGTGAAGCTCAGCCACTCAATAGGTTGGTTAAGAATCATGGGAAATGTAGCTCCAAACCATCTGGAAGGCGTGGTTGCTGACCCTTGCCTTAGCGAGACAGCAACTATGGCCATGTAATGTAATTTCAGAGGTCAAGATTCGCCGGGTGTCAAACCCTTCCCTTAAAGCTGTCAATCATATGGTGCTGATCAGATTTTGGGGGTTTTAGGTCAGACATGTACAGCTCAGTGCAATCTAGTGGGTTTTATAGTGACTCTGATAAGTATTTCTTTTTGGAACGTGATTATTTCAGGACCGAGTTATACAGTATATAGCCATCAAAATAACAAAATAGGTGGGTGTGCAACATAAAAGGATCTTGGTTAGAAAATGTCATTCTGTATTTTCAGGCAGTACCGACAGGGATGAAAAAGCTCCCATCAAAGAATGAACAGACAAAAGAGGCGTGTGCTAATAGGCCTTCTACATTGGTCTTAAAATTACAAAAGACCGAGCATTCCAGTTTGGTACAGTTTTAAAGATTTTAAAAACACCTCAATTTAGGAAGAAATGGAGATTTGCTTATAAAATATGTTCATACATTGCATCAACATCAATGTACACCATGGTGGCAGGTCCTATCCTTTCTAAACTCTGCTTTTATTTAAACCTTGAGGTCTGGTGTGAGTAAATATGTACTGTTCTGGGACGTTACACTTCACTCTTACACCCATCAATGTAATTATAAAGTGCATTTGCACTGCATGAGCTCACATTGTAAAATTGCTCTGTCATTAGCTGGGGGCATGAGCAATCAGTTGCAGCATTGCAGCTGCTCTCCACTTAGGCAGCAGTTCCATTTTTGTGATCTAATGAATGGAGTAATTGATGCGGGCTGACCTGAATATTTCATATACAGCCCCTACTATCACAGCTTTATTGAAAAGGTATAGCTCCCATTGAAATCAGTGGAAGCATGATGATTGAATCACTTTTTGGTTATGATAGAGCTCACTTCATTAGTTGTGAGGTCTTATGGATCTACAATAAATAAATAACATGGCAGCAGTTTCATCAGACTGGATTATCAGATCTTCTGAATGAGGCACACTGGCTGCTATAACTGTACTGAAAGAGTTAATTAAAATCTTCTGTGATTGTTGTGCATTGTGATTCTACCCAAATCAAACATATGCCCACCCTGTATGCACATGCCATATCTGGAAGCCTAGTTCAGATGCAATATTGCTTCAAGGGCTATTGCTGCCACAATCTCTGCAGCAATACAAAATAATCTTTGTGAGAAGTCACTGAAAACAGATAAGAATAAGGCTATTCAACTAGGATAATCACAGGTCTTTATAAACTGCCAGGCATGCCGCAGTATACATATTTTAATGGGGTAATCAATAAAGTTAAGGATACCTGGCCCCTATATTTCTCAGAGTGACTTGGCCTGAAACTAGCACTGTTAAACAAGCTGCCAAAAGGGGTGTCTGTGTGCAGGCATGTACTGGCCATCGGGAGATTCCAGAGGGGCCGATGGGTCAGTGGGCCGGCTGAGCCTGGGGGTGCTTTTTAAAAAAAAATTAGTCCAGCACTTAGTATAACCAGGACTGGATAACACTAGTGTGGAATGTCAGCACTTGTTTCAAAGGTCTGAAGGATTTCTGCATTGCAGGGGTGGGTTAGGGGGGCTTCCTTGGACACCCACACATGGATTCTGGAGCTGGCTATGGCTTTATTGTGTGTAAAGGATGAGTGGAATCCACAGAAACTGCGAGGATTCCGCTCCACATTTTACTTACAGCTTCTCCTTCCAGTGACTAGTGGCTTCAGAGTTTGAAGTCAGCAGCAGCTGGAGCACATGTTGCTACAAACCTCTAATGCCTTTGCTGTGACCAGGAGCCATCCCCAAAATGTGAAAATACGTAAGATATTGACTAAACATGCCAAGTGAGGGTGAATCCCACCCTTATGTCTTATACCTCGGCACTGATGCATCTCACAGCCAGACATGCAGGGAGCCGTAAATCTGACAGATCCTCTGATCTGACAGTCCCTCGCCCCTGCTCCCTTTCTATAGCTTATTAAGCCAGAGCTCAGTGTGGCAGTGCTGTGCTTTCTCTATAGGAGCACTCAAGGGGTTAATTATCACAGGAGTCTGCAGAGCTCAGGAAAGTATTTGCTAATCAGCCATAGCCATGTAGCAGGGAGACATGTCCAAATTCTAGGTCAAAATAGCCAAACCAGAAAAATTCTCCCATTGATCTCACTTTCCAAATTGGCTATTTGGTCTAGATTGTTCATTCTCCAGGCTATTCAAGGTTTTCACCTATCTCTGAATAACCCTGTATGTCAAAGTTCTGAGCCCCTTCTTAGAAGTGTACCCGAATTACATTTTATTAAAGCATATTTTAATATTTATCAAATTATTTTATAAAAAATAAATCCTATAAAATTAGAATATTGACTAAATTATGTATATTTATTTTAATAATCCTAATTACATTTACATGAATATATAATTCATATTAAAATACAATTTATTTTAATAATCCATAATTTTTTAATTGTATTGCTGTGGAGCTCTGTGATACGCTCATACACACTGTACATTACTGTGGATTTTATTGTTGTGCCACTCGGTGATTTTTCCACTAGTGGATATTTACTGCTCTAATACTACTTACATGTTCTCTGGTGACATAACCGTGTCCCTTGAATTTACAACTTGTAAACATTGAATAGATTTCTCATCTACGGCATCCCTTTCTTTTGTTTCTTTGTTCTGACTTTTCCCTTGTTCCTACGCCAGACACAAGCACATACACACACTCACTTTGCCAACTTGTTTCCCAGGCAACAGTCACTGTGGACCAACAGAGATAGTCCTGGTTGCTATTGGACAATTGTTGGCTTTTTTGTTTCTATGGCATCAGCTTCATCTCTTGTTGCTATGAGAAACTGAGCTGACAGTGGACCCGTTACCACGCTGCTACCAAGGGAACAGCCTCCGTCTGCTGGGAAAAAAACGCTGGTTAGGATATCCCTGTTGCTATGGGAAGAAAAGGATAAAGAAGGCTGAGTGTATGTATTGACATTTCATTCTAAGATCGTGGTTATTTTCTACAGTTTGATGAGTGGCATTTTTAAAGGTTTCTTAAACATGATATTTGTCTATGCTACTCAAATTTTATTTGCACCTGGATATGGGTTATATTTCATTCCTGGATGCACTCATAAGCTAAATTGTAGATTTTATAAACAGACATTCTACCGCTGCAAAAACTAGCAGAGTCACCCCCCCCCCCCCCCAAACTTAGATTTAGCCATTGGGCTTAGTTTAATATAAAATAAATAAATATATTTTTTTTTAAAATAAAATATACTTAAATATAAAGCCATCTTCATTTATCACATTAGGAATCTGTATGAACTCTACTGTAGTGGTAACAATAAATGTCATTAGTACCGAATGGGTTAATCTAAGCAATGTGATACCACATTGCACAAAATATGATAAATGTTGTAGAATGCCTCTTTATGGGCACTAATTCTAGGAGCATGATGATTATCCTGAATATTTCATATTGACACGTTGAGTTAAAAGAAGAAAAAAGGAATGAAACAAGTTAAGTATCTCTAAACCAACGAACTCTGTAAAGTTCAGTTAGAGATCGGTCTGCTATACTGACCCCATATTGAGCGTTAAATAACAACAACAAAAAAAGGTCTGGCTTCTCGGTCCGGATCTAAACCCATGGCACCCTATTTCAACTGAGTCGTTGTGCTTAACAAGCTCTGGTCTATCCCAGCCGAGCCCTCAAAATTCCAATGTGGATCGGCTGCTCTAGCTGCCTACTGTAAATGAACAATCCCTATTCCTTGTATAGTAAGTGCTAATATACATGGCAGCTGGAGAAGGACCTTGGAACCTCTGGTTGATCGTTATTTTCACAGCTGGAAAGAAACAAAATAAATAACACCAGTTTCTTGAAGCCGATAAATGAAAACAAACAAACACACACACACACAGTCTCAAGGGGAGGAGCATGGTGCATACTGCTGCCTACTCTCTCCAACAGCAAAAATACGTTGAACAAAAAGATCTCACTTCCCAGTGTCCTACTGACCCTGCTTGAAATGGACACTCTGCACACCCTGGCCCCTTTATCTTTTTAAAAGGGGTCAGGCTGTCTACCATGCTCCCTCTCCCCACCACGTTTTGTACGTGTCACCAGGCAGCCAGGATTTTCAATTTCCTGGCTGTTGGTCACCGACGATGTCCGTACGCTCCCTGTGTGCTGGCATCACCCTCTCTCAGACCACTGGCAGTAGCCAAGTTCTGCAGAGAGGCAATCGATGGATCAATTCTAAGCATGCATACGCAGCTCTAAGGCTGGCGTCAGACTAGCGTATTTGAAGAGCAGAAGGAACGTCCGTGAGAGTGGACATACTTCCACTCAATGCCCGTCTGGCCACCTCGCTGAGCGCACCAAGTGCGCTCAGCGAGGTGGCTAGACAGTCATTGAGTGGAAGGGACGTCCACGCTCACGGACGTTCTGCAGGGCTCGATCCTCCTAATGGAGGATCGTGCTTTGCAGCTTAGTCAACGCACGTCCTAGCGCTTTGACGGAGAGGGCTGATGCACGGACGAAGTACGGCCACTGTTGCACACGCAATTTGTGTGGCTGGCCCCGTCGCAGCTTCTCAATGCTGCGACGGACGTCAGAAGGCACATCAGTACTGGCGCACATAGTGTGCTCGTCTGACACCAGCCTTATCCATCGTTCTGTGCAGGTGCTATGGAACTTGCTGGTGTGCCTTGATAATTTCTTACCAATCGTCAGTCTGCTGCCAGAGGAAAAGGTTGAGTCACTGTTCTAGACAATTCTAAGGTGCACATGGAGGCAAGAGTGAAGGGCCCACAACATAAAATCAATATAACCTACTAGAGCAGATTTTGCCTAGTCTGGAACTGGAGCCACAGTCTCTACTGCAGTAGTTAATCCAATTGAGGATTTGTGGGGAGATTGGAACGAATATCCACCATATTATTATTTAGTTACCGACCTCATATTTATATTTTCACACATTATGTTGTTGATACAAACATGTGTATGACTTAAAGGAACACTCTAGGCTAAAAATCCCCCCCTTTTTTAGCATTAAAATATACCTATTCCCTACCTAGTTATTGAATATATGAATAATATATATATAATTTTTTTACTGTAATACCCTAAAAACCACAAGTTTCCAACGCGTTTTTTTTATACTCACCTCCCTCCTCTTCCGCTCCCGTCCTGAAAATCTTTAACTTGGCTAATGGTTTACGTGAGAAGCCCGCATGCGCGCCTCTCACATAAGCCAGCCAATCAGCAGGCTTCCTCTTCTTCTTTGATTAGTGTTACGCTCAAGAGGATGCGCACAACACTAATCAGCCGCTGCCGCGGTGAGTTGGAGACGTCATCGCGCTGAAAGCGCAATGAGGTCTCCTATTCGGCAATAGTCAGCAGAAGCGGGAAATATGAATCCCGCTCTGCTGACTGACAGCTGGGAGGGTGGAGTAAAGTTCTCCGCGTCTCTCAGCTGTTTTAGCCGATCGGCTGAGTGGAGGGAGGGGGGGAAAGACAAGGGCATACTCAGGGCATCATGACCACCTGAAAAAGCTTAGGTGGTCATGTTGCCTAGAGTATCCCTTTAAGTCAGGGTTCAGCAACTGTGGCCATCCCATCCATAGGTTTTGGAACTACATTTCCCATTGAGGCTGTATTAAGGAGTACCTGAGCATCATAGGACATGTAGATTCAAAACATTAGGAGTGCCAAGGTTGCTGATCCTGGTGTTCATTCATTTGATTGAACCTGTGGTAACTCGAAACCCATTTCAGTTCCAGTACACTCACTGCCGGTGACATGAATTCAGCTGTTCGGCTTCCAAGCTACACAATGCGCATGTGTGTGCTAATTCACACTGACACATAACCGCTGATGTGTCCACTGTAGAATGTGTGATGTAGTGCACACATGTGCATCATGTGGCTTTAGAGCTGAACAGCTAACACCAACGCTAAGTGAAAACGATTCAAGGAAAGTGATTTATTAGGAGTATCATTTCATTATTTTATGTCAGAATGTTAGTGACACTAATGAGTAGCAACCCTTAGGACGGGGTCAGACGAGAGCACTATGTGCGCCCTTACGGACGTGCCGCCCGGCGTTCGTCGCAGCGAGTTGGCCAGAGGGGTGTCAGAGTGGAAGGAACATCCACTCTCACGGACGTTCCTTCCGCTCTGCAAAACGCTCGTCTGACCCCGGACTAATCTGGAATTTGTTGTTTCCAAGGAATATCCCAAGCTCTAATTTTTATCAGTGGGTATTAGTCCTGTTCTAACCATTAACGATTAAGTGAATTCAGCCACATCTCCGGTACATACGATTGACAAATTATGGGTCCAGGTATCCACTGGAAACAGTTTAAAATGTGTATTCGGCTCCTAGGTTTGTTGGGTGTTTGTCAAGCTCTGGCTTAAACAAGAATATTTTAGTAGTGTTCAACAAAACCAGTGAAAAGACTTGTCAAATAAGAATGTTTTTTAGCCAGAAAATTACGTGTGGATTGACAGTCTGCTTTTAGCTCCATCTTCTTTTCTCTCAACTAGGGATGTTCAGATACTTTTATTTAATGCCATGTGACCGCATTACAATAAAGAATTTAGATAGGATGTTGCTGAAAGCATGTCCAATGTTAATATTGAAATTTATGGCCAGACACCCCATTGGCCCACTGCACACACACACACACACACCTCAGATATACAACCATGGCCAAAAGTGGAGAGTGACACAAATAATAATTTTCACAAAGTCTGCTGCCTCAATTTTTATGATGGCAATTTGCATATACTCCAGAATGTTATGAAGCACGAGCAGATGAATTGCAATTAATTGCAAAGTCTGTCTTTGCCATGAAAATGAACAATCCCAAAAACCAACATTTCCACTGCATTTCAACCCTGCCACCAAAACGACCAACTGACATCATGTCAGTGATTCTCTCATTAACACAAGTCAGAGTATTAATGAGGACAAGGCTGGAGATCATCGTCACGATCATAACTCCTAAAGTTAATTCAGCTGCGGGATTGGGGCATCACCAGTGCAGATCTTGCTCAGGAAAGGCATCAGGCACGTGTGAGCGCATAAGCACACACAGTGACGCGAGGACTTTTGGAGGATGGCCAACATCAGAGACCGACTGATATTCTGTAAAAAGGTACAGGGATTGGACTGACGAAGACTGGAGTAAAGTCATTGTGACGTATGTCACTTTCTTTTTTGAGAAAGGATTTTACCAGGAAGGATACATTGAGATTTTGCTCGTTTTCAAGTATGTCCTGGGTGGCGAGTACACTATATTGCCAAAAGTATTCGCTCACCCATCCAAATTATCAGAATCCGGTATTCCAATCACTTCCATGGCCACAGGTGAATAAAATAAAGCACCTAGGCATGCAGACTGTTTTTACAAACATGTGTGAAAGAATGGGTCGCTCTCAGGAGCTCAGTGAATTCCAGCGTGGAACTGTGGTAGGATGCCACCTGTGCAACAAATCCAGTCGTGACATTTCCTCACTCCTAAATATTCCACAGTCAACTGTCAGCTGTATTATAAGAATGTGGAAGTGTTTGGGAACGACAGCAGCTCAGCCACGAAGTGGTAGGCCACGTAAACTGACGGAGCGGGCTCAGCGGATGCTGAGGCGGTATAGTGAGAAGAGGTCACCAACTTTCTGCAGAGTCAATCACTACAGACCTCCAAACTTCATGTGGCCTTCAGATTAGCTCAAGAACAGTGCGCAGAGAGCTTCATGGAATGGGTTTCCATGGCCGAGCAGCTGCATCCAAGCTAGGGTTGCACCGATACTAGTATCGGTATCGATACCGGGTACTGCAGGAGTACTTGGTACTCCTGCAGTACCCCGATATTTTTCCCGATACGGAAGCCGGCTTGCGCGGTGTCCGAATGCTCTATCGGCATTCGGACAGGCCCTGCAGCTGCTCTTGGCGATACTTACCTTCCTGGGTGACGCCGGGAAAGTCTTCGAGCGTTGCGCTCGTTGGAAGGACCCCAGCCGCGATCACGTGGGACCATGTGATCACGGCTGGGGTCCTTCCAACGAGCGCACGCGCAGAAGCTTTCCCGGCGTCGCCCAGGAAGGCAAGTATGAACGCGGTGAGCAGCTGCAGGGCCTGTCAGAATGCTGATAGAGCATTCGGACAGGCACCTGGAGCTCTCCGCGATACTTACCTTCCTGGGCGACGCCGGGAAAGTTTCCCCGCGTGCGCTCGTTGGAAGGACCCCAGCCGCGATCACATGGTCCACGTGATCGCGGCTGGGGTCCTTCCAATGAGCGCGACGCGCAGAGACTTTCCCGATGTTGCCCAGGAAGGTAAGTATCGCGGAGAGCTCCAGGTTAGCTGGGGCATATCCCATGAGCTGGGGCATTTCCCATGAGCTGGGGCATATCCCATGAGCTGGGGCATATCCCATGAGCTGGGGCATATCCCATGAGCTGGGGCATATCCCATGAGCTGGGGCATATCCCATGAGCTGGGGCGCAGTATCCATGTATCCAATATACGAAGTACGGCCGCACGAAAGTCCGGCCGGGCAACGCAAGCGGCAAACGAACGCAATTTTTCCAGAACGCAGAACCGCTAGTACTGACGTACAGAGTGCGCTGCGTCCGCTAGCGCCGTGTGTGTGTGATTAGGAGACGCAGACGCTGCTAATGTCCGGCCTACATAACGTCCAGGCGCAAAAAGTGTTTTATTGACGATCCGTAAAAAAAACACACGCGAAAATGCGCATCGTGTGACTGCTTTCGCGTCCACCGTAAAAAAATACATCAATGCGTTCGGATGCACTTTTTGACGGTCGATGCTAAAAATGCGTTCGTTTGACCCTAGCCTTAAAGTATCTCAGTGTCCACAGAAAGAAACAAATAACAGAAACTGATTAAGGGAATCCTGTTCCTTTAGTGGGAAGGGACTGTACTGGCCCCTGCTTAGTAAGCACGACCAAGATCCTGGTCATATACAGTATATATATATATATATTTTACACACATGCATATATAATACTGTATACTTGATATTCAACAAATCAGAGTGTACATGCCTCAAATCCGCAATGTTTTCCGCGGCATCGTTATCTGCTGATGAAGATGTGGAAAATGCATGTGGGCCCTGGGCACCTTCAGTAAATCACACAGCTGCTGGCACAGGCAGATCTGGTGGGAGCAGCGGTTACAGCTGTTGGAGCTGGCAGAGCTACGCAGCAGAGCGGGGATATAATGCAATAAACCTCCCAGCTAACATATTAATATGCTGCATGTCTTACCGTCACAGCTGGCTCTCACCCCCCCGGTGCATAGCTGACATGGCTTCGACTCAATCACTACTGGGGTCGTCACAGTTGCTTTCTTTACGGCACTCTTCTGGGCAGGTGTTCACTTACGGCTGGTTGCTATGGCAGATAGTGACGCAGTAAAGATGGCGACGCGCTGCCTGCCGTTGGTCGTGGTGCTGGGTGCCACGGGGACTGGTAAATCCAAGCTGGCCCTGCAGATAGGCCGCACGCTGGGGGGAGAGATCATCAGTGCCGACTCCATGCAGGTACCGGGAGGAGGGCGGCCCTGACAAAGCGGCTGCCTTTTTGCCGTGGCTAGTGCAGTATACCACAATCAATTCAGCGTGTTTAAATCAATCATTTTACTAATAAATAAACCAGTGTTTATTTCATTGGTTTAGTGAGTTATTCGACTAAAAAAGAGGCGTCCGCGGACTTCTCATTCCAGATCTAAACACCTGCATTTTACGGCCTAGTTCTGATGACCCTGTATTACTCCTGCCTTTAACGTGCATGCATGAACACACATGGGTAACACACAACGCATTTCCCCCATTTACATAGCTTTGTTTAACATGATGAATTGTTTCAGGGGATGTTCATAAACCATTAGAATGTCCACATGGGCGTCATATACTTGACAGTCAACAAATCAGAGTGTACATGCCTCATATCCGCAATGTTTTGTACCACAATACAAAAAGAAAATGTCTCGATCCTCATTTTCCTACAGAGCGCCACAGTTATGGCGTAACCTCCCAGACACCATCAAATCTTCCCCCAGTCTTAAATCACTCAAGCTCCCTATTAACATACCTCAATACGGAATGCACCTAGCGTGACAGTGAATATATTTTTTTTCTGTAAAATTTCAATGTTCTTGAACCCAGGACATACTTGAAAACGAGAGAAATCTCAATGTATCCTTCCTGGTAAAATCCTTTATAAATAAATAAATATGAAAAGTGCTTGCCTTTAAAAAGTTGTTCTTGCATGCTGGGAAGTGGGAGATCTCCTTATGTAATGCTTTCTTTATTAACGATACGTTTTAGCCACTGCGCAAACCTAACTTTTGCTCACTTTAAGGCTGGGGTCAGACGAACGCAGTGCGAACGTGCGTTCAGCCGCACTTTATTACGGCCGTAGCAGCAGCAAATGACTTCCATTGACGGCCAATATACGAAGTACGGCCGCACGAAAGTTTGGCCGCGCAACGCAAGCGGCAAACTAATGCATTTTTTCGAGAACGTCGAACCGCTAGTACTGACGCACAGAGTGCACTGCGTCGGCATAGCGGCGTGTGTGCGTGATTAGGAGACGTCAGACGTTGCACCATGTCCGGCCTACATCACGTCCAGAGACGCAAACTTTGCTTACTCAGATTTCTCTTTTTTTTTTTTTTCTTTCTAGCTCCGTCAAAAATCACGGCCGTAATTGCGCACTGTAGGACCGCTATCGCGTCTTCCGTGAAAAAGTGCATCCGGACGCATAGACGCACTTTTTGACGGTAGACATGAAAAATGCGTTCGTCTGACCCTAGCCTAAGTGTACAGGGTATTCCATATGTGGTGGACCTCTTGTGCAAGGTGCCATTTATACCCTCCCGATGAGACCTAATGAGGCCACAAAGATTGGGGGGGGTTGCTGCATCTCTGGTGCAGATGGGTGTTCCTTGGCATTTCCGTACCAGCCACCCATTTTTTGTTTACACCGCAGTCTGATTTGCATGAGGCAGGCCGTCCACTGGCACCGAAATCGGGTGACTGATTTGGTCACCCAATTACGGACAACGCCATTGGCCAATCAGGGTCATCCACTGGAAGCATCAGTGGAGGACCCAGATCGGCTGTTAGAGAGGCCAAACAAACATAAATTTGGACGGGGTAACACAAGCGACAGAGAAAATAAGGCTCTCCTTAATAAAATGATAGCAGAGAGCAGTCAATAATCACGTGTAGGAGCGGCGGAGCTGACTGTCGACGAGCGAGGTCGCACTCTGGAGGTGCTCCTACGATTTTGATGTTTTTCAAGCTGATCTGTGTGACCCGCTGTCGACTGCTGACTATAAACTGGGGTAGTGTGTGCCTGAGGACCTGCTGACCTGACCCGGAGCCTTTCCGATCTGTCTGGAGGACTCTGCGACGTCCGTGTGGCTTTGGGCCTACCTTTCGAGGCCTACTGCTGGCTGCCATTTTTTAGGCGTTGGCGCGATGACCAGAGTGTGGTGCGGCCCTTCGCGGTACTCTAGCTGCCCTCCTGCTGACGCTGAAGATGGGGGTGATGCCTTCCCCAGCGGTGGCTTCCTGCTGCCGGGCCGCTTGTGGCTCCCTGGAAGAGGCCCTTCTCCCGCCCCCTGGGATTCTGAGTGCCGCGCTGCTGCGGCTGGATAGCTATCTGTGCTCCCTGTCCTCCGATGATGACCGGCCGCTTACCCGGGGAGACATACGTCATTTTCTAGACATTCCACGGGGAGGACCGGATGGTGCCCCGCAATCGGAGCTGCTTGTTGAGAGGGCAGTGGCGGCTAGATGGCCTCCTGCGGGTGCGGTGTTTGGAGTACCGGAGCCTCGGCCTAAATTTGCTGCTGCTGATCTGCGGACGGCGACCATACCTGCGGAGGTGGAGATGTCGCTTCAGGCACGGCCGGGAGAGATCCTGATTGCCCTGGTAGGGACGACGGCCCAGGAGGCTGCGAGTGAAGACCCAGGAGGCGCATTTCTTTCAGTAGACCGGCCGCTGGAGGGGCCGCCGGGCTCGGGCATATTGCATCTGCTGGATGGTCGGCAGTGGATGGATGTGCCTATGGATGGAAAAGTTGCTGTGGCAGAGAGCATTTTTGTGTTGGGATGCAGAGTGTCTCTTCTGGGTGCTGTCGCTGAGCGGGCTGTATGCCTCGTTATCCTGCTGGACACTGGCTGACTCTTTATAGCAGAGACTTGTCCATCTCACTTTACTGGCTACTGATCCTCGGCTATACATCGCTACTGTTCCCGAATTTTGATGACACCCCCACCATGCTGATACCCCCCCCCCCCCCACTGTCTGTCTACTACCTGATGTGATGAATCTATGTTTGTCCTGTTTATTTTCCGGATGACGCTCCCTCTTAGTAAAATTGAAGAGTTTTCTTGTTGTTTGTATACCCCCCTCCTTTTTACCCCCCTCCCTCCCTGCTGGCACTAGTCATTGGTTGACTCTTACCCGGCCACTGATGGTGTACCCTTCTCCCCCCCCCTCCCCCAATTATTATTATTTTTTATAAAAAAAAATTGGCATTACCTGGGCGAGCCACTGTGGCACTCACCATGGCTCTGTCTGTCATATCCAGCTCCAGGGCCTCGTGACATTGTCCCTCCATGGCCTCCTCCGGGAGCGAGCCAAGAACGTCACGGAGAAGGCCTTTGCCGTTTCCCACTTCACTTTCCTTATTTATCTTTTTTGTTCGCCATCAGCTGGACCGCGGTCGAAGTATCGTGATGTCCCTCCTTTCATACTTCCTTTTTTCTATAACTCTCGCTACTCACATTCTCGATGTAACCCTGCGGTCATCTAGTCCTAAGTGACTATAGGCCCTGTGATGTCTTTTGTGGCTGTACTATCTTTGTATTTGTTGTAACACTGCTGGCTTCTCAAAATAAAACCTTTTGAATAAAAAAAAAAAAGAATCACGTGTAATGTCCTCATTAATAGCATATATAGAGTCCTTATGTGGATTCAGAGATGCATATTCAAAGATGTAGTAACCATCACAGCGGATTTCTCAAGCTGGAAAATGTAGGAGAAAAACTGGACATAGCGTAAAACTGCAAAAAATTTAATGAGAATAAATGTAGGTAGGATTAAAAACCACTCACATAATAAGTGGCACACTAGGACAAACTTGTGTGCAAAAACGCATAGATTACAGACAATCCACGGATACCGTCTCTTTTGTGGAAAGTCCAGGTCTCCAAAACGTGAAAAAGTCCTTTAAAATCAAGCAACTTTTTCAAAAGCTGTTAGCGAGTAGGGATGGGCATTCGATTCGAACATTTGCCGTTCGAAAGTTCTTGAACATAGAACTTTTTGGGACGTTCGCCAAAAGTTTGAAAAAAAAATTGCATTTTTTTTTAAAAAATGCTTAAAAAATCTAAAAATAAAGAGACTCTTTACTGCAGAATATTATAAGCAATGGTTTATTAGATATTGAATTAAAATTTAAAACGGGAATATTTTTAACTTTGAAGCCCATGACAAAGCTACGACTGTGCGGGCTGGCCGGCCGGGTGCATGTGGCAGAGAGGTGGCCACGGTAGACCCCCCCCCCAACCAGGATCTAGGGAGCCCCCACTGACCACCAGGCTAAGGTAAGGCGACACATTTTTAAAAAAAATAAAATCCGAGGACATCTTTAAATATCCCCTGGAACATAAAATAAAACCTTTTATTTTTTTCTTTCTAATACTCACCTGATTCCTGGATCCACAAACAAGCGCAGCCTCCTGTCAAGGCAACTACGCGCGCTGCTGCGAAAGCCGCTCACTATCTGTCTATCCTAGACCCAGATAATGACTGCGTGGACAACAATCCCTGTGGGCTCGCTTACCTATCCGTCCCCGCACACTTTCTCTGGCAACAGGCACGTGGAGCGCAATAAAGTGGTCCCAGGATTGCAACGCAGTACCAATCTTCTCTTGAATTGGGTAGTGAATACGTTTCCCACAATCCCTGTGCCCACTTTCTTATTCTATTAGTTACGCTTCCACCAGTTCCCCTGAACAGTGCGCGTCGCGGACAACAATCCGCCACTCGCTTACCCAACCGTCCCCAGCGACTGCAACTCACAATTTCGTAGCTACCCGAGCTTAACACAACAAGCAATACTCCAGTCTCTTTAGTTAGCGATGCAAAATGCGCAGCTGGCTTCCCCGCTACACTAATACCATATCTTCTCGTTAAAGCTAGCATCAGACTGTAGAGGTGCTGCCCGGCAGTGTGAGGATTCGTATGCTGCATTATTATACTGTAGAGGTGCTGCCCGACAGTGTGCAGAATCATATGCTGCATTAATTCTTCTTCTTACAAATTTGGTTACTAAACGCGTTTGGATTGTAATATTGTGACATCCAGGGCCCCGGGTGGCGATCGGGGGGGGGACGCATGGTGCCGCCAGCTGGTCGAATGCCAGGAGCTCCGGCGACACCCGGCGCAGCTGGGAGTGATCAGGGGGCAGTGTGCGGCGTGATGACGCAGAGCCGCTGGGACCTTTAAATCAGGAGCGCGCGCTGTACACCTTGACTTGCCGTGGAGTTTCATTCCCGCATCGCTAGTTTACCGAATCAGTTTGTATACTTGTTACTGACCCTGCTTGTTCTGAGGACCCGATCTGTTGCCGGCTTTGCCTGCCGTTTGACTATTTTCTTTGTGTACTCCCTGCCTGTTCTGTTTGCCTCCTGTTCTCACTAGGGTTGCACGATACCTATACTAGTATCGATATCGGTGCCGATACCGGGTACTGCAGGAGTACTTGGTAGTCGTGCAGTACCCCCGATATTTTTTTCCGATACCGGAAGCCGGCATTGAGCCGGCTTGCTGGCATCCGAGGGGCTGCGGCGGCTGTCCGAATGCTCTATCGGCATTCGGACAGGCCCTGCAGCTGCTCACCGCATTGTTTAATACTTACCTTCCTGGGCGCCGCCGGGAAAGTCTTCGCGCGCGCGCTCCTTGGAAGGTCCCCAGCCGCGACCACGTGGGACCATGTGATCGCGGCTGGGGTCCTTCCAACGAGCGCACGGGCGGAAACTTTCCCGGCGTCGCTCAGGAAGGTAAGTATAAACAAAGTGAGGAGAGCAGCTGCAGGGCCTGTCCGAATGCCGATAGAGCATTCAGACAGGCCCTGCAGCTGCTCTCCGCTCATACTTACCTTCCTGAGCGACGCCGGGAAAGTTTCCGCGCGTGCGCTCGTTGGAAGATCCCAGCCGCGATCACATGGTCCCACGTGGTCGCGGCTGGGGACCTTCCAAGGAGCGCGCGCGAAGACTTTCCCGGCGTCGCTAAAGGAAGGTGAGTATGAGCGGAGGGAGGGGGGGCAGTATCCACGAGCTGGGGGCCTTATCCACGCTGGGGGCAGATCCAGGAGCTGGGGGGCATTATCCATGAGCTGGGGGGCATTATCCATGAGCTGGGGGGCAATATCCATGAGCTGGGGGGCAATATCCATGAGCTGGGGGGCAGTATCCATGAGCTGGGGGGCAAATCCATGAGCTGGGGGGCAATATCCACGAGCTGGGGCAGATCCATCAGCTGGGGGGCAATATCCATGAGCTAGGGGCAATATCCATGAGCTGGGGCAATATCCATGAGCTGGGGGGCAATATCCATGAGCTGGGGGGCAATATCCATGAGCTGGGGGGCAAATCCATGAGCTGGGGGGCAAATCCATGAGCTGGGGGGCAAATCCATGAGCTGGGGGGCAGTATCCATGAGCTGGGGGGCAAATCCATGAGCTGGGGGGGAAAATCCATGAGCTGGGGGGCAGTATCCATGAGCTGGGGGGCAGTATCCATGAGCTGGGGGGCAGTATCCATGAGCTGGGGGGCAAATCCATGAGCTGGGGGGGAAAATCCATGAGCTGGGGGGCAAATCCATGAGCTGGGGCAGTATCCATGAGCTGGGGGGCAATATCCATGAGCTGGGGGGCAATATCCATGAGCTGGGGGGCAAATCCATGAGCTGGGGGGCAAATCCATGAGCTGGGGGGGCAAATCCATGAGCTGGGGGGGGCAAATCCATGAGCTGGGGGGCATATCCGTGAGCTGGGGGGCATATCCGTGAGCTGGGGGGCATATCCGTGAGCTGGGGGGCAAATCCATGAGCTGGGGGGGCATATCTATGAGACCTGGGGGCTTTATATGAGGTCTGTTCTTATTGAAAAGCGTCACGTGACATAAAATAAAAGTATCGGTACTTGGTATCGGTGAGTACTTGAACAAAAGTATCGGTACTCGTACTCGGTCTTAAAAAAGTGGTATCGGTGCATCCCTAATTCTCACCATATACAGTAGCGCAGTACTAGTGCCTAAACGTTGTTGACCCGGTTTTGTTATAACAACTACTCTCGCTCTGTGCCCCTGTATGGTATATACTGCTGGTGCGCTTCCATCCTGCCATACACTATAGCGCAGTAATATTTGGGTGCACTGCCACTGACGCGTGTATCAGATTCATATCATTGTAATATTTGACCGCAGGGTCCACCACTGCAGTCTTCCACAATACCTCAGAGGGGTTACGGTGTGAAGGCACTAGCTGGCACCAAAGGTCCAATTTTAATTCACCTGTTGTTACTTTCATCTAAAGCCTGCATAAGTTTCACCATAATTTAGCCAAACAATCACTAAACTTGTTCTGCGTGTCCTATAACGTCTCCTCTTTTCATACAGGCTGCCGCCCCAAGCAGTTGTTTATGAATAGATTAAAGGAAAACCATTTACCATCATTTGAAATGTCATTTTTTTCTTTTTAAATGTTTCTATACATCTGACAAATCCGCCACTTCACGGGTCGGTTATGGGGACCTCCTAGGCACGATATTTGAAGGAATTTTTCGTTTTTATTCTTAACCTTTAGGTCATGGAAAAATCACTGTTCCTTTAAAAACGTTTTTTTTTAAAACTTTTTTTCCTTGTTTCCTGTCCCCCAGGGCACTACCCGGACCCCCATACACCTTTTATGGCAAATATCTTGCATATATGCCCTCTTGGAGGGCACTCTAAAATTCGAACGTTCGAGTCCGATTGACTTGCATTGAGTTCGAATCCAAACTTTTTCAAATGTTCGTGTTCGAATGCGAACCGAACACGGGGGTGTTCGGCCCATCACTATTAGAGAGGCCGCCGGGTTTTAAAAACAAAAAAAACACCGCTCCAGGAACTGTCTTTGATGCGGAAACAGCATTAGGGACAGCCCCCGTCCAGCGCAGCTGGCTCCTAGTGTAAAAACTGGAACCCTGCCGCCTCTCTGCAACTTATTGCAGATCACAGGAGGGGTGGGGTCGCACCTATTCCCCCGATGGGGCGGTTGCAACCACCAGATGTATCCAGCCCAGCAACCTGTATAAAACAGAAAAAAAATATGTCATCTGCGCTTATTCCCATTATACCGTGTGAAACAAAACACAATTAGAGGCTTTGGTTTCTATTAACCTCCCTGGTGGTCCGATTCTGACATATTTATTTTGGCCCCCTAGCGGTATATGTGTGGCTTGGGGGTTAACTTTCAATACTGAAAGCACTATCCCCGAGCTACACTCGGGCCGATACTTACATGTCCTGCGCTCCCACGCTGTCCCCGCAGTCACACTGCAGCCGATCGCAAAGTCACACTTCCTGGTTCACTCCTCTTGAGAAGAGAACCAGGCAGTGTGACTTTGCGAGCGGCTGGAGGAGACTGCGGGATCAGTGAGGGGAGTGCAGGACATGTAAGCATCCAGCCCGAGTGTGGCTCGGGGATACCGCTTTCGGTACAAAAAGTTAACCCCGAGCCACACTCGGGAAAACCGTCAGGGGGGGTTAATGGCTATTAACATACTTATTGCAGATCGTCCTGGCATCGTCCGATAAATCAAATGAAATAGTTTTGATCGCACATCTGTTGCAATCGCCTAAAATCGGAGGTCGGAGGCAGTGGAAGAGTGCTGACTCACCTGCATGTTGTAGGACCGGTCGGACGACTTCAGACGATATGGGATAATCGCACCATCGCAGGAATACAGACCCAGTGGATGACTGGCCTAAGGTGTAGCCTTCTCTGTAATGGCCCCAACTAGCTAAGACTTTGTGGGACCTAAGCAGGGACCCTCTAGGGAAAGCCACCAGTGCTGTTGCTTGTTCTCAGGACCCTCACAAACCTTGTTTTTTATGACTGGAGCCAACTCGACTGAACAAATTTCAGCAGTTATTCACTATCCCTGTAAGTTGCTATTGTTAAAACAACGATAAATGTAGGCGTTTCTCGAAAGGGACATTCAAACACTGGCAGATGAAGATTTATTGATCAGGGCTGTGACAACAATAAACTATAGTGGTTAGTGATTGACCCTATAGATTTCCTCCTCCTTGGGTGTCAGCTGGCAGTGGCAGCTGTCCTCACTGCGAGCCTCCTGGGCTTGAGGAAATCTGCTCATTCTGGACAGCCATAATATCCATTGAGGTTGCGTACCTGCTTGCTATTGGCAGTGCACGCACTGGATTTAAGGTAAAGAGTGTTGAACACTCTAAACCAGGGCTGTCAAATTCCACCCCTCACAGGTATTTCTGACCTACTATTCCCATGATTCTCTAGCCATTTATTTATTTTAAAGTGTTCTCGCAAATGTAGGCCATCAGCATCTGGGGGCCAGAGTCTGACACTCCTGCTCTAAGCTAAAAACAGAGGTTTGGGGATCATAATTATCATCTTCAACCCCCTCCTCTTTTTAGCTTTTGAGTCTTCCGTTAATTATATATAGGGCTTTCCTGCTACTTGTGAATTTTCCACACACAAGGCAGCACTTTTCACGTGCTGGCTAGCAACATGGAGAGGTGGTGTGTGCACAGGAACACATCCCTAATGCAGTAGTTCTTCATCACACTGATGTACGTGGTGATATTTATTTGCAAAGTATTTTACCAGGAAGGATACATTGAGATTTCTCTCGTTTTCAAGTATGTCCTGGGTTCAAGAACATTGAAATTTTACAGTCGTTACAGAAATACAAAGTAATAAAATGCAAGATATTAAAACAAAACACAAATATATTAACAGAAAATAAATATATTCACTAGGTTACATGTTTACAGATGCATTCTGTATTGAGGTATGTTAACAGAGATCTCTTAAGTGACTTTAGACTGGGGGAAGATTTGTTGGCATCTGGGAGTTATTCCATGATTGTGGTGCTCTGTAGGAAAATAAGGATCGAGACACTTTCTTTTTGTATTGTGGTATTGCAAGTAGGGTGCTGGTCCTGGATCGGACATTATAGGATGAGGGAACTACCGGGGGAAGCAGCCTATTCGTAGGGTTGTAGCTTCCGAGAAGCCCTCTTAAACACCAGGTTGGAAAGGTGAAGGGTGCATCTAGATTCCAGTGACGGCCAGTTTAGCTCTATTAACATGTCACAATGGTGGGTCGTGTAGTTACATTGTAGCACAAAGCAGCAGAATGAGTTCTACAATGTAGTAAGTTTATGAAGGTACGTTTGCGGGGCAGCTGCATACACTATGTCTCCGTATTCAATAGCTGGCATAAGCATTTGTTGTACAATCTGCTTTCTTACCGCGGGGCTCAGGCAGGTTTTGTTTCTGTACAGGGCACCTAGTTTGGAGTAAAGTTTAGATGAGAGTTTTTCGATGCTGGGGCCAAAGGATAGATTTAGGGCTAACCACATACCTAGATATTTGAGAGAAGTGACTGTGGTCAGCGTGCCATTTGATTTTGTGCTGACACGTAGATGGGGATTTTGCAATTTATGTAGTTTAGGTTTTGTTCCAAAGAGCATTGTTACAGTTTTGTCAGTATTTAGAAAATGTTTGTAATCTGCAATCCACTTTTCTACCTCTGTGAATTGTTCTTGCAGCACGGCCTCCAGCTGCGGGAGATTTGGTTTGCTGATATAGATTACACTGTCGTCTGCGTACATGTGTACAGTTAGGCTAGGGTCAGACTAACGCAGTATCAACGTGCGTTTAGCAGCACTAAATCACGACCGTGCTAGCAGCAAATGACGTCCAATGCCAGGCAGCATACGAAGAACGGCCGCACGAAAGTGCGGCTGCGCAACGCAAGTGGCAAACTAACACATTTTTTCGAGAACGTCAAACCGCTAGTACGGACGTACAGAGTGCGCTGCGTCCGCTAGCGGCGTGTGTGCGTGATTTGGAGATGTCAGACGCTGCTAATGTCCGGCCAACATAACATCCAGACACAAAAAGTGTTTTATTGATGATCCGTACAAAATCACGGACGAAAATGCACAACGTATGACCGCTATCGCGTATTCCGTGAAAAAATGCGTCCATTCGTTCGAACGCACTTTTTCACGGACAACGCGAAAAATGCGTTAGTCTGACCCTAGCCTTAAGCATTTGGTTTTGGCTCACCTGGGATAGACATATGTATCAATACCCAGTAACCTGATGATAATGGGTTTAATTTCTCTTTTCCTGCTGTCTTTGTCAGGTGTACAAAGGACTGGATGTTGTCACTAACAAGGTGACTGTGGAGGAGCAGCATCAATGCCCACATCACATGATCAGTTTCGTGGACCCCCTTTTAAAAAGTTATACTGTGGTGGACTTCCGAGACAAGGCAGTAGCACTGATATCCTTTTATTGACTGTTTTCTGGCTTTCAGATTATGTCAGACAGCTGCGAATTGGCATCAAATTAATTTGTAGCCTAACTGGGGCTTCTGAGATTCATACAGGATTATTCAAAGAGAATCGAAAAGTCACCGCATGTTCGGTGACTTTTTGTTCTCTTCAATTCGGTGCGATTTGGCGATCCCACTTCGGCGACCATGCGTTGTATTCAGCAAGCACCACAGGTATGTCGTAGTGCAGGGAAATCCGCCGCAAACCTGACGAACACTCACCACAAAACCCGGCGTAGGCACACCGAAACCTGCAAAAACATCTGGATTAACCCCGCCGAACACGCTGGAGAAACCCGAGCAGGAGCCGATCACAGCGCAGAGCAGCCGCTGGAAAAAGCGGACACCGCAGACGAATGGAGTGGGGGAAAAAAACAGTACGCTTGAATGTTTGAAAAGTGAAACGCTGTTTGCAAAGAAACTACAGAACGAAAATGTCTGAATTTTACATGTAAGATCCAATGAATTATAATAAAAAGGGCTGTTACATAAAAAAGTAAAAACGATTTAAAAAAAAAAGGAAAAAAAGCCTAAAAGATCCTAAAAAATGTAAAAAAAAAAAAAAAAAAAAAGAGAGACTTTACTGCAGAATAAAATAATAAACGTTTTATAGATATTGAATTAAAACAGGAATATTTTTAACATTGAAGCCTATGGGATTCTCCTGAATAAACCTGTCGAATGAAACCACCGAACAGCAGGGCATTTCGACAACTTTTCACTGCTGATCGGTGTTCTCTGAATAGACGAAGCATTGCTTCTCTATTGAGAATTCACTGCCCTCGAACAGGCACCGTATGTGCAGACAATTCGCCGACATTTGGCGAACTGCCTGCTCTCTGAATAGCCGAATGGCCAGGAAAGGTAAGTGTACGTTAAATTTCAGTGTTTGGTTACCTTTCGGCCCCAATTTAGATCTCTTTGAATAACCCTGATAGTAGAGCAATGATTTGAACTCTGCAGTTATCATTTCTCTCATTAAATTATACGTAGGATAACGACCAGTTTTTAGCACCTCAAATTCTGCAGTAACGAGTTGTACAGTCCTTAATTCTGCACATTGAAGAAATATTTTCACGGACAAAAATCCCGATTATTGTGGGAGGAACAAACTATTACATAGAGTCACTGGTCTGGAAAGTTCTGGTAAGTCCAAAAATCTGTCATTTACTTCTCTTTAAAAATGTCGAGTGCTGTTGTGATATATTTAAAAAAGAAAAAAAAACACGCTATTAGAGGAAAGACATGTGCGATTCAGTTCGGATCAACTTGGAATTCAGCCGAATAATCGTCGCTTCGGATCGATCCAAATAAAAACATCTCATATTGATTCAAGTGGATCTGTTTATAATGGGTCACAATATATTCACATTAATTTGGTATGCTCCACAGTGTTGTAAATGCCTGTGCGTCATTATATGTGTCAGTTTTGGAGCATCAGCTTCATTCTGTGCATCAGTTTTGGAGCACAGATTTCATTCTGTGCATCATTCCAGAGCAATTTTTACATCATTCTGAAAGGTTTTAATATTTTAAAACATTGCAATTCTGGCTATTGGAAACGGCCCAATATATCAGACCCTTCCAATATTCCGAATTGGCTGATTTTGAATATTTAGGAACTTGAAAGAATCAGATCTGTTTTTTTGTGTGCAGTTGTCTATTATTGGAGCGTTACTTATAATGACATATTCCATCACAATGCTATGATGTAACTCTTATCGTTTCCTATGGTTTGTAAATTCGATCACGGTCAACCATGCTTTAGCTGGATGAGAAAAGTAAACAATCAGGGTTATTCAGAGAAAGGTGAAAGCCAGGAGAACTGGCAGGAGAAGGGAACAATCTAAACCAAATAGCCGATTTGGAAAGTGAGATAAATGGGAGAATTTTTCTGGTTGGGCTATTTTGACCTAGGATTTTCACTTCTCCAGTCATTCTCCTGGTTTCACCTCTCTCTGAATAACCCTGTTAGAGTTAAATTCAGCAGTTTTATGAATACACAAGGACCCATACTAACTTTAGTCCTATAAAATAAAATAAAAAACAGTATATTCTTGTGTTTTGAACTTTTTAATTTTTTTAATTGAGCTTCTAATACGTAGAGTATACATAATGGATATATAAAAGCAGAAGCCTTACTTACAGTTACAAGCATTTATAAAGCGCCAACAAGTTCCGTAGCGCTGTACAATGGGAGAGACAATAACAAATATGCATAAACTTTACAAACAGAACAGTAGGAGAGAGGACCCTGTTCGAGAGCTTACAATCTAAGGAGAGGGGTGACACGCTAGGTGAGGGTCAGTAGAGAACAAGAAGTATTGGGGCGCATGAAGGCTGTGTGGGAAGTTGGCGCAGGAAATGAACCATGGGGGATGGATGGAGTGAGTTGATGGGCTTCTCTAAAGTAATGTGTTTTCAGAGACTTCTTGAAGGACTGGAGAGATGAGAGTCTGATGTTGTGGGGGAGGGAGTTCCATAGTAAGGGGTTTTCAATATCAGAAAGTCCAAGTGGGAAATGTGTCAATCATCTTAAACACATTATATTAAGTAAGAGTACTGACGGGGTTAATATGAAAAACCTATATTTTTCTTCATGGAGGCAGGCAAACTAGGGTATAAGAGGAACTCCAGCAGTGTTATTCAGAAAGCACCGTAATTTCAGTGAAATTTCGATGCGTTCTCGTTCGGCGATTCCAGTTTGCCAATACTGTGCTGAATGCACTATTCACTGCAGGGTCCCGAAGTGCGCTAAACAGGACCTACCAATCAGCCTGCTGAACTGCAGGGAAGAAAAAAAAATATTTTTTAAAAGGTGTTTAAAACAATAAAAAAAGGTCCTATAAGAAAAAATAAAACGGTCTGTTACAGAATAAAAAAAAAATGCCTTTAAAATAAAATTGGGAATCAAAGGATTTCGCCTAAAAAATTACAAAAAAATAGCCCAAAGACTATATATTTTTTTTTTTTTGCTGAAAAAGAAAAAACTTGAATAAAAACCAATATTTTTTAACATTGAAACCTACAGGATTCGCCTGCTTAACTGAATATCTAGTCATTTCGCCAACATTTCAGTGCAGTTTGTTGTTCTCTGAATAGATTGTCCCATAGAGAACTAATGGTTAATGTCATTGCCAAACTGCACCGTATTTCACTGTCAATTCGCCAGTATTTGGCAAACTGACGGCTTTCTGAATAGCCGGACAGCCACAAAACTGCAGCGTATGGTACAATAGCGCTGGTGCGCTCAGCGCTGCAAGGCTCAATCCTCCAATGGAGGATCGCGCTCTCTGCCGCAGCGACGTAACGTTTCAACGGGGAGGCTTTCAGAAAGTCTGCAGCATGCCCGCAATTCATGCGCGCTACAGCATGCGTCCGGTCCCATCAAAGCGTCACAACGCTGTGATGGACGCCGGGAAGCACGTCCGTACTGGCGCACATAGTGTGCACATGTGACCCTGGCCTAAGAGCGTACATACGTCTTATGACCCTCAATCTCTAGTGTGCCTGTCTGAAAGCCAATCCCTTCTCCTTATTTTTTCCATTACTGCAATTGGTACCCTGCTATACTAAATACTGTATTAACTTGAATATTACCACAGTTATGTTGCATTGTTATTGGTGCTGTCAGGGTTCAGGCCGTGCGTTATGCGCAGGTGAGGTTGGTGTGAGCCCAATATGCAGTAACTGACGATCAGACAGGTTACAGGGGCACAAACATGGTTTATTTAAGTATAGTAACAGACAGGAGACGTGAACCAAACAATGGCAAAAGTATAACAAACAGGAACCAAACAATGGAGGAGGCTGGGCAAGATAGAAGCAGACCAGAGCAGGGAGGAGATGCAGAAAAAGGGGCCGAGGCAAAAGAAGGATGGCTGAGAGGAGTGGGAGAACTGAATATGGGAGTAGATAGGCAGGAGAAACAAGGAGTAGCAAGAGGAGAATGGAATACCAGGAGCGAGATAAGCTGTAGACAGAGGGAAACTAATAGTACATAAGGGCAGACACTGAATAAACCAAATACAAATGAACACCGATACAGTCAGGTCCAGAAATATTGGGACATTGATACAATTCTAACATCTTTGGCTCTTTACACCACCGCAATGGAGTTGGAATGAAACAAACACAATGTGCTTTAACTGCAGACTGTCAGCTTTAATTTGAGGGTATGTACATCCAACTCAGGTGAACGGTGTAGGACTTACAGTAGTTTGCAGATGTGCCTCCCACTTGTTAAGGGACCAAAGGTAGTGGGACAATTGGCTTCTCAGCTGTTCCATGGCCAGGTGTGTGATATTCCCTCATTACCCCAGAGTTTATTTCAAGTGTGCTATTTGCATTTGGAATCTGTTGCTGTCAACTAACAAGATGAGATCCAAAGAGCTGTCACTATCAGTGAAGCAAGCCATCATTAGGCTGAAGAACCAAAACAAACCCATCAGAGAGATAGCAAGAACATTAGGCGTGGCCAAAACAACTGTTTGGAACATTCTCAAAAAGAAGGAACGCACCGGTGAGCTCAGCAACACCAAAAGACCCGAGAGACCACAAAAAACAACTGTGGTGGATGACCGAAGAATTCTTTCCCTGGTGAAGAAAACACCCTTCACAACAGTTGGCCAGATCAAGAACACTCTCCAGAAGGTAGGTGTATGTGTGTCAAAGTCAACAATCAAGAGAAGACTTCACCAGAGTGAATACAGAGGGTTCACCACAAGATGTAAACCATTGGTGAGCCTCAAAAACAGGAAGGCCAGATTAGAGTTTGCCAAGCAACACCTAACAAAGCCTTCACAGTTCTGGAACAAGATCCTATGGACAGATGAGACCAAGATCAACTTGTACCAGAGTGATGGGAAGAGAAGAATATGGAGAAGGAAAGGAACTGCTCATGATCCTAAGCATACCACCTCATCAGTGAAGCATGGTGGTGGTAGTGTCATGGCGTGGGCATGTATGGCTGCCAATGGAACTGGTTCTCTTGTATTTATTGATGATGTGACTGCTGACAAAAGCAGCAGGATGAATTCTGAAGTGTTTCGGGCAATATCATCTGCTCACATTCAGCCAAATGCTGCAGAACTCATTGAACGGCGCTTCACAGTGCAGATGGACAATGACCCAAAAGCATACTGCAAAAGCAACCAAAGAGTTTTTGAAGGGACAGAAGTGGAATGTTATGCAATGGCCAAGTCAATCACCTGACCTGAGTCCCATTGAGCATGCATTTCACTTGCTGAAGACAAAACTGAAGGGAAAATGCCCCAAGAACAAGCAGGAACTGAAGACCGTTGCAGTAGAGGCCTGGCAGAGCATCACCAGGGATGAAACCCAGCGTCTGGTGATGTCTATGCGTTCCAGACTTCAGGCTGTGATTGACTGCAAAGGATTTGCAACCACGTATTAAGAAGGGAAAGTTTGATTTATGATTATTATTCTGTCCCATTACCTTTGGTCCCTTAACAAGTGGGAGGCACATCTGCAAACTGCTGTAAGTCCTACACCGTTCACCTGAGTTGGATGTACATACCCTCAAATTAAAGCTGACAGTCTGCAGTTAAAGCACATTGTGTTTGTTTCATTCCAACTCCGTTGTGGTGGTGTATAGAGCCAAAGATGTTAGAATTGTGTTGAAGTCCCAATATTTCTGGACCTGACTGTATACAAATCAAGGTATCAGATAAGGAGCAGGCAAATAGAATGGTCAGATATATGAAGCAGGGGTCTGGTACACAAAGAATCCTAGATAGGGGGGCACAGAGAGCAAAGTGTGGGTATTGATGGCAGAGTCCAGAAAGATCAGCAGAGGAAAGTCTATGGGGAATGGGATGTTTTAGGCAAAGTCTCGGGAGAGTGATGTGCACCGATGCAAGGTCCAGACTTCAATGAGGAAGCAAAGTCTTCAGGGCGTCACTTCCTTTTAAGCAGGGTTAATTGATCAAAGAGAGTTCAGGTGAGGCTCCAGGGCAAGAGTGCAGATCCTTCAGGGCAGAAAGTCCCAGAACCTGCATATTCCATGCAGGTTACGGCAAATCTGCAGAGTTTAAGGGGCTGCCAGGGGTCAGAATGTCCAGGTCCTATCTGATGGCTCTTTAAATTCTCTCTATACATTTTGCTGTCAAATATATAGGTGTTATTCCAGCATATATACCCAACCTTCTGAAATTAACTAAAATATATTAAAAATGTGACGCCACGATGGAGAAATCTCTTAATTGATAACTGACCTCCCATGCCCCTGACTTGCATGCTGTTACTGTATTCATGTATTCAATTTCTCTGCACTTGCTTTGCACTTCCTGACTGATATGAATTGTAGGTGTCCCAAACTGGCACAAAAAAAGTCGATGACGTGTCCCAGAAGACTGCGACCCAAAGAAAAGAAGAGCTAGAACAACTTGACAGCCATGAGCTTCATGCACGTCTCAGAAATGTGGATCCAGAAATGGCTTCTAAATTACACCCGCACGATAAGCGGAAAGTCGCAAGGTGGGCTATTCCAACCATCCTTTTGTGCGTACGCAAGTTTTGCGATGGGACATCGCTGAGAAAGTGAATCTGTCATCCTCAGGTTCACTTTAAGAAGCTTTAAAATCTATTTTCATATTTAGTTTCTGAGCACTGAACACATTTATCCCACTACAAACGTCTTTATTGTTGATATCCTGAAATCTACCAGATATTTAAGAGTACCGGTTCCATAAACAATCACTGAATACTGACAATGCCCGAATGCATGCACAAAACAAACAAAAATGGCTAAAGCCCAATACTTCACTGAAAATTTAAACCGTAACATATCAAACCCTAGAAATTTTTGGAAAATCATAAGTAACATACAAGTACCCCCGTCCACTCCCAACCAGCTGCTGTCAAAGTAAATGGCCAAACCCTGCAACACTACCTAGATGTAGCAAATGCCTTTAATAATTATTTTGTTGGATGCCCCACCACCCTGTTTGCTAAGCTAACGAATGACACACCTACAGAAAGGCCACACACAGGTCAGGCCCCTCCAACCGTGCAGAGACCCTGTATTGCAGAGAAATTCAGTTTTAGACAAGTGCCTGTCAGTGTCCTTACTAAACTCCTTCGTACTCAAAAAATGAAATACCAGTCTTGCCCTGATCAAATTCCAGCAATGCTGCTGAAAATCAGTGCGCCGGCAATTGCAATTCCTGTCACAACCCTAATCAATGAATCACTGGAAGACTGCGAGAGTGGTACCTATCCATAAAAGTGGTGACAGTATTTTGGTACCCAACTACCGTCCAATCTCATTGCTCCCGCTTATGTCAAAAATTTTGGAAAAATGTGTACACACAATTACGTGATTATTATCAATCTTCAAACTGTTTAACTCCAGATCAATACGACTTTCGTCCAAATCCCTCAACTACAACCGCCCTTTTAAAAGTTTGCAATGATATCCAAGCTGGCATGGAACAAGGAGACCTAACTGGAGCCATCTTCCTAGATTTTGCCAAGTCCTTTGACACAGTAGACCATGGCATCTTATTACAAAAACTTAAAAACTCTGGTATTGGTGATCGCACACTAACCTGGTTTCAATCGTATGTATCGGATCGATCACAATATGTGACATTTCTGGCAGCTTCACCCTCCCAGTCACGTGCGGTGTTCCCCAAGGCTCAACACTTGGCCCCCTGCTATTCACGATATTCATAAATGATTTGCCCAATGTCAATGCCTCAACTGTACACATGTACGCAGATGACACAGTTATCTATACCAGCAAACCAAATCTCCTGCAGCTGCAGGCCGTGCTGCAAGAACAATTCAGAGGTAGAAAAGTGGATCAAAGATAACAAACTTTTTCTAAACATTGACAAAACTAACGATGCTCTTTGGAACCGCACCTAAACTACATAAGTTGCAAACTCCCCATCTATGTGTCAGGACAAAATCAAATGGTATGCTGACCACAGTCACTTCTCTCAAATATCTAAGTATGTGGTTAAACCCAAATCTATCCTATGGCCCCCCACATCGAAAACCTCTCCTCTAAACTTTACCCCAAACTAGGTGCCCTGTACAGAAACAGATCCTGCCTGAGCCAGGCGGTAAGAAAGCAGATTGTACAACAAATGCTTATGCCAGCTATTGAATACAGAGATGTAGTGTATGCAGCTGCCCCGCAAATGCACCTTCATAAACTTACTACATTGTATAACTCTGCCGCTTTGTCCTACAATGTAACTACATGACCCGCCATTGTAACATGTTAAAAGAGCTAAACTGGCCGTCGCTGGAATCTAAATCTTTTCAATCTGGTGTTTAAGAGCTTTTCTGGGAAGCTGCCACCCTACCTGAATAGGCTGCTTCCCCTAGCAATTCCCTCATCCTAGAACGCCCGATCCAGGACCAGCACCTTACTTGCAATACCACAATGCAAAAAGAAAGTGGCTCGATCCTCATTTTCCTACGGAGCACCACAATTATGGAATAGCCTCCCAGACGCCATCAAATCTTCCCCCAGTATTAAGTCACTCAAGAGCTCCCTATTAACATACCTCCATACAGAATGCACCTGTGAACATAGTGACTATATTTTCTACATATTTATTTTCTGTGTTAATCTGTATATTTGTTATTTTTTTTTAATATCTTGCATTTATTACTTTGAATTTTTACAGTTGTTACAGAAATAAAATGTTCTTTAACCCAGGACATACTTGAAAACGAGAGTAATCTCAATGTATCCTTCCTGGTAAAATACTTTTCAAATAAATTAATGAATGGTTTTCTCTATGGCACTTTATAGTCAACACTGGGTGAACTGTTCCTCATTTGACATATATTGAGGTACAGCATTGCTTGTATCTGATTGCGTTGAGAAATAGAGAAACAATTGAAAGCAGGACGTGCACACCTAGCACATGTTACTGAATCCTTTCAAAGAAAGTAAATTTTGAATTGTTCTAAGTATACTGTTTGAGGTATTTTTTTCCCTACAGTTTCATTCTATAGAGTGCTTCTATAATATCCGGTATTTTAGCACATTTACCTTGTAGTGCTGTAGTGGCTTGGTTCTACCCATTCCTCTTTATACAGGGTTATTCAAAAAGAATGAACCAATATCTTGACGCATTGCTTCAGTTCTAAAGCATCGTCATGGAATGAGTCAGTGACCATTTGAAAGTAAGTTTTGAATGGCCGCCACAAGGGAGTGATGTAGTCGCGTCATTCTTCCGGAATCCTTCAGTTGTTTATTTACCCTCGGAATGGCGAGTCCTCAGCAAAAAGCGTTCTGCGTTCTCAAGTTCGCGAAAACAAATTTGGTTGTCACGGTGCACCGTGCTTTTCGAAGGCGATTTGATATTAATCCGCCCACTCCTAAGAACATTCGATGGTGGTTTCAACAGTTTCAAGAGAGTGGGTGTCTTTGTAAAAGAAAAAATCCAGGATGCGGGTTTCAGAGGAACAAGTGACGAGAATCCGTGCTGTGTTTGAGAGGAGCCTGCAGAAGTCCACAAATCGAGCTAGTCGTGAGCTTGCGATCCCTCAATCCACTATCTGGGGTGTGCTAAGAAGATGTCTACATTTGAAACCATACAGACTGCAGCTTGTTCAGACACTTACCAATGACGACGAAAGGAAGCGGATGAAATTTTGCAATTTGCTGGAGATGATGGAAGACGAAACCTTTATTTCACGTTTAATTTTTAGTGATGAAGCGACTTTTCACTTGAGCGACACAGTCAATCGTCACAATGTGCGTATTTGGGGACAGAGCACCCACATGAAACAGTTGAGCACGGAAGAGATTCCCCTAAGGTGAACGTCTTCTGTGCTGTGTCTCAGAACAAGGTTTATGGTCCTTTTTTCTTTGAAGGAAACACCGTTACAGGATAAACCTCTTGAGATGCTCCAAAACGTGCTCTTCACTTCACTGCAAGCAGATTTGCATGACTTAATTTTTCAACAAGATGGAGCACCGCCCCATTGGCACCTAATGGTTCAAGCTTTTTTACATGAAAAAATGCCCCAGCAATGGATTGGTCGGAAGGGGGCCAATGACCCTGCTCTTCGTGCTTGGCCTGCGAGATCCCCAGACCTCACCGTGTGATTTTTTATTTTTTTTAAATTTATTTTTTCTTGTGGGGATATGTAAAAGATCGTGTTTAAGTTCCACCGCTACCCACTAACCTCGATAACCTTAAACATCGAATAACCACAGCGATTAACTCCGTGGATCGTGATATGCTGATACGCACCTGGAAAGCATTCTCTTATCGCATTGATGTTGCCCGTGCTGCTGATGGTGAACATTGAACACTTGTAAGACAGGAAATAAAAGTTGCTTGTGAGTATAATACTTGGGACTTGGCTGGAGTTTTGTATTACTTTTCCTTAATTAAAATATTGCGTAAAGAAATCTGTTCATTCTTTTTGAATAACCCTGTATTGTGCTTGGCATGTGTTTGTGGTATAGCTTTTTAGTTGCAGATCTTGTTTGGTAACATAGTTCAGGAACAAGCATTCACTTGCTTTTACCTCCTTTAGGAAATCGCTGTACTTTATACTTCTCCCTTCCCAAGGGCTTATGGATGATGTATCCACACCCTGTCTGATCTATTTATTTGCTGGCAAATTACAAACTATTTAGGTAGATGACTGGTGATGCGGCCTGCTTTACCTGTAGCACTTCCCATTGATCCAGAGATGGTATGTTTCTCACCCAGGAGCTTACAGGTGTTTGAAGAATCTGGCGTTTCTCACACAGAGCATCTGAAAAGACAGCAGGAGGAAGGAGGAGGTCCCTTAGGAGGGGCTTTGAGGTATCCGAACCCTTGCATACTGTGGCTTCACGCAAAACAGGAAGGTAGGAAAGTATTGTAGTTGGTGTTTGTGTGCTAGGACAGGGCTTGAAAACTTCTTTGCCTTCTTTATTTTAACTTCTATACATATAAAATTATGCCTGGATCTAGTTTATATTTATCAAGCCCTGAGATATTAACTCTTTGTATTAGGAGTCGTTCAACTATAGGGGTTATTCAAAGTGCCGAATGGCAATTAGCAATTATTGGCGAATTGCCAGGGAAATACGTTGCAATTTGGCAGCAGTGGAATTCCCCATAGAGAAGTAATGTTTTATCTTTTCAGAGAACGCCGAACAGTTGGCGAAATGCACAGGTTTTCAGTGCTTTCATTCGACTGGTTTAAACAGGTTTCAATGTGAAAAATATTCCCTGTTTTTATTCAACCGTTTATTCTTTTCATTTTTTAGAATTTTTATAGATCTTGTTCTGGATTTTTTCACGAAATTTTAGATTTTTTTTCTTTTTTTCTCATTCTGTAACAGACCTCTTTATTGGTATTCATAGGACCTTCTACATTTTTTTTGGGCGGTTGTTCGGCGGTTTATCAGATCCATTCGGTGCACTTTGGGGACCCTGCGGTGAATGGTGAATTGAATTTGACGAAGTGCACTGAGCGAAAGAGCACCAAAATGTCGGTGATCTTTGAATAACCCTCCATGTGTATGTTTGGCGTTAATTCCCAGATATGTGCTGCACTTGCATCTTGTCATGAATTCCTTTGTGCCATAGTTCTGGACTCCAGACTGTGCTCCAGAGTGGATGAGATGTTGGATCTCGGGCTTATCGAAGAGTTAAAAGATTTCCACAAGCGATACAATGAGACGCTCATCTCACAGTCGGGGTGAGTGAAGTCGTTTTAAAACCTTGAGAATGCAGAAAAAGAAACCTTAATAAACTGGTTACTTCTTATTTTGCGGGATTATATGGCACAATCTATGGGTTTGTTCAGCAGAATATTCTGGACTGGAAGCTGTGAGTTGGTGAATAACGCTACATGAAGTAGGAGAGTATGTCGTGCATATGGTTCTTTTATCTCACACCAGAGTTTTTTTCTGCCCTAGACCGGATTACCAGCATGGCATTTTCCAAACAATCGGCTTTAAGGAGTTCCATGATTACCTGGTAACGGAGGACGGCTCTAACACAAATACAAAAGAAGTACTCCTGCAAAAAGGTTAGTTCAGAATTTTAGAAGTCTAATACTAGTAACTTATATCCGATTTGGGATGTCTGAGAGAAATGTGTATGAACACCATTTTTGACATTATTTTAAAGAATAAGTTCTCTTTCAAGTGAAAAAGCTTAAGGCTGGCCGTCCACTAGGTCCGTATTTGTGTGATGTGCGATCATCTGATATCGTCCGACCAATCCCACAACATACAGGTGAATCAGCCCTCTTCCACTGCGTACCACCAACATTGGACGACTTAAGACGATTTTTTGCAACTACAACAGATTAGTGATCCTTCCAATTTTGAGGGGATTTGTTCAGCTGAAATCAGACGATCTGGTACCATTTACATTATAATAGATGAATTGTATAGTTAAACCGCCCTGCTTCAGCAGGGAAATTGCCCCATAGAAAGTGACTCAGTTAGACAGCCCATAGGATTCAATGTAAAAAAATATTTTCTATTTAATTTTTTTTTTATTCAACGGTTTATTTTTTTATCTGCAGAAAAAGTCTTTTTAGTTACTTTTTTTGTTTGTTTTGGTATTTTTCAGGTGTAGTTTTGGGTTCCCATTTTTTATTTTAAAAAGCTGAGGCTTTTTTTCTCTCGCCGAACGCGTCTTTTTTTTTTTTTCTTCAGGTCGGTCGTGCCCAGCATTGCTGTCCTTGGTGCTAAAAGCTATTTCAGCACCAGGGACAGGGGGTTTATCCCTCCCTTCAGCAAGGTTTTTTTTTTTTTTTTTTAATTCAGTTACAAGCATATATAAAGCGCCAACAAGTTCCGTAGCGCTGTACAAAGGGAGAGACAGAATCACAAATATACATACACAGAATAGAAGAGAGGACCCTGCTCGAGCCTTTGGCTGTGCTGGACAGGGCTATCCGTGGTGCTGAAACCCCGTTCCAGCAGCAAAAAATTTTTTTTATTTTCTCCCCACAGCTTTTTCTTTTCTTTTTGTTTTCTTTCGGTGGCTTGTCTGTCAGCCGACCATGGGTCATCCACAAACGCTTCCAGTGGACGACCCTGATCGGCTGATGGTGTTGTCGTAAGGTTGGCCTTCCACTGGGTCTGTATTTGTACGATTGTCCATCATCACCCGTCCTATCTCACAACATGCAGGGAATTAAGCCCTCGTCCATTGCCCCTGACTTCCATCGGACGACTTCAGATGATTTTTTGCAACTATATCAGACTAGAGATCTGTCCCATTTGAATGGGATTTGTCAAAGTCAGGACGATCTGTTACAACTTACATATTAAAAAAAATCGTTAAACTGCCGTGCGGTGGCAGGGAAATTGTCCCATAGAGAAGTTATTCAGTTCGACAGGTGAATCCCATAGGATTCAATGTAAAATTATATTTATTAACCACTTCAATGCGGTGGACGCGCTCAGCGCGTCCAACCGCATTGCTACTTGGCTGCGGAGGACGCGCTGAGCGCGTCCTCCCTTTGCAGCCCGCGATCAGCCGGTATTCCGGCTGATCGCTCGGCCACCCAGTGTGGGCTGACATCATCGATGTCAGCCCAACCTCCGGGACCCCGGCGGGCACGATAGGCGTCATCGCGCATGCGTGATGACGTCTATTTCAGGCACCCCCCCCGCCATTGCAGGGAAGGTGCCTGAATGGGAGGGGGGGAGGTCCTTCGGACCTCTCCCCCTCCCCATCCGTGCATGCCAGCGGTTAAAGGCAGGCACCGCCTGGAAGGGCACAGCCTGCCCTTCCAAGCAGCGGCTGTCTTTAACCCCTAGGGGCTGGATCGCGATATGGCGCCAACATGCGCCGTATCGCGGTCCTCTCCCGGAGCTGGCCACATCTTGGATGTCGGCCAAGCTTCCGGGATATCCCCCTAATGACTGGCGTCATCGCGCAGAGCGCGATGGCGCCAGTTTTCAAATTAACCCCTTGCTGCCACCTATAGTGGAGATAGGGGGTTCATTGGAACCCCCTATCTCCAGATCCGTGACAGCTAGGGGTTAATGTTTACTATCATTGGAACGGCCAGAGCGTGGCCGTTCCAATGATACCAAACATGACCATGTAAACTGTAAAAACAAAAAATTTAAAATAAAAAAAATAAATTAAAAAATAAATAAAAGTTTTTTGTTTTTTTTTTAGATTTATTAGTGCAACAATATTGTTCCCATTTCAATTATAATGTGAACAATGATGCTGCACTAACGATTTTTTCTATGGGGGGCGTTTGCTAAAAAACACGTAATTTCCCCCCAAAAAAAGTAACGATTCCTCATTTCTAATTTTTTTAACAAGCGCACCCCATAGAAAATATAACCGCAAACGATCGCATTTTAAAATGTGAAAAAAACCACTTTACACATTGTAAATTATTGAAAATTCAAACTTTATTGCATATTTTGTTATAATATACAGACATGACATAACGTATACATATAATAATGACATATTATGAATCTGCACAGTCTGCCGGAAAGAACGATATATAATATATCTGGGTCATATATTAAAATAAGGCTTCAAAACGCGGTTAACCCTTTCAATGCGGAGGACGCGCTCAGCGCGTCCTCCGCATTACCGCTGCTGTGCGGAGGATGCGCTGAGCGCGTCCTCCCATTGGGGTCAGCGTTCGGCCGGTTCCGGCCGATCGCTGGCCCCCCCGGTGCGGGCTGACATCCTCGATGTCAGCCGCGCATCCGGGACCGCAGCCGCCAGAATTAGGTGTCATCGCGGCAGCCTGAAAGGTGTCATCGAGGCGCCTGAAAGGAGGGGGGAGGTCCTTCGGACCTCTCTCCCTCCCGATCGGCGGCTCTGCGGGGGTTAACCTAGGCATCATTTGGAAGGGCACAGCCTGCCCTTCCAAATGGTGCCTGGCATTAACCCCTGGGGAGCTGGATCGCGAATCGGCGCTGAAAAGCGCCGGTTCGTGATCCTTCCCGGAGCTGGCCGACATCTTGGATGTCGGCCAAGCCTCCGGGAACTCCCCCTGAGGACTGGCGTCATCGTGCGTAGCACGATGACGCCAGTCCTAGAGTTAACCCCTAACTGCCACCAACGGTGGAGATAGGGAGTTCCAATGAACTCCCTATCTCCCGATCCGTGGCAGTTAGGGGTTAATGTTTGGTATGGTTGGATCGGCCAGAGCATGGCCTCCAACAATACCAAACTTGAATGTGAAAAAAGTTTTTAAAAAAAATAAAAATAAAAATTAAAAATAAAAATATATTTTAAAAAAAATTATAAAAAAAAATAAACATTTTTTTTCTTTTTTTGGTTTGTTAGTGTAGCAATATTGTTCCCATTGCAAATATAATGTGAACAATGATGCTGCACTAACGATTTTTGTATGCGGTGCGTTTGTTAAAAATCGCGTAATTTTCCCCCAAAAAAAATGTAACGAGACCCCATCTCTAATTTTTTTAACAAGCACACCCCATACAAAATATAACCGCAATTGCTCGCATGTTAAAATGTGAAAAAAAAACACTTTACACGTTGTAAATTATTGAAAATACATATTTTATTGCATTTTTTGTTATAATATACAGACATGACATAACGGATACATATAATAATGACATATTATGAATCTACTGAGTCTGACGGAAAGAACGATATATAATATGTCTGGGTCATATACTAAAATAAGCCTTAAAAACACGTTTAAACATGATGAGCAAAACCGGTAAAAATGACCTCGGCACAGAGGCGGGAAAAGCCTCAGCAGCGAAAGGGTTAAATATTTTATTCAACCGTTTATTCTTTTCATTTGCAGCAAAAGCCTTTAGTTTTTATTTATTGAATTTGAGTATTTTTTTAGCAGAAATTTGATTCCCAAACGAAAAAAAAAATAATAACTTAAACCCCATAGTGGCCAGAGGATTTTACCATTGTCTGTCCGAAAGTACCCACTGCTGTTTTTACATTTCTACGCTGTTTGTGTTTAGCTCTAATTTTCCTCTTACTCGTTTATGGAACCCAAATATATTAAATACCGTTTTTCTTGCCATTAAATGGACTTTCTAAAGAGAACATTATTTTCATGATATTTACTATGAACAAAATTATGGGGAAAAAAAAAAATGGAAAAAACACACCTTTTTATACTTTGACTCCGACTACATACAGAGCTATTCAGAGAGCGGTGAAAACCTTGAGGATGACTGGAGAATTGAAAATAATAGATCAAAATAGTCAAACCAGAAAAATTCGCCCATTTATCTCACTTTCCAAATTGGCTATTTGGTCTAGATTGTTCATTCTCCTGCCAATTCTCAAGGTTTTCACCTCTCTGAATAGCCCTGATAGTTTTGAAATTTTGTCCTATTACAATCTTCACGCAAATGTTTGCGCGCGGGCAAAAACGCATTAATGCGAGGGGCAAAACACTTTGCGCAGAACGTCGTATTACAATGTCAGCGCAACAAACGCGCGCAGTCGTCTAGCACTGGTGAACCTGCGCGAACCACTTGCGAGCGTACTGTACTGTGTGCGTCCTATGCTTAACATTGTGAGCGCAAATGCGTTTGTGCGCTGGTACACGGATGGTATTACAATCTATGCGCAGTTTTTAACGCACAGCGATTGCGTGCATAATTTTAACAACTCCTAAAACCTGGTGTTAATGGCAAATCTGAACGTCCTGGGCAAAACCAAATACACCAGCCCAAAAATAAAAATACAGCAAAGTACAGTTACACATTCTACGCATACCCAAACAATAAAATTGAGAAGTTGGTTGTGTTTTTATTATTGCTGCAGCATATATGCGCAGATTGATTTTGGCAGGCGCAAAAACTTAATGGGAGACAATTGTGGTTCTGAATTCTGATTGGCTGAATCGTGTGAAAAAAAGAGTATGCACACCGATTTCTGCGCGCATCGTTAATGCGCGTCCGTTTTACGTGCGTTATTTTTTGACGATGAAAAAATGCACCAGGATTGTAATACCAGCGTTGATTTGCATGCGTTAACGTGTATCGCTTCGCGCGCAAATTCATGCGCTGCGCGAGCGTTTTTGGGCGAAGATTGTAATAGGGCCTTCAATGTTTACATGTTTTTGCTTTTTAACCCCTTCACTGCTGAGCCATTTCGCCTCTCTGTGCTGAGCTCATTTAGACCGTTTTATGCTCATTATGTTTAAACGCGAGTTGAAGTCCTATATTTATTTTTTATACGACCCAGACAATTTTTGGAGAAAAAAAAAAACATGGCAACGACGTCAATTGGCGGGGGGTAGGCCCTGGAGGCTTGACTTTGGGAGAGTACCGTGATCCGGTGCCGATTGGCGTTGAATCGCGATCCAGCGCCTAAGGGGTTAAAGAGAGGCACTGCAGTAAAGGGCAGACTGTGCCCTTTCCAGCAGTGCCTCCTTTTTTTTTTGTCCCTGCCATTTGGGAGGGAGAGGGGTCCGAAGTTTTTTAACCACTGAGGTCTGACTTCAAGGAAGTCAGACAGCCGCGGGACACCGGCCAAAGAGGTAAGTATAGGGAGGGAGGGGAGTTAGAGGACCATGATGTCCTTGGTCCTTAACAGGTTTTCTTTTCCCAGGTCATACCTGTACGTCATTGGTTCTCAAGGGGTTAAAGCAGATTTTTTTTCCTCCTTCTCTGCTAAACTGAAAAAGAAAAAAACACACCTGCGCATGCTATCAAAGACATGCAGGGAACTCCGATGCTGTCCCTGGTGATGAAAGGGGTTTAATAAGTCCTTGCAGCACCAGGGACACCGCCTCCCCCCCTCAGTTCAGCAGTTTCCTCGTAGTTTGATCTAGGTTATACATATTTCGATTCCAGTGGATGAACGGGATCGTTCAAGATCTTTCAAAACAGTTGTCCGTAGTCGGACGGTCAAGTCAGACATCCGACTACAGACCCAGTGGACAGCCATCCTTAAAGGGACACTCTAGGCCACGGCTGTCAAGCTCTGGACCCCCCCAGATGTTTCTGAACTAAAACTCCCACGATTTCCTGGCTATTGCATTGAGCGTATTCCGGGAATTGTAGGCATCAATGTCTGGGGGGGGGGGCCTGAGTTTTTCAACGCTGCTCTAGGCATTGTGACCACTCTAAGTGTTCTCTTCCCTTTCTGGGAGGGGAAGGATCTTGGAGGACTGAGTCAGGTCGCTGATTTCAGGGGCTTAGCTCTTCCAAGAAGCTCAGGTCCACATGAGATGAGATTATTTTCAGGCATTGTGACCAAGAAGCCGGAACCAATTAAGTCCCACTTTCCTCCCAGCCATTGGATTAGCTGGACATTCCCTGGAGCATCCAGCCCTGTGGCATTCTCTGGATGCAGGAAACCATCAGCATGTCACATCTGGAGGATTAAAGAGCCAGCATTCTAGTGGAAGGAAGGTGCATTTTAAAATGGTCTTGAAATTTAAACCATGAAAGGGAGTCAGATATTTACCTCTTCTGTCCCTCTCCCTCCAGGTTTAATCCTAGAGTATCCCTTGAATGAAATAGTTATTTTGTTAGGAACTGCTTTGATGCAGTTCAGTAGCTCCACCCAGAAGCGGTATTAAAAGGGAACCAGGATTTACACTCATTGTTTCTCGTACATATCAGTGAACAGATGACGTACACAGAGACCGCACAATTTAAAGGGTTTAATCAAGAAGCACCAAAATATCAGTGAAATTTTGGTGCTCTTTCATTCGGTGAGCTGAATTCACCAACCCTGTGGTGAATTCAGCATTCACTGCAGGCAGTGGCGTCACTAGGGTTGGTGTCACCCGGTGCGGTAACTTATGGTGTCACCCCCCCCCCTGAGTTTTACAGATTTTTTTTTAACTACTCTTACTCCTAAATCAGTACTCCCAAATAACACTGAATGCTCATACACACAGCGCACATTACTGTGAGGTTTATTGCTGCGGAGCTCTCTCATATGCTCACACAACTTTTTGCCAACCGCCAGCAAGTACGATGCCTTGTCAAGGCAGTGAAAGCACACATGGATATAATTGCCCCAGCAGCTCACCCATTGGATATTATTATTGCGCCTCAGCTCACATATGGATATATTGCGCCTCAGCTCACACATGGAAATATATTGTCCCAGACCAGCTCACACCATGGATATTGCCCCAGCTCTCATGGATATAGAAACAGAAACATAGAAAAATGTCGGCAGATAAGAACCTTTCGGCACATCTAGTCTGCCAATTACATGGATACTTTACCTGGATTTATCTTTTGTTTAGGATAGCCTTATGCCTATCCCATGCCTTACTTAAATTCAATTACTGTTTTGACCTCTACCACTTCTACTGGAAGACTGTTCCATGTATCCACCACCCTCTCAGTAAAATAATGCTTCCTGATGTTACTTTTAAACCTTTGCCCCTCTAATCTAAGACTATGTCCTCTTGTTTTGCTATTTTGTTTCCTTTTAAATATACTCCCTTCCTCTACCTTGTGGATTCCCTTTACGTATTTAAATGTTTCTATCATATCTCCTCTGTCTCGTCTTTTTTTCCAAGCTGTACATGTTAAGATCATTAAGCCTTTCCTGGTAACTATTCTCCTTCAAGCCCTACACCATTTTAGTAGCCCTTCTCTGAACTCTCTCGAAGATGTTTATATCCTTCTGGAGATACGGTCTCCAGTACTGCACACAGTACTCCAAGTGAGGTCTCACCAGTGCTCTGTACAGTGGCATGAGCACTTCCCTTTTCCTACTGCTAATACCTCTCCCTACACAACCAAGCATTCTGCCAGCATTTCCTGCTGCTCTATTACATTGACTACTTACCCTTAGATACTCTGAAATAATGACCCCTAAATCCCTTTCCTCAGATGTTGAGGTTAGGACTGTATCAAATATTCTATAGGTCAGCCCTTGGGTTTTTACGTCCCAGGTGCATTATCTTGCACTTATCCACATTAAAACTCAATTGCCACAACTCCGACCATTTTTTTAGTTTACCTAAATCATTTGTCATTTGGCTGATCCCTCCAGGAACGTCAACCCTGTTGCAAATCTTTGTGTCATCAGCAAAAAGACATACTTTTCCATTAATACCTTCTGCAATATCACTAATAAAATATTAAAGAGAATGGGTCCAAGTACTGACCCCTGAGGTACCCCACTGGTAACAAGACCTTGCGCCGAATAAACTCCATTTACCACAACCCTCTGTTGCTCTGTCACTCAGCCACTGCCTAATCCATTCAACAATATTGGAATCCAAGCTCAAAGATTGCAATTTATTGATAAGCCTTCTATGCGGAACAGTATCAAAAGCCTTACTGAAATCTAAATAAGCAATGTCTACTGCACCACCTGTGTCTATTATTTTTGTTACCCAATCAAAAAAATCAATAAGATTAGGTTTGGCATGATCTCCCTGAGTAACCCATTGTTGTTTCTGATCCTGTAATCTATGTGTTTTTTTTTTGTAAACATAATTTTATTGAACGAGGACAAGAAGAATAAAATGAATGCATACGTGGCGTCGCAGCGCCAAAAAGATGACATCAACAAACTTATGCCTCCAAGTAAACCATAGTCCCGTCCACATTATAAGATAAAGGTAGGGTGGGGTGAGGAAGAAAGAAAAAGGGAAAAAGAAAAAAGGGGGGGGGGGGAATAAGGGGAAGGAGTGGCCCGGCCCAGGCCAGAATCCTAAGACACAAATACCCGTTCAACCTGACGAGTGCTATAGAGGTATATGTAGAGAGGTGGAGGGGGGAGGGGGGCAGGGGAGAGAGTGCCAGAGGAGGGGGAAAAAAAGCAGGCAAAAGGGAGGTCATGCAGCCCTATATATGCAACAATAGCCCACACTCCCGTCACAGATCATAACCCCGCATCCAGCCAGGGCCCCCAAGTTTTATTATATGATGGCATCGTAAAACGGACTATAGCAGTCAGTTCGTCCATAACCTGGGTGTCCCTGATCTTGCCATATACTTTAGCCATACAGGGCGGGAGGGGTTGTCTCCAGACTTCCGCTATGGCCCGTCTTGTAGCCAATGTAATCTTTGCTAATAATTTATTTTCATGGAAAGTTAGTTCAGGGAGCGGTCTGGAGAGTAAAAATGCCCAAGGATCCAACGAGATGGGTTTAGATAGGACTAAAATCAGTAGGTCTTGGACTTCCTTCCATAAGGGTACAATTCGTGGACATGTCCACCACATGTGGAAAAAGGAGCCCTTAAAAGTGCATGATCTCCAGCAAACATCCGGTAGATTCCTATTCATGTGCGCCAGTTGAGATGGTGTAATATACCACCGCATAATCATTTTAATGGACTGTTCCTGCAATGAGGCGCACACCGACACGGAGCGAGACATCTCCCATATGTCCAGCCAGTCCTCTGAGTCCAGGGTTTCCCCAATATCTCTTTCCCAAGCATGGATATAGGACAGTTCTTTCCAGTCCAACAGTGAGGTAAGGTCCCGGTATAACGAAGATATGAGGCCTCTCGGGTATGTGCCAGCCAGGCATAAACGCTCGAAGCGAGTCGGCGGCGCCAGTGCAGCTTGCTTGATGTGAGCCTGTGTGGCGTACGATGTCAATTGAAAAATGTGAAGAAAAGATAGTCCCGAAACATCTTGAAGAGGAATCAAAGTTCCGTTGTGGTATAGATTAAGTATTCTGCACACACCTGAGTCCAATAGGTCACGCCAAGGTCTCACGTGTAGACCGGGGCGGAAGTCTCTGTTCCCAAAGATCGGGGTCATAGGCGAAGGTGTAGACGTCAACTCGCACTTCACTGCTAATCTATGCCAAAGGCGTAGAGAGTTTAATATGGCAGGGCATGTGGTGGTAATTAAAGGACGATGTTCCCGAGCCAGCCATATCCAGTGATGTATCTTATTCGGCCGCATAAGGGACGCTTCCAGATCAACCCACCTGCGAGACCCCGCTGGAGCATGCCAGGCTACCACCTGCGCCAATTGAGTTGCATAATAATAGGTAAAGAGAGATGGAAGGCCCAGGCCGCCCAGGGACCGTGGGCGATAGAGAGTGTGTCTAGCTACGCGGCGTCGTTTCCCTGCCCATATAAAATGATCAATGGAGCGCTGCAAAGCGATAACCTCCGAAGCAACGAGGGGAACCGGTAATGCCTGAAACATATACAACAGTCTGGGTAATACATTCATTTTAATGCAATTAAGCCTACCGAGCCATGATATCGCATATTTGTTCCAACATTCTAACTCCGCTTTGAGGGTCGCAAAAAGGCGGGGGTAATTAGCCGAATAAAGATCCGCAGAGCATGATGTTAAGCGGACCCCCAGGTAGACCAGCTCAGATTGAGTGAACCTTATAGGGCAGGAAGAGGAGAGATTTGCAATCGCCTCCGCCGTCAGCGCCACCGGGAGAGCCTCTGATTTAGTAATATTAATTTTGTATCCTGAGAGAGCAGAAAAGGCACCGAGCAGATCCATAACCCGGGGTAAGGAGGTGGGGGGGTCTGTCAGGGAGAGAAGGACATCATCGGCATAAGCCGATAATTTAAATTCTAAGTCACCCACCGTAAGACCCGAGATACCCGCATCTGATTTAATAGCAAGCAATAAAGGTTCCAAAAAAAGGGCAAACAAAGCCGGAGACAGTGGGCAGCCCTGCCTGGTACCATTCCGAATCTCAAAGGGGATCCTATCGGCGCCCGGTATCAAAATCTGCGCTCCCGGAGAAGCATACAAAGCTGAGAGCATGCGGAGAAAAGTGGGGGGAACCCAAGATGTTTAAGTAACGTAAATAAAAACGGCCACTCCGCCCTATCAAAGGCCTTCTCAGCGTCTAAAGACAAAAATAAAGAAGGCCTCTGATAGGTCTCTGCGAACCAAACAAGGTCCGCCGCGCGTCTCGTATTATCATACGCTTGCCGGCCTGGGATGAACCCCACCTGGTCCGGGGATACCAAAACAGGGAGGAGAGGATCTAGGCGCAATGCCAAAATTTTTGCTAGGAGTTTAATGTCCGTATTTAAAAGGGATATGGGCCTATAGCTATCAATATTCTCAGGGTCTTTCCCAGGTTTGGGGAGGAGAACTATGGTCGCTAACAATGACTCCGCGGGAAATGGGGCACCCTCCCGTGCGGCATTAAATAGTCGGCAAAGAATGGGCTTCAATTTAGGATAGAACGCTTTATAATACCGGTAAGTGAAACCGTCCGGCCCAGGAGCCTTTAATGGCTTCATCATCAAGCCCAGTGCCCTCCCTATCTCCTCTTCCGTTAGTTATAGGGAGCCCACCAATATGGACTGAACTTTATCAAGAGTAGGGAGGCTCTGATGCTTCAAGTACATTTCAATACTATCAATCAGGTCTCTGTTTCCTATTTCGTGGGTGGGGGAATGATTGTATATATTCGTGAAATACTCTGTGAAGGCATCCCGGATAGCCTCAGGAGATTTATGAACCTGCCCTTTTTTATCTCGGATCAACGGGAACAGGACAGTGCGGTGTCTAGGACGCAGCATCCTGGCCAGGTGTATCTGCTTTATTCGCTCGTTCATAATAGCGCCTTTTGGACCATAGCAACGATCTCCCCACATCATCTAAAAATAAACCGTTAAGGTCTGCTCGAACTCTGTTAAGCTGTGCAAGGGTGTCGTCAGTCGGGACACGTTTATGCCGGAGTTCCAGTCTCCGCAGGTCGGTCTGTAACGTGACTATGGCCTGCAGTTTCACGCGTTTGTGGTAGGCAGCCTGACTAATTAGCACCCCCCTAATCACTGCTTTATGAGCATTCCATAAAGTATGTATGGACACGTCAGGGGTGTCATTTAACAGAAGGTATGAGTCCAAGGCGGAGCCAACCGCTTTCCTAACCCCCTTTTTCAAAAGAAGCAAGGGGTCCAGCTTCCATTGGCCACTGCTGCCAGACGCCAATGGGCGGACATGCAGAAACACATCCGCATGATCGGACCAAGTTATGGAGCCAATGCCTGATGTCGTAATCAAGGGAATACTGTCCGGGGAGATCAGGAAATAATCTAACCTGGAGTATGAGGAATGGACCGGGGAGTAAAAAGTAAAATCTTTAGTTGTGGGATGCTGTACTCTCCAAATATCAACCAAATCATGGTTACGCACAAACGCATGAAACTGCCTGTCCTGGGATGGGGATGAAGTCAGGCCGGCGTGAGGGGGATGGCCGGATCGGTCCAATGGAGAGCAGAGGGTGGCGTTAAAGTCCCCTCCCAATATAATTTTACCCTTAGCATGTAACCTGAGAAAGGAGGAGAGGTCCGCCCAAAATCCCGCGTCAGGCCCATTTGGTGCATAGACCGACATCAGGGTATACCATTTAGACGAACAAGTACCCCTCGCCAAGACATACCTCCCAGCGGAGTCAGAATATACATCTACAATCTGCAGCGGGCAGGAATTATGTAACAAAATAGCGGCTCCATTCCGTTTAGGGATGGCACATGAGGTGAAGACACGGGAGTAGGATGGGTCCGCTAGGCGAAAGGCCGCAGTGGTAGAGATCCTAGTCTCTTGGAGAAATGCGATGTTCGCAGATTTCCGCTTAAGGTCCCGGAAAAGGAGACGACGCTTGCGCGGGGAATTTAAGCCCTTGACATTCAAGGAGAGGAATTTAAGATCCGAAATCATTATGGGACTAGGAAGGGGAACGCATGGCCATCATCCTCCCCACGTCTCCACCTCCGTCCCGCTCCGCCAGCCCCCAGCCTCCTACCGAGGGGGAGGCGACGGGTCGGGAGCCATCCACAGAGGGATCAAAAGCACAATATACATCTTCATAATCATATAGCCGAAAGGTCAGAAACGAGAAAGTGGGGCGGGCCGGGCCAGGGGACAGGGTAGGAAGGGGGAACAAGGAGAAAGAGGAGAGAAAAGAAACAAAAAACGTCCCGAACGGATGGGTAAACCAAAGGAACGGAACCTCGGAGGAGGAGGTAGTCTCGGGGAAACCAGCAAGCCATGGGGAAAAAACCCTCGGCCACTGGCCCCCCGAGCAACCGCCACATTAACCGTCATGCTAAAACTACAACCACCTAAACAGATAAATCGGAGGTACAGAGAAAAAACAGAAAATAATCTTAAACAAATATCAGAGAACCATCTAAGGGCCTAAGCCCCTCAAAACCTGGACTGAAGGATAAACATGCCCTCACTTAGGGCACCCACGGCTGTCCATATTCAGTCTCCAGCCGGAGACCAGTCTCTGGAGAGTCGCGGCAGGGAACTCGGAGGGGTGAGCTGAGCAATTGCGTCTGGGACCTCCAACCCCAACTGGTGCAGGAAGTCCTGAGCCCTATACAGGTGTGTGCATGAATACGTGCGACCATCTTTGTGGACCAAAATACGAAATGGGAACCCCCATGAGTAGCGCACATTGTGAGAGCGCAGCAATTCCGTGACTACCCGCCATTCCCTGCGTTTAGCCAGCGTCGACGGAGCAAGGTCCTGATAAAAAGGAGCTGGCCATCCTCGTACTCCACCTGTTGGTCACGAGCTGTGCGTAATAAAGCTTCCCTCGTCGAGTAATAATGCAATCTGGCGACTACGTCGCGTGGTGGTGCGTTCTGGCCTTTCCGCGCTCCCAAGGTACGGTGTATCCGGTCGATCAAATATCTAGCCGGTGGCAGTGCGGGTAACAACTTCTTCATAATGCCCGTAAGTGTAGCGTCCAGTGCATCCGGTGTCACCGATTCAGGCAACCCTCGGAGTCTGATGTTATTGCGTCTGGACCTGTTTGATAGATCTTCCAAAGCCTCTTCTAGTGTCTCCACCCGTGTTGCCAGTGTCTCAGCGTGATGAGCAAGTGTATTGCACGTGTCTGCGAATGCCTCTGCCCGTTCCTCGAGGCGCGCTGTGCGTGTCCCAATTACCTGGACCTCCGCCGCTAGCGCCCTCGTGTTGCGTGCTAGCTCCTCAGCTATGAAATCCTGTAGGCGACGGATATCTTGGCGAGTCGCCGGGCCCAAGTCCTGCTCCATCTCAGAGGTGTCTGAGCCTGGGGATGGGCTTCTCCCTCCATCTCTGGAGGAAGCGCCGCCATCTTGGGGCCTAGCCACTGTGCGGGTCCGAGGTGTAAATATCGGCGCTACCAGCGAGCTATCAGTCTTTTTTGTTTTTTTGGAGGACTTCATGGCTCCTGCTACCGTTCCCTGTACCTCCAGAGCGAAATATAAAGAGTGAGAGAGGTGGTTGTCTCAGATCAATCAGCGGCTACTCGGGAGCCCCAGCAGCACACGTCCTCTCACATCGCCGGCTCGGCTCCGCCCCCCCAATCTATGTGTTTTTAGATGTTCAACAATCCTTTCCTTTAACATGGTTTCCATTAATTTCCCCACTACTGACGTAAGACTAACTGGCTATAGTTCCCCGATTCCTCCCTACTACCCTTCTTGTAAATGGGCACAACATTTGCTAATTTCCAGTCTTCTGGGACGACTCCCGTTAACAGATTTATTTAACCAATCCTTGTTAACGGTTTTGCTATTACATCACTGAGCTCTTTTAATAATTTAGGGTGGATCCCATCAGGCCCCATTGACTTATTTGTCTTTACTTTAGACAGCTGCTGTAGAACCTCCTCCTCTGTAAACTCATATGTAAATGTCTCTTTAGTGGTCTCTCCTAACTGAGGTCCCTTTCCTTCCTTTTCTTCTGCAAAGACTGAACAAAAATATTCATTGAGGCAGTCAGCGAGACTTTTATCCTCTTCTACATTCCTTCCTTTGTTTTTAATCTAACTAATCCTTGTTTTACTTTTCTTTTCTCGTTTATGTATCTAAAAAATGTTTTGTCCCCCTTTTTTTACTGACTGAGCTGTTTTCTCTTCTGCGTGTGCTTTGGAAGCTCTTATAAATTGCTTTGCCTCTTTCTGCCTAATTTTATAGGTTTGCCTATCTTCTTCACTCTGAGTTTTTTTATAATTATTGAATGCTATCTTTTTGTTCTTCACTATTTTGGCCACTTCTGCAGAGTACCACAGTGGTTTCTTCCCTTTTTTGTTTTTGCTAACAAGCCGAATGCAATTTCCTGTGGCCTTCAATAATGCTTCCTTTAAATAATCCCATTTCTCCTGGACTACCTTTAAACTCCTCCAGTCTGATAATGACTCCTTCACACAAATCCATGAGCTGGGGCAGTATCCATGAGCTGGGGCAGTATCTATGAGCTGGGGCAGTATCCATGAGCTGGGGCAGTATCCATGAGCTGCGGCATATCCATGAGCTGGGGCTGTATCCATGAGCTGGGGGGCATATCCATGAGCTGGGGGGCATATCCATGAGCTGGGAGGCATATCCATGAGCTGGGGCATATCCATGAGCTGCTGGGGTATATCCATGAGCTGCTGGGGTATATCCATGAGCTGCTGGGGCATACCCATGAGCTGCTGGGGCATACCCATGAGCTGGGGCATATCCAACACACATGGATACTGCCCCCAGCACACATGGATAATGCCCCAGCTCACATGGATATTGCCCCAGCTCCTCTCATGGATTTTGCCCCAGCTCCTCTCATGGATTTTGCCCCAGCTCCTCTCATGGATATACTGCCCCAGCTGCTCTCATGGATAATGCCTCAGCTCATCTCATGGCTATGCCCGCAGCTCCTCTCATTGATATTGCCCCAGCTCATGGATAATGCCCCAGCTCATGGATACTGCCCCAGCTCATGGATACTGCCCCAGCTCATGGATACTGCCCCAGCAGCTCATGGATATACCCCAGCAGCTCATGGATATGCCCCAGCAGCTCATGGATATGCCCCAGCAGCTCATGGATATGCCCCAGCAGCTCATGGATATGCCCCAGCAGCTCATGGATATGCCCCAGCAGCTCATGGATATGCCCCAGCAGCTCATGGATATACCCCAGCAGCTCATAGATATACCCCAGCAGCTCATGGATATACCCCAGCAGCTCATGGATATACCCCAGCAGCTCATGGATATACCCCAGCAGCTCATGGATATGCCCTAGCTCATGGATATGCCCCCCATCTCATGGATACAGCCCCAGCTCATGGATATGCCCCCCAGCTCATGGATACTGCCCCAGCTCATGGATACTGCCCCAGCTCATGGATATTGCCCCAGCTCATGGATATTGCCCCAGCTCATGGATAATGCCCCAGCTCATGGATATGCCCCAGCTCATGGATACTGCCCCAGCTCATGGATATGCCCCAGCTCATGGATTTGCCCCAGCAGCTCATGGATATGCCCCAGCTCATGGATATGCCCCAGCACATGGATATGTCTCAGCTCACCTCCTCCTGCGCCGCGTGTTCGCTCCCTCTGAGCGTCCGGCGGCGCACAGCTTGGGCGCTCGTCTGGGGGAGCCACGTGACCAGCCGCAATTGGCTGGTGACGTGTTTCCTCCAGGCGAGCGCCGAAGATGCATGCTTCGGACGCTCGCAGGGAGCGAATACGCGGCGGAGGGTGAGACACCCGCCTTTAGGGTGATGGTGTCACCCTAAGGGCGGGTGTCACCTGGTGCGGGCCGCACCCCCCGCCCCCACGTTACGACGCCACTGACTGCAGGGTCCCCAAAGTGCGCAGAATGGATCAAATAAACCCGCCGAAAAAACACTGAATGAAGCCGACAATCCGCAGAACAGGGGTAAAAAAAAATCCTCTATTTATAAAAGGCATTTTAAACAAAAATAACGCAAGGAAATAATATAATTCACCAGAAAAATGCCTTAATAAATTCTAGAAAATTAATAAAAAAAAATACTTTTGCTACAAATGAAAAGAATAAATGGTTGAATAAAAAAAAATGAATACCGTGATTTTTTTAACATTGAAACCTATGGCATTCGCCTGTTTAAACCTTCGATCTAAAAAAATAATAAACAGACTTTTTGCTGCAAGTGAAAAGAATAAACTGTTGAATAAAAACAGGGAATATTTTTCACATTGAAACCTAACTAAACCACCAAAAATCTGGGTAATTTCGCCAACGTTTCGGTGCTGTTTGGCATTCTCTGAATAGATTTAACCATTACTTCTCTACGGGGAATTGCACTGCTGCTGATTTGCCCCGTATTTCGCTGGCAAATTGCTAGCTTTCTGAATACTCGAATTGTCACGAAATTGCACCCTACGAGGAAATTCACTGTTCGGTGCAATTCGGTTGCCAATTTGGCTCCTTTTTTTTTTATTTTTTAATAACCCCTTATGTATTATGGTATATTTCTACTTCAGATTTTTATTTATTGATTTAAGAATACACTGCAAATGCCAATGAAGCAGTGTTTGATAATTACATTGAAATGTGGTTGTGTGATTGCTAATAAACTAAACACAAATATTTTTTAAATTTTCAATGGTCATTAAATAGCTAGATAGAAGAATGAGCATCTGATGCTGAGAAAATGAAAATGGTTTTCAATAGAAAAACAAACAACAACCAGGCCTTGACCCTTTACAATATTTTATATTTATTTGCAAAGCATTTTACAATATTTATGTCTTGGGCTTGCATGTAGGTAAAAGCAAAAGCTTTTGGAATAAACCATCTAATCAGGTGTCTGATGTTTTACAGGTATTGAGGCTCTAAAACAAAGAACGCAGAAATATGCTCGGAAACAGAATAAATGGGTGCAACACAGATTCCTAGCACGTATGTGACTTTAGTGATGTGGTTCTTAATGCTATCAAGTTTTATTTTGCTTTTGTGTCATTTTTTTGCTTCTTCTGAACTCGCATAATAGCAATCTATAAATGTATGTTTGCTAACTTTAAAAAGCCGCTGTAGCACCATAACCAACTTAAGTTGTCATTGTAGCTAGAATATGTCGCCTCACTCACCTTCTATACTGGCTGTGACAGAGATTTAAAGCAAAAGCTCAATCGTCAGGTACCAGGAAACCTTCTGTTGGTTGGGGGTCTCCAGGACCCAAAAAAAGCATTCAGTGAGACTTGATTGAATGACTGTGTTTAGGGTTGCCACAGCTTTGCTGATCAAAAGGGGTGGAGGTCAGAGGTTAAAAATTAATCCTAGTTGACCACCTACCTGCTTGTTGCCTAGAACAGTCGTTCCCAACCGCCGGTCCTCAAATCCTCCTATCAGGCCAGATTTTAAGGATTACCTTGGGGAAATGCAGACTGAATCCTGCAATCACTGAGCAGCAAATCATATCACCTGTGCTTCAGATATCTGGAAAACCTGACCTGGTAGGGGTACTTGAGGACCGTGGTTTGGAAACACTGGCGTAGATTATCCCCTTGAAGTCAAGTGCAGATTAATTACAATATTATTTAATCTGTGTTACAATTGCTTAATGTTTTGAAATTTTCATTGAAATATGTAACTTTCTCACAAAACTATTCTGGACATTGATTCCAATAATAAAAATTGCAAAATATGGTAATATGTTACTATTCTATACTCTTGTTCTGATTTTTAGCATTTATATGCTGGTTTTACATTTCAGTCCAAAGATATTGCTGTGCTATCCCTAAAGCTCCCCATCTCCTGGACTGCAGCCAATGCTAGCAGCTGGGACTCGAATATTTAGTAGCAGAGCAAAGCATGAGGCAGGTGCTGACCATGCACCAAATCCTCCATTCACTGAACAGCAGGTGGAGGACAGAGCATGTTCTATTACTTCATACCTTGTTACCGGGAGCTCCTATAGATTGCTTTTTATAATTTATTTCATTCAGAAAAGTCAGCATTGTTCATGTTGCCGTCTACTGCAATTATAAGTCTGATTATTCTTCTCAGACCTAGTAGAGTTAGAGAGGCACAGTACTGCAGTGTGAAAATACTTGTTTGATGCATGCCCACACTTATTTACTGTGCATTGAGATTGTGCATGGTCGTTATTGCATAAAAAAATATGTGCCTTGGTTTTATGTTTTAGGACCAGGTCCCAATGTACCGCCAGTATATGGGTTGGATGTCACAGATCTATCTGTCTGGGATGAGTCCGTTTTACAACCAGCTCTGGAGATTCTAAGGAGTTTTAAACAGGTTTGTCAAGTCTAAAATGTCATTTCTGAGAACTGTTTAAGTCAGCCCACATTGAATGCCTGCAGCGAGTTGTAGAAACGTGCCTAAATCGACCGGTTTCCTACCCACATGCTTCCCAGTGTGTGCTAATCATATCCTGGTCTCTCGGGGTCAGGTGTAGAACCACTATCTGTACCTGCTTATGTAGAAGTATAGTTTACACAATCTTGGTATAAAACTGTAAATTAGACATGTTTGTGCAAAGCAAACCCTTAGAAAGTCTACACTTTTATGTTATTTAACTTCTCCATTAATTTCCTTTTGAACAATTCTTCAGCATTATGTTTATAGTTCCCATTACTAATGTTTACATCTCTATGTTCTAGTGAGTGCTACTGCTATTATAGGCTATAACTGCCCGCTCCCAAGTTTAATAGGGTTAAATCAGGAGGGGGAAATGGAGTGGTTAAACAGTAACGCCTCCTGACCCCCTTTGCACCCCTTCTTTTGCATTAATCCCTTTTAGTTTAGGTTAGAAAATGATCTAAATCCAGTGCTGGCATTCCTCTGACCTTTCCCAAACATTACATGCTGCCGGCTTCAGCATGTCACGTGACTGGTGGTGGAGATTTGGACGCTTCAGCTAATCCAGCGGCTCCCAAAACCAAGAGTATTGGGAACTTGTTCACATTAGTCCTGGAGTCTGTGCTCAGCACTCAGGTCCAGGACAGAACTACAGTCAGGTCCAGAAATATTGGGACATCGACACAATTTTAACATCTTTGGCTCTATACTTCACCACAATGGAGTTGGAATGAAACAAACACAATGTGCTTTAACTGCAGACTGTCAGCTTTAATTTGAGGGTATGTACATCCAAGTGAGGTGAACGGTGTAGGACTTACAGCAGTTTGCAGATGTGCCTCCCACTTGTTAAGGGACCAAAGGTAATGACACAGAATAATAATCGTAAATCAAACTTTCCCTTCTTAATACTTGGTTGAAAATCCTTTGCAGTCAATCACAGCCTGAAGTCTGGAACGCATAGATCTCACCAGATGCTGGGTTTCTTCCCTGGTGATGCTCTGCCAGGCCTCTACTGCAACTGTCTTCAGTTCCTGCTTGTTCGTGGGGCATTTTCCCTTCAGTTTTGTCTTCAGCAAGTGAAATGCATGCTCAATGGGATTCAGGTCAGGTGATTGACTTGGCCATTGCATAACATTCCACTTCTGTCCCTTCAAAAACTCTTTGGTTGCTTTTGCAGTATGCTTTTGGGTCATTGTCCATCTGCACTGTGAAGCGCCGTCCAATGAGTTCTGCGGCATTTGGCTGAATGTGAGCAGATAATATTGCCCGAAACACTTCAGAATTCATCCTGCTGCTTTTGTCAGCAGTCACATCATCAATAAATACAAGAGAACCAGTTCCATTGGCAGCCATACATGCCCACGCCATGACACTACCACCACCATGCTTCACTGATGAGGTGGTATGCTTAGGATCATGAGCAGTTCCTTTCCTTCTCCATACTCTTCTCTTCCCATCACTCTGGTACAAGTTGATCTTGGTCTCATCTGTCCATAGGATCTTGTTCCAGAACTGTGAAGGCTTTCTTAGGTGTTGTTTGGCAAACTCTAATCTGGCCTTCCTGTTTTTGAGGCTCACCAATGGTTTACATCTTGTGGTGAACCCTCTGTATTCACTCTGGTGAAGTCTTCTCTTGATTGTTGACTTTGACACACATACACCTACCTCCTGGAGAGTGTTCTTGATCTGGCCAACTGTTGTGAAGGGTGTTTTCTTCACCAGGGTAAGCATTCTTCGGTCATCCACCACAGTTGTTTTCCGTGGTCTCTCGGGTCTTTTGGTGTTGCTGAGCTCACCGGTGCATTCCTTCTTTTTGAGAATGTTCCAAACAGTTGTTTTGGTCACACCTAATGTTCTTGCTATCTCTCTGATGGGTTTGTTTTGTTTCTTCAGCCTAATGATGGCTTGCTTGACTGATAGTGACAGCTCTTTGGATCTCATCTTGAGAGTTGACAGCAACATATTCCAAATGCAAAGAGCACACTTGAAATGAACTCTGGGCCTTTTATCTGCACATTGTAATTGGGGTAATGAGGGAATATCACACACCTGGCCATGGAACAGTTGAGAAGCCAATTGTCCCATTACCTTTGGTCCCTTAACAAGTGGGAGGCACATCTGAAAACTGTTGTAAGTCCTACATCGTTCATCTGAGTTGGATGTACATACCCTCAAATTAAAGCTGACAGTCTGCAGTTCAAGCACATTGTGTTTGTTTCATTCCAACTCCATTGTGGTGGTGTGTAGAGCCAAAGATGTTAGAACTATGTTGATGTCCCAATATTTCTGGACCTGACTGTATGTACCTGTCCTGCATTTGGATAACATCATTATTATATATATAAAGCGCAAACACATTCCACAGCACTGTACAAAGGTACAATGGGTAAGACAAGAAAATGCTACAATGCACCAAGAAGGCAAGTCAATATCTCAATAACAGATACAGAAGGAATTGAGGGACCTATTCCTGTGGGAACTTTCAATCTAGATAATTGAGGAGTCACAATGTCTAGAGTATCCCTTTTAATACAATGTTAATTCAAGTTCTGAAAAAAATCCAACAGCCTGCACGATCAAAAGTTTTTAAAAAAAAAAATAATTTGATTAATGGACCAGGTAAATGACAAATAAACATGTGCAAATCAGACAAAGCAAATAATTAAATAGTGATGAGAGTAACAGCAATGAAAGCGAAAACTAGCACCTCAAATGAGAAACAGTAACGCCACATAGGAGGGGGACGTATTAACCTAGGAAGCATAGCCAGGTACAAGAGCAGTAGGTGGCACCCTGTCGGAAATGACGGGACCTAGTATCGCAGAACCTACTAACAGGAGTCTAAAAACTGAAAAAGACTGAGGTCAGAGAGAATGGACAAGATTTGAGGGGTTCCCTTCAACATTTGTAGAGCGTACCAGGGTGAATAACAAAAGTATCATGTACCAAATTTTTGTTTGCGCTACAGCTGGGAGTGCTCTTATTAGGAGGGACCAGTTGAGAGAGAAATTTTAGTCTTGTCCTCTTGGTGTAAAGAGGCCTCTATCCAGTCATATACCATACTAAAGGAGGGAGGTATGGGGGAGATCCATTGAGATAGTATAGCCTTCTTCCCAGTGGCTGCCAGCAAGCATAGCCAAAACCCATGTTGTATGAAAATGGGTGGTGTCTGTATAATCATTATGCTGTTCTTATTTTAAAATCATTATTGGACTGAATTTGTGGTTGTTTTCTCCTGCTCTATTCCCTACTACCAGAGTATTTACCGCGGAGTACATATATACACCAATTTTTGGCTTCTATAAAGAATGTTAATGGCTCTATGTACTTACTCCACATGTTGGGTATACTCAAAGTAGGTTTTTCTTTTAAATTATGTGTGTTTTGTGTGTATCATGATCAATTTTATCTTTGGTACTGTGCTTCAATAAAAGTATATTTTTTTACACAATTTTGTTATTACTGGAATTTGTGATCAAACTGATTCTTTCAGTGGATCAGCTTATTACTGTTTATAAGGGTTTAATACCCTGTGTTCTGTGTGACAACCACACCATTTATAATTTTTCCATCTTGCATATTATGGGTTACGCTACCACTATTTCTATAGTGGATATCTATTAAACTCTGAAAGTAGTTTGTAATATTCTGCCCCAAACACGTCAGGACAGGGAGTTTTACCACTTTTTTAAGGGTTGAGGTATTTTTTACTTCTTTGCAGAAAGGATATCTCTTTCCCGGGGTGACATCTTGGGGATGTTGATTTGATGAAATAAGGTCAAGTGGGTGTGCATATCATCCCGGGTCAGCCTTATAAAAATCGGCAAAGTAGTCATGACAATAGTTGGCAATGGCTGAATGGTACATGAGGTTGCCTCCAAAGGTTTTGAGTGAGGAAATAGGAGGGTCTGGTCGTAGTTTGGGAGCAGACCAGTTTGGCTTATAAATGGCCTTGCTTGTTCCCATACTGAAAGAAATGGTTCCGCAGGTGTTGCCAGGACCGATGTGCTTGAGTGGTGACCAGTGCATCATATTTACCTCTACACTCTTTTTTATAGGCTTGAAAGGAGGGGGCAGTGGGAAAGGAGAGACATGATTTATAACTGATCGTCAAATCATTATTAACAGTAAGGCGTGCTGAGGCTTCCCTTCTGACTTGGGTGACGTACTCAATTTTATGTCCCCTGAGAACCGGCTTTGAAGCCGAGCAAAAAAAACATTAATGTCTTGAACATGGGCAAGGTTGTTATCAGTGTAATTATTCCAGCTTCTTCCAAATGGGTCTTTATTTAAGCGTTCGTTTGCTGGAAAGCGCTACAAAAGGTATTTTTTGAACTACGTATTTCATGACAATGTCTCGATTTCTAAAGTTAAGGTGCTGTGGTTGTAGTGTGGTGTGTCTCCCCCCCCCCCCCCTGAAATCTACCTTTTGGTCATGCATGGACTAGATCAGGGTTGTCAAACTCTGGCCCTCCCAGATGTTTCTGAACTACAACTTCCATGATTCTCAGGCCATCTTTTGCGTTGAACGAATTCTGGTAATTGTAGGCATCAACATCTGGGGGTCCTGACTTTGACAGCTCTGGTCTAGGTAGATACAACACAAATCTCATGGGAACTCCACACAAAGTTGACGTATGTTAGTGTTGACGGCGATACTCGGTTAGGACCAAGTCTGTTCACAATGCTATGTTTATGTAGATTCTTGTGAATTAACAAACTGATTGTCACCTGCAGGGACAAACTCCAGCTATACGTCCTTTACAGATGACTTGTGATGAAAATGAGAATAAACGAAGTCGACATATTTGTGACGTGTGTGACAGAGTCATCATTGGAGATCGAGAATGGGCTGGTAAGATCTTAGGGTTTCAACTTCACTTGTCACAACTAATTCAGGCAGCCCTTCTGTGTGTTATAAACAAAGTCTAATTAGGCTACTGAGGTATTAGTTCTTTTATTATTATTATTTATTTATTTACCACCACAGCTCACACGAAATCTAAATCCCATGTCCATCATGCAAAAAAAAGGAGACTCGAAGGAGAAAATGACCGGGAGAGTAAAAGACTGAATTCTTCTGATGCAGTACAAGCACAGGCTGAGCAGGTTTTTACTGTGGATGTGGAAGGCGCACCTGAAGTCTGTCATGTATTTACAAATCAGACTGTTTGCCCAAGCGATGCTTGATAGCACATGCATACATTATTTTGGAACAAAGAGCACAAAATCTGAACAAGATAGTGATGCCTAAAGGAAGGGAGTATGCCATTGACAAAAAAGAAGCTGCAAACGTGATGAATTAAAGGTTACTTTTGAAATTTGAAGATATTGGAGTAGTATAAATGACTGCCAACTCAAAGGTCCCACTGGTTTCCAGTACATTGTTTTTAATCATGTAATAAAGTTGGGACTTTCTAATGTTCCTGCATTCATTCAGTGCCTGGTTTTGTGACTGCTGCCTCTCCTTTCAGTTTCAGGTTACTTGTTTGAATGCTTCTTGCCCTTACGTGTGTTAAACTTTCCTGCAGATATAGTGAAAGCAGGAAGTTGAATATTTTGCTTGATCCATCTGCCTACAGCAAGGTCTCAAAGGCTTATGGTTTGCAATATCTTTAGTATCCATGATTTTCATACCTTTTCTAGTAGGTTGTTTCTTTTACCAGCTACTATTCCACGTATTTTCCAGCATTGCACCTCAACCCGCAATCTCGGAACTTCAGGTCGGTTTCCTTTTTCAAATGAACATTTTATTTAGTTTTTTTTTTTTAACTTTTTGTATTTGGCACAACCTAGTCCAGGAATTTGCTGTGATAAAGTGAACCGGGGGTGTGGTCCGAGATATGCATTTGACTTAGTATAGATCGGGGTCAGCAACCTTGGCCCGCTAGATGTTTTGCATCTACATCTCCCATGGTGCTTAGCCAACCTATTGAGTGGCTGAACATCATGGGACAAGTAGGTTCAAAATATTTGTAAGGCCAAGGTTGTTGACCCAATCTATACGAAGTCAACTGCATATCTCGGACCACACCCCCGGTTTGTAACCTTGAATAAGGCGTACTGTGTGAGTGAGCGGGAGGCTTCTTGTAGGCCGACTCTATGTTTGGAGCTGCCCCTCCCCCATGACATGCCGCAGTCATGTGGGGTACAAACCTAAAAATACTGATTGAAACAGTGGCAGAGAATGATAGCAACACAGACAGATGCAAAGGTATTTAGACAGAGATTCTGAAAGACACAGATCAAGACATAAAGGCATTGATAGAGGTACACGTACAGGGGCGGACTGACCACTCGGGCAATGTCAGTAGGGGCCCGGTTCTGGCAGGCACAGTGAGCCATGCTATTTTCTATGATCATCCCAGGTAGCTGCCAGCCCACTGTCCAGCGGCGATCTACCAAGGTTCTGCAGCGTGCCTACGCTCCCTACGCCTCACGCTCTAAACAGGAGGACGGCGCGCTGCATTGACGCTGGCCCCCCCCTCACGTGATGCACGCGGCGGCAGAAAAAAGACAAAGCCGGTGCCAACCTGCGGCGATAGATGAATACAATGTGGTAGGTGAGCGACGGGGGGGGTGTGACAAATGAAATGCGGGGGGAGAAATAATTGGCAAATTAAATGTAGGGAATAATTGCCAAATTAAAAGAGGGGGAAAGAGAGAAGGAAGTACCACCTGTGTGGTCTTTTTTCTCCTCCATGCTTACAGGAGTTATTTTATATATCTGTTTATTCTACCCTCATAATAAGGAAGGCAACACATAGTTTGCCAGTTAACCCCTTCACTACCAAGCGTTTTTTGTTTTATCATAACATTTGAAACATGGGCTGTGACGTTAACAATTAAATTTAGGGTAAAATAGACGGTTCGCACAGAAATTGTTATTCTGAGGTAGTTAATTAAAATAATGTTAGTTTGCTCATTTTAAATTGTTCATTTATTCGTTTACAGAAATATTGATAAAATCCAAAGATTCTAAGCTCTAGATTGTGTCCTTTGTTTTACACACTATCACACGGGTTTGCATTATTATCATACAGACAGAAAAGACCTTTGTGGCAGATACAATAACTGGTAAAACCTAAATACTAAAAAAGGTTAGATGGTCACGTCCGCTGCAAGGTGAGTGCGGGAATGAGCCCAATCGCAGTGACCTTAATATATACAGAGACAATTGAATAAATGAAATGGGGATTAGTATTATATAGAAACTGAATGAAGGGAAACTCCAGGAGAGAGGTTGACTGAGGAGGAACAAAAGGAAATTGAGTAATACACCAGGGAAAACAACAGGATACGAATACAGGTTGCAGGGCTGATTTTAGAATATTAAAGAGACTGAGAAAGGCAAGAAGGAAACAAATACAGGTTGCAGGGCTGATATTATAATACCAGGAAATGCAAGAGAAGTACTAAGAAAAGCAGAAAAAGCAACAAATACAGGTTGCAGGGCTGAAGACTAGAATATATGTGTAAATACTATATAGGAGCTCTAGGATGCTTGGAAGCGGGAGACCTGTGAAGGCTTTGGAAGTTGGAACCCGGTGAAGCTGGAGTTAGGAACAGCAGGCCTCTGGTAGCTCACCCTTGGTGACTTGCAGCGTTGTGCAATGAAGAAGCTCAGAGTGATGGGTGTATCTCCATTAAATAGCACACAGGGCTAATTACATATAGCACCTGAGCTACTGCAGATCTTGCAGGAAAGTCAGGACTCTGGGCAAGGTCTGAAAGCTTCTGCGGATATAGCCGTCATGGGGAGGCAGCACGGCTTTTGGTCTTCTTGCGGCCACGGCAACGCTTACTTTCACATGAAATGTGACAGAGATGTCCTGCTTATGGGAGTTTGTAGTGATTATGAGACTATTAGCAATGCAGCTTCCAAAAAATACCAAAGTAATATAAAAATTATATCTGTGGCATAATGCCTGCATATGGAAATTACAGTAATACCTTGTATCTGTACTGTACAGAGATTTTCAGTCATTATAACCCCTGAATCATAACCCAGTACAGCAGAGTGACCCCAAAGTGCTCCCTGTACTCTGCCCTCTCTCTGGCACCTGTAATCTATTTGAACTTTTTTGTTACAGTGAGGTTTGGGGCTGCTATTTGCAGATTGTTTTGCCTCTCCAAGCACCCTGGGGAGACCTAAAACTAACAGGGTTATTCAGAGAGCGGTGAAAAGCAGGAGAATGACTGGAGAATGGAAAGTTCTAGGTTAAAATAGCCAAACCAGAAAAATTCTCCCATTCATCTCACTTTCCAAATCGGCTATTTTGACCTAGAATTTTCCAATCATTCTCCTGCTTTTCACCGCTCTCTGAATAACCCTGTAAGTATTTTACCAAGAAGGATACATTGAGATTTCTCTCGTTTTCAATTAAGTCCTGGGGGGGATATACTAATCTGTCTTTTGAAAGGTGTGATAATGGTCTTTTTTAATATGCTAATGAGTGCTTTTACAATGCAAAATCGAGTTATCTCGATTTTGGGTGTGAATGGGGTTAATCAGAAGTGTAGTGTGAGTGGAGTACTGTCCTGTAGGGTGGCTTTCTCCTCAGAGCTGTCCTTTGGGCCCCTGTATCTCTCAATCAGTGATTTAGCAGAGGGTCATATGTTAAAAAAATCTAATTTTCTTTAATAATGCAGCACCTATTGTTCACTTTCAATTATGCAGCCAGTGTACCCGATAGCATACAGTATATAACCACAAAGGCTCGGATGATGAAATATAAAAAAAATAATTTTACACACTGTAAATGATTGCAATCTGTATGGAAAATTCACATTTTTTAGTTATAGCGTTCTGCCAAGAAATGATGTATACATATATTATGAATCTACCGGAAAGAAGGATACATAAATTGTCTGGGTCATATAATGAAACAGAACTTCAAAAACGAGGCTGAAGTTGGTTTCTTATTCGGCCAGTTACTTATTCGTGGAAGTTGGTTTCTGATTCAGATAAATGGTTCATGTAACTATTTGATGTTTATAAAGGGTTAGATGCCGTTGTGCCACCGATTTCAACATGGATTTATAGAGAGTTGGATGCCCTCTATTAAAAACCGTTGTTATTAGCCTAGCCCAGTGGTTGGTTTGGCACAGAAATAGTTTGGCACAGAAACAGTGCCAACTGTGCTATGGGCATCAATTCTCATAAATTTGAATAAGTGATGTTTTTAAAGGGTTAAATGTCATTGGACCACTGATTTCAACATGGAACTATATAGTGTTGGATGCCCTCTATTAAAAACAGTTGTCGTTAGACTGGCCCAATGGTCGGTTTGGCACAGAAACCGTGCCAACCGTGCCATTGGCACATTTCTCATAAATTTGAATAGGAAACTGATGTTTTTAAAGGGTTAAATGCCACTGGGCCACGGATTTCAACATTAATTTATATAGAGTTGGCTGCCCTCCTATTAAAAACCATAGTTTTTAGCCTGGCCCAATGGTTAGTTTGGCACAAACCGTGCCAACTGTGCCATGGACACTGATTTCCATCCTTTTTTAAAAAGTAACTGATGTTTTTAATGCCGATAGAGCATTCGGACAGGCCCTGCAGCTGCTCACCGCATTGTTTAATACTTACCTTCCTGAGCGACGCCGGGAAAGTTTCCGCGCGTGTGCTCGTTGGAAGGACCCCAGCCGCGATCACATGGTCCCACGTGGTCGCGGCTGGGGACCTTCCAAGGAGCGCCTGCGAAGACTTTCCCGGCGTCGCTAAAGGAAGGTAAGTATGAGCGGGGGGGGGGCATTATCCACGAGCTGGGGGCATTATCCACGCTGGGGCAGATCCATGAGCTGGGGGGCAATATCCATGAGCTGGGGGGCAAATCCATGAGCTGGGGGGCAAATCCATGAGCTGGGGGGCATATCCATGAGCTGGGGGGCAAATCCATGAGCTGGGGGGCATATCTATGAGACCTGGGAGCTTTATATGAGGTCTGTTCTTATTGGAAAGCGTCACGTGACATAAAATAAAAGTATCGGTACTTGGTATCGGTGAGTACTTTAAAAAGTGGTATCGGTGCATCCCTAGTATCTGGTGATACCCACTTCGCAGGTCTAGTACACTAAACCATTTTGCTCCAGACAAACACTGCAAGGCATCTTCTATCCGAGGAGTGGCATATTGATCTGGGATGGTTCTCCGATTTAGCTTGCGATAGTCTATGCATAGGCGGACAGAACCATTCTTCTTCCGAACTATCACTATGGGAGAAGCGTACGGACTCCTGGACTCTTGAATCACCTTAGTTCTTTGCAGTTCATTCAGCTGTTCTCTTAGATCATCCAAGTCTCCCAGCGGAACTCGTCTTGACCTTTCTTGAAACGGCTTATCTTCCTGCAGTCGAATGCGATGCTCAGTACTCTTAGCTAGGCCCACGTCGAACTCATCCAATGAGAACAAGTCCCTCCATTTTAGGACCTGGGACTGAAGACGTTTCTTCCATTCAGGCGAGATGGGAGCGTCCTTGGGATAGAACCTGTCAGCTGGAATCTCTTTATTCGCTCCCCCTCCTAAATCGGTAGGAGAGAGAGAGACATTAGTGCTTTCAAGATCACTGGAGAATCAGATACATTACATACACTGACTGAGACTCTTCCTCGTGTTCGTTTCAAAGCTTTGGTGGAGATTATTTCAGGGATTACTTTGACTCCGGCTTCACTCCCATGATTAAAATCAGTTTCCAGTACCACATAGGGACCTGGTTGCGATCCATTCAACTTGACTGAAGCCCGGAAACTCGCCACTTCTCCTGATTGCATAACCTTTTCTGTTCCTCCCAATCTCCACAGGCGCCCCACTTCGGCAGGTGCCTTCTGTTCTTCGACCATTCACTGATAGACTAGATGCAACATCGGGTGTACTCCCTTGGTAGATCCTTCTTCCAGTACTATAGGAGTCAGAAGACGTCGCACCAGATCAGTGTTCGTCCCCACTATCATAGAACTTCGGTTGGCCCCTGAAGGTAAGGACACACAATGGCCAATGCATCACAACCCCCAGACTGTCCGATGACTTCTGATCCGATCTCTAGCTTCACCTGTAGATATCCGTCATAGGGAAGTTTCTCAGTCCCGATACCCCAGATTTCAAGTTCCTTTAGCTCCTGTAGAGGTATGTGTTTCAAGTGCTTCTCATAGAAGTCTCGGTAGATCAGTGTCACTTGAGCCCCTGAGTCCAACAGAGCTTTGGTATAGACTCCCTCTACTTGGATTGGAACGATGGGAGAAGGACCTATCAGCTGGTCAGGAAACTTTGTCGTAGTAGCAGGAAGTTTAGACCCCGTTTGCTGTACCCTGGCCTTCTTCTTGACCCGTGTAGGTTTTGGGTGTGCATTGCTTCCCCATGACGTAGGACCGGATGCTAAGGGAGTAACTCTTTCAGTCCTGGTAGGCTCAGCAGTAGGCGAAACTCTGGACCTTCGACCTTTCAGTCCTGGTTTGATTTCCGGAGTGGTCTTTAACCATTGGGCACCCAGTTTGCTCCTTCACGTGGGCCCTCTAGCAGCCCTTCCAAGGCTTTCAAAAACTCTTCTACCCTGATTCTTTCAGGCTTTCGGCTCTTGCACTGCGCTCGGAAATGACCCATTTCCCCACAACTGAAACATCTCTTATTTGAAGACGGAGACGGAGTTGCTTGCGGTGATTCAGTTGAAGGACCCTGGCCAGACGCCACAGCAACTCCAGTCGTCCGCATATCAGCAAGGAACTTCTGCATATCGGTCTGTGTCTCTGCCACCTTCAAAAGCACTCGGCACAGGTCCGTGTGTGCCTGTTGCAATTCAGCTTGAGCTTCTTGCACTTTAACAGTTTTGTGGATTTCACTGTATGTAGGGATAACTTGCTCTCTTGCAGCATTCTCTGTGGACTTAGGAACAACCAGATGCTCATGTTCGTCCACTTCGGATCCATAGGTGTCTAACGAATCATCTTCCGCTCCTAAACACTCATTATGCCTCACGGGTTGTGCGTAAACTCTTTCTCCTCTCCTAAGGGATTTCTCTTCGAGTAGAGCCTCTTCCTCTCTGACAGCTCGGATCAGTTCCAGGTATTTCAATTCTCAGTTACCTTCTCTGGTTCTCAGCTGTAGCATCACAGGATCCAGAGGTTGAGCGCCCCTCAAGATCTGCTGTATTCGGATCTTATCTATTTCGGCTGGTTCGGCCCCTTTCTTAAGGAGTATCTGGTGCAGAATCTTATCTAGGCGCCTCATATATTCAGTCATCTTCTCACCTTTCCGCTGGTAAATATGTTCATACTGGTACACGAGCTCCGCAGCCTTTTCCGTTCGCCCTAAAAACTTCCTGTAGTACGTTTAGGTAATCTAAAGCGGTGCAGTCTTGTTTACTAAATTTTAGGTTTCTTACAGCCTCTGACGCAGGTCCCTTTTAAGCTCTCAGTAATTCTTTGCTTCGGGGACGTCCCACTCATCCAGAGCCTGCATCAACTGTTCTACCCATTCTTCGAAGGTTTCTTCTCCCGCCGGAGTTGGTACGTTTCCTGTAAAATTTCTCAACCGTCGATAACCAAAGTTAGTGTGCGGAGGGCTTTTTTTTTTTTTTTACATTTAGCCAGCAAATCTCCAATAGCCACTATAAATTCAGGCCCGATCATGGCCAGCCGACTTGGCGCGGGAACACTCGCGGGATCGCCACGTGGCGCACTTGGTTGAACTTCCACCTCATCGGTCAGCTTCACGCTCGCGCCCTGAAAACACACTGGAACACCCTTTCTCCATTCAAAAAGAACATACGTGTGAGAGGTATCTGGATTCGCTTTAATGTCCAGGATTAACCCCCGATGATCTGGTGTCAGCTCGGCCATGGCCCGGCGAATCTGATCTTCGGCCCAAGTGTCTGCAGGAATATCCATGACTATGCATAATTCTATCTGACTACTTTGCTCCTCGCACCATTTGGCAGCAGTGTCTGGATCCATATTTAACCCTTTAAATGCGTTTTTTCCAGAGACTGGATCCTGGAAACGAGCCCCCATGTGTAGCGCTCACTCCCGGAGGAGCCGCTGGATTTAACCTCGGGTCAGTATCCCCGCACTAGGGAATAAATATACACCAGCACTGTTGTGGATTTTATAAGTTATATAGTTTACTGGTCTCAAACTGGCATATATAAAGCAGCACGGTATACATATATATTTACAGGAATTCGTAATGCGAGAAACGCGCAGCGGAAAAGAAAAAGGAATTTTAACCTCTTCGTAGCCGGAGTGTGAGTCCCGTACAGGTTATGTTCCAAGAAGGTGTGCGTGTGTTGGTACCCGGGTACTAGATTCAACTGGCCAGTTTATGATTTCAATGTGTCTTCGACTAGTCACGTTGGGGCCCTGTAGATTCAGACAAACTGCAGCGTGCTTTATTACTGTACTGTGGCCGGGAAGGCTTCTCATCCATCCGCCAGATACTCTGCACTCTGCTCGACCCAGGACGTCTCTCCGCTCGATTTGGCTGGGACTCTGTGCCATCGGATCCGCTTGTCTTGCTTGTCCGTCTCTGCCACAAGATGCTCAGTTCACCGCCTGCACTCTCATTAGATCATCGCGGTCTCCTAACTCGGGGTCCAATCTGCAGCTCTGTATCTGTGTAAAACCCCTCAGCAGTGGATTACTAGGTCTCTGGCAAGTCACTGAAACTGATCTCCAGCGTCCGCAAGGCAGCACCTGCGCTCCGGCCTCGTCACAATCGCTCCTTGTCTCACGTGCGTCTTGCTCTATTCACCCCTTGGCGCGCACTGGCTCTCCTCCTCACAAGGTTGCGGATGTGCCTCGGTTCTCCCCACCCACTTCCTGTCTCTGCCCCAAAGCATGCTGGAAAACGTAGTCCAAAAGTGTCCAGTATTGGTTTACATTGCGCTCGTCTCCCCCTGGTGGCCAGAAACGAGTAATTACAGCAGCAGAATTAAACCAGCGCTACATACAGTTGTGTTCAAAATTATTCAACCCCCAATGCTGTAAAGGGTTTTAGCGAATTTAGTGTACATTTGTAATTGTATTCAGAATGAAATCCTACAAGGACTTTTTAAAGAACCATATGCAACTAAAATGACATCAATTGGTTTTGTAATACAGTAGTAAATGTTTCTTTTGTGAATTCTTCATTGACACAATTATTCAAACCCTTAAAGACTACCACTCTGAAGAACAGAGGTTCATTCAAGTGTTTTCAATCAGGTATTGAAAACACCTGTGGATGTCACGGAGCAGCAATAAAGCATAATAAGCACCAATTAGGCAGCTTTAAGGCTAGGGTCAGACGAGCGTGATTTCTACAGACTGTACGTCCGTGCACATGGACGTACGTCAGTACGGAAGACACAGTAGTGGCCACACAGTCCGTTTATTCACTGACGTATATTTTGACGGATGTAGGAGGGAAAATAAATTAAAAAGCAAAACCATTTTGTCCGTGAAAAATGCTGGACGTATAAATGCAGTCCGTCTGACCACGTTCCATCACTCACACACAAAGCTATGCAGACGTTGCGGACACAGCGCACTTTGTGCGGCCGTTCTAGGGGATGTACGTTCTTGCCTGCCTTGCGTCCGTGGGCCGCGGCCGTTGTGCGTCCGCAGTTCAGTGCGGACGTACTTCATGTGTCAGGCTCCAATGGGCTTTCTGTCATGCTATCACGGACGTACTTTTAGGCGCAATCACGGACATGAACACTACGCTCGTCTGACCCCAGCCTAAAATGACTGTGATACTCAGCTCCTTCTAGACATTTACTGGTGTGGTTACAAACATGGTGAAGTCAAGAGAATGGTCCAGGAAGACAAGAGAAGAGGTGATTACTCTTCACAGGAAGGGCAATGGCTATAAGAAGATTGCAAAGATGTTAAACATACCAAGAGAGACCATAGGAAGCATCATTCGCAAATTCAAGGCAAAGGGCACTGTTGAAACGCTACCTGGTCGTGGCAGAAAGAAGATGCTGATTTCGACTGCTGTGCGCTACCTGAAGCGTAGAGTGGAGAAAAGTCCCCGTGTGACTGCTGAGGAACTGAGAAAAGATGTCAGATGTGGGTACTAAAGTTTCAGCTCAGACAATACGGCGCACACTGCGTAATGAAGGCCTCCATGCCAGAACTCACAGGCGCACCCCCTTGCTGTCTCCAAAGAATAAGGCTAGGGTCAGACTAACGCATTTTTCGCATTGTCTGTGAAAAAGTGCATTCGAACGAATGGACGCATTTTTTCACGTAATACGCGATAGCGGTCATACGATGCGCCTTTACGTCCGTGATTTTGTACGGATCATCAATAAAACACTTTTTGTGTCTGGACGTTATGTTGCCCGGACATTAGCAGCGTCTGACGTCTCCCAATCACGCACACACGCCTCTAGCGGACACAGCGCACTCTGTACGTCTGTACTAGCAGTTTGACGTTCTAGAAAAAATGCGTTCGTTTGCCACTTGCGTTGCGCGGACGAACTGTCGTGCGGCCGTACTTCGTGTGTTCCCCGGCATCGGACGTCATTTGCTGCTAGCACGGCCGTGATTTTGTGCGTCTAAACGCACGTTAAAACTGCTTTCGTCTGACCCTAGCCTAAGAAGAGTCGACTGCAGTATGCCAAAAGTCATGTGGACAAACCACAGAAGTTTTGGGATAGTGTTCTGTTGACTGATGAAACAAAATTAGAACTGTTTGGGCCCATGGATCAACGCTATGTTTGGAGGAGGAAGAACAAGGCCTATGAAGAAAAGAACACCTTGCCTACTGTGGGCGGGGGGTCAATCATGCTTTGGGGCTGTTTTGCTTCTGCAGGTACAGGGAAGCTTCAGCGTGTGCAAGGTACCATGAATTCTCTTCAGTACCAGGAGATATTGGATGACAATGTGATGCAGTCCGTCACAAACCTGAGGCTTGGGAGACGTTGGACCTTTCAACAGGACAATGATCCCAAGCATACCTCCAAGTCCACTAGAGCATGGTTGCAGATTAAAGGCTGGAACATTTTGGAGTGGCCATCGCAGTCACCTGACTTAAATCCGATTGAGAACCTCTGGTGGAACTTAAAGAAAGCAGTTGCAGTGCACAAGCATAAGAATGTGACTGAACTGGAGGCTTTTGCCCATGACGAATGGGCGAAGATACCCGTAGATCGCTGCAAGACACTTGTGTCAAGCTATGCTTCACGTTTAAAAGCTAAGTACTAAGATTGAATGTCACTTGGGGGTTGAATAAAACTGATAATGATGTGAGCACAGAAAAGACATTTGTGGTTATTTCATTATAAATGTTATGTTATATTTGTCTGACCTACACGTGCCTCTTTGATTTAATTGTAAGCAAGATGACTGAATGATCAAAATCAATGTCAAACTGGCCAAAACACTCAATTTCAGTGGGGGTTGAATAATTTTGAACACAACTGTATGTATACACACACACAGTTGCAATGTGTATGTGTGTATATACACACACACTGAGAGCTGAAGTGTGTGTGTGTATACACACACTGAGGGCTGAAGTGTTTGTGTATGTATATACACACACACTGAGGGCTGCAATGTGTGTGTGTATGTGACAGGGATACGTGTAGGCACATAGAGGGAGCAGAGTGAGAGGTAACACATTTTCGCGGCTATGTTAGGAGTAATTGAGCGTTTTCATTGTTATGGAATAAAACTCTTATGGTAAAGCTCTCCACATCAAACTAAATAAATACAATCCGTAAGCACAGCTTTGGCATTATAAAGACACCTTTTATTGAATTATTGCAATTGCATTAAATATATATATATTAGAAAGCTATGCATATCCACGTACACTACAAAAAAACGACACATTTTGATATTGATAAAAGCTCATTTTACCTTGAAAAATTTACATTGTTTACATGAAGCAGAGTAAATGTATTATAAAAGGGGGAAAATTTACTGTTTTTATTGCAAAGGTTAATGTAGGTTTTTAGATTGAAGGGTTAATAGAGGGCTGCAGGGTTTGAGGTATTTTGTACAGGGGTTCTTGCGGGCTGCAGTTAAGAAGGGTTAATGTTAAGTCAGGGCTGCAGAGTTAAATTGGGATTGCATTGTGAAGGGTTAATAGAGGGCAGCAGGGTTTTGTGAAGGGACAAGGTCTGCAGTGAGTAAGGTTTAAGTAGTTGGGGCTGTGGGCTGAATGGGTTTATGTGCAGTAAGGGTTAAGTAGTTGGGGCTGACCGGGATAAATGGGTTAACATGTGCTCGGTTTATGCACACTGTCATGCTCCCGGATGGGTTTCACATATGGAGCCTGAGTTAGCAGCTGCACCTTTAACAGTGGGAGGAGTCAGCTTCTCAGCAGGGCGAGCTTTCAGCTCAATCCCAGCCCTCCAGCAGAGCGTGCACGAGAGCCCCGGTAACCAGATTTTACAGGGAACCAACCTTAGCACGACACCGGCTGAGGCAGGGGGCTGCGCGCGCAGTGTGTGAGAGACATGAGAGGGCCGAGTCCTGCGCGTGACCGGCCTCCTCTCTGTGTCAGTGTGTTCAAAGGGCCCTGTCGCTGTACAGGCCCGGGCAGACTGCCAGACAGCAGAGAGAAACCGCGCCTTCCCCTCGCCAGGACAATGGTATTACCCGCCAAACGCTGAGCCCGCGCCTAATGGCGGGAATGAGCCAGGGGAGGGGCCAGGGTCAGAGCGGGGACACTGACTGCCGAAGTGGAGCAAAGTGCGGCAAACTTGGAGCTGCGTGGACAAAACCTCAGGCTGAGCCGTTTGTACCAACGGGGCAACATAAACGCTCGTTTACAACAATGTCAGTCTGAGGCATGAGATGAATGCACCTACTCTGCGGGGAACGAGGGACACTGACGCGCTACTCTTGAAAGGAGTGTCCGTTTACTGGTGGGCTGGTTCACACCCCGCAGATGGCTTTGCTTCCCTCAGGAGGCTGTCCTTCTGCACACAGTGTGTGCCCCTCTCAGCACCTAAGAGAGGCAGCAGATTGGCTGTGCACTCCAGCTTTCTGCTCAGTGTGTGAAGCAGACTCACCCCTTCAGAGGGAAGATCGTACGCGTCACAGGACCCCATTACCATCTTGCTGTTAACGGTTGGAGTCGCTATTCTGATCTTGCAGTAAGCGTTTTTTGCATCTGGGAATTGGCATCTGCCTCCTGTACAGTAACGACTCCTGCACTAATATGAACCGATGATAACGGCTCAAAATGAGAGCAGCGAGTGCTGTCAATAAAGCTTGGTGTTCTCCACTTGAGCTAGTCTGTAAACTAGAGTAATGGCTGTTACAGCCTGCTCTTCAAGTCACATGACATTGAAAAAGATGCTGCTTCCTTTATTCACAAGCAATTGTAGATTAGGAGTACCCAATATTCTTCCATTGCATCTTTGCTCATATGCTCAAAGCAGGTTCGCAATTAGCTCAGTGGATTCCATGAGCCAATACCAAAGGAAGCAATTGGGCATTTATTTTCAGCTCCTAATTTGATTCAAACTATTAATAAAGTGCCTTGAATGGAATAGACCAGGTGATGGAGCCAGTAATCTACTGCCTCTCTGGGCAACCTAATTTCTTTCTACGGGCTCCAATATCATCTCTATGCTGACAACACCCAAATCTACCTTTCCTCTCCTGATCTCTCTCCTCTTATCGCCTGTCTACAACCAGATGACCTCCTTTTTCCTAAAGTTTAATCTCTAACACTGAACTTCTTGCCTTCCCACCCTTCAAATCCTCCATTCTTGCACCCATTTCTCTACAGGTGGATGGTGCCACCATTACTTCTACCTCTCTGGCTTGCTGCCTTGGGGTCCTCTTCGACTCCGATCTATTCTTTACTCCTCACATTCAGTCACTCCCCAAATCTTGCAACTTCCACCTAAAAAAACTTTGCACAGATCCGTCCATTTCTTAATCTGTACTCTATTAAAATGCTCAGCCAAGCTCTTCTTTTCTCCCGCCTTGACTACTGTAACCTCTTTATCACTGGCCTTAAAAAATCCCAGATTCTCCCTCCTGCAGTCTGTTATGAATGCCTGTGCCAGACTCCTACATCTCGCATCTCTCCTGTCAATCTTTACACTGCCTCCCTGTTTCCTTTTAGAGTCCACTTTAAAATACTAGTCCTCACGTACAAAGCTCTCCATAACCGCGCCCCTGTCTACATCTCATTAGCCGGTACATCCTGTCCCGACAACTTCGCTCTGCCAATGATCTGGTGCTATCTGTTCCTCGTACCCACACCCCCAGCTCTCGCCTTCAAGACTTCTCCTGAGCTGTCCCCTTTCTATGGAACTCCCTCCCCCGCAACATCAGACTCTCCAGTCTTTTAAGAAGTCTCTGAAAACACATTATTTTAGAGCAGTTTATCCAATAATCCCCCATGGTTCATTTCCTGCTCCATCTTCCCATACAGCCCACATGCGCCCCAATACTTCATGCTCTCTATTCACCCTCACCTAGCGTTTCACCCCTCTCAGATTGTAAGCTCTCGAGCAGAGTACTCTCTCCTGTTTTGTGTGTAATGTGTATGCATATTTGTTACTGTCTCTCCCCTTGTACAGTGCTACAGAACTTGCTGGCACTTTATAAATGCTTGTAACTGTAACACTGGCTTGCAATCATTTTTTTAGGCGCTTCCTGGTACTGACAACATTGGCATAGGGCCCCAGTTCCCTGCTTTGAGTATCCCTGTGATGTCAGGAATAGTTGTTGCCAGGTTGTGTGAATGATGGGAGTTGCAGCACATTAAAGTAATTGAAAGATTCATCTCATTGCTGAGATCTTCGCCAGGTTTATTACACCTGATGCACAAGTTGACGAATCTGCCAAAGATGGTTTGAATTCTGAATTTTCTTAGTTAGTTTGCAGGTTCGCGTATAACCCCTTTACAGGAAAATCCCATTTCCTATCACTCTGCAGAGATGGATGACTGCTCTGGTAACAACTGTGGTGGAGCATCACCTGTGGATCAGTCCATCTCAAGTGGGCAAGTAATTGTAACCTTAGTTGCATGACCATTTTTTGTTTATCTAATATATTTCTGAGTGGTTACATCTATGCATTGGTATCACAAAAACAACCTTTTTTCTTATTTTCTTGGTTTAACCACGTTGGCTATTTTTGTGTTGTGACCCAGTAAAAAACAAACATGCACAGGTTTTAATCCTAAACTGTTCTGCACACACACTATATTTATTTATTTATAAAGGATTTTACCAGGAAGGATACATTGAGATTTCTCTCGTTTTCAAGTATGTCATGGGTTCAAGAACATTTAAGTGTTACAGTTACAGAAATACAAAGTAATACAATGCAAGATATTAAAAAAACAACACAAATATACAGATTAACAGAAAAATATGTAGGAAATATAGTCACTAGGTTACATGTTTACAGGTGCATTCTGTATTGAGGTATGTTAGTAAGGAGCTTTTGAGTGACTTAAGACTGGGGGAAGATTTGATGGTGTCTGGGAGGTTATTCCATAATTGTGGTGCTCTGTAGGAAAATGAGGACCGAGCCACTGTCTTTTTGTATTGTGGTATAGCAAGTAAGGTGCTGGTCCTGGATCGGAGGTTATAGGATGAGGGAGCTGCTGGGGGAAGCAGTCTATTCAGGTAGGGTGGCAGCTTCCCAGAGATGCTCTTAAACACCAGGCTGGAAAGGTGAAGGGTGCGTCTGGATTCCAGCGATGGCCAGTTTAGCTCTTTTAACATGTCACAATGGTGGGTCATGTAGTTACATTGTAGCGCAAAGCGGCAGAATGAGTTATACAATGCAGTAAGTTTATGAAGGTGTGTTTGCGGGGCGGCTGCATACACTACATCTCCGTAATCAATAGCCGGCATAAGCATTTGCTGTACAATCTGCTTTCTTACCGCGGGACTCAGGCAGGATTTGTTTCTGTACAGGGCACCTAGTTTGGGGTAAAGTTTAGATGAGAGTTTTTCTATGTGGGGGCCAAAGGATAGATTAGGGTCCAACCACATACCTAGATATTTGAGAGAAGGGACTGTGGTCAGCATGCCATTTGATTTTGTCCCAACACATAGATGGGGATTTTGCAATTTGTGTAGTGTAGGTGCTGTTCTAAAGAGCATCGTTACAGTTTTGTCAGCATTTTAAAAAAGTTTGTTTTTGATCCACTTTTCTACCTCTGTGAATTGTTCTTGCAGCACGGCCTCCAGCTGCGGGAGATTTGGTTTGCTGGTGTAGATCAGTGTCGTCTGCGTACATATGTACAGTTGAGGCTTTGCAGACGTTGGGCAGATCATTTATGAATATTGTGAATAGCAGGGGGCCTAGTATTGAGCCTTGGGGTACACCGCCAGTGACTGGGAGCAGGAGGGAGGAGCTGCCAGAAATTGACACATATTGTGATCGGTTGGATACATATGATTGAAACCAGGTTAGCGTGCGATCACCAATGCCAGAGTTTTTACGTTTTTCTAACAAGATGCCATGGTCTACCGTGTCAAAGGCCTTGGCAAAATCAAGGAAGATGGCTCCAGTTAGGTTTCCTTGTTCCATCCCAGCCTGGATATCATTGCAGACTTTTAAAAGGGCGGTTATAGTTGAGTGATTTGGATGAAAGCCTGATTGATCCGGGGTTAAGTAGTTTCAATATTGATAATAATCACGTAATTGTGTGTAGACACATTTTTCCAAGACTTTTGACATTACAGGGAGCAACGATATCGGACGGTAGTTGGATACCAAAGTACTGTCACCACTTTTATGGATAGGTACCACTCTTGCAGTCTTCCAGAGCTTGGGTATGGATCCAGTCGCCAGTGACTCATTTATTAGGGTTGCGACAGGATTTGCAATTGCTGGCGCACGGATTTTCAGCAGCATTGCTGGTATTTGATCAGGTCCAGACTGGTATTTCATTTTTTGCTTACGGAGAAGTTTAGTAATGACACTGACAGGCACTGGTCTAAAACTGAATTCCTGTCTGATACAGGGACTTTGCACAGTTGGGGGGGCCTGACCTGCATGAGGCCTCTCTGATTGCATGTCATTTCCTAGCTTGGCAATCAAAGTGGTGGCACATCCAACAAAATAATCATTAAGGGCATTTGCTACATCTAGGGGGTGTTGCAGGGTTTGGTTGTTTACTTTGACAGCAGCTGGCTGGGAGTGGACTGGGGGTGCTTGTGTGTTACTTATGGTTCTCCAAAAGTTTCTAGGGTTTGATATGTTATTGTTAGGGATGCACCGATACCACTTTTTTAAGACCGAGTACAAGTACCGATACTTTTTAAAAGTACTCACCGATACCAAGTACCGATACTTTTATTTAATGTCATGTGACCGCTTTCCAATAAGAACAGACCATATAAAAATGCCCCCCGCTCACATGTATATCCCCCGATATATATATATAATAATATTCATACTGCCCCAGCTCATGGATTTGCCCCAGCTCACTCATGGATTTGCCCCAGCTCACTCATGGATTTGCCCCAGCACATGGATAATGCCCCAGCACACACATGGGTTATTATGCCCCCACAGCTCATACATGAGTATGCCCCCCCAGCTCATGGATATGCCCCCACATGGATATTGCCTCCAGCTCATGGATATGCCCCCTGCTCATGGATATGCCCCCTCATGGATATTGCCTCCAGCTCATGGATATGCCCCATCATGGATATTGCCTCCAGGTCATGGATATGCCCCCTCATGGATATGCCCCCTCATGGATATTGCCTCCAGCTCATGGATATGCCCCCTCATGGATATGCCCCCTCATGGATATTGCCTCCAGCTCATGGATATGCCCCCTCATGGATATGCCACCTCATGGATATTGCCTCCAGCTCATGGATATGCCCCCTCATGGATATTGCCTCCAGCTCATGGATATGCCCCCTCATGGATATTGCCTCCAGGTCATGGATTTGCCCCCTCATGGATATTGCCTCCAGCTCATGGATATGCCCCCTCATGGATATGCCCCCTCATGGATATTGCCTCCAGCTCATGGATATGCCCCCTCATGGATATTGCCTCCAGCTCATGGATATGCCCCCTCATGGATATGCCCCCTCATGGATATTGCCTCCAGGTCATGGATATGCCCCCTCATGGACCGCCCCCCCCCCCGACGATACTTACCTTCCTGGGCGCCGCCGAGAATGTCTCCGCGCGCGCGCGCTCGTTGGAAGGACCCCAGCCGCGACCACGTGATCCCGGCTGGGGTCCTTCCAACGAGCGTGCGCGGGGAAACTTTCCCGGCGGCGCCCAGGAAGGTAAGTATCGTCGCGGAGAGCAGCTGCAGGGCCTGTCTGAATGCTCTATCAGCATTCAGACAGGCCCTGCAGCTGCTCAGTGTGTTTAATACTTACCTTCCTGGGCGCCGCCGGGAATGTCTCCGCGCGCGCGCTCGTTGGAAGGACCCCAGCCGGGATCACGTGGTCGCGGCTGGGGTCCTTCCAACGAGCGCGCGCGTGGAGACATTCCCCGGCGGCGCCCAGGAAGGTAAGTATTGCGGAGAGTGCGGGGCCGGCTGTCCGAATGCCGATAGAGCATTCAGACAGCCGCTGCAGCCCCTCGGATGCCGGAAGCCGGCTCAATGCCGGCTTCCGGTATCGGAAAAAACATCGGGGGTACTGCACGAGTACCAAGTACTCCTGCAGTACCCAGTATCGGCCCCGATACCGATACTAGTATCGGTATCGGTGCAACCCTAGTTATTGTTTAGATTTTCATTGAAGTAATGGGCTTTGGCCATTTTTGTTTGTTTTGTGCATTCATTCCGGCATTTTCGGTATTCAGTGATCGTTCATGGAACCAGTACTCTTGAAATTTGACCACCGTGAATCTCTAAGCTGGTACATTAGTGTAAGATCAGCTGTAACCCAGGGGAGATGAGTCCCTTTTAGGCTAGGGTCAGACGAACGCATTTTTCACGTGCGTTTAGCCGCACAAAATCACGGCCGTGCTAGCAGCAAATGACGTCCAATGCCGGGGAACATACGACGAACGGCCGCACGAAAGTTCGTCCGTGCAACGCAAGTGGCCAACGAACGCATTTTTTCGAGAACGTCAAACCGCTACTACTGACGTACAGAGTGCGCTGCGGCCGCATAGCGGCGTGTGTGTGTGATTAGGAGACGTCAGACGCTGCTAATGTCCGGCTAACATAACGTCCAGACACAAAAAGTGTTTTATTGATGATCCGTACAAAATCACGGACGAAAAGGCGCATCGTATGACCACTATCGCGTATTCCGGGAAAAAATACGTACGTTCGTTCGAACCCACTTTTTCACGGACAACGTGAAAAATGCGTTCGTCTGACCCTAGCCTTACTCGCACTTTACGCAGCGGGGCATGGGAATTCCAGACTTGCAGGAGCTCAGACTGAAAGTATTCAACTGCACAGTCTAGGTCTGGGATTAGGTTTAGCCTGTACCAGGGGAGCTGTTTGAGATCATTTAGGAAGGATTCAAGAATAAATTTCTTGAAAGACCTGGTGGTTATTACCTTTTGGGGGAGATTTCAAGGCCTTAATTTTGCGCACGCAGTACACTAGACAATGGTCACTAAAGCTATTAGCAAGAACGCCTGCCTCCTGTATTCTATCAGGAGATGAGGAGAGAATCTAGTCCAACAAGGTATGGTTAGGGCTTTTCATATTAATGCGAGTGGGGGAGGAGATTAATTGAGTTAGCTGCAAAGTTTAAACGGCGAGCAGTGTTTATTGTTTTTAGGATTTAGCCAATCTGTATTAAAATCGCCGAGGACCAGCAGTTCACTTTTTTTTGGTTTTGGGCAAGTAGGTTATTAAGGATTTGAGATATGTCAGAGAGGGAGTACACTGGAGAGCTCGGTGGACGATAGAACCCAGCAACAATGATTGATTTACTGAATGGGATCTCAATTATACCAGAGAGGAAATCAAAGGTGACAGGAGAGCTAGAAGTCTGTAAGGGGGTGAACTTTATGGACTCCTCAACATAAATAACAATTCCCCCTCCTCTCTTTGCTCTGTCTTTTCTATAACATGAATACCCCTGTATTGATATGGCAGAGTCTGGTACTTTTGGGGTTAACCATGACTCTGTGAGCACAATGATTTTGGGTTTGTATTAGCAACACCAAGCCTGAAGCTCATCCAATTTAGGGAGTAAACTTCGGATGTTACAGTGCACAAATGAGAGGCCTTTATTAGTGGGGAGACTAAAGGTTGTGTCACCTATAGGACCAGGGTTAGTTTCCACATCGTTTGCCAGGGAAAGTAGCAGAATAAATAGGAATTTGGACAGAGTCCCCCTAAAAATAAACAGGACTGAAGCTCAACCTCTCCCATTATAGATTGACCCTAAGTGGAACTTTCAGCAGTCTTGATCTTTACATTAGAACGTGCAATATAATATATATATATATATATATTTAATCTCACATTTTGACATGTTCCTTGTAATATGTGCTAGCTCAGTTTTTTGTCCACGGTCCATCCCAAGCTGAGATGTTGAGGTTTCCGCATACATCTGTATAACCAAAATTTTTGTGTGCCATGAAATAAAGTTTGCTGGTAAACAATGTAAAAAAACAAAAACCAGGGGAATTTGCAATCTAACCCATAATCGATTCCTTGCAAAAGGAATTCTGAAATTCAAAAAAGGTGAAGTAACCAATGTTGAACACCGCAAAATGACTAACAGGGTAATTCAAAGAGATCCGAATGCTTGAGAAAGGTAACCGAACGCTGAAAAATCAACTTTCGGTTACCTTTCTTGGCCATTCGGCTATCCAGAAAGCAGGCAATTCGCCAAATCCTGGCAATTTGCCGGCACATATGGTGTCTGTTCGAGGGCAGTGAAATCCCCATGAAAAAGCACTGCTTCGGCTATTCAGAGAACACAAACCAGCAGTGAAAGGTTCCCGAAATGCCCTGCCATTCGGTGGTTTCATGTGGCAGATTTATTCAGGCGAATCCCATAGGATTCAGTGTTAAAAATATTCCCGTTTTAGGCTGGGGTCAGACGAGCGTAGTGTTCACGTCCGTGATTGCGCCTAAAAGTACGTCCGTGATAGCATGACAGCCCATCGGAGCCCGACACACGAAGTACGTCCGCACTGAACTGCGGACGCACAACGGCCGCGGCCCACGGACGCAAAGTAGGCAAGAACGTACAACCCCTAGAACGGCTGCACAAAGTGTGCTGCGTCTGCAACGTCCGCATAGCTTTGTGTGTGAGTGATGGAACGTGGTCAGATGGACTGCATTTATACCTCCAGCATTTTTCACTGACAAAATTGTTTTGCTTTTTATTTTCTCTCCTACATCCGTCAAAATATAGGTCCGTGATAAACGGACTGTGTGGCCACTACTGCGTCTTCCGTACTGACGTACATCTGTGTACAACTCCCATAAAGAAGGTGCAAGTGGTCAATGTTTGACAGTAATGAGGGTGTACTGTCCCAGATAGTTCTGTTTCTGTTAAACATCACTACAAACACCGCAAGGAGAGCACAAATGGAACCAGTGCAAGTTTCATCCACTGACAGGTAGAAAGACAATATTTTTGGTATAATAAATAGCTCATTGACTGTTTGTGCAGGTGAAAAAATGACCACCAAATAGGTGAGCAGATCATCATCTCTATCCTGGTTTTAGATGTCTGTTAACCAAGTGGCTGTTTTAGACCCTCTTAAGCAGCATCCTAGTTACCATGACAATGAAAAGTAAAATCTGACTGCTTTGAATCATTTGATTCCTGACACCAAAACTGTCCTCATGTAAACTGGACAACTGGTGGGCTTCTTTGCAGCTTACCGTATATTCAAAATAACACATTAAGACATACCTGACCCAAATGCTCTTAAAAACACAAGAACGCATACATGTTTCTTAGAGCTGTGCTGCCATCTGCTGGTTGCACCTCGTGCTGTGCTATGTGAAGTAACTCTTTGTCTTCTAACTGCAGAACAATTATTCATTCTGAAGGGAAATCAGAATCCATTGGATCAATGTATCTTTTCATACCGTATCTGTGAAGCATTATCTTTACGCTTGGACACATTTACCATTCAACCCATTCTAGATAACATTTTTATCTCCGTCACTGTATTAGCCATTGTAGTCTAGAATAATGATGTCCTCATACAAGGGAACCTTAATTGTTGCTTATGTTGTAGGTTACAGTGATATTCTTGTGACCGATTTTTAGCCTAAACATATTCTGTCTACTTCCAAGTACATCTTGATTATCTTTGTGGCGTAATTGGATGTTAGTCAAACTTGCAAACACTGGTGAAAATCACTGGTGTCGCAACTGCGGATAAAGCTGGTTTAACAAAAGTTAAATCTGAATAGCAGCAGAATAAGCTTCACTAATGAAGCTTCTTCTGCTACTCTTTGGCTTTAGCATTTGTGAAATGCTGGCATTCTTTTGAGTTGCAACAGCAGCAATTTTAGCAGGGGTTTTCAACTTCAACCAACACTGGTTGTACGTAAGTAACCCCCTTTTATCTTTAAAAAATCTTGCCAAATATATTTTTCAGACTTTTTGTGAAGCTGATGCTTCCTCTGTGTTTTAATAGTTGAACCTCTTGCCTTCCTCTATCCCTCTGTACTCTGATCTCATTCCTCCTCTCCTGGCCAGCAGGACACACACCATGGAAGACGATACCTCCATCATTCTTCCACCTGCTTCCCTCCATTTATCCACAATGTCCAAACATACAGCTACAAAAGACTGATGAAGAAATAGGATGAACTCCTTGCAAGCAGGAAATAAGTAAAGGGTTTCAGTTGCTACCAACCTGTTTTATTAAGGCTCACTTTAAAAGCAATCAAATAATCATTTTTAATACTAAGAGAGGTCTGAATAACCAGAAAATGCACATCAAATGGCAAGAGAGTGACCAGGACAAGATATTTTATTAAAACAGAATTCTAGGAGGATTCACTGCAGAGACAATTGGATGATATGTCTCGTGAGCTAGATTCAGTACTAAGAGCCTGTGTCTGTATACAACACACTGTCTTCCTGATGGGTAAATATATCGCAGTTCTAATAAAATAACTCTGATACAGGTAGACTACAGAGTCCAGGCCCATCCATGGTACAGCCTGTTGAGGCATAGTAACACGCATACTGCTTTATGAAACACTTATACAAACATGCTGAATTGAAATCTCTTGGCTAACGTCATCGGAGAAGCCCTTTCATACATCTGTTGTATGCACGATTACACAGTAAGCCCTGGACACGATGTGCTTGTAAAGTGTACATATATATATAGAATTCTATTCATACAGCGCTATAAAAAATAATGTGTCCAAACACTCACACATCGGCGATTTGCGTTAGCCCTGTATTTCAGCTCAGTTAAAGCCGTCCAGATTGTGCATCCCAGAGTGTCATGGGACTACATAGATGGCGATATTTCAATTACAGGAAGAGATCATGGAAAAAGAGGGTTGTGTATATAACCAGGTCTGTATAGAGTATTGATATTAACAAGGCTGTAGAGCGAGGATCTCAAAATCTAGCCCACCTGGTGCTGCTGAACCACAAAACTCCTGATTCTCTGGACATTTGCTTTTAAAGAATTCTAGGAATTGTTGGCCCTCATCATTTGTGGGGCCAGAGCTTGAGATCCCTGCCGTAGTCATACATGGAAAGGCAAAGCTGTGCAGAGCATTGCATGCCACAGCTGTTCTTATACAAAGGAACAGTGGATGTGATCAGACCGCATTGAACACATTAAGATGTGATACATAGAAACCTCTAATATACATTTAACACAGAGCTTTGAAATAGGCATATACACAGTCCCCTCATTATACTGAGCAGTAATGTACGGCTTTTATCAACACTGATGCAAACTGGACTTTAAGGAAGAGATATACATGTGAATTTGCAGAGCAAGGCACGTGGAGGGCTCTGCAGAGGAATGGTACGCACATACTGTAATGTTACTGGACAATTGTAAGTTCTAGGTTTGGGTGAATTTCAGTCTTCCCTTGTGTTAGTAAAAAAAATTTAATGGTATCCTATTCCAATATATATTTTCTATTTTGCATGGTTGACATGACTATTTACACAATATACCAATTAGTTGGTATGGGCACAGTGTTCTTTGCAGAGTAATATTCAAAGTTCTTCCTATAGAGGTAAAAATACAACAGAATAGTAATTGACTTGCTAAATTATGAAAAGTCTTTGCAAATAAAAAAGGAAAATACGACTTGGAGTTAAAATTTAGGTCGGTGCATTAACGCCTGCAAGTGGTGTGCACAGCTTTTCTTTGCTTCCCCCCTTTTTGCATAGTGCCATGGAGCCATTTTTCATCTGCATTTCAGTTATATGCTCATTGCTCTGCAGAACTCCTAAAAACGGGCAGAAATCTGCAAAGTACAACCAGGGAATGGTCTGCCGGAGATGTTTTGCACAGGGATTCCTGGTCAGGACTATGCTAATTTATGGGACATTGAGCAGTTTACTCTCAGAAGACGATATTCTAGAGATGCAGGGATGAGGTACCCACTCAGACATACAGACCCCTCCTAACACAGTGGCAGTGCAGGGCAAACGTAGGTCATGCCTTATTGGAGCATAGCTCGGATCTGCTTGGATGTGGTTTCATCGTGCAGGTGACGAGTTGTGTACCTGCAATATATAAAGCTAGGTAAAAAATCGTGATAAACAATACAATGCAATTAGTCATTTTCAAGTAAAACTCAGCCTACCAATCCTCACACGTACACAAACGTTTTGATTTGAAGTGCACTTATTATATTATCATGATAAATAATATACAGACATGAGAACATTAGGAAGAAGCTAGTTTCTTAAACATCCTCTGTTATTACAAGACTATTAAAATGCTAAACAAAATATAGGAAGGCAAGGGAGAAGGTGATAACATGCCTTTCAGGTCACTATAATGTACCTTAGAGCATTGAGAAGCCCCTCTGTGCTAGTGGATGGCTGGTCCTTCAGCACTTTTATACAGCCTTTCATCTGAGGACAAGAAGGTAAAATGTAATTTAGACACATTTGTATGCATATAAAGTACAAGGGGGCAAGTACACTTTATGCAAATCTAAACCAAGCTGTCATCTAACATGCAAGCCACAGTCACATAAATCACTGCCCATATGTAAATGTTTAAAAGCAGACGTGGAAAGTTGTGCGCTTTCCAGGTTTACGGATGGCAATCGCCATGTGTGGACGCTATTGTTACAAAATGCCTATAGCAAGTGGCAACTATAGGAACCATAAACATGGGTGTCAGGGGTGCATAAGGCTCCACTTTTAATATTGGTGTGGGCACAAATAACTAGCAAAAGGACAAAATAAATGGAGTCTGCAACACTGAAAAAGATGCATTCAAAATGGCAGAGACATATAAACTATGACAAAGACACAGTCAGACATGGGCAGACAAAAAAAAACCTTGCCCGTGGCACAGAGAATAGAAAAGACAGTGACAGAAATGCAGTGACACTGACAGGTTGAAAGACACAGGCAAAGGCACTGAGAGACTCATACAGAGACAGTTGCAAAGATAGTTGAAAAAGCCAGTGCAACATTGACAGATAATGACAAAGGCTCTGAAAGATGTAGGTATAAATAGCTGTGTGTGTATGTGTGTGTGTGTGTATATAATTATATATATATATATATATATTACACTCACTCACTGGCCACTTTATTAGGTACACCTGTTCAATTGCGTTCTTAACACAAATTGCTAATCACATGGCAGCAACTAGACAACCGAGCATCAGAATGGGGCATAAAGGGCATTTAAGCGACTTTGAACATGGTATGGTTGTTGGTGACAGACGTGCTGGTCTGAGTATTGCAAAAACTGCTGTCCTGCTGGGATTTTCACACACAACCATCTCTAGGGTTTAGAGACTGGTCTGAAGATATCCAGTGAGCAGCAGTTGTGTGGACGAGAATGCCTTGTTGATGTCAGAGGAGAATGGACAGAGTAGTTTTGAGATGGTAGAAAGACAACAGTAACTCAAATAAAAACTTGTTACAACCAAGGTATGCAGAATACCATCTCTGAACACACCACACATTGAACCTTAAAAGGAACACACTAAGCAAAAATCCCCCCTGTTTTTTTACCTTAAACTATACCTATTTCCTCAATAACTAGGTAGGGATTTTTTTGATTTTTTTTTTTTTTACTGTAATACTTACCCTAAAATCCAATTGTTTCCAACGACGTTTTTTTTTTATATATACTCACCTCCCTCCTCTTCCGCTCCCGTCCTTCTAAATCTTTCACTTGGCTAATGGTTTACGTGAGAAGCGCGCATGCGCGCCTCTCACGTAAGCCAGCCAATCAACAGGCTTCCTCCCGGCTCCATCTTCTTTGAATAGTGTTGCGCGCAAGAGGATGCGCGCAACACTAATCCTCAGCTGCTGCCGCCAGCTACTGCGGCGAGTTGGAGACGTCATCGCGCTGAAAGCGTGATGACGTCTCCTACTCGGCAGAAGCTGGAAATATGAATCCCGCTCTGCTGACTGACAGCTGGGAGGGCGGAGTAAAGTCCTCCGCGTCTCTCAGCTGTTTCAGTCGATCGGCTGAGCGGAGGGAGGGGGGACAGACAAGGGCATTCTCAGGGCATCATGACCACCTAAAAAAGTTTAGGTGGTCATGTTGCCTAGAGTATCCCTTTAAAGCAGTTGACCACACAGGATGCCACGCCGGTCAGCTAAAAACAGGAAACAAAGGCTACAATTTGCACAGTCCCACCAAACTTGGACAATAGAAGATTGGAAAATGGTGCCTGGTCTGAGGAGTCTTGATTTCAGCTGTGACATTCAGATGCTAGGGTCAGAATTTGGTGTAAACATGAAAGCATGGATCCATCCTGCCTTGTATCAACGGTTCAGTCTGGTGGTTGTGGGGAATATCTTCTTGTCACACTTTGGGCCCTTTAGTACGAATTGAGCATCGTTTAAACGCCACAGCCTACCTGAGTATTGTTGCGGACCACGTCCATCCCTTTATGATCACAGTGTACTCATCTTCTGATGGCTACCTCCAGCAGGATAATGCACCTTGTCACAATGCTCAAATCAACTCAAACTGGTTTCTTGAACATGACCATGGGTACACTGTATTCCAATTGCCTCCACAGTCACCAGACCTCAATCTAATAGAGCACCTTTGGGATGTGGTGGAACGGGAGATTTGCATCATGGATGTGCAACTGACAATTCTGCAGCAACAGCGTGATGCTGAGGAATGTTTCCAACACTTTGTTGAATCTATGCCACAAAGAATTAAGGCAGTTCAACCCACTACTAGCAAGGTGTACCTAATAAAGTGGGTCGGTGAGTGTATAGTGGTCCTGGTATAGTTATATACACTGGGACAGATATATTTAATCAGTTGGGATGATCTATATAAAGTTGGACAGATAGTCTTCACTCTTAGCACTGTGACTTGACCTGTGTGTTTAAGTGCTTGGCTGTGGATGATGCGCTGAATGCATCCTCCACTCTCCTGCTTGGTAGCGGAGGACATGCTCAGGCGTAGTCTCAGCACCGATCTGGCGTCGACTGTGGTTTTCTCCCAGTAGGGCTGACAGATGTCAGCCCGCCTCTGGGACCTCCCCTGCCCACTGACACGTTGATGTCAGAAAGGGACTTGCTCACCAGTCGGGCAGGGAACTCCCTATGGTGGAACCTTGTATCTCCTGAACCATATAAGGTAGAGGGGCATGCAAGGTATCACTTGAAAAGCCAGAGCCTTTCCAGTGATACCAAGCATGACCAGATTAATAAAAATGTATTTTTTAACCCTTTCGCTGCTGAGGCTTTTGCCGCCTCTGTGCTGAGCTCATTTTTACCGATTTTGCTCATCATGTTTAAACGCGTTTTGAAGGCTTATTTTAGTATATGACCCAGACATATTATATATTGTTCTTTCTGTCAGACTCGGCAGATTCATAATATGTCATTATTATATGTATACGTCATGACCTGTCTGTATATTATAACAAAAAATGCAATAAAATATGAATTTTCAATAATTTACAACGTGTAAAGTGTTTTTTTTTTTCACATTTTAACATGCGAGCAATTGCGGTTATATTTTGTATGGGGTGCGCTTGTTAAAACAATTAGAGATGGGGTCTCGTTACATTTTTATTTTTGGGGAAAATTACGCGATTTTTAACAAACGCACCGCATACAAAAATCGTTAGTGCAGCATCATTGTTCACATTATAATTGAAATGGGAACAATATTGCTGCATTAACGAACCAAAAAAAAAGAAAAGAAAAACTTGTTGTTTTTTTAAATATTTTTTTATTTTTAATTTTTTTAAAAAAAAAACTTTTTTCATACTCATGTTTGGTATTGTTGGAACGGCCATGCTCTGGCCGATCCAACAATATCAAACATTAACCCCTAACTGCCACGGATCGGGAGATAGGGGGTTCCAATGAACCCCCTATCTCCACCATTGGTGGCAGTTAGGGGTTAACTCCAAGACTGGCGTCATCGTGCTATGCACAATGACGCCAGTCCTCAGGGGGCATTCCCGGAAGCTTGGCCGACATCCAAGATGTCGGCCAGCTCCGGGAAAGGATCACGAACCGGCGCCGATTCGTGATCCAGCCCCCATGGGGTTAATTCCAGGTACCATTTAGGAAGGGCAGGCTGTGCCCTTCCAAACGGTGCCTGTATTAACCCCCACAACGCCGGCGATCGGGAGGGAGAGAGGTCTGAAGGACCCCCCCCCCCCCTCCCTTTCAGGCGCCTCCTCCGCACATGCGGGGGGGGCAACTGAATTAGGTGTCATCGCGCCACCGCGATGACACCTAATTAGGCCGGCGGCGGTTCCGGGTGCTGGGCTGACATCGAGGATGTCAGCCCGCACCGGGGGGCCCAGCGATCGGCCGGAACCCGGCCCTAATGCAGCACTATTGTTCATGTTTCAATTATAATATGACGAATGATGCTGCATTAACGCACTTTCTCATTTCCCATGATGCCAGCAAGTTTGAAGGCAATGGCACAATATGTTATTACGCATTGGTGCATCGAAAACCTAATCCGCCGCCCTTTGGAACTCGTCTCTGTAAAAATCAGAGTACAAGGTCAAGTAAGGTGCCATTGGAGAAGACAGAGCCTGGCCTTTCCAACGATACTAGATATGACTACATAATGTGTGAAAAAAAAATTTTTGTTCTAAAGGCAGCGACATTATGTGCTTTTACGGCAAACAGTGCTGCTGCACTAACTCACCTTCTCATTTCCCACGCTGGGACCAAATGTGAAGGTGATGGCACAAAGCGTTATTACACATTGGTCCATCTAAAACACAAGTCGCTTCACCGTTGCGAGGAGAGTGGGGGTGCTTTGGACAACTGTATTTTCATTCTTTACACCCCACAAAGTCACATTAGGTGGCATTGGACCGGTCAGAGTCTGGCCCTGCTAATGATACCAAGCATGACCATTTACAAAAAAAACCCAGACAAACATATAATTATTTTATTTTTTGTTCCAAAGCAATGGCATTGTCCATTTGTCACATATAAAATGAGTAATAATACTGTCGTTACTCAGCTTCTCATTTCCCGCACCGTGAGCAAGACCAGTGTTTTATACATACAGGGTTATCCAAAGAGATTCGAAAAGTCACCGCACGTTCGGTTACTTTTCGTTCTCTTCAATTCGGTTCCTTTTGCCGATTGCATTTCGGTGACCCTGCGGTGTATTCAGCAAACACCACAGGGTCCCCGAATTGCAGGGAAAAGCTGCCGAAAACCTGACGAACACTAACCGAATGCACGCTGAAAACAAGCAAAAACATCTGGATTAACCTTCGAAAAAGCCGAACAGGAGCCGAACAGGAGCCGAATCACACAGAGCCGAAGCAGCTGTGACATAGAGGAGGCAGTGAATAAATTAGAAAAACCATTTGTATGAATCTGGGAAAAGGAAACGCTGTTTGCAAAGAAACTACTGAGCGAAAATGTCTGAAATTTTCACAGGAGGTCCAGGGAATGATAATAAAGAGGGCTGTTACAAAATAAATAAGTAAACTGAAAAAAAAATTAAAAAAAAATCGGACTTTTAAAAAAAAAAAAAAAAAAAATCAGAAAAATGCTTAAAGTATCCTAAAAAATCTATAAATAAAGAGACTATTTGCTGCAGAATTTTATAATGAACGGTTTATTAGATATTGAATTAAAACGGGAATATTTTTAACATTGAAGCCTATGGGATTCTCCTGAATAAATTTGCCGAATTAAACCACCGAATGGCAGGGCATTAGGGGAACCTTTCACTGCTGGTTTGTGTTCTCTGAATAGTCGAAGCAGTGCTTTTTCATGGGGATTTCACTGCCCTCGAATAGGCACCGAACAGGCACCGTATGTACAGGCAATTCGCCAGGATTTGGCGAATTGCCTGCTCTCTGGATAGCCGAATGGTCAGGAAAGGTAACCGAACGCTGATTTTCAGCATTCGGTTACCTTTCTCAAGCAATTCGGATCTCTTTGAATAACTCTGATAGTCATAGTCAGATGATTCATAAAACACAATGCACGATGCTTGTCAGATTAACTTTAGAGATTGCTCTGCCTCAAAGGACACTCAGTGAGGAAGCCTATACGGCGAAAACACGTTCTGGTGATCCTTTTAAAGCTTTTGTATTATTTTATGCAAAATAAAATATATTTATTCGAGCCATATGGCTTTTTTAATTTAAATAAAAGCCTATATTTTTTTATATGTCTTGCTGCCTGGTCCTTTTCACTGATATACATTTTTTTCTGAGCCCACTCATCCGTCCTTCCCACCCTGGAACTTGGATTACATCGCCGGAACAAAGGAAACGAGAAGAAACCAACTAAATAGAAGTATTCCAACCAGTGGCGTAACTAGAAACATAAGGGCCCCGGTGCAAGAATCCATGAAGGCCCCCCCATCCCAAAAAAAAATCTAGATTTTTTCCTGCAATATAAAAAAAGATAGTATTGCCCCAGCTCACATGGATATATATATATATATATTGCCCCCAGCTCACATGGATATATATTGCCCCCAGCTCACATGGATATATATATTGCCCCCAGTTCACACATGGATATATTTGCCCCCAGCTCACACATGGATATATTTGCCCCCAGCTCACATAGTGTCACGTGTAGACTTGGATTTATATAGCAGGTGGGGTTGTGAGCCCAGGATGCAGTGAATTTGTAAAACCTGCCTAAGTAAAAGGGTTTATTTAAGAATAAACACAGGAACATAAAAGACATGAACTAAATAGATCAGAACTAGACACTGGAGGAGACTGGGCACAAAAGGGAATAGCTTAGAGAAGGAGAGAAGGTGCAAGAGAAGGAGGCTGAAGTAATAGGAGGGGTGGCTGGGAGTAGTGGGAAGGGAGGTTAAGGAGAATTAAATGGGAGCGGTTAGGAACAGAAGAAATAAGGGATAGCAAGAGGAGAATGAGAGACTAGAAAGTGAGAATGGAAATAGACACAAAGGGAACTTCACAGCACATGGGGCAAGCAATGAATGAACAATAATATAGATAAACATAACAGATCTTGGAAGTCATGGTCTCAGGCAGGGAACAGGCAATAAGAATAGTCTAGAGGCTAAGCAATGGGTCTGGTTCACGGGGATCTTAGATGTGGGCAGAATGAGGGGGTACTGGTATAAATGAAGTGAAATGTCCAGATAGCAATAGAGGGTCCTTAGAGTCTTTGGTGGTTCAATCAGATGGTTCAAGAGATTCAGGGAGCTTTCAGTAGCAGGTATCACAGTCAGAGACTTCAATGTGGAAGTGGTTTCTGAAAGGCGTAGCTTCCTGATATGCAGGAATAATCAGGGGAAGGTGAGCTCAGGTGGGGCTCCAGGGCTAGAACGTTGGATACATGGAGAGAGTCCAGGAACATGTATTGTGCATGTTGCAGGGTTAACATGGGTGACGGGCCAGAGTGTGGTGACCCTGACATAGATATATTTGCCCCCCAGTTCACATGGATATTTTGCCCCCGGCTCACAGGGATGTATTTTCCCCCAGCTCACAGGGATGTATTTTTCCCCAGCTCACATGGATATATTTGCCCCCAGCTCTCACCTCTGCGGCCGTTTGTCTTCCTAGCGGCCACCAGCATGCAGCTTGGCTGCTTGCCGGGAACCACCTGACCAGCACAGCCGCGTTCTCGTGAGAGGATCTTGTGCGCTGGTCAGGTGGTACCCATCCCAGGTGAGCGGCCAAGCTGCAAGCCAGTGGCCCCTGGTAGGGAGTGGAACGGCCGGTGGCGCTACTCCCAGATTCCGGCGCTGATTGCCCGAATCTGGCGGCTGCCTGGGCCCCCCTCCAGTGGCGGAATGCCAGGGCCCGGTCGCAAGTGCGACCGCTGTGACCCTGATACTTCTGCCACCGATTCCAACCTTACAGTACTTTCATCCTCTGCGGGAATTAGTATTTTTTATATTTTCTCTTGCAAACTATTTTCGATATATATGCTATTTTAGTACATAACCACTAGGGTGCGCCCGGAAACCTTTTCCTTTTTTTGCTCTTATTGTGTCTTTTGAGGTGTGAGGATACTTTATATTCTAGCGGCAGCACCCATCCTATACTTTATCCTGACACACAAGATAAAACACATATGCAAGCGCTGTCTCCACATTTCTATTCCCTATAAAACACAATGCGCCAAAATTAAAGTTAAAAATTTAGTCTTTTCAATTTTAGTTGAGATTGTGTATTTTCTCAGAAAAAATGCATTAACATGTTCCTTTTTTCTCAACAATAGGTACCCCAAAGAATAGAAAATCATAAAACATGAAAAAAACTATTTTACAAGCTGTAAATGATAGAAATCTGAACAGAAATGTAATTTTTTTCTACATTTTCTGTTATAGCATTCTCACAGGAAATGACGTATACATGCAATAATAATAAATTTTGAATCTTGCAAGTCTGCTGTAAATAAGGATATATAATTTGTCTGGATCCTATATTAAAACATGACTTCAAATCGCATTTAAACACGATGAATACAAAACGGTCAAAATGAGCTCAGCACATGGGGTAAAATGGCTCAGCAGTGAAGGGGTTAATAATGTCAGTACAGTAACTAGTGTTGCAGTGCTGTGAATAAGGTCTAGAGGTCAGGGCAGGGCCGGATTAAGATCTCTATGAGCCTGGAGCTAAAAATTTGGTGGGCTTTTTTTTGGAATTTAGTGACATGAAAACATATTGTAGGTTATTTAATAGTGCAGATACCGGTATATCTAACCAGGCAGATACTGTGTGAGGAAATTTCCATTCGGATTTCAATTATTTACAGCGTGTAAAAAAATTTTTTTTTCACATTTTATCATCCAAACCTTTTATGGTTATATATTATATGAGGCATCATTGTTAAAAAATTGAAATGGGATCCTATTAGTGCATTTGGGGTAGGGTCACTTTGAAAAGGCAGGCCTGACCATGCCTTGAGGGGTGCCTCATGGGGCCCCCACCTAGGCCTGAGCCCTCCTATGGAGAATCTCGCTTTGCAGCCCTGTCAACGCGCGTCCTAGTGCATCGACGGGGAGTCTTTGGTAACGGACGCTTGTTGCGTGTGCATTTTGTGCGCGCGCACAAGCATGTGACCGGCCCCGTTGCAGCGTCACAACGCTGTGCCGGGCGCCGGTAAACACGTCAGTACGGGGGGCGCACCTAGTGCACTCGTCTGACGCCAGCCCTAGAATGTAAGCTCGAGCAGGATCCTCTTTCCTACTGTTCTGTGCGTTTAACGTGTATGTATATTTGTTATTCAGCCTCCAATTGTACAACGCTACGGAACTTGTTAGCGCTTTATAAAAACTTGTAACTAACTCAATCTTGTAATTTTAGCTATCAATAATAAATACAGGTCAAAGGCAGATTTAGGTACAATGAACATCTGTTTTGGGATTTTGATTCCATTTCTAATACTCACATCAATTTTGGAGGTTTTGGCAAAGGCTCCAACAGGATGAACATGATCGTACAGAATAATAACTCCAACCATCACCCTCATACAGAACAGCAGTGTCTCTGTGCTAGTGAACCGGCTACGGTACCCACTGAAAAAGAAGAGTTATTATGCTTTATAACGCTCATGAAGCCTTTACGCTTGTACACTGTGGGTCATTTACTAAACAACATCACTGTTTCACTGAAATTCACCGTAGTTGCAAACAATGGTAGACATCACCATTGTAGCAGTTACTTTGGCTATCTACTGAAGCAAAATTCAAAAATGGCAGGCAAAGTTACTGCAAACAACACTGAACTACAGTCATAGACGTGTGCACGGGGTCTGCCTAGGGACACCTTACTCACAGCCCGCGGCACACTCTGGGGCCCGGCTTGTCATATCCCAGGTCCCTTCATCTGTTTTGAATCCGCTACAATCCCTGGTGGTCTGACTGGCCATGTGAATGAAAAGCGATCCTTGCAATCACTGACAGAGCGGCACCGGCGCTCAGATGAAATGTCAAAGACCTCTAGCAGTCAGATTAAACCTCCGATATCGCTGGCTCTCGGACTCAGCGTCAGAGTCCAGCATGGGAGGTGGTTTTCAGTCTGTGCTTGAAGCACAGCTCACTTTTCACTCAGATGCCCACTGAGACCACCAGGGATTGTGAGGGCACTTTAAAACAGATGACTTTGATATATCATTCTAAAGTGACATGGGGCACTATTCCATGTCTCTCACTAAGGCCGCCGTCACACAAGTGTTCCTTCCACTCTGATGCCCGTGTGGCCACTTCGTTGAGCGCAGTTAGTGTGCTCAGCGCTGCAAAGCTGTATCCTATGGAGGATCATGCTTTGTAGCCCCGTCCTACATCTAGCATAGCTTTTTGACGGGGAGGGTTTCAGCAAGTCCGGTGTTGCATGCACTACTAGTGCGCGTGCTACACAGCGTGGTCTTCCCCGTCAAGTAGTCAGCAAGCTGCAACGGTCGTAGAGAGGAGGAGGGGGGGGTCACACGGATACACTCAGTGCGCTCATGTGACCGCAGCCTAAAAAAAAACAGGGTAAAACCTGCGCCTTCTCTCTTTTAACCCATTTGCCTCCCATATTACATCCTGAACGCTATTGTTAAAGTCACTTAACCTGGTGCTAACGCTCACATAGCTGAGCACTAGTGCTAGCGTTAAGGAGGTAATAGGTTCCATGGTGTATACACATAATAATATATTTTGAATGAATGTATGAGTGCAGATATATACGCACTGCTCAGCATAAATGATTACACCCCAACCGATGTCAGAAAACCTTTAGTTTCCTTTCAAAATTAACATTTTCTATGGGACACTATACTATAAAATACTCCCACAAATGCGAGCCATTGATTGCAACAAAGATTTGTTAAATTGCACACGCAAAAAAGTATTTTTCCTAACATTCTTTCAAGACCATTTTGCAGAAATGAATACACCCCAATGAAAGTCGTAGGAGCAAAGCTAAATTTAAGGCAACAAAATCTTAATTATCAAGAAGTCAACTACAAGTGAGTCTAATTATTCATCAGACAGGTGATTATAAAAAGGGTGTTACTTAACCCCTTGACGACGCAGGACGTGCCATGCTGTCCTGCAGCAAGTGGGCTTTAAAGCCGCAGGACGGCATAGCACGTCCCATGCATTCTTTCCTCCCTCCCGCCTACACTCACCTCCCTCTCTGTTGTCAAACGCAGTCTGACTTCCTTCAAATCAGCTATTCCTTGCATACCCGTCCCACCGCACTGCCGTCATCGCGCTGGGTGTCAATTTCAGGCCTCCCCCTATCAGAGCAGGGGGGAGTACCTGAAGGGGAGGGGGGGTCCTCTTTGGACCCCTCCATCTCCCCATCGCTGGGGACTAACAAGTTAAGAAAGGAACTGCTGGAAAGGTCACAGTCTGACCTTTCCAGCGATGTATTTCTTTAAGGCTAGGGTCAAACGATCGCATTATTCGCAGCGACCGTCAAAAAGTGCGTCTGAATGCATTGATGTATTTTTTCACGGAATGCGCGAAAACGGTCATACGATGCGCATTTTCGTGCGTGATTTGTTACGGATCGAAACCAGGAAACATTGGGTGACTGGACGCTATGTTGGCCGGACATGAGCAGCGTCTGACGTCTCCTAATCACGCACACACGCTGCTATGCGGGCGCAGCGCATTCTGTATGTCAGTACTAGCGTTTCTCGAAAAAATGCATTTGTTTGCCGCTTGCGTTGCACGGCCGAACTTTCGTGCGGCCATACTTCGTATATTGGCCGTCATTTGCTGCTACTGCGGCCGTGATTAAGTGCGCCTAAACACACGTTAACAATGCATTAGTCTGACCCCAGCCTAACACCATAGGTGCCAGGCCGCAATCCGGTGCCAGATCGCGGCCTATTTCCGATGGGGGCCACCATCTTGGATGGCAGCCCTGCCTCCGGGTCTCCCCACGTTTACTGATGTCATCGGGTGTGGCGCGATGACATCAGTTAGCCGGGGAACCCCTAGGGATTTGCTAAGGAAATACTATGGTGTAGATAGGGGGGTGCTTTGAACCCCTGTATCTCCAGATCAGCGACAGCTAGAGTTCATCTTTGGTATCATTGGAAAGGCAGGACCATGGTCTTTTCAATGATACCAAACATTACCAGGTTACAAATAAACAATAAATACATTTATTAAAATATATATACATTTTAAATTTATTAATGGAGCACTATTGTTTCCATCATTTCTTACCACAGTGTATGCCATGGTTCCTACCTTTTTATATTTACAGTGCAGAAGATATGTACCATAACGATGTGGCTGTTGAGTAGCCGACAAACAACCCAGAAGTGAATATCCTAGAGCCGAGGATGGCTCTATAAATATGAGTGGAACCAAGTGAGTTGAATCCCCAGTTACATCATTTTGGGTTGTGCTATGAGGTGTCTCTTTTCTCTTTCTCTTTGAGGATATTAGAGGAAGAAGGCCGAGTATACATACGATCTGTTGGGAACTTATTACAGTCCTTTTGGAACATTGAGCTCGCTACACTGTCTACTTCTATTGTTGAGATGATATATTATATATATATATATATATATTATATATAATATATATATATATATATAATATATCAAGTATACCAGCAGCTCCTGCCAGAAAATCCAAAAGTGCAAAACCAATGCAAAATGATATATATATATATATATCAGTATATACACACACACACTCACACGTGTGTCTAATTCTTACAGTGCACACCCTAATGATATAGGCTGTGCACGCCTATGACTAAAGTACCACGTTCATTCTTCTGTAGATGTCAACGGTGTTTATTCTCCAGTTACTGTTCCACCGTTGTTTACAATGCAATGCCAGTGCATATTTAATTTTAAAAGTTACACTCTACACACCCTGACCACTTTAGCTTTTTAATGGGGCCAAGGTGTGTATACAGTTGTGTTCAAAATTATTCAACCCCCGCTGAAATTGAGTGTTTTGGCCAGTTTGACATTGATTTTGATCATTCAGTCATCTTGCTTACAATTAAATCAAAGAGGCACGTGTAGGTCAGACAAATATAACATAACATTTATAATGAAATAACCACAAATGTCTTTTCTGTGCTCACATCATTATCAGTTTTATTCAACCCCCAAGTGACATTCAATCTTAGTACAACATCCTTTTACAGTTATAACAGCTTTTAAACGTGAAGCATAGCTTGACACAAGTGTCTTGCAGCGATCTACGGGTATCTTCGCCCATTCGTCATGGGCAAAAGCCTCCAGTTCAGTCACATTCTTAGGCTTGCGTACTGCAACTGCTTTCTTTAAGTCCCACCAGAGGTTCTCAATCAGATTTAAGTCCGGTGACTGCGATGGCCACTCCAAAATGTTCCAGCCTTTAATCTGCAACCATGCTCTAGTGGACTTGGAGGTATGCTTGGAATCATTGTCCTGTTGAAAAGTCCAACGTCTCCCAAGCCTCAGGTTTGTGACGGACTGCATCACATTGTTATCCAATATCTCTTGGTACTGAAGAGAATTCATTGTACTGTCAGACCTTTTTAGATATGAAATTTCTATAACGCAGGAATGTTTAAATTTGGGGCCAGGAATTGCGTCACGCAAACAACTTGTCTGCGTCGTTAATATATAACAAGAACAAGAGACAAGCTAAACTCGTTAGTGTTACGCATACAAGAAAGGACATTTAACATTGATCAAAGACGGTCTAATGGACTCTGTTTATTTTATTTATTTGTTACAACCAAACAGGGTTTAGATCAAATGGTTTAAAAGTAAGGGAACACAATGACAACTAAGATAGATATCTCAGTATTGTGTTTATTTCGTCAGATCGAAACTCTGAAAGCCACGTAAACATGGAACAATAGGTTGCCCAATAAAGAAAAAAACCCAAAGAAGGTTAAATGGCTTGGGTAAACCAGCTTGTAATGCTATGCTATTCGGCAATATGTACTATATGGTATGAGAATATTTATTAGTTAGAACTGATAATTTTAGCATCTTATAAAAACAGAGGCCCTACCACATTCAGTTGATCATCACAAATGTCTGGTGTATTAACCCGCATGAAGCCGATTAAGTCGGGTAATGTGTGAATGTTAAAAACGATACCACGAATCAATGAATGGATATCCCCTCACATACACATCCCTGTGGATATAAGTAAAGGGGGATGAGATGCACACACGCCGTGGCGAGGTATGCTGGCGATGCCACAATAGAAATAAATTTTGATTTGTTAATAAATTCTATGGAGTCCCGGGATATAGGAATAAAAGACCCCAAACCAGTAAAAGATTGGCCAAACACATAAATTAATTCTTGCAGAAGGTTGATGGATGATCTGAGAGCGCCATCTGCTGGCCAGGTAATATAACACCTGGACAGACCCCTGGAGTTGATGAATATATATATCCTCCAATCAAATGAGGCCACATAGTGATGGGCTAGATCTAAAACTGGGCGGAAGACCACTATATAGAGAGGACACTCCAGAGCAGAGAGGATCACACACTGAGAAAAGCTTGGGGAGAGACCGGAGGGACGCTTGGAGGGAAGAAAGGCAATCACCATCGGCCGCCCCTTTAAGACCGACCACACCCTAATCTTCCACCACTCTATCTTCACTAACCAGATGGTAAAGTATACCTGAATAATATGATATCTATTTTCTAATTGCATAGTCCTGACTTTAGATGTCCATCACAAACTAAAGGAATATAAATGAATTATTTTGCTGTTTGAGCCTAATAATCAGTAGAATAGAAATTCTGCCTTTACAGTCCACTGCAGAGGACTGCTAAGGGAGAAACCTATTACCGGCTGCATACTTGAGCCATAATTTAGTGAAATTATTTATATTCCAAGAATACTGGTTGTGGACATCTAAAGATCAATTATATACCTATAGTGAGATACGCTGGGACCGTGAAATAGCTTTTATATGTCAAGTACCGTCCGCCCCATTCGTAACCTAGCATAACTCCTTCCATATCCATCTTGCAGCCCTTTCGAATGAATGCATGCACTGTAAGTCATTAAGAAGCGTTAGGTTAACGTATATCGAATGAAGTGCTGTGATTGATCTGTGGAAGAGATAGTCTCCCTATCGAGTGTGTTATGTGTCTCCCTGAAGGAAGTTGCATTTCGTGAATAGGCCCCCACAATAATAAATTGTGCTGCAGGTGATGCCCAGTAACTGAGTGTTTATTTTAGCCAGGTGGAGGATTGGTTTATAATGGGAAAGGTTTAAGTAAATAGAATAGAGTTTGGTGTTTAAGAATTGAGGCGTGTATATCTGTGGTGCGGTCTATAAACCTAAAATATCTGTCCATTAGATTATTGCGTGTCGCAGTATCGCTACTAATCACAATCTATAATCACTTGTAAATTGTATCTTGCTAATCCGTTGATAACATACGATTGTATGAAACTTGACGTGTGAATAAATTTTGGTTTGAATTGTTTTACCGTTACGCAGTCTCATATCTTTATTGATTTTATTGTGCTTAAAAATATCTAGAGAGCATCAAAAGAACTCGGGATAATGCGCCATATATTTGTTAAGACGTATATTCATTGATTGGTTATTAATCCCTATCTTAGGGGTTAAATACCAATTTATACCGCTGGTATTGGAGGCACTGTCAATAATATATATATATATATATGTATATCAACAATAAGAAAAATATGCGTCATAATTAATATATCCCTGACCTATTAAAGAAGTCAATAATCTCTAACAGTACCTTGCACACGCTGAAGCTTCCCTGTACCTGCAGAAGCAAAACAGCCCCAAAGCATGATTGACCCCCCGCCATGCTTCACAGTAGGCAAGGTGTTCTTTTCTTCATAGGCCTTGTTCTTCCTCCTCCAAACATAGCGTTGATCCATGGGCCCAAACAGTTCTAATTTTGTTTCATCAGTCCACAGAACACTATCCCAAAACTTCTGTGGTTTGTCCACATGACTTTTGGCATACTGCAGGCGACTCTTCTTATTCTTTGGAGACAGCAAGGGGGTGCGCCTGGGAGTTCTGGCATGGAGGCCTTCATTACGCAGTGTGCGCCGTATTGTCTGAGCTGAAACTTCAGTACCCACATCTGACAAATCTTTTCTCAGTTCCTCAGCAGTCACACGGGGACTTTTCTCCACTCTACGCTTCAGATAGCGCACAGCAGTTGAAGTCAGCATCTTCTTTCTGCCACGACCAGGTAGCGTTTCAACAGTGCCCTTTGCCTTGAATTTGCGAATGATGCTTCCTATGGTCTCTCTTGGTATGTTTAACATCTTTGCAATCTTCTTATAGCCATTGCCCTTCCTGTGAAGAGTAATCACCTCTTCTCTTGTCTTGTCTTCCTGGACCATTCTCTTGACTTCACCATGTTTGTAACCACACCAGTAAATGTCTAGAAGGAGCTGAGTATCACAGTCATTTTAAAGCTGCCTAATTGGTGCTTATTATGCTTTATTGCTGCTCCGTGACATCCACAGGTGTTTTCAATACCTGATTGAAAACACTTGAATGAACCTCTGTTCTTCAGAGTGGTAGTCTTTAAGGGGTTGAATAATTGTGTCAATGAAGAATTCACAAAAGAAACATTTACTACTGTATTACAAAACCAATTGATGTCATTTTAGTTGCATATGGTTCTTTAAAAAGTCCTTGTAGGATTTCATTCTGAATACAATTACAAATGTACACTAAATTCCCTAAAACCCTTTACAGCATTGGGGGTTGAATAATTTTGAACACAACTGTAGATTGACCCCCCCCCCCCGCTCCCTGGTTAGAGCACTGGGTGAAGTGGAAGAGTTTCCTCTGCCTACACCAGTGTCTGCAGCAGCTGGGATTTTGAATTCTCCAGCTGCCATTCACCAGGTCACTAGTAACATCAGCACGCAGAGATCATGCCGACGTCACCCTCTCTTCGGAAGAGGAAAAAGCTACTCACACCAAGGGTAAAAGGTGAGTCACCTATAGGTCACCCAAAATAAATAAAAAAACTAATTGGACAGAGGCTGTCAGTAGCAACTGCCCAGTTATTTAAAGGGATATGCTTGTATAGAAATGTGTTATTTTTAAAGTGACAAACACTTTTATACCAATAGACAAACTATAATAAATCAATAAAAGTTTTAAAAAATTTTAATTTAATTTTAGTTTTTCTTGCTTTAAACTCTGGCATTTCATCTTCTCTGGCAACACCCCTCAGCTAGGGGTGTTTCTTACGTTCCCACTACCTGAATATTCCCCACCTCCTCCCCGCCCACTACTCCACCCATCAAAGCTTCACATGAACTAGCACAAGCTGTGCATGTGAAACCTTGTGCACACTCAGGACCTCAGACTGAGCAAACTGAAGAACTGAATATTAGCTACCTCTGCAACTGTGAAAGCAGGACACACACACTCACCGCCCAACTCACTCACCTGCCGTCTCACTCAATCATCCGCCATCTCATTCACTCACTCTCACTCGCGCCCTTTTATGTTTTACTGTCTCAAACTCACTCATACGTTCACACACTTTCACACTCATGTTATCTATCGCTGCTTCTCTTGCGCGCTCTTTCTCTCATTGTTTGTCTTGTGCATTCTCTGCGCCTTTTCTTGCTCTCTGTCTCACTTTTTCTTGCCCTCGGCTTTATTTTGGGGCATCTCTCTGCACCTTTGCTTTCAGTCTTTTTCTGCTTTATCTTGATGTCTCTCCCTCTCTACAGTTTTCTTTTTTTGCTGTAACTCTCTCTGTTGTCTCTTTTTCTCCCTGTGTGTATTATTTATTTCCTTCCCTGTCTGTGCAGTAACTGGGTGGGGGTGAAAGTTACAGATTGGAATGGCACTCGCCTCACTGTGCAGGAAGGAGGAGGAGAAACTCAGTTGCACATGCTCAGTGTGTTTTTTTATACCTTCCATAGAATGCACGCTGTACTTTTTTCCTTTCTTTCCACCATAGTTGTTCAGTGCAGCCTTTAGCATAGTTTCCTATGGGGTTTCCACTGTAGCTTCTGCCAATGTTATCCAGCCTAATTTTCAGAGCTGTTTCCACCGTAATCAGAGTTCAATAGAGACTGTCAAACTTTATTCACCAGTGTTGTAAACAATAATGGTACAATGTTGAAAGGAGAATAGCTGTAGCTTACTCCTTTTATGAAATAATTACAGTGGTACCTTTTATTCAGCTTTATTGTCATGTTTCCAGCCCTGCCCCCTGGTGGTGAGAGCGATCCGGGCCAGCTCTTACATTGTCTGGGCTAATCCATTCCACCCTCTCCACTCCTGGATTCCCCTGTAGCTGGTCTGGCCATCACATGTTCTGCCTGCTCTGTCCCACTCTCAATAAATATCCAGCCACTACAATTGCTCAGGACTCTTGCATGGGTCATTGCTCTCTGAGGGTCTGTTGGTGTGTGCTCTGCTCGGAATCCTTGTGTATGACTTTGGCCTGGTTTTGACTACTCTGTATCTATGTCCTGTATCTTGTTCTGCATATCACCCAGCAGCATTGTATTACTTAGAACAGACGGCCATTCTAAAGGACCGTATCCCATTTCCGGGTTTCCTTGTGTGTGCTACTGGTTGCCAGTATATTTATTGTTCTCTCCCTTATCCCTCGCTGTTCCTGTTCTCTTGTTCTGTGTTTCTTGTGAGGTTCCCTTCCCTAGATAGACGGCCATCCTAATGACCATATCCCAGATTCAGGGTTCCCCATAGTGGTCTGTTATTTTCTCCTTTTACTTCTGCCCATCCGATTGTCTGTTACCTGTGCTGTAGTTCTGTGTATTATGCTGCCAGTGGCAAGCCTGCCTAAAGGGCTAAACAATCCGCATAAAGGTCCCACCTTGGCAAACACCAGGTGCCCCCTTGACATTTATTCACTGTTGTTTCCATTAGCTTTGCCTGTGGACTGCCGAAGTTCACTGTAGTTGCAACAACTGTTATTCGTACCATGGTTTGCAGTAGGGGTGCGCATCTTCACTGGTCTCACGATTCAATTACGATTGTCCTGTCAACGATTCAATTAGATTCCGCGATGCATCACAACTACTGCCCAATGTGCTCATGCTTTTAGACTCAGATTCACATACTGATACAAACACAGATTCAAACATATGCACTCAGATTCACTCACAAACACTCCCTGATTATTAAATACTGTCCCCTCCTCTGTGCAACTTCTTTCCCTCTTTTCCATGGTTTTCCTCTACCCCTTTTCATCCTCTTCCCATGTCCATTTTCTCCCCCGCTCTTTACATGTAAATTCTCCCCCTTCCAAGTCCATTTCCCCCTCCCTTTTCATGTCAACTCTCCTTTATCATGTCCATTTCCCCCTTCTTTTTCAGTCCATTTCTCCCTCCTTTTTCATGTTCATTTCACCCCCTCTTTTTTCATATAAGTCTTTCTCTACTTTATCATGTTCCATCCTCCCACTGCATAGAGTGCTGGGAGGAAGTGACGTTACAGTGGCAAGAAAAAGTATGTGAACCCTTTAGGATTACGTGGAGTTTTGCATGAATTGGTCATAAAATGTGCTCTGATCTTCATCTAAGTCACAACAATTTGAAAAACACAGTCTGCTTAAATAATACAACACAAACATTATATGTTTTCATGTTTTTATTGAACAGAACATGTGAACCTTTGGACTTAATAACTGGTTGACCTTCCTTTGGCAGCAATAACCTCAACCAAACGTTTCCTGTAGTTGCAGATCAGACCTGCACAACGATCTGGAGTAATTTTGGACCACTCCTCTTCACAAAACTGTTTCAGTGTAGCAATATTCTTGGGATGTCTGGTGTGAATCGCTCTCTTAAGGTCATGCCACAGCATTTCAATCGGGTTGAGGTCAGGACTCTGACTGGGCCACTCCAGAAGACGTATTTTGTTTTGTTGAAGCCATTATTTTGTTGATTTACTTGTATGCTTTGGGTCATTGTCCTGTTGCATCACCCATCCTTTGCGGAGCTTCAGTTGGCGGACAGATGATCTTACGTTTTCCTGCAAAATGTCTTGATAAACTCTGGAATTCATTTTTCCATCAATGACAACAATCCGTCCAGGCCCTGAGGCAGCAAAGCCGCCCCAAACCATGATGCTCCCTCCGCCATGTTTTACAGTGGGAATGAGGTTTTGATGTTGGTGTGCTGTGCCTTTTTTTCTCCACACATAGTGTTGTGTGTTTTTTCCAAACAGCTCAATTTTGGTTTCATCTGTCCACAGAATATTTTGCCAGTAGTGCTGTGGAACATCCAGGTGCTCTTTTGCAAACTTTAAACGTGCTGCAATATTCTTTTTGGACAGCAATGGCTTCCTCCGTGGTGTCCTCCCATGTGCTCCATTCTTGTTTAATGTTTTCCTTATTGTAGATGTGTCAACAAAAATGTTAGCATGTGCCAGGGATTTCTGTAAGTCTTTAGCTGACACTCTATGATTCTTCTTTACCTCATTAAGCATTCTGCACTGTGCTCTTGCAGTCATCTTTACAGGACGACCACGCCTAGGGAGAGTAGCAACAGTGCTGAACTTTCTCCATTTGTAGACAGTCTGTTTTACCTTGGACTCATGAACATCAAGGCTTTTGGAGATACTTTTGTCACCCTTTCCAGCTTCATGCAAGTCAACAATTCTTGATCGTAGGTCTTCTGAGAGCTCTTTTCTGCGAGGCATGGTTCACATCAGGCAGTGCTTCTTGAAACCAGTAAACCCAAAACTGGTGTGTGTTTTTAAAGGGCAGGACAGCTTTCAGCAACACATCCAATAATATCACACTGATTGGACTCAAGGTTGGCTCACTCCTGGCTCCAATTAGCTCTTGGAGAAGTCATTAGACTAGGGGTTCACATACTTTTCCCACCCTGCACTGTGAATGTTTACATGTTCTGTTCAATAAACACATGAAAACATATGTTTGTGTTGTATTATTTTAAGCAGACTGTGTTTTTCAAATTGTTGTGACTTAGATGAAGATCAGATCACATTTTATGACCAATTCATGCAAAACTCCACGTAATCCCAAAGGCTTCACATACTTTTTCTTGCCACTGTATATGATCACTTTCTCCCAGCGCTGCCATGGAGTAAATGGGACTGGCTGGGAGGAAGCGGGATCCTGCACCTCCCAAATGACGGAGGAGGTGCAGTCGGTCTCGTGATAGCGAGACAGAAGTGATGCTAATCTTCAATGCATCGATGCAGCATCATTCAAGGCTGCATCGTGATGCATTCCAAAAACAATTATTTTTGACAGCCCTAGTTTGCAACAACAGTGAACATTGGTGCTTCGTTAATAACCATTTATATTCGAAGACACATGACCGTATCATAGCACTGATAACATATTCTGTTCAGTGGTTTGCTTACTATGTGTTCTGAATGCTCTAATGATTAATGTGGCTTAATTTAATGACATTTATTGAAAGAAATGTCAATGTAATTCCACACATTTATTCAGGTCATTGATACTCACGGGGTCTCTAGCATGACTCTGCATACACATGCCATGGTACTCAAGCAGTCTGTGGTATCTTCAATAGGCAAAGATTTGTTCTGCAAAGAAATAAAATATGCCGTAATATTAAGAAATTTTCAGTGGAGCGCTTCAAACAATCCCCACCCAATACCAGTGAACCGTCGTTAAGTACCAGTACTGGTGGTTTCCCCAAAAAAAACAAAGCTAGGAAAATATGCTGTATTATTCCTTAACATCCTAACATTTTTTTCGATTTTTATCCTTCATGAGCAAATCAATGGGTGATTTGCCATAAGTTCTCTACAAAGCAAATCAGACCTCATTTTTAACTTATTAATGGAATTGTGAATAAGCAGGTACACAAAATATGCTAGGGAAAACAATTAAAGGTGTTATTTACCATTCGGTGCAATTTCACGTCAGTTTGTCTTTTCACTAAGCTGTCAATTTGCCAAATACAGGTGAATTGACAGCAAAATACGTTGCAATGTGCTGAAATTCAGCAGCACTGAAAGTGTCCCATGTCTTCTATTCACAGACCATCGAATTGTTTCGACGTTGCAGCAAAACGCCCTGATTTGTGTTTCAATTTGACAGGTTTAAACAGGTGAATCCCATAGGCTTCAGTGCAATATCTTTTTAAAAAAAATTAAGACTTTGTATTCTTTTTATTTTTTGCAAAAACCCATTTTTTTAAAATACACTTTTGTTTTTCTAGTTTTTAAAAACTTAAATTTAGTAAGACATTTTTATTATTTTTTAAAGGACCTTTATTATTGTTTGGACACATTTTTACTACATTTTTATTGATTTCCAATGATGCCAAACATGATATGTTTGTCTTCTATATGACTTTGTCTATTTTTATCCAATAAAGTTTGTCTTTGATAACTGAGTGTTTCCGTTTGGTAATCGCTGTGTTACCGATGGTTTTTGTAAAGAATTAACGCCATGATGCACCAGGTACGTCCTTGGTTGTTAACCAACCTTTTTCTTAGGACGTACCTCGTACGTCATTGGTCGTTATGGGTTAAATAGGAGGAGTCTTATTTTATTATTCTTCTTCAGTTCGGTGGAGTTCACTGATGCCAATTTGGCGGTTATTGGCGCAATTCGGTGGTTTTTGCCGATGTCCAGTAACTGCTTCGGGGACTTCAATTTTGTCCGAATACGGTGCACATTCGCTAAATAGTGAATTTGCAATATTTTCAGTGAAATGGAATCATGAAATGCAGCAAAAAGCAAAGCACCGAAATTGCTCGGAATTTTGGTGCTTTGTGAATAGACCCTTTCTTCGTTATTTAAATAGTGCAGTGCATAGCTAAAGCAAGAGTGCAAAGGCATGGTTTAGCTCTAGAGAGAAGACCGCAAACTGTTCTTTTAAATAGGAATAACTAGCTAAAGGCAGGATATAAATAATGGATTTAAATTTGGAAAATGTCTGGTTTAACATGCTGAACTGATTAAAAAAACAAAACAAACAAACCTAAACAATTTAAAAAAAAAAAACAATGAAGTATCACTTTAGTGGACAATTTTCAAGTTGACTCTTAATAAGCAGGTCACAACTTGCTTTCCAAAATAGTTGAGATGTTAAGCATCCATTATACAGGCACAACATCATGAAAAAGAACACATGCCCACATAAAGTTATATTGGTGAACTGAAGCTTTTTATTTTGCGCGACGTCATTCTAAGCATTATCCAGCTTTGCTCCTCTCACCTCAGATACAAATTTGGTGGTTGCGTTGCTCAGAGTTTTCAGCATGGGGGTGGCATCCGCATAGAACAGAGACATACGATTAGCCATCTCATTATTTACATCACATTCTGGGTCCACCTAACAAACAAAAGACATTGTTTTAAGAGCCTGATGTTTGCAACCGGCCACATTCGCTCAATGTGGATTACATTACCTGGAAGTTGTTAAGTCTGTTGCGACTGACCGTTCGCCTGTAGTAACTGAAATCATTTTGTATTGCAGGGTTTGTCATCTGCGGAAACACAGAAGTAGAGAGATAAGAGTCTCCATGTAACAAACATCTGATAAATACATCCATTCTCCTCCATCTCTTAAATTAAGAGATGGAAAATCCAGAATGTACACCTGTCCAAGAGGTACAGTAGTTAAAATTTGAAGTTATATTTTTATTATATTTATCTAACGACTATGCAATTCTATACAAAATGTTGATTTTAGAGCATCCTTGAATGACATCATACTCTGTGGTATTAGTATATATCAGATATTAAAAGCTTGTATCTCAACTATGTTATGGCTTGGATTCCAGCCAGTGGAGGTACAACAAAATGGCATGTCTGATGTCAAGGATATATTTGATTCGCAAGCTCTGGACAATCCCTATAATGTACCATAAGACTACCCTTGTACAAGGTACAGTTATATCTTCTCACAACATGTATTGCAAAGTGGTGAATTATTGGACTGCTAAACTATGCCTAATGAGAGAAAGGCTTAGTAAGGTTTTGAGCATTTTCGGAAACCAAGCCCAACTTGCGCAAGTTTTATATTGCAGAGGATGTAACTAAACGCACACCAGGGTTGTTTTTATTTGGCTACAATCGAATATACCTGTGGTTGTTTCCATATTACCAAAGGAGAAACCAAGAGGTTTTTAGCATTTAATCACCATGTTCATTTTTTTTTTCTTTTTCCTAAGGCTAATGTCAGACAAATGCAGTCAGAGCGCACTCTGCGCATCCTTGGTAGCGGTTTTACGTTCTTGCCTAACTTGTGTCCGTTTGCCACGTGCGTTGTGTGTGCGCAGTTCCGTGCGCACGTACTTAGTGTGTGGGTCTCTATTGCTCATGATTCTATGCTATAACGGACGTTAAACTGTGAGGAAACACGGATGTGATCACTGCGTTTGTCTGACACGGGCCTTAGTGGTTGTTACACTTACAGGGCTATTCAGAGAGTTGAAAACCTTGAGAAATGGCAGCAGAATGAACAATCTAGACCAAATAGCCAATTTGGAAAGTGAGATAAATGGGAGAATTTTTCTGGTTTGACTATTTTGACCTAGAATTTTCAATTCTCCAGGTTTTCACTTCTCTCTGAATAGCCCTGATAATGTTATCAAGATGTAATCATTATCCGTCTTTCAAAAGCATATCTATCTTGCGTGGGTGAACTCTATCAGGAAGTCAGAAATAACAGTAGAAAATATGAGTGAATGTCCAAACGTAGCTTTAGCCTGGTAAGCACATAAAATAACAATAATATAACAACAACACTAAATAGCATTTTTAGGTTTCTAGGAGCAGCCTTCTTGCAGGCTAAGGCTGGAAATCCTTTGTTCAGTGGCATCCTACAATGGATAAATAAAATTAATTACACAAAATAAGACTGGCTATACCTTATAGTCCATTTAGAAAATATGGCAACTGACATGTGAAAAGTAGGGTTTAACAAGTCCCCCTTCTTTCTCTCCCCCCCCCCTCTTCTCTGGCTTTATTTCCGCTCTTCCTCTGACAGTTACTTTCCATTATTGGAGGCATACTCTACTACCTCCACTTGTCCGCTTGGTTATGTGGAATGTTTTATATGCAATTTTCTTTGCAATGTGATGCCTGACTGCTTTCTTTGTATATTTATATCAATATATCTGTCTTGGCTCTTTTCCACTGGATATTATGTTCTTTCTGTTGTATTTCTATGTATACATTTTCCTTAATAAAACTTTGAGTTTCTAAAGAAAAGTGGGGTTTAAAAGACAACCATGGCAACTGTTTGCTTTTCTTTTATCATAAAAAAAATTATTCGCATTTTCAACTTTTTATTTCCAGCAAACTAAACAAATGTAAATATATGTATTAGCATGAAAAGATTCACCAGCTGAGACGTAAACTGAACAAGATGGAGGTATTGTACACTTGTTGCCAACCTGCATCTATCCCACAGGTGGTAGTTGGAGGTACCAATCCTGGTCAGGTGTTGTTACATGTGGCCTGCGACAGCTGTCCCACCTCCCAATATCGCTGTCATAGTGGTCGCATATTGCAATCCTTGCAGTCACTATCACATCTCCAGTCTTCATGCATATGGTACAGTCGCACAGGTGAGCAGGCATCCTAGGCATCTTTTGTTTGTTTTTCTGTGTCAGTAGAAAAGTCCCTTTGGGGTAGGGCTGTGCGTTTCGGGTTTCGGAATTTCGGAATTTTCACGAAATTTCCCGATGCGTGTCTTCGGATTCGGCCGAATTTCTGAATCGGATCGGACCCGAAAACCGACAGATCCGAAAAGTTTTCCGAGCCAAAACGAAATATTTTCGGAATTTTTGAATGGAGTTGAAATGTGTCAAATCGAAATTTATTTTCGCTCTATTCATGATTTCGGTAATTCTGGACATCGTATATTTAACTATTATCGGTTATATCGCTGATTCTGTAAATTTTGTATTTGTAATGTAAATGTGTTTGCGTATCACTTGTTTTTGTTTCCAATGATCCGATAATTCTGTCGATACGATAATTCCTTCGTAATCGGGTCGGATCCGATTTGTCCGCGGGTCGCGCATGCGGATGTTGTAACTTTATTGAGCCAGTTTTTTGACAACTTTTTGGACAGGCCAAAAAATATTGTTTTTATTATTTATCATGGCTGCAAGAGACGAGTGCCATTCGGACACCTCCTCATCTTCTTCCACCCATGAGACACCACCCAGGAAGAAGCGGGCCAGCAACATGGCATTTGAGGAGATGTTGGAGCTGGTCCGCATCTTTGATCGTAAAGATTACGACTGCCGTAAGGGCCCTTACGGCAGGAAGAACAACGTCCGCAAGGACCGAATCCTCAATAAGGTTCGCACCACCATCGTGGAATTGTTTGGCAAAGACCGGACAAAGGACCAGCTACGAAAACGCTGGTCCGACCTCAAGATGCGCGAGGAGGAGCAGCTGAGGCACATCCGGCGTGTCATAGCCAAACGTAAGTGTCATGTTATATTGTAAAGCGCTGCGCAAACTGTTGGCGCTATATAAATCCAGTATAATAATAATAATGTGCTTGCATGTGCTAATGTGCACAGAAATACGTTGATTTATCTAGTCCTTTTTTCATGCAATGTGATTGTGTATAGCTTTGCGTTTTCACGACTCGTCATACATGCATTTTTGCCATAGCTCTTCTTTTTTGTGATTTTACATATTCGTGAAAATTGTGACATTTGATGTATGTAGATGAAGTTACAATGCTGGATTTCTTTTGGCACTGTGTGTACTGTAGTGTGCTGGGGGGGAGGTTGTGATTGAGTGATGCATACGAGATGACCCGCAGCGTGCCCAATATTGGCTCCCACCTGCGCATCAACAAAAATCTCTGCGTCTCTGCTAAGTGGTAGGATGGGACATGTAGTTCTTCTGAAAGTGCATCCAAACAGAGCCGCGTTCAATACATCCTCAGCAGCTGCTGAATTGTTGCAGCGCAGCAATTCAGTTTGCTGCAGCAGTGTCATTATTGAACGCTTTAGATGCAAATTTCAAAACAAAATGGCGGATTTCTGTTGTTTCTGCAATATCCACAGTTTTATTCGCAGAAACTGAAAGTGAAATTGAGGCTGAGGCCTTCTATAAAATAACTAAAAGCAGTCAGCAGTGCACAATGCGTTTTGTATGCACACAACACAAATAATAGTTTTATTGAATAAACGTAATGTTTACTTCTGAAAAAAATATATAATTGAACGGTAATATATGTCTATGTGCAGGGGAAATAAATATTTTGTGACTTTAGAACTATGAGATGGGAGTAGCGGTGGGTCAAGCTGTTAGTGCTAGTGGGTAGTGGAGGGGTGTCGCAATACTTTCGGCAATATATTGTATAGATATACCATTTTTTCAGTGTTCTTTTTTGGATTTGGCAGAAGAGAGGAAGAAGGCAGCATCTGCCCCGGCGGGCGCCACCAGTGCCCCAGTGGAGGAGGAGGAGCCACGGGCTACCACCAGCGCTGGTATATACTGTTTTATTTTGCAACGACTTTTGGTCAAAAACAGAAACATTTTTTGTTTACTGTATTTTAATTTAATTTTTTTTATGTATAGCACAAGAGGAGCAGGAGCAGGAGGAGGAAGAAGAGGAGCAGGGCGATGGAGAGAGGGAGCCGGAGGCCGCGAGTCCAGGTTTTTTTTTTTACTGTTGTATTTTGCATCGACTTTTGTTCAAAAATAAATCCGTTTTGTTGTTTACTGTATTTTTTATTTCTTTGATATAGCACCGGATGAGATGCTGACGGTGGAGGAGGAGTCAGAGCCTCAGGAGGCCGCCAGCACTGGTATATACTACGGTTATATTTTTTCAAGACTTTCAGTCAGAAATAGAAACCTGCTTTACTTACTGTATTTTCCTTCTTTCATTTATTGGATATATAGAAGGGGAAGCCAGATCGGACACGTCGTCCAGCATTAGGATAATAAATAGGATGGCGATCTACGCCTGGCTGTAACCACCATCGATTCCATCCAGGAATTGCGGGAGCATATTAGCAATGCCGCTGACATCCTGGAGCGGCAGTGAGACCAGCCTCCTCCCCTATGTTTGTTTGTGCCCCGTTGGGCAGTTTGCCATCCTTGGCATGTTGTAAATAAATTTTCTATTTTTTCTATATTTTCCTGTTTGTGTGCGTTGCTTTTTCTTACTTAATAAGTTAATATGTATTGCTTGGTTTCCACACTGTTAAAATTATATGTACATAAATTTATTGACATTTCTATGGACCCTTTGTCATAAACTTGTCGACATATTTGTGGCCATGAATGTGACTGTGCACATTCTACACTTCCTGCCTGGCCAAAAAATGTCACACACTAACACAACCTTGTTGTACTGCCTTGAGATTTGATTACCGACGTGGCATGGTTTTGTTAAGCTTAGGCGATGTCACAACAACACGGATTTTTGTCCACAGTCACATTCATTGTATAACCAAGAATTTATCAAAAAATATTGATGGCAGCACTGCGTGAAGTCTTCTCCGACACAACCCAAAGATCCTCAGTGCGGCTCAGGTCTAGTTTATTTGTCCCTGTTTGCAGCTTCACGCAACACCTCCTCCCAGCTATGAGCTCTCTCTCTCTCTCCCACCGCTGCCCGCTAAGACGCTGCCCGCCAACATGGTCACGTCTTTGCAGGAAGACAACAGCATGGGGGAACGGCAGCTGCCGACAGTCCCAAGACCTCGTCACAATGACGTCAGTTCTGGAGTTAACCCCTAACTGCGACCAATGGTGGAGATAGGGAGTTCATTGGAACCCCCTATCTCCCGATCCGCGGCAGCTATCGGTTGGTTAATGTTTGGTATCTTTGGATCGACCAGAGCATGGCCTTTCCAACAATACCAAACATGACAATGTTAAAAATTATAAACAATTAAAATATAAAAAAAATAAACAGGTTTTTTGTTTTGTTTATGCAGCAATATTGTTCCCATTTCAATTATACTGTGAACAATGATGCTGCACTAAGGATTTTTGTATGGGGTGCGTTTGTTAAAAATAGTGTAATTTTCACCCAAAAAATATAACAAGTCCCCATTTCAATTTTTTTTTAACAAACGCAACTCATAAAATAACCGCAAACACTCGCATGTTAAAATGTGAAAAAACACTTTACACCTTGTAAAACAAACATTGAAAATTCTAATTTTATTGCATTTTTTGTTATAATATACAGACAGGACATGACGCATACATATGATAATGATATATTATGAATCATCTGCCGAGTCTGCCGGAAAGAACGATATTTTATAATATGACCCAGACATGTTATATAAGGCTTCAAAAAACACGTTTAAACAAGAGGAGCGAAACTGTTAAAAATTAGCTCAGCAGCAGACCGCAGTGCCGCACACAGGCGTGAAGGGAAGCCGTGAAATGCCTCAGCAGCGAAAGGGTTAATTTTTTTTTGTCTGTTTTAAATCATTTTTTTTTTTTTTTTTTCGTTTCAGATCATTTTGATCAACTATTTTTCCGTTTTAAAACCTTTTGTTCTGGTTTTTATTTTTAAAGTCAGACCATTCGGGTCAGTTTAACGTTTTTTAAATCGTTTTGTTCCTTTCATACCATTTTTTTAATGTGATTAAATAAAGTTGTGAAATGTATAAGAAAAAAAGGATCTTTAATTAAAAAAAAACACGATAGAATCGCCAGAATTATCGTATCGACAGAATGAATTATCGGATCCGAAAAACAAACCAAAAATTATAAAAAAATATATAAAGTATAAAAAAGTAAACCATAGTAGTTTACATCAAAACGAATAGAGTTAGACAGCTTTGAAACGAGGAGAAGAGACGTTCCGAAAAAATGAAAATATCCGAAATCACGAAAAGTCGATACAAAAAAACGAGCAAAGTGACACGAAAAATGGTCGATATTCCGAAAAAAAAATGTACACGAAAAACGAGTCGAACCGAACCGAAACCGGTCGAAACGAGCCGAATCGAAAAGTTTAAATATCTGAACAAAAAAAAAAGTGCACAAGCCTACTTTGGGGTCTTAAGTTATTTTAACTAAAACCTAGATTGCCTACCACTCACAAGCTGTTAGAGTCATAGTGACCATTTCCCATGGTGTATGGATTGATTATGGTTTATTGCATATACATGGAAAACACTGTTTAAATAGTTTCCAATAAAGATCTGCAGAGTTGATTTGGATTTTTAAACATTACCTTTAACATGCAGTAACTTAAACTATGCAAAAAGATAAGCACCTTTTTTATGTGGAAAGTTAATTTTATAAATGTTTATTTGTACCATGTTAAGTTTTTATGTAGATTTTATTTTTGTTTTGAACTTTAGCAAATAATTATGTGTTTGAATATTTACAAGCAAAGGTATTCATAAAAACAAGTTTTAAGTTTTTATCTCTCTTGGACATTATCTTAGGGAAATTTATACAAAATATACTCTGCATAAAACTTTTTTTCTCAATTCCTTGTTCTGCAAAAATTCTAAAATGAATTTCTGTGCTATAAAGTCACTTAAGGGTCTATTAACAAAGCATCGAAATTGCATGCATTACGGCGCACTTTGAGGATTCTATTTTGCCGAAAACAGTGAATTCACCATTTAGTGAATGGTCACCATATTTTGCTGAAATTGGAGATGCCGAGCAGTTATCGGATGTTGCCGAAAACCACCAATAACTGCCAAATTGCCATCGGTGAATTTCACTGTAACAAAAAACAAAAGGCTCCCTTCCTCTATTATAGGAGTTTCACACAGTAAAAATGTGTCTAAATAATAAAAAAGGTCCTTTATTACAAATTTTAAAAAATAAACAAGAATGTCATCTAAAAAAATACAAAAAGGTCTTTTAAAAATATTATTTTTTTCCAAAAAAGAATAAACGGTCTTTAAATAAAAAAAAATATATATATATTTTTTAAAAGATATTCCCTATTTACACGGAATTTGACTGTTTAAACCTTTCAAGTTGAAACAAAGAAAATCAGGCCATTTTGCTGGAATTTCGGTGCAATTCATCGTTCTGTGATTAGAAGACATGACAGGCTTCCGTAAAACCGTATTTTGCTGTCAATTCGCCTGTATTTGGTGGTTTGACAGCGTAGTGAATAGACAAATTGACCCGAAATTGCACCGAACCATGAAATTCACCATTCAGGCCAATTCAGAGGTAAGTGAATAGTTAGCAGTGAGTGGTACATCTAATCTTTAATGTTCTATTTCTACCTGGACAAAGTCATACCTTCAGCTCATCAAAGCTAAGGGTGAAATGCAGAATCTCCGCAAACTGTTTTGCCAAGGCTTGTTCCCTCTCCAGATGCTGAGTTGGTGCGAACGGAGGAGACGTGAGAGCTTCCAGGAGGCTGTGCAGTGCATTCTCTGGAGATAATGACACACGGGAAATTAGTGATTGCTGCAAACACATCAACATTGTTGTAGTTAAGTGGGAAATGTGCATTAAAGTAGTGTACAGCCAGACAATTTAACCTGCATTATAATCCAAGGCCCATTAATCTTCTATTATTATTTGGAGAAGATGGTTTAAAACAAAAAATAATTGGTCAAATACCACGATAAATTGTTCTCCCAGTTTGTGGCTATTATGTGGTATTTTTGTGCAATAACCTATTACTTTCTGTAATTAATGACAACCTTCACCAACCTCATTGTGGTAGTAATCCTCGAGAAAAAAAGTAAAGTAATTTATTTTACTTCAGAGTAGAAGTGTGCATTTGTTTCGTAACGAATTTCGTTAATTCGTTTTTCGGAAGTACTTCCGAAATAACGAATCAATTTGATCCGAATTCTAAATGAAATGATATATACCAAATTTAATTTGTTATACTGTTTCATCGTAAAAGAAAAATTTGATCATTTGGGGTTTTAGTTAGTGATCCGAAATGCGACTCAATATCAACTATCAAATTGATCTTACGTTACATTACAAACAAGTACTACAGTCAGGAAATTACTTTTACGGTTTCACAAGCACCCTGTCCCCGTTAATTGGCCTCTGCTACTAAATTTGTGAGACAGCTCAATATTTAACCCTAGCTTGCCTTTTAACAGCAAAATTAGATCTGTGGTTTTATTTAGTGATCCGAAATTCGAATTGATATATCTACTATCGAATTGATCCGAACCAAAATACAAAAAAATATAAGCTCCGAAATACGAAACGAAAAAGAAATTTTTCAGCTGTGCACACTTCTACTTCAGAGTGCCTAGGATATTAATTTCCTATTGCCCTATTAAGTGGTGCTGCTTAGGCCCCCGGCACACGGGCGTATTTACGGCTCGTGTGCGTTTTTGACGGGGAAGGCCATCCACCGGACGTGAAAAAGCCCTCTCCGTCAAAAAGCTAAACGGACGCCGACAGGATACAAAACGCGATTCTCCATAGGAGGATCGCGCTTTGTACGCTGAGCGCAGAGAGTGGAAGGAACGCCCACTTTCACGGACGTTCCTTCCTTTCTCTCAAAACGCTTGTGTGCCGGGGGCCTTAGACATGCATGTAGAAGGTGCGTATATGTAGGAATGCAAGAGGGCTACTGGCAGAAGTGTAAAAACAGCAGGTAGAAATGTAGATGAAAGTGCGAAATATGATTGAATATGAAGATAGCATTGCAGAGATTCACCGAGTCTGAGGGAGAACTCATAGAACCGCTTGAGCTTGGCTACTAAAGGGCAAACAGAGCGCCAGGCTTCTTCTTGTAGATGCAAGTCCAATGGATTCTGAATAGCCTGTACATTAAGGAATAAAACATTAAAAAGAGAGATATAATCATTTAACTAGACACATTCTGATATGTACACATATACATTAAGTTGTTAACTGTATATGGACTAAATGCAGCTACTTTAACAGTGTACCTGGATATAAACATTATAGTTGGAATTTTATAAACATATAGGTTTTTTCCCAAAGAACGCCAATGTTTGTTAAAGTTGCAATGGCGCCAAACCAGGCAATTCATAAAAGGGAAGTCCAAACAACAGCAGAAGTTTCACTTTGATGCTTCTACTGCTGTTTGGATTTTTATTTTATGAAATGTCAGTGTAGAAAAAAATAATTGAGGTGAAACCAATAGAGAGAGAAAGTGCTAGAACTGCCTCCGTTATTGAAGCATGGGAAAACCCCCGCCAGTTATTTCGGGGGTTAAAAGTGTCAAATAAGCACATACAATTGGTGCCGGAAAACACATGTACCCTTTCCACACTGTTAGAATAATAAATCGTTATAGGTTTTTATCTGACGTCAATAAAACTGACTGCGTTAGCATCAAATTGGTTTATGGGAACAAGCAATCCTCTGAGCAATATCTCACATGCAGAGGGAACCTTTTTGGTATTTTGGATTGGCTGCTCTTTTGGGTGGTAGCAGAAAAATTTCTATAGGGTTATGTTTCCTCTGTAGTAGCGCCACTGGCCTAAAACACTATTGGGGTTAGTCACAAAGCACCATTGTGTACCGGAGTTGCAAAATTTAAATATGAAAAACCCCATAGAGACCCGAGTGGAAATTCACTGCAGGTGAGGCCAATAGTGCTGATGTCTGTTATCTGCTTTTCTCATAGATAGGTTTTTGCTGGTCCGGATAACAAGCTTGGCTTGTAACAGATCTGCAAGTTTGTGTAGATAAAACGTGTATTGTTTTTATTCATTAATTTTTAAATCTTTGGTTTTCATAGAAATAGAATCTAGCTCCATGTATCTGAGAAACCACAGGAACTTGTGTTATTGATGCTTAAATATAATGAGCATGTAATACAACCCATTATTTTGTGTGACAACATAGAATTAAAATATTGTTGTGTGAGCACTCACCTGTCTTATCTCCTGTCCAGCTCCTCTGTATGACTGAAGTTCAGCCAGGACACCCTGAGCTTCCTCCAGAACAGAGTTCACTTGATTCCACACAGCAGTTTCTGCTTCTGTGGGCTGAGCATCTGCAGACCCAAAGCACAGGGACACAGTGAGGACAAAGGTGAAATGTCTTAAACAGAAACAGTAGAAAACAATGTGCAAAAGTTTGTTATTTAAGGCAATTTTCTGATACATCTAGAAGGTACACTACATTGCCAAAAGTATTTGCTCACCTGCCTTGACTCGCAAATGGAAATGTTAGCGAATACTTTTGGCAATATAGTGTATATAAGGGACTTTTGCAAACACAATCTAGTGGAGAATCCCCTGTAAGAATCCACAGGAATATAGAAATATGTTCAATATACTATGACTAAATCTAACAGGACAATAAACATGCCTAGGGATTTTAGGTATACAAGACAGATGCCTCTAAACATGGACCTCCAGGTTTAGTATGACCATTCACAAACAACTGTCAGTCATTTGGACCATAACCAGGGATTTACCAAGTGTAGGTAGAGGCTTTATATTTGACTAGCTTCTAATACAGTATCATTTATTGGCTTATTATTAAGCCATTGGTCTTAAAGAGGGACCCAATAACTAATGAGTTAATGTTTGAAGATAAAAATACAGGATTTTCAGCTCGCAACATACCATTTGAAAATGAAGGGTTGATGGGCCCACTTGAGATGATGATGAACAAAGTCCCTTGTACAACTTGGTGAAACTCACAAAGGCTACAAACTTGCACTTTGGAAATGATTCCTTGTTGTGCATTGGATTATTAGGTTATACAGCGTATAGTAAATAAGCATGTAATAACTATGTTGATCATTATAGATGGCTTAGGTAAAACTGTCAGCCTTTGTACACTGTCAGTTTCTTGGTTTTTTAGTAGCGCACTAGATAAATAACAGGCACTAAGCAACATAATGAACATTGACCTGAAATAGATTATATTTCATTGATTCAAAAGATAAAAAGTCTGTATATTGCACCAACTTGCAGCAGAGACTAAATACTTAGGCTACTTTCCTTGTTTCATATCCACACATTGCAATCAAACTAACTCTGGTTTTGCTCAATATTTAGAGTACAGACCCTTAATACAGTTTATATATGTATGATGAATTGATTTAGTGATGATGTCGTTTTCTGGACAGCCTGCACTGCCATCTTAAAGAATAGTTACACCATCTTACATTTTTTCTTGTTCAGGCTCATACGTTTTGAACTTCACCTAAATCAATTCATTGACTTACAACAAACAGTTTCTTATTGTACATCCATTATTTAGTGAGCTGTTCCTATTTAAAAAGAAGAATTACTTACCAGCTTACCAGTTGTAAAACCTCATGACAAAAATGAATACTGAAACACCTCAGAAATTACACAAGTCACATACAGGATTATTCAAAGAGTGGTGAAAAGCAGGAGAATGACTGGAGAATGGAAAATTCTAGGTCAAAATATCCAAACCAGATAAATTCTCCCATTCATCTCACTTTCCAAATCGGCTATTTTGACCTAGAATTTTCCATTCTCCAGTCATTCTGCTTTTCACCGCTCTCTGAATAACCCTGATAGTATTGCACTGCAGAAGCAGGAGATTGTTCTGAGACATGTCTGGTAAGTACGGGTCAGGAAGGAGACTTTCACCAATTCTTCTTTTAAATAGAAATAACTTGCTAAAAAAGGTATGAAAGAGGGATGTCCTGAGCTAATCTCAGGGATCGGTATTGGGAGCTGATCAAGCCATTTTTCTGTTATTAGTATCAGCTTTATTAACACATGAGTCCTACCACTTCCATCAGATTTTCTTGCCGCCAAGGCCTTGAGAGCCCGCAGGGTACAGAGAATGAGCCAACAGAGCCAGGAGCCACAAGGTGACCTACTAACAGGGCAGGGCACAGGCAGCTTTAGTGACCTGGCTTTCTGGCACTTTGAGTGGGCGGAAAAATCTGGGCCAGCGAGCGGTGGTCTTGCCTTCATGCCCTGCCGACGTCATCATCATTGGTGGGAGCGGGATGGTCGACTTGCCGCCATCTTAGTGGAGATCAAGAGAGTGACAGAGTTTGCCACTCTCTTGGTCTCCACCAAAATGGCAGCAAGTCGACCTCCCCTGCCAATGCAATGATAATGACGTTGCAGGGCGTGGCGCTAAAATCTCTGCTCGCTAGCCCCTACAGCAGGGGTGGGGAAATGTCCAATCTTTAGGATGCCACAGCAGGGGGGGTGATTTTAAACACATTAAAACATCTACCTTCACGCTGCGCCCCTCATCTACTCTGGCCGCAGCGTGAAGGAGGATCCGGTGCGCTTCAGCGAGTGAGGGAAGCAGGGATAATCCCTGCCCCCTCATTCTACTACTCATCACGCGCCAAGGTCAGGGAAAAGGGCCGCGGGAGAGGGAATCACTTGGTCTGGCCCTCAGGAGGGGGTTATGAAATTAATTTAAGTCGGGAGAAAAGAATTAAGGGGGGTGAAATTAATTAAAGGTAGTGAATGAATTTAAGGCGGTGAAATGAATTGAAAGGGGAATAAAAAGAATTAAGGGGGAGTGGTGAATTTAATTAAAGGGGAGTGAAAATAATTAAAGGGGAGAATGAATTAAGGGGAAGTGAAATGAATTACGGGGGGTAAAATTAATTAAAGAGGGTGTGAATTCAAATTAAGGGGAGGGTGAAATGAACTAGAGTATGAGGACCCTCCTGCCGGTCTGCTGCTAGAGACCTGGAGTCGGACGGTGGACCACAGCCACAGAGTATGAGTGGTAGATAGCAGGGTCTCAGGGAACCACTGGCAGTGGCAGGTAGTATGAAATATGTGGGTATATTGGCACAGCAGGACCAGGGGGCACCACCAGACACAGATTGGCACTGTGGCACAAGAGGGGAACCAGGCACAGAATAGATTACAATGCCAATCTAGGCTGTACCTGGTGCCTCTCCTATGCCACATTGCAAATCTATGTGGTGCCTGGTGCCCCTCCTATACCACATTGCCGAAGGACGGGCACCGCACACTGCATAGATTGGCCTTATGGCACAAGAGGGGCCCCAGGCACAGCATAGATTGACAATGCATTAGGACACCAAACACACCGGATAGAGAATATTATGCATCTCTATGCTGATTGGCATGGCATGGCATGGCACGTATATGGGGGAGGAGCACCAAAACGCACCTTCGCCTGAGTAGACAAAATGCTTGCACCGGCCCTGCCTACTAAAGGGGAGGCAGCCCTTACACCAAGTTGATGCTGAATCTCTCAGCAGCCCTAGTGCTTACAGCTTTCATCCTGCAACTCCCAGCAGCATGGGCTGAACTCACACTACCACTGCGAGCGTCAGTGCTTGGGATAGTGTCTGCGTGGTTCTGGGAATGCTGGGAGTCACACTGTCAGCTGTAAATGGAATCATAATGTCTGGTCTGTCAATGCATCACAGGTGGGAGTGTAGTGTGTGTGTCAATGTGTCCGGTATATGTGTCTGTGTGTCAGCATGTTCGTCTGATTATGTGAGCATAATAAAATGGCGACAAAATAAAATGAATGTGAGAAAACTGATGGGAGGGAATGGGTGCCATAATGGCACCTATTTAAAAATGCGCTCTTCCCTGGACAAGTATCAGATTGGGACTCAGTGTCAGCAGGTCCTCAATATTATATGACTTGGATCGAATCAGGTGCTCAAAAATGTGATCAGCACATCCCTAGTATGAAATAATTAAGGATGTAAGTTAAGAAAATGCTTGTTTTAAGATGCTGGTTTGTTAACTTTTATAGACCGCTATAATGTCAATTTTAGCTGTAATGAATTGGTATGATTTTTGAGGAATGGATAGAACCAGGGTGCAGATTAATTACCATTTATACTTAATACTTTTCCTAGATCTATGGCACTATTAGCAGAAATCTAATAGCTTCATGCTGCCTTTTTTTGTTAAAAACTACTACGTGCCCCCATTAGCACCCAAAAAGGGGCCTACACATAATATGTATATCATACTAAAAGAGAAAGGTAGGAATGTATGGACAAAAGCAAAATTACAATTCTAATTTTGTCTCTACATTCCTACCTTCACTTTCTGTGCTAGCCTTGGACACAGGAATCTACTCCGTTGGCCTACAGATGAAATAAACACAAATAAACATGTCATGTTTTATGAAGTAGTTAAACAGAAGGGAAAAAAGACAAAACAAAAACAAAATCATGGAAAAATTAAAATGATCTCACGTTCAAAGTCAAGGAAAAATGTGGGACACTGCTCTAGGTCGTTATAAGACAAGACTTTTAGAAGATTCCCCATCTGATACCTAGAAAACAAGAAACAGAAAGGAGGAAATGATGGGATGCAAACACTGACATGGATGGGAGAGTGAGACCCATCTCCAACCTAGGCCAGTCACAAACCTAGTAACATTTGTCATAGATCCTAATGATGACATTGGAGGTACAAGTACTTAATATATAATGTTTCAACAGCTGAAAAAGAAATTGGCTCCAAATAAATTGCATTGGAGATTGATTGCATTTGTTCTCTAGTCAATGAAGAACATGGGTAACTTATTCCCGGTGTTACCAAAAATCCCTTTATCACAGTTCGCTTTGGGCTGCAATAGGGCCAATTATTTCTCCAGGTTAATAATTAATTTAACTAAGGCTATAAATAAAAAAAAATTTTTTTAAATATAACAAGTTTCCGCTCTTCTTTTTTCCCCCCCACTTCTTCACATTTTGGATACTCAACCCAGTGTTGAGGGAAATGGCCACTGCTGACTTCACGAAAACGTGTATTTTATTGAAACCTAAATTAGAAAGCAGTGAAAATGGCTTTCTTTTCCACAGAATTATTTTAATACGAGAGATTCAAGTCACAATAAAAGCAGTTTCATTAAAAAATAAAATAAAACAATAGAATACAAATAATGTGGTGAGCACAAAACATCTTAAATAGACTATGCTGGGACAAATAAAGCAATAGCTCTGCATCATTTCTTAAAGTTGAGTTTGTATACTGGAGTTTAACCATGTAAACATTGTACTATTTGGTTCAAGAGCAGTATAGATAACTGTGCACAGTTAAACATATCATGGAAAGCTTTCATATTTATAATTAAATATATGCATGTACCAACACTCATAAAATAATATTGTTTGCAATCTTTGGTTCTAAAAAATTACACTCAGAACAATTAGGGCTCTATCGCCTCCTTAACGCTAGCGTTCACATACGTGAACGCTAGGTTAAAAGAGGTTTCCGCAGGCTGGCCAGATCAGATCCCGACTGCTAACTGTTTAAAAAAATCCATTAGCGAATCGGTATTAGCGCTTTCTAGTGTGAGCTTACTGTACTCTGCGCTTCCTATGCTTAACATGGGGAGTGAAAAGAGTTATTAACGTTAGGATTGCACAGTCCCAAAGCCAATTGCACCCCACTGTGGCTAACTAAAAAGTTTACCACAGCTAGAAGCTGGTGCTAACTGACTCTGACTGCTTCTGTGGAATCAATCAGCACCAGCTGGAACCCCCGCCTGTCAGGGTTCAGACTGCGATTGATGCAGCAGGTGTGGTTGTGAGCCCAGGATGCAGTGAATAGGCAGGTTGCAGGGTAATTAAAAGGGTTTATTTAAAGTAAACACATAACATAAGAGACATGAACTAAATAAGGAGATCAGAGCTGGAGACTGGGCACGATGGGGAATAGATGCAGGAGAGGAGATGCAGGAAAAGGAGGTTGAAGCAATAAAAGGGATGGCTGAGAGTTGTGGGAATGGAGGTTAAGGAGAACTAAATATGGGAGCGGTTAGGAAAGCAAGAGAAATGAGAAATAAGATGAACCTAAGAGACTAGAGAAGTGAGAGTAGAGATAGACACAAAGGGAATTTAACAGCACATGGGGCAAGCAATGAATAAGCAATAATACACTAAACAGATAAACACAGATAACAGAAGCAACGGGCAGGGGGCAGGCAATAGAGTGGTCAAGTCCAAGCAATGGGTCTGGTTCACAGGGATCCTAGATGGGGAAACAGGGAGCTGAATGGAGGGGCACTGGAAGCAGGGTGGGGAGTACCGGTATGATGGTGAAATGTCCAGATAACAACGGAAGGAGTTCTCAGGAGATCTTTGGCAATCAGATAGTTCTCAGATTCAGGGAGCTTTCAGGCACAGGTCTTTGCAGTCTGGGACTTCAATGTGGAAGTGGTCTGGGGAGGGCGTAGCTTCCTTATGTGCAGAGCTAATCAGGGGAAGGTGAGCTCAGGTGGGGCTCCAGGGCTAGGATGCTAGATGCACACAGAAGGTCCAGGAATGTGTATTGTTCATGTTGCAGGGTTTAACATGGGTGCCAGGGGCCAGAGCGTGGTGACCCTGACACCGCCCAAACAAATCAGATACTCACCTCTCATCCCACAGTACAAACGGTGGCTCGATCCGCCGCTCCTGGCTGCCGGGAGCAGAGTGAGACTGTGGACAAATAGTCCCCAGTCTCCCTCTGCGACCACTCCGCAACCCTGCATGATCTCAGAAGAGTGAGATCATGCAGGTCACATGGCCTGGAAGCACAACCCTCCATGGAGTCCTATGGCACTGCTGCGAGTATCTTGGAGGGTAGCGCTCGTTACAGGTCAGGCTGTTGAATCTGGTCTTTAAACGGGGACGCTAAGGGGAAATTTGTGAGCGCAGGTTTTTCCCGTTAGCATCCCCATTTTAGAGAAGGCCAGATGATAGGACCCTGAGTTTTGAGTTCCTCTTATTTTGGGTTAATTTATGTTTTTTGGTGTTCAAAACCACTGGATTTTGTTTAAAAATCAAAAACCACCATTTTTGCAAGAAGTGGCCGTTGACGTTACTCATAATTAAAGTACTGGTTTCCCATATTTATGTATGCTATTTTACTCTGGGCTCAGTTCACTAAACACTGATTTGTAATTTGGAAATCTGCACTTGGCAGTATCTGTTTGGCTATTTGCGTAAGGAAACTTCTGCTAATACTTCTTAATCAACCTACATTTATTTAACTAATTAGCCAAGATAATACTGACAAGCACAACTTAGTAAATGAAGCAGAGAGTGTTTTTAACTTGTGATGGTGCACTGAAAAAATCATGTTTTTTGTAGATATCATATGTATGCTCGCTCTGCCAGGTGTTTACCCAAGTTTTTCTGGTTTTATTGTTGAATGAACTGCTGTCTCTGTAAACTCGGTCAAGACCAGTTAGCTGCTGCCGCCAGATTCCTAAAACTTTATTAAACGGCTGCAAAAAAAAAAGATGCCACTCTGCACTTGCTTAATAAAGAAGAAGCAGAATATGTTGTCAAAAATAAAGCTGAATCTTAGGGATAACCCTAACCCTAACCCTAAATGTAGCCCTGGTCTTAAAACCAGCACAAACAGTAACCTAGCCATAATTACAAAGGAGAACTCTGTATAATGCTGACATACATCAATGCCCTTAGACTATCACTCCCAGGATACATAAATGAGTAGACCTATAAACAATAGATATAGCTCTCAGCAAACGGTCTCCTTGCACCAAGCATTACTGGATGCCCAGGAATGGAGGATACTGGCGAAGAGCGAAAGTGCAGTCGAGGCAATTCTCTGTAGTAACAATATATTCAACATAAAACTCTAAAGATCCAATGGGCCATATTCCATAGTTGGTGCTAACGTAACCACAGCTGTTGTAAAGTTACCAGAGCCATTCTAATCTGTGGGGTTGTTAAGTTTACAGCCGCTCTGGTTACGTTAGCACCAACTTTGGAATATTGTTGGACGTCAGTCCTGTGTGAGCGCACGTTTTTAACTTAGTAGTGTTAAACACCTCTTATTGGTTTACATAGAACACTTATCTTATGATGTTGTTCTCGAAGGGTAGACCTTTCATGGGTTCAAACCCTACAGTATAAATGTATAAAATAGAAACATATGGTGCAATATTGTTTGTACATAAGCAATGGTCAAGAAAGTTTTCACAAGTTTTCACTCACAAAGGAGGAGCCTCAATGTGGCTCAAGTGATGGACCTTCTGACCTCTTATGGGAAGGTCAAGAGGTCAGAAGGTCCATCACTTGAGCCACATTGAGGCTCCTCCTTTGTGAGTGAAAACTTTCTTGACCATTGCTTATGTACAAACAATATAGCACCATATGTTTCTATTTTATACATTTATACTGTAGGGTTTGAACCCATGAAAGGTCTACCCTTCGAGAACAACATCATAAGATAAGTGTTCTATGTAAACCAATAAGAGGTGTTTAACACTACTAAGTTAAAAACGTGCGCTCACACAGGACTGACGTCCAACTGTATTCTGGCTTTTATTCCGTGTATGGGGTGCACGTGGGTGTTTGTAGCAGCACAAAAGCATAATACCACTTATTTATAGTGACTTAGCGCCGACTATTCACTCTTTGCCCCTGTGGGCTACCGATATAACTTTGGAATATTGCCTAATGTGTTTCATCCTGTTAGATATATTAAACGTCTTTCCTTTTCTGCAGCGCAGGTATGCCTGACTTCCATGTTTTTGTTATTGGAAAGCCTTTCAATCTGATCTGTCCATTTCAAAGCTTTGTTTAAAAAAGTAAAATGCGACTAGAATAGACATATAGTACACTATTGCACTTTAATTGTTACTCTCTTTGCACATGAATACTAAGAACAATGAAAACCTTCATAGAGCAACTCTTTTTTTATAGACTACATGCCTGCTTCCTTCCCTTTTCTCGTCTTAAACTTTTTTGGGAACTGACTTTTAAGTAACCCATGGTGAGGTGTACATTATGAGGTGTAGTAGTCAAAGCCAGAATCTGAGATATTTAATATGTGCAAGATTAAGTGGGTGGTGCCCCGGCCTATTTGATGGCAGCATGAGCCAACCAGACCTGCCCCAGCAAAGAAATGTCTGTCAACCTGCAGCTGCCAGAATAGTGACCAGGACCACTACTATGCACACTGTAGAGACGCATGGCAGTACTGAGAATCTGCAGCTGTCTGGGTTATCGGTGGAAACAAATTCCCTGCTGCTTGTGAAGTTGCATGCACTTGTGTGTTCATAAGTCACTGCATGTCTGAAAACGTGTACAAATGACAGGGTATATTTGTGAGAGGGTCTCTGAGTGTCCAGGTATTACTATCTCTAGATGAGCATCTCAATTTTCAAAGGAATGTCTTGAAAATATCAATCTAATGTTATGTGAGAGTTTGTTTTCAATTACTGAATTAATCAGTGTCTATCTACGACATTGTAACAGAATTTGAGGGGTTTGTTCACTAAACCAGGAATTTGTTCTGTTTTGTAGATAAGTGTCTGCCATTTACGAGCTAAACAATTGTCACAAACCCTGTGTATACTTAACTAAGTTCTGCTATATACAATGCTTACTGCTATATACAATTTTCTAGAATGTAAAGATATGTGTTGCTGGGATTTATACACATTGATGTAGAAAACCCCAAAAAACCTGGTAAGATGGCTTTCAATGTAAAGTAGGACAAAAAGATAAAATAATTAAACTAATACAGTTTATTAACTCACTACCCTTACTTTACATGACAAGAACTAGGGGGGATTCGGGATGCAGTAACTTTAGGGTTTAAACTGAAGCATAAAGTACATTTATACAATAAATTCTCAATGCCAGACATGCTCTGTGCAAATGTCTATGAAACTAGTTTGGGAGGAATCTGTCCTCCTTCATCACCACTAGTTCCTACGCCCATGATTATACATAAATAGTAAGCAGAGTTGCACCAAAGGGGTTATTCACCAACCTCTGAACTTGCACCACACAGTGAATTTCACCATTCGCTGCAATTTTGGGGGAATTCGTCTATTCACTAAGCTGTCAATTTGCCAAGTTGACAGCAAACTACGGTGCAATTCGCCACAATTCACCACAATTCAGCAGCACCAAAATTACCTCATGGAAGACTATCGTGTCTTCTATTCACAGAATGCCAAACTGCACAGAAATTGTGGCAAAATGCCCTGATTTTTGGTGTTTCAGGTCGACAGGTTAAAACAGGCAAATCTCATAGGATTCAATGTAAAAGCGTAATATTTAAAAAAAATAAAAATTATAAAGACCTTTTATTCTTGTAATTTTCAGCAAAAAGCCTTTTTACTTTTTTAGAACACCTTTTTGTATTTTATAGACAAAATTTTTGTTTCCCATTTTTTTTAAAAGACGTTGCTTTATGTATACATGTATATGGTTTAAATTTGGTGTGTATATTTTTGGAGTGCAGCCAGGATACACTTAATCTCACACATCAGATTGTCCCAGATTCTGAAATCAAGAATCGTGCAAAATCTGGAATACTTGGGGTCCTGAACATTCTGAATAAAGGGTACTCAACCTATCCTGGCAACAGAATGAATATCATGATTACATAACTGCCTCTGTTTCCTAAAAGCCTTGCCTGTCTTGCCATTTTAAACACACTCTGTACTGTGTTAATATATCTGTGATGATTCTGGATCATACAGAATCCTGGTCACAAAGGAGCCAAAATTGACTTGCATTACTACAAAAAGTCTACATGACTTAATTCCGCCTAGTCTGAATCCCGACATAATTCCTGTCATGCTTTATATTTGTACATTAGACCAGCTGTTGTTTGTCCCAAAGAATCCTCTGCTGTTCAAAAATATAATATTAAACATTTCTGCAGTTGTTAAAGATATCTACAATGCTTGACAGCTGCCTGATACCTACTGCATAACCGTCTTGACTATCTGGGCAGCTATCCAACACATTAAGACCTATGATTATATAAAATAATACTTGTTCATAAGCTGGCACTATACGTGCATTGTGGGTAGCCTGACTGCAAAGGGTGCTCCCAGTTAGGGTTGCCAGATCGACCATGTTGCCCAGAACACGTATTACCATTACCATACTGAGGTGAGCACAGGGTAAAGTGATGCCCTGCAACCTGTAGAATTAATATGCTGCAAGAAGGAAACCTGGCAGGACACCTGGGATTCCTTTACTTATTTCTAACCTGCAGTGTATGGATTCTACACAGGGCTGGAGTAACATAAGGGCTATGGGAGCTGCAGCTCCAGGTCCATGCCCCATAATAGACCCTCATAGAAAGGATAACTATCAGGGTTATTCAAAGAACACCGAAATTCCACCAGAATTTAGGGTGCTCTTCTGTTCCCCGCACTTCAGAGAGTCAAATTCACTGACCCTGCTGTGAATTAGCATTCAGCGCAGGGTCCAGCGAAATGCAGGGAAAAGCTGACGAACGCATCTGAAAAACCGCCGCAAAACTGCCGAAATCGAAAAAAACTAAAAACCTCAGGTCGATCTGATAAGCCGCCAAACAAATGTCTAATGCACCCGATGATCTGCCACAATATATTATTTTATATATTCTATTAAAATATAAAATGAATATTTATTAATACATAGAATGAAATATGTAAACCTCTGTTCTTAATCTTTCAAGATTCTTTTTTTTCAGGAATAGTACCAGAGGATTGGAGAAAAGCTGACGTGGTCCCTATATTTAAGAAAGGTTTAAAATTTGTGCCTGGGAATTATAGACCTGTGAGCTTAACATCTGTGGCTGGGAAAGTATTTGAGGGGTTACTAAGGGATAATATTCAGGAATTTATTGGGAGGTATAATGTTATTGGCAAAAATCAGCATGGTTTCATGAAACACAGATCATGTCAGACTAACCTAATTACGTTCTATGAGGAAGTAAGTAGAAGTATAGATCAGGGGGTCGCAGTGGATGTGATTTACTTAGATTTTGCCAAAGCTTTCGACACAGTTCCACACAAAAGGTTACTATTTAAATTAAGAAAAATTGGTCTAGATGAAAATACTTGTTCTTGGATAGAAAACTGGCTAAAAGATAGGGTACAGAGAGTGGTCATAAATGGTACATTTTCAAGATGGACACCAGTGGTAAGCGGTGTCCCTCAGGGGTCTGTTATAGGACCAATACTATTCAATTTATTTATAAATGACCTTGAGATAGGCATTGAAAGTCATGTATCAGTGTTTGCAGATGACACAAAACTAGGAAAAGTAATACAATGTGAGCAGGATGTTACTTCGATGCAGAGGGATTTAGATAGATTGGGGGACTGGGCACTTAAATGGCAGATGAGATTTAATCTATATAAATGCAAAGTTATGCACTTTGGAGTGAAGAACACACAAGTAATTTATACCCTAAATGGTATGGAGTTAGGGAAATCCAAGCAGGAGAAGGATTTGGGAATAATCATAGACTTCAAACTAAGTAACAATGTGCAATGTCAAACAGCAGCCGCCAAGGCCAGCAAAGTATTGGCATGCATTAAAAGGGGAGTTCACTCACGGGATGAAAACATAATTTTGCCTCTGTATAAATCAATGGTCAGGCCGCACCTTGAACATACCGTGCAATTTTGGGCACCGGTCTTAAAAAAAGATATTATAGCGCTAGAAAAAGTGCAGAGACGGGCAACTAAATTAATAAGGGGAATGGAAGGGTTAAGTTATGAGGCAAGACTAACAAGCTTAAACCTGTTTAGTTTAGAGAAACGGTGCCTTAGAGGGGATCTGATAACCTTATATAAATATATACGGGGCCATTATCAACCATTGTCTGATAACCTATTCATTAACAGGACTATACATAGGACAAGGGGTCATCCATTTAGACCGGAAGAAAGAAAATTTAGCTTAAAGCATAGGAAGGGTTATTTTACGGTGAGAACAATAAAGCTGTGGAATTCTCTGCCTGTTGAGGTGGTTGGGTCAGAGTCTGTACAGACTTTTAAAAAACGACTGGATGACTTCCTGCAGACACAGAATATTAAGGGTTATAATATTTAATAGGTGGGTAAAAGCTTCTTGATCCAAGGAGAAATCAGACTGCCATTCTGGGGTCAAGAAGGAATTTTTTCCCAGTATGTTGCATATTGGCAAGCATTTCAGACTGGGTTTTTTGCCTTCTTTTGGATCAACAGCAGTAGGTTATGTGGGAGAGGCTGAACCCGATGGACGCATGTCTTTTTTCAGCCGATATAACTATGTAACTATGTAATAGAAGCCAGTGGCAAAATTTGAGTTAAAAGTAGTGAGCTAAAGTCCTGAGATGCGTTTTGCAACACCTGTGGCTTCATCAGCCCACTGGCTTATGTATTAAAGGGACACTCTAAGCAACATGACCACCTAAGCTATTTTATGTGGTCATGATGCCCGGAGTATCCTGCCCTCTGTCCCCCCTCCCTCCGCTCAGCGGTTCAGCTGTAAATGCTGAAAACAGCTGAGAGAGGCGGAGGAGTTTACTTCGCCCTCCCAGCTGTCAGTCAGCAGAGCGGGAATCATATTTCCCGCTTCTGCCGACTTTTGCCGAGGAGACGTCATCGCGCTTTCAGCGCGATGACGTCTCTAACTCACCGCAGAAGCTGGCGGCTCCCTCTGAGGGTTAGTGTTGCGCGCATCCTCTTGCGCGCAACACTAATCCTCAGAGGGAGCCGGGAGGAAGCCTGCCGATTGGCTGGCTTACGTGAGAGGCGCGCATGCGCACTTCTCACGTAAACCAGAAGGCAACTTCAATGCAAGAAGGACGGGAGCGGAAGAGGAGGGAGGTGAGTATAAAAAAACAAAAAACACCGCTGGAAACAAGAGGATTTTAGGGTAAGTATTACAGTTACAAGTAAAAAAATAAAAAATAAAGATTTATTAAGGGAATAGGGATAGGTTAGGATAAAAAAACGGGGGGGGTGATTTTTGAGTAGAGTGTTCCTTTAATAAATATTCATTTTATATTATAATACACTTGGCTCAGGGTTTTTTACATTCCCTTTTCCCTGCGCTACTACCAACTAGACCCGGGACATCTGGGAGACTGGATATCGGCATCTAGGTTGGGGTCACCCACAAGAACTCCAAAGGCGCATTAACCTCAGAGCCAAGACAGGGGCTCTGTATCCTGTAAGTACCACATAGGGGAAATAAGGGGCCGGTACCATTGTGTTACTGTGCAATGTGCCTTTTCTGCTTTTGTCTACACTGCAGGGCTATACTGGAGCTGTACAGCAGTTAAAAACTGGTCATTAAGAAGAGCCATGTCGGATCCCACTGTTTTTCTTATGGAAATTTACTTTTTTTTTTTGTATTCAAATTTTTATTTTGTAACAAAGTCAGCGGTACAGTAAATAGAAAATGGCCACGCAGGGCCACAGACTAGTCATCAGGAAAATCAACGTAAATAAAAATGACAACAATATGCAGCTAGGGTCTGCAAAGTTAACAATAAGGGGAGGGGAAATAGAGGGCACTCGACATAAGTGACCAGGGAGGCGGTCTTGTCGTCAGGCAGACATGGGGCAACCACATGAAGAAAAAAAAAAAAAAAGGGGGTGGGTGGACAGGGAAAGGTGGAGGACAGCCCGGGAAAAGGTGGCATTCCCGGCTCACTCCAGCAACCTCACAAGGAGGCTGGAGGCCACGGAAGAGGTCACAGGGCCAGGCGTCCTGGGGCCAGAGGAAGCGGTCAGAGCCATGGTATCCGCTCCAATGGCTCGCCCAGGGCGACCTATTGTCCCGCACCTAAACAAAAAACAAAACAAAAAAAAAACAAACAAAAAAACAAACAGCTTCAAAACAGTGACCGCTGCGTTTCTGAACAGCGTAACAAAAGTCATCGGGGGGGAGGTGAAAGGGTGGGGGGGTTCTCACAGGGAAAGTCATCATAGTTATAAAGGTGGGGAGGAACGAAACTAATATATTCGGCTGTAAAAGGAGGAAGTAAGGTGTCCCATAGAATAAAATAAAGTGTTCCATATCAAAGATGGGGTTATCCGAGGAAATGCAAAGTCCAGGCGTCAAACTCCAGGCCATAGACTCGAGGGAACTGCCCGATTGAAGTTAGCTTCAACCCGTGTCCCGTCTCGAGGGTTCGATGGGGATACCCAGATGGGGAAACAGAGCCCAAGCCTCCTCTGGGGTAGCCACGGTGTGGGTAATATTATCATGCACGAGCACCAAGGAGCCCGCCACTCCCCAGCGGTACCGGACAGCTTCGGATCGTAAATGGGCCGTCACCTCCCGAAATCGTCGTCGTGCTACGATCGTCAGAAAGGGCAAATCTGCAAATAGTGACAACTGTGTAGCTTCAAAAATAAAAGAGGACCTTGCTTTAGGGGTAGTCATCAGGCGGATTTTAACAGAGACATCCATAGCAACCGCGATCGTGTCCCTCGGTACCCCTGCGGGAGCCGCCACTGCCTTGCGGATGCGAAGCGCCGCGCCAAAGATCTCAGGCGCGTCCGGTGGCTGTTGTAGAATATGGCGAGCCACCCGGTTAACGTAAGCCAGGAGAGCGGAAGAGGGCTCCGACTCCGGAATCCCCCGGAAACGTACATTCCGCCTTCTGTGTCGAGCTTCCACCGATTCCAGTGCTCTAGCCAGGTGGTCCACTTGAGTCTGGAGGGAGTCTATGCGAGTGGCTGTTTTGGCCTGTGCCGTTACCGTGTCATCCACGTGGTGCTGCACTGACTCCACCGTGGTCTTCAGGGTAGCAACGTCGCCCATCACCTCCAGGAGGTCCGCTCTCCAGAGGGCACGCATCTCGTCCAAGATACGGCAGACGTCGCCTCTCGTGGATGGCCGAGACTCCGAGTCAGCAGCCCGAGGAGAAAGCTCAGGTAGGGGTCCTCGGGTGAGAGCAGGTCCAGCCATCGAGTCAGATGCCAAGTGCGAAGGGGTACCCAAATCCTAACCTGTACTCGCAGCCCCCTTAGTGGCACTCCCAGTCGAGAGTCGGGTCCCCGACCCTTCGGCTCCGGCCTGGGAAAAAGGTCGGGTCTCCATCTCCAACAGGCCCAAATCTGGTCTTGAGGGGTGATCATCACATCGGCTCCTCAAGCCTCCAACCAACGATTCCCTAATGTCAGACTGCAGGGGGCCTTCCGTCTTACCGGGGGTCTTGCCGCTCTTCTTACCCATCACGTCTCTCCGTCCCGTGTATTAGTGTGAGATGTATCCTAGAAGTCACTCAGGGCTCAATATGGCCGCCGTCTCATAGGCCGCAGATAACGGCGGGAACTCAGAAAACGTTTCCAATAGCCAGGAAAAGAGCGCCGAGGGTCGGGTACACCTCCCCGGGGTATCAGGAATGCTGAAAAATCTAAAGTCTGCTAGGAAATCGCGATGTAAAACACAAAAATATGTCTAACAGCGAGGAGCACGTCTAAAACACGACTTCCTCCTTTGAGAGTCAGCTCCGCCCCCTGGAAATTTACTTTTGATGGAACTTTTATCCCGAATTACTTTTCACTTTTAGGACATCTATGTTTGCTTTCTCAAGTTTGCGCTTTTTAATTTTCTATATTCAATGCCAATTTTTACTGTTTTCATACAACCTGTGCTATTCACATACGTTTCATTAGCTAGCTATGGTATGTTTATTTATACATATAAAGTTTACTTTTTATACATGCCATTTTACCTATATAATGTTTTACGATTATATACCGATTGCCTGTTAGAGCTTTATATTAACATTTCTTTGCGCCCAGGGAATCTTTTCCTTGTATACATACCTCTTGTGTCTATTGGGTGTCAGGCACGGCAATGGAAAAAGTTCCTTATGATTCATAAATTCCATTATTTGTGGTCTTTTTTTTTTTACATTTCAATTCGATATTGCATAGACTTTTTAACCGAGCACCAACAGTCATACACTACATATTCTTCTGCAGGTTTCTTTGATCTCCCTACCATTTTGTTGATTTTTTTTTTTCCTATGAGGCAACATTTACCAATGTTTTTATTTTACTTCTGTCGCTTATCTAATTTACAGTATTTAACAATTAATTAGATGCAGGAGGAAATGTTTAGATAAGACTGCAGGGGTGTACAGATGTTCAGGCTACTTGGGATAAGAGATGACAGCTGAGTGAGATAAAACAAGGAGCTTAAAAGACTTCTTTATCTACCCCTGATGATGTCCTTTGAATATAATCCACACAATATGATTATGTGAGTCAGTGACTGTCCCATTCACTCCATTTTATGGCCATTGCCACAGAGTAGCAAGTGATAAAAAGATACTGTGGGGGGGGGGGTTTACAACACAAAAGATCACAAAATGGGTGCACCCAGTGACACATATAGAGTAAAATGTTTTCTTAACTAAACCCACAAAGAGGAAAACAAAGCGCATGTACGATATCGGCAACATAAAATAAACACAATAAGGATATTTCATTTTTTGGTAGTTGTGGTACCTCAAAGTGGTCTTTTGTCAATAACACGGTTTCAAAGGCCCTTACTGAACCTCAAAAAAATGAATAAAGGGAATATCGCATAGCACAATACTTATAGCAAGCACTTATAAAAACAGTTATGAAAGTGATATGCACTGTAATGCCCCGCGCCGCGGTCGGACCACAGCCGCCATGTTCCTGTTGCCACGGTCCAGCTCCGCTCTGGTTCCTGTTGCCACGATACATCTCCGCTCTGGTTCCTGTTGCCACGGTCCAGCTCCGCTCTGGTTCCTGTTGCCACGGTCCAGCTCCGCTCTGGTTCCTGTTGCCACGGTCCAGCTCCGCTCTGGTTCCTGTTGCCACGGTACAGCTCCGCTCTGGTTCCTGTTGCCACGATACAGCTCCGCTCTGGTTCCTGTTGCCACGGTCCAGCTCCGCTCTGGTTCCTGTTGCCACGGTCCAGCTCCGCTCTGGTTCCTGTTGCCACGATACATCTCCGCTCTGGTTCCTGTTGCCACGGTACAGCTCCGCTCTGGTTCCTGTTGCCACGGTCCAGCTCCGCTCTGGTTCCGGTTGCCACGGTACATCTCCGCTCTGGTTCCTGTTGCCACGGTCCAGCTCCGCTCCGCTCTGGTTCCTGTTGCCACGATACCTCTCCGCTCTGGTTCCTGTTGCCACGGTACAGCTTCGCTCTGGTTCTTGTTGCCACGATACAACTCCGCTCCTGTTCCTGTTGCCACGGTACAACTCCGCTTGGTTCCCGTTGCCACGGTACCACTCCGCTCCGTTCCTGCCACCACGGTACAGCTCCATTCAAGCTTGCCATCGAGTGCCAATTCCACCTCTCGGCATACTTCTACCCCCTGGACTATTTCCAAGATTGCAACCGTATTTATCTATCCTTACAACTCTCTGTTCTGGACTTTTATTTCCGTCAAAGAAACATTACATTATTATATTCTGGACTTATATTTTGTTATCTTCAGTAAAGTCTGATCAATCATATTCCCTCTGGTCTCCTCCTTCGGCTTGCCATTGGGTTCCATACACCCAACAACACATACAGGGGTCAAAGCCTCTGTCCTTACAGAATAACCTGGTTCCAAAAAACATGGAACCCGCAAGCTCGAACCAAATCCTTGCTGTACTTGCAGAGCAAGTGTCAGCACTAACCAAGGTGGTACAGAACCTACAAATCGGCCAAGAAACCTTATTACATAAAGAAAGAAGCCGGGCTGAAAATACTGCATTACCTCCATCACCATCTGGCTCTGTGGTACAGCAGGTGGATCTGCCCGCTCCCGAGCCCAGAGTCAACATGCCTGAACGGTTTACCGGCGATCGTACAAGGTATCGAACATTTATCACCGCATGTGAGCTCATGTTTTCACTTTGTCCACGTACCTATGGATCAGACTCTGTGAAAGTGAGGTCAGCCATCTCCTTATTGTCTGGACCTCCACAGGACTGGGCCTTCCAATTACTACGTGAAGGAAGCCCCCTATTGACTTCCTGGGGTTCCTTCGTCCGAGCCATGAATCCTATCTATGATGACCCTCTAAGGTCTCCGCTGCACTAACCACCATCCGACATCTAAAACAAGGAAGACGGCCGGTGGAGGATTACATCTCTGAGTTCCGGGCAGTGGCAGCCGATACAGGTCTGAATGACGTGGGCCTTAAAGATCACTTTCGTCATGGCCTTTCCGAACAATTGAAAGATGAATTGGCTCGTATAGGAGTACCTACTTCCTTGGAGGCCTTGATTACCCAGTCTCTGGTCTTGGACCAACGCTTCAGAGAACGACGTCAAGAGAGACTCTCCAATGCTCCCTTCGCCTCTCCTCGAAGACACGAATCTTCTCCTGTGTCTTCTCCACGACCGACCTCCTCCTCTTCCAATCCCGAACCCATGGAGGTTGGTACTACCAAAGGCCCGTTGTCGCCCTCTGAGCGTGAAAGACGTCGCAACCAGAATCTCTGCCTATACTGCGGTCAATCAGGTCATCTTTTGCGTGGCTGCCCCACACGACCACCACGCCCTTCTGAGAGAGGTAAGAACCATCCAACTATGGCCTCTCTTCAAAGTGTGGTCGGCTCTGCTTCTACTCACCTATCCATTCCTGTCACCTTACAGTGGGGAGATAGAAGTGTCGATTTGAACGCCATCATCGACTCCGGAGCCAGTAACAGCTTCTTTGATCTATCCCTTGCTACCTCCTTGGCTGTTCCTACTCAGCTAAAGAAGAAGCCCGTACCTCTACATATGGTGGATGGAAGCACCCTACGCACCGGTCCAGTTACCCACGAAACCACCCTCTTGAAACTCCTCATTGGAACCAAGCACCAAGAAAATCTTCAGTGGGACATTGTTCCTTCCCCCTTATTTCCCATAGTCCTGGGACTTCCTTGGCTCCGCACCCATAACCCGTATATTGATTGGTCTTCCAATACCGTGTCCTTTCCCTCCTGTCACTGTCGAGTCCACTGCATGAGCGGCTCCAAGTCCGAGAAGGTCGCTTTTTCCACCTATCCATCTTCCACGTTACCACCCAAGTACTCAGAATTTCAAGACGTCTTTGAGAAAAAAGGGGTCGATACACTTCCCCCACACAGAGTGTACGACTGTCCTATTGACCTCCTTCCCGGAGCACCTATACCCCATGGACGTATCTTTAACCTGTCTGTTCCCGAATCACAGTCTCTGAAGGACTACATCGAAGACAGTCTTACAAAAGGATTCATCCGTCACTCTACATCTCCTGCCGGAGCGGGTATCTTTTTCGTTGGGAAAAGAGACGGAGGTCTCCGCCCTTGCGTGGACTATAGAGCATTAAACGCGATCACAGTACGAAATCGCTACCCGCTCCCATTGATTCCTGAGCTACTCGATAGGGTGAAGGATGCGTGTATATTTACTAAGATTGATCTTCGCGGAGCGTATAACTTGGTCCGCATGAGAGAAGGAGACGAGTGGAAGACCGCCTTCCGATCCCGATACGGTCACTTCGAGTATCTCGTCATGCCATTTGGATTATGTAATGCTCCAGCTGCCTTCCAGCACTTTCTCAACGATATCTTCCGTGACGTTCTGGATACCTTCCTTGTGGTCTACCTCGACGATCTCTTGGTATACTCTCGAACCATCCAAGAACATGAACAGCACGTCCGTCTTGTGTTATCTCGTCTTCGTCAACATAAGCTATATGGCAAAATCGAAAAAAGTACCTTTGAACAATCCTCTATAGAATTCCTGGGATATGTCCTATCACCAGGACATGTTGAAATGGACAAAGCCAAGATTAAAGCGATCCTTGACTGGCCGACACCCAGAGATAAAAAGATGGTCCAGCAATTCATGGGATTCGCCAACTTTTATCGTCGCTTCATTCGGTCCTTCTCTCATCTCACCGCACCCATTACTTCTCTGACCAAAAAAGATGTGAAATTCTGCTGGACTGAGGAAGCTCAGCAGGCCTTCGACAAGCTGAAAGAAAGCTTCACCCAAGCCCCCATTCTGAAACAACCCGACATCGATTTACCATATTCTCTGGAGACAGACGCCTCCGATATCGCTCTAGGAGCAATTCTCTCCCAGAAATCGGGAGTAAAGAACCTCATGCATCCCGTGGCCTTTTATTCCAGACGTCTTTCCCCAGCTGAAAAGAATTACAGTATAGGTGAGAAAGAGCTTCTGGCGATCAAGAGTGCCCTCGAGGAATGGAGACACCTTCTCGAAGGGGCAAAACATCCCGTGGTCGTTTACACGGATCACCGCAATTTGGAATATCTCCGCTCCGCCAAAAGATTGCGACCTCGACAAGCCAGATGGGCGTTATTCTTCGCCCGCTTCCTGTTGCAAATTACCTATAGACCTGGAGTAAGAAATGGTAAGGCAGATGCGCTTTCCCGCCGGTACGACTCAGACACCTTTCCTTCCACCACTCAACCCGACTCTATCCTGCCTGACGAATTCTTCTGTGCCTCACAAGGATCCTTAATAGAGAATATAAAGAAATATAGTCTTCAACCACCGACTGACGTTCAAGGACTCATACCCAACGATGGTCTTTTCTATCATGACGAACAAATATATGTTCCTCCGGAGGTTCGTCTACAGGTATTACAACACTCCCACGACATCCCGGCTGCTGGACATGGTGGCATCAAGAAAACCATAGATGCCGTACATCGACACTTCTGGTGGCCATCCGTGAAGAAGGACATCATCGCCTTTGTGACCTCTTGTTCTGTTTGTGCACGCAACAAACAACCCCGTACCCGTCCTGCTGGTCTTCTCCAGCCTCTGGCTCCACCGATGCATCCATGGAAAGATATTTCGATGGACTTTATAGTAGATCTTCCCCCTTCGCACCGCTACACCACCATCCTGGTAGTGGTAGATCGCTGTACCAAGATGGCCCATTTCATACCAGCAATAGGCCTACCAACAGCGGCTGAAACAGCCACCTTGTTCATCAAGGAGATATTCCGTCTCCATGGTACTCCTCGTTCTATTGTCACAGACAGAGGATCTCAGTTTACTTCCCGTTTCTGGTCTCAAATGTGTCGTAGCTTAAAAATTGCCCGGTGTCTTTCTTCAGCCTTTCATCCACAGAGTAACGGCCAGACTGAGCGGACGAATCAGACGCTGGAACAATACCTTCGTTGCTTCACCACGCATCTCCAAGACGACTGGCTGGACATCATCCCGACTGCCGAATTTGCGTACAATAATCAGGTACACTCATCAACCCGCTTTTCACCTTTCTTTGCCAATTACGGTTATCATCCTAGCACTCTTCCGGAGATGCCGCTCAACACTCCAGTTCCAGAAGTGTCAACTCGCTTGAGAATTCTACGTGGTCACCTTCGAACGTTACGCCACCAGTTGCGACTGGCCCAACAGGACCAAAAGAAATATGCTGATCGTGGGCGCAAGGAAGCTCCTGTGTATGCACCCGGAGACAAGGTGTTACTATCCACGGCTCATCTCCGTTTGGATTGTCCTTCGAAGAAGCTGGGCCCTCGCTACATTGGTCCATTCCCGGTCCTCAGAATGGTCAACTCCGTGACGGCCCGCTTAACTCTTCCTCCTTCCTATAGGATCCATCCTGTATTCCATGTATCTCTCTTGAAACCCTGGCATGAGAATCCGTTCCCCGATTGGCATACTAAACCACCTGCGCCTGTACCCATATCTGGAGAAGAGGAATTCGAGATATCACGCATTCTGGATTCGAGACTCCGTTACGCAGGTTAGAATACCTGGTACACTGGAAGGGATACGGTCCTGAAGAACGATCTTGGGAACCCAGTGCCAGCATCCATGCTCCTGCAAAGGTTCGTGCCTTTCATATTCGTTATCCTTTCAAGCCATCGACCAAGCGCACCCGGGGGTCGCGCCTTGGTGGGGGGGTCCTGTAATGCCCCGCGCCGCGGTCGGACCACAGCCGCCATGTTGGGATGCCTAACAGACTCACCTGAGGTCCCTCGTGGCACGTCGCTCCCTGGTTCCGGCCTGCAGCTCAAGGGAGGAGAGCCAGGATGTGTCCCACGCCGTCTCCGGGATCCAACTGAACAGGAGGCGAGCGCGCATGCGCGATCATCCATCCCAGAGCATGAAGACCTAGGTACTCTGGCGCCCTCTGCTGGTCAAGTTAAGGTACTGCACCCCACCTGCACTGGAGATCCTCGCATACCACCAATCAATCTACCAAGCACTCAGGTATCCCTACTCCACCTGCGAATCCCAGGTGAACGGTGTTCGTATGATTCCATGAACCCTATTTAAACCTGCCGCCTTCTTCAGTTCACCAACCAGGTTATACTGTGGTTATACCACGTTACCCAGTGGTTCCCCTCCGTGTTCCTCTAAAAGGATTCTGACTTCCGTTCCTGTTGCCACGGTCCAGCTCCGCTCTGGTTCCTGTTGCCACGATACATCTCCGCTCTGGTTCCTGTTGCCACGGTCCAGCTCCGCTCTGGTTCCTGTTGCCACGATACATCTCCGTTCTGGTTCCTGTTGCCACGGTACAGCTCCGCTCTGGTTCCTGTTGCCACGGTCCAGCTCCGCTCTGGTTCCTGTTGCCACGATACATCTCCGCTCTGGTTCCTGTTGCCACGGTACAGCTCCGCTCTGGTTCCTGTTGCCACGGTCCAGCTCCGCTCTGGTTCCTGTTGCCACGATACATCTCCGCTCTGGTTCCTGTTGCCACGATACATCTCCGCTCTGGTTCCTGTTGCCACGGTCCAGCTCCGCTCTGGTTCCTGTTGCCACGGTCCAGCTCCGCTCTGGTTCCGGTTGCCACGGTACAGCTCCGCTCTGGTTCCGGTTGCCACGATACATCTCCGCTCTGGTTCCTGTTGCCACGGTCCAGCTCCGCTCTGGTTCCTGTTGCCACGGTCCAGCTCCGCTCTGGTTCCGGTTGCCACGGTACAGCTCCGCTCTGGTTCCGGTTGCCCGGTACAAGCTAGCTCCGCTCTGGTTCCGGTTGCCACGGTCCAGCTCCGCTCTGGTTCCTGTTGCCACGGTCCAGCTCCGCTCTGGTTCCTGTTGCCACGATACCTCTCCGCTCTGGTTCCTGTTGCCACGGTACAGCTTCGCTCTGGTTCCTGTTGCCACGATACAACTCCGCTCCTGTTCCTGTTGCCACGGTACAACTCCGCTTGGTTCCCGTTGCCACGGTACCACTCCGCTCCGTTCCTGCCACCACGGTACAGCTCCATTCAAGCTTGCCATCGAGTGCCAATTCCACCTCTCGGCATACTTCTACCCCCTGGACTATTTCCAAGATTGCAACCGTATTTATCTATCCTTACAACTCTCTGTTCTGGACTTTTATTTCCGTCAAAGAAACATTACATTATTATATTCTGGACTTATATTTTGTTATCTTCAGTAAAGTCTGATCAATCATATTCCCTCTGGTCTCCTCCTTCGGCTTGCCATTGGGTTCCATACACCCAACACCATACAGGGGTCAAAGCCTCTGTCCTTACATGCACTCACACTATCCGAGAACTTATAGCTCTAATTAGGACGCCTTACGGGTTGTTCAAAGCCAACCCACCTGCCTCAAATCTCCCAGATTTAGTTCTTAGGAACTCCAATGAATGATAGAAAATATCCACATAGTGTAGTATATCAGCATACAAATATATATAGAGTGATAACCTGATTTAGAGGCGTAACTAGAAACCTACGGTACGGGAATCCACGATGGGGCCCCCCACCACCACCCTACACAAAAACATATTTTGCCACCCCCCCCCCCTGTCACCACACACTGGACCCCTCCAGGTCCACAATGTCGACTCCACCAGGTCCACAATGTCGACTCCACAGCAACAAAACTCACAGTAATGCCCTGCAACAGTAATGTGCTGTGTGTATGAGCATATCACAGCAATAAAACTCACATCTCGGTTGAAAAAGAAAAAATTGCTTTGCAGCATAGGAATTTATATAAAAAAGACTATTAATCTGTACGAACTAAAGCAAAATGAGCAAGTTATAGTATATAAAATAGAGTAAAATGAGAGTCTACAGATGCATTTCACCCCATTAAAGGATGTGCTTCATCAGTGGAAAAAATATATGTCCGTGTGGATATCCCTATTTGAGTTTAAATACCGTCCATCTTTGCATTCTTTCTGCCGACTGTTGGCCACGTGTAGCTGGCGGACTCAATCTGTCTCACATTGATGGCATTGCCGCGTCACATGACGTGAGACATCGTAAAAATCTCTTCTGTATCAGTGGAAGAGGGCTGATTCACCTCCATGTTGTGGGATCGCACGAATACAGACCCAGTAGATGGCGAGCCTAATGCTTTAAACGACTGCACCAAAGAAATGCCACTTAAAAAGGAAATGACACTCATGTAAGGAAAATGTCAGCTCTACACTAATGACACCCAGATCTACCTCTCCTCTCCTGATTTATTTCCCCTCCATTAGACCATCAGGGTTATTCAAAGAGATTCGAAAAGTCTCCGCACATTCGGTGACTTTTCGTTCCCCGCACTTCGGGCGATTCGGCGATCGTAGTTTTCAGACCCTGCGGTGTATTCAACAAGCACCACAGGGCCCCCCGTAGTGCTGGGAAAACTCCCCGCAAACCAGCCGAAAACTCACCGAAACCCGCAGAAACAGCTGGATTAACCACGCTGAACATGCTGGAGAAACCCAACTAGCCGCCGAACACCGCGCAGAGCAGCCACCGGAAAAAGCCGACACGCAGATGAACGAGGTGAAAAAAAAAAGTACGCTTGAAAATTTGAAACGCGGTTTGCAAAAATCTGCTGAACGAAAATGTCTGAAATTTACATATAAGAGAATAAAAAACAAGTTTGCAAAAATAATTCCAAAAAATGCCTAAAAGATCCTAAAAAAATCTATAAATAAAGAGACTTTTTACTGCAGAATAAGATAATAAACTGTCTATTAGATATTGAGTTAAAACGGGAATATTTTTAACATTGAAACCTGTGGGATTCTCCTGAATAAACCTGTTGAATGGAACCACCGAACAGCAGGGCATTTCGACAACTTTTCCCTGCTGTTTTGTGTTCTCTGAATAGACCTGAATTGCTTCTCTATATGGGGGAGATCACTGCCCTCGAACAGGCACCGTATGTGCAGGCAATTTGCCAACATTTGGCGAATTGCCTGCTCTCTGAATAGCCGAATGGCCAGGAAATGTAGCTGTACGTTGAGTTTCTGTGTCCGGATACATTTCGGGGCCAGATCAACTCTCTTTGAATAACCCTACATATCTCGGCTTGCCTGCTGTGTCTACTGTGATAAAGGCACTGGATGCAGGAATCAGTACTTCCTCTTTCTTTTATTGTGCACTCCTAAAAGTAGCAGGGTACAGCAAAAACATCAAATAAACAAAATATAAAAACAACTGCCTACTCCTTCATGCAGAGTCTAACTAAACATACAGGATGTACAAGGATTTTAGAAGCTTCTATTTGTCATTCACTCCAACCGGGAAGACCTATTCAAATGGTACGTTAAGAACCTAGGTCAAATTTACAGTGTATCACCAAAAGATTGCCATCCAGACACAGAAGAAAGCTGATAAAGAGGTTAAGGTGCTCACCAATAAGAAGCACCGTACGCGCACCAATAAGAAGCACCGTACGCTAAGCAGTTGAGCCTGGACAACTAAGGCTCCCCAATCGGTGAGTGTGACCAATTCTATTACACTACAACTTTACTGGTTGATGTTATGCTATGAGAGCGTTGTCTCTCTGCTTCTTTCTTCTTTTTTTCGTTTCAGGCAACTATGGTGATGCAAAGAAGGGAAGTGGCCACTCTCTATTTGGCCTAAGGCGTTTCAATGCAGAGCCTGGACAGATTATGCTCTGGAATTTGTAAGTGTGCTTTATTCCTTAACACTACCTAATTTATCCAGACAATACTGCACTATTATTCTTTTTCTCTTTCTCGCTCCATTTTTATCTGCCGGGAGACAAATCGGATCAAAAGAGGAACCGTACGTCAGGGGATGTTTTAAACCCCCAGTACAAGGTTAACATTGACTATATCCTGAGCACTTTTTACATGCACCATTTGATTGCATAGGAAGTGGGCCACTGGACATTGGATTCCTGTACATACTGGATACTGCTGCATGCTCTTTAAATCCTAACCACCGGGACGCCATTGCTTGAACCCGTTATATGGACTGAACATATTTTACATTGTGATATTTGATGCAATTGCACCCTTTTTTTTGCACTATATGCACCTTTATTACTGCATTTGCACATTGCAATATTGCACATTTGTTATTGCATTCACACTTTATAGGCACTGCGTTTTGCATATGGTGCACACTTGTTATTGCATTCGCACTTTATAGATAGGCTAGGGTCAGACTAATGCATTTTTCGCATTGTCCGTGAAAAAGTGCGTTCGAACGAATGGACGTATTTTTTCACGGAATACACGATAGCGGTCATACAATGCGCATTTCCGTCCGTGATTTTGTACGGATCATCAATAAAACACTTTTTGCGTCTGGACGTTATGTTGGCTGGACATTAGCAGCGTCTGACCTCTCCTAATCACGCACACACGCCGCTATGCGGACGCAGCGCACTCTGTACGTCAGTACTAGCGGTTTGATGTTCTCGATAAAATGCGTTCGTTTGCCACTTTCGTGCGGCCGTTCTTCGTATGCTACCAGGCATTGGACGTCATTTGCTGCTAGCACGGCCGTGATTAAGTGCGGCTAAACGCACGTTAATACTGCGCTCATCTGACCCTAGCCTTATTATTACATTCGCACTTTATAGGTACCGTGTTATGCTTATGGTGTATTTGACATTCACTGCAGTTGCAATACCCTAAACTGTATTTTATTGGAAGCTATTACAGTATGTGCAGCTACTTTAAACAGTAACGCACTTCAATAGATTTATAGTGATATAAGAACCGACCTTTCAATATCCATGGCGCCACTAGGAACCTTTCCCCTTAAACATACAGGATGCCCTGACTGAATATTGGGCAGCTATGCCACTTGCCAATAAGTGGTACAAAAATGAAAAAGTACTTCCCTTTTGTCTTCATGAGTTTCTTTTGCTTTCTTCCTTGCTGTAGCCAGCACACAGACTGCTCTCAGAGGGGGACAGGGCAGACTTAAGGCACTAGTTTAGGATTAAACCTATAGGGGAAAAATGGCATTCTCCATACTCCTAATAAATCTGTGTTCCACCACCCTGCCCCTAATCACACTGTCACACTACCTAGATGACTGCTCATTTCTTAACACTCAACCTTCCCAAAACTTAACTCCTCATTTTCCCTGCCTCTAAATCTTACCCTCCTGCACCCATTTCCCTTCATGTGAATTGTGCTACAATTACATCTACTGTACATGCTCGCTGCCTCAGTATCATCTTTGTCTCTGATCTCTCCTTCACTCATCACAAATATCACACTATCAACTAAAAAACATTGCATACACAGGGGCGGATCCAGAGACAAGTCTCGGGAGGGGCACTGACAGAAAATAAGGTGTTTTAGCAGAGAGCCCGACTCACGAGAATTACAGAGGGCCCAGCTCATAGAAGCTTACAAGCTAGAAGAGCAGAGGGCCCGGCTCACAGGAGCTTACAATATAGAGGAGCAGAGGGTCTGGCTCACAGGAGCTTACAATCTAGAGGAGCAAAGGGCACCCAGGATCTTACAATCTAGAGGAGCAGAGGGCACCCAGGAGCTTACAATCTAGAGGAGCAGAGGACACCCATGAGCTTACAATCTAGAGGAGCAGAGGACACCCAGGAGCTTACAATCTAGAGGAGCAGAGGGCACACATGAGTTTACAATCTAGAGGAGCAGAGGGCACCCAGGAGTTTACAATCTAGAGGAGCAGAGGACATGGGAAATGTAGTTCCCAAAACATCAGGGAGCCAACCATGAGATCTATACAAAACAAGTTCCTGCTGGTTTCATTCAGTGACCCCCCCACCCCCCAGGTACCATAACCGTGACGCAGGGCCAGGGCCCAGGAGGTACCTTGAGACAGATCAGAATCAGATGGAACTTGGGGGCAAAGCTGGGCCGTCAGGGGGGCCTTGAGCTCGATGATGGACTTAGTCTGGACACTCAGCGCCAAACCGTGGGTTATGATCAGGTGGCTGTTGGCACTAGGCACTGCAGGGCATGATGATGAAGGGAGCCAGGCAGGCACAATCACTCACTGTCTCTGACAGACTGTGTGTCATCAGTGAGTCAGTGTCTCTCTCACTCGAGTGCGACTGTGCCGCGAGTGGCGTGCGCACGCAGCAGGCCAGCGGAACTTAGCCACAGCACACTCACTGACTGGCAGGCACAGGCTGCTGCACTGTGTGCAGCAGAGTCTGAGACAGTGTGGAGCCTCCTGCTAGCTTTCCCGCCCATGTGACACTCACCACCAGTGCAGCGCCCGCCGGATAATGATTGACACGTGACTTGAGTTAGTGACGTGAGGGCATGGCTGGATCGCTCACTTCCTGCTCGCTGGCGCTGCTCGATCGCATTGAGTGCGGCGGCAAGCCTGGCCGAGTGAGCGTCGGCGGCGTTCATCTCATTCAGGACAGGAGACGGTTTACATTTTTTTTACCAAGATAGAGACGAGTCAGTGAGATAATGGTCCTCGTCAGGCAGGCAGTGCGCGCCGCGGGTCGCGGCGCACGCTGCTTCAGTTTGGCTGGCCCGGCAATGCAGTCTGCTGCTGCTGAAGGCAGAGAGGCAGTAATAATTTTTGCAGAATCTCGGGGGGGGGGGCAATTGCCCCGTTGCCCCCCCTGGATCCGCCCCTGTGCATACATCAACACATTTCTAACCCAGGATACTAAATTGCTTATCTAAGTGCTTCTTCTCTCACACCTGGTCTACTGAAACCCTCATACTGACCATAAAGGAAACAATCCCAGATTATCCCTCTTTGGTCTTTAAAGAATGCCTCTGCCAGACTCCCTCACCTCACATCCTGTACTTTTCACACCTCATCCACTTTGTCAATCACTGCACTGGCTCTCCGTTTCTTTCAAAATGCAATTCAAACTACAAGTCTTTGCTACAAAACTGTCCATTAATCAGGTTCTTCTTTTCCTATTGTTTTTCATGTGTCAGATTTGTTCATTTTATGTTTATTTTTCTCCCACTCATTGTACAGTGCTGTGGAATATGTTGGTGCTTTATAAATAATTCTAATAGTAATCACTTTGTGGGTTTGGTTCCTGCAAACTAGAACCATCACTTAAACGGTTGTAGCAAAGAAATGCTTCTTAAGAGGGAAGTGGCGCTTATTTTATGGAAAATACAATAAGCTTTGCTTTAACTCATTTCAAGGAATCACAGTAAATCTCCATTTCACTTTTATCCTGACATGATGTGCCTAACTCACAAATCATAAACCGAGTACCTTCACAATTCTCCAAGCTGTCAGGTCAGCATGTTGTCAGACATAAACCAATGATTACCTCAAATAATCTCTCTTGAAGCCCTGTATATCCTTGGAATTCTCACCTGGCACCTTCTTTGCTCTCTGTAAAATTATGAGGAAAAACAGAAAAAGGGTATCTCTGACGCTCTACAATTCTGCTACGGCTACAATTCCTATAATCCCCAGGCAGCCAGTATCTGTATATTTGTAACAGGCTTAAAACCAGATGATAACCCACTACAGAAGTAGTGGTGATGACACACCTGAAATACACAAGATGAAACCAATGTAAAATTGTGTCACAAGATGCTGGAGGTATTGAAACCCATTGAGTATGAAGAAAAAGCTGATTCACTGAACAAGTCAGTAGGAACACAATGCATCAGTGAAAACAAAATGAAAAACAAATTTATTAGGGCCAGAAGCCAAACTCTAAAAACCAAGGTATGGTGATCACCAAAACAAATACACACAACATGAAAGAAAATTAAAAACAACAAGTATTTATGTTTGGTATAAGAATCATCATGTGTGTCCAGTATATAGTTCACTCACACATGCGACAATATGGAATACTTGGTACTGAGGTAGCAATGTGAGCTGGGGCAAGAAATCGTGCGTAGATGGTCGCAATTGATCACGTATATTGAAAATAAAACCCCACAGATTCACTTCACTGATATTAGGCTGTAAATTAGTGGATGGTAAGGCTGAAATAGCGAGAACATGTGCCCACGATGAGGTACAAAGTAATCAGCCACAAGCAGACAATAATTCAATAGTAATAAGCCAACCACTGGCAAAAAATTGAGAGAAGGGAGATTTGGGAGATAGGGTAAATAGCTCACAGCTACTAGAACGCACCCGACGAGCATTTCGCCTTGCACAGGCTCATCAGGAATGCCAGAAATAAAAACATAAATTGTATGTATATTTAAACCCACTGATCAGTGGACTCGTCCCATAATTAACCAATGAAATCGCTCAAATGCACATGATGTAATGGTCGTCACTCAATTTAATGATTGGCAGCAAGGTAATCCATTAGCAAGGTGATGCTGACACCATACTTGGCCATCCCTATGATTGATAGGTATACAAGCCAATTAATGGCGTCTACTGCTCAAAGTGAACTCCACCCCTATGTTAATGGCAATGATTCAAGCCAGTAAAACAAACCATAGCGATCCTATACCGTGAGGATGTACACAATCAACGTATGAACAGGCAGAATAAAACTGCCTTCAGTGTAGCACCATGTCTAAAGAATTGGGGTGCTGGTATAAATCCCCTGTAACTCGTGGATTGTGTTTTAGGAATCATTGCAGTGTTGAGTGGCATGTATTCACTCCAATCAATAGCATCTATGGTTCATGCTTAACTCCACCCCTATATATGATTGGCAGTGAGCCAAGCCAATCAGTATCCGATATCAGTCTAATGACTTAGAAATCTCAAGACATTCCATGAGGGCAAGTGCTATAGGACTGTTTAATGTTTGATACTGTGATGCAATATAAAGAGCGCTGGTGGGATATTAAGGAGATACATTTGAAATTGTTGCACATAGTTAGGTTGAAAGAAGTGTCCCAGCGCCAATGATTGGCAGCAGGATAATCCAATATCAAAGTGATGCTAACAACACACTTGGCTATTGATTGGCTTGTATACCTGCCAGTCATAGGGATGGCCAAGTGTGTTGTTAGCATCACTTTGCTATTGGATTATCCTGCTGCCAATCATTGGCGCTGGGACACTTCTTTCAACCTAACTATGTGCAACAATTTCAAATGTATCTCCTTAATATCGCACCAGCGCTCTTTATATTGCATCACAGTATCAAACATTAAACAGTCCTATAGCACTTGCCCTCATGGAATGTCTTGAGATTTCTAAGTCATTAGACTGATATCGGATACTGATTGGCTTGGCTCACTGCCAATCATATATAGGGGTGGAGTTAAGCATGAGCCATAGATGCTATTGATTGGAGTGAATACATGCCAATCAACACTGCAATGATTCCTAAAACACAATCCACGAGTTACAGGGGATTTATACCAGCACCCCAATTCTTTAGACATGGTTCTACACTGAAGGCAGTTTTATTCTGCCTGTTCATACGTTGATTGTGTACATCCTCACGGTATAGGATCGCTATGGTTTGTTTTACTGGCTTGAATCATTTCCATTAACATAGAGGTGGAGTTCACTTTGAGCAGTAGACGCCATTAATTGGCTTGTATACCTGTCAATCATAGGGATGGCCAAGTATGGTGTCCGCATTACTTTGCTATTGGATTACCTTGCTGCCAATCATTAAATTGAGTGACGACCATTACATCATGTGCATTTGAACGATTTCATTGGTTAATTATGGGACGAGCCCACTGATCAGTGGGTTTAAATATACATACAATTTATGTTTTTATTTCTGGCATTCCTGATGAGCCTGTGCAAGGCGAAACGCGCGTCGGGTGCGTTCTAGTAGCTGTGAGCTATTTACCCTATCTCCCAAATCTCCCTTCTCTCAATTTTTTGCCAGTGGTTGGCTTATTACTATTGCATTATAGTCTGCTTGTGGCTGATTACTTTGTACCTCATCGTGGGCACATGTTCTCGCTATTTCAGCCTTACCATCCACTAATTTACAGCCTAATATCAGTGAAGTGAATCTGTGGGGTTTTTCTTTGGGGTTTCATTCTCAATACACGTGATTAATTGCGACCATCTACGCACGATTTCTTGCCCCAGCTCACATTGCTACCTCAGTACCAAGTATTCCATATTGTCGCATGTGTGAGTGAACTATATACTGGACACACATGATGATTCTTATACCAAACATAAATACTTGTTGTTTTTAATTTTCTTTCATGTTGTGTGTATTTGTTTTGGTGATCACCATACCTTGGTTTTTAGAGTTTGGCTTCTGGCCCTAATAAATTTGTTTTTCATTTTGTTTTCACTGATGCATTGTGTTCCTACTGACTTGTTCAGTGGATCAGCTTTTTCTTCAGGCTTAAAACCAGTGTTATGTAATCGAAGAGAGTTTATAAAATCATATCAAGCAGTGTCCTACAGGAGGTCTTTCTAGAGCAGTGTTTCCCAAACCTCTCCTCGGGACCCTCAACCAGGCCAGATTTTGCAGATCACCTTGGGGAAAAGCAGACTGTATCCTGCAATCACTGAGCAGCAAATCATGTCACCTGTGCTGTGCTTCACATATCTGGAAATCCTGACGAGGCGGAGGGTCCTGAAGACAGGTTTGGGAAACAGTGTTCTAGAGGGAGGTGAGTTCCCCACTGGAAGATATCTTCCAAAGATCCTTTTGATACAGAACCTTGGACTTCCCTACGATACAGAACCTTGGACTTCCCTACCGTACATATCTGTAGATTCCGTCTTTGGTGTATTTTTCACATTTTTGATGTAGCTCCTAGCAAGCACTAGGAGCCGGAGGGCATTAGCAGCATCTGATGCAGAGACCCTCCCCATCCAATAAAGGAAAGGCTATACGTATGGATGAACTCTCCATTTACTAAAGCAGCTTCCCATAATGTTAGCATTTCACCTTGACTAGATCACATGGCTTATCACAATTGATGCTATCACCAGTTTTCATTTCTTCAGTGCTTTATCCCTTTCTTTTCTTTTCTTCCCCATTATTTTTTCCAATTTCATTTCTTTCTTATCCACTTCTTAAGCAAAGGGTCCCCTTTTTCCATGTATCGCTTGTGTTACCATTTAATTTTGTATTATTTTCACACTGTAGTTTATTTTCATAAAATTTTAACCAGAGAATGTAAAATAAAAGAGAACCAACAAAAGCAGTTTTTATTTAAAAGGATATGATATGTCCTATTCATCTGTCTTGATTCTCTTCAAATAACTTTACTTTTATTAGTTAATTAACAGAGCAGTTTTGGTTGTTTTCTGTTGCCCTCTCCCTTCCTATACCCCTGTAACTTGAACTCAATGTCCATCCAGCTTTTCAACATTGAACACAACAGAGGAAGTCCCTCTCCACCACAAAGTGAACAAGGCAGATAAGAGTCACAACTGAGCTCTGCGGTATCTGGTAGGCTGCAGAGTAAATAGGATTTACTCACTGTAGTGTAGGTAGAAAATAAGTAAATCATTTCAGTTGTTAATAAATCCAGTCTGGTAAAGTCGATTTTTAAAGGATTACTTTTAAACCCATTATACTGACCAATAGAAAATCATCCCATTGTTACAAATAAATTCTCAGCTCGTACAACATATCCTCCTGTCACAAGATCCCCAAAGGCCAGCCAATACTTAATACAATATTTTCTTTTTGGTGAGCCTCTTTATGTCAGTGGATATGATTATCATATAACTGATCTGCAATTCAAACTATGTTCCATTATGTTAATTGTATCCCCGACAAAAAAAGTTGAAATGACCTCAAATTAGGTAAAAGTGTTACAACCTCAATAGGTGAAAACACATTTTTAAGTATTCTTGACATATATTTCCATCAGTAAAGCCACAAACATTAATATCTCTGAGCTGGAGTTTCCATTTGTAGATGGACTGTCTTTAAGACCAGAAGGATATCTAAATAAGGCAACGGTCACATGATTTGTCACCTTTGGTGATTGCATATTAGAAGTATAAGTTTACTGTGCCTTTTCAAAGTTTGGGGCGAAACGACCAGAGCACAGCCTGTAATATTCCGGTGACCATAACCAAAATGGCTGTGGGCAATGATAGGATGGCACCAAACATGTGGTATTTGGATGACATTGTGCATACACGACATCGCGCTCTGCTCAGCCGGTCGTCAGCTTTTTTCAAATCAATTCGGCAGTTTTTCGACGGATCGTCGGATGCATTCAGTGGGTTTCCGGATCGAGTCAGTGTTTTTTTGGATGAATTTGGCGGGTTTTCTGCATTTTTACGATCGATTTGGTGGTTTTAGCAGCGATTTTTCAGATGCGTTCGACGGCTCGTTTGCTGCACTTTGGGGACCCTGCAGTGAATTCAGCAAATCGAAGTGCAGCGAACAGGAGAGCACCGAAATGTCGGTGACAATTTGGTGCTCTCTGAATAACCCTGCAGATTTTGATAAAATTGTTTTGAAGGACTTCACAGGGATTGCTACCTTTTTGATATATTCTGGAAATATCAACAGAGGATAGGAGCAGAGGGTGTATGACCCTTTCAGGACCTTACTCTTCAGTTTGAGGGAAACAGCAGGTGAAGGAGCCCATGTTTATCAAACCAGGGGTATCTCCCACTGGGCCAAAGAATTACCCCCCCCCCCGCCCCACTAAAAAGGTACTTACAGTGGCAAGAAAAAGTATGTGAACCCTTTGGGATTACGTGGAGTTTTGCATGAATTGGTCATAAAATGTGCTCTAATCTTCATCTAAGTCACAACAATTTGAAAAACAGTCTGCTTAAAATAATACAACACAAACATATGTTTTCATGTTTTTATTGAACAGAACATGTAAATATTCACAGTGCAGGGTGGAGAAAGTATGTGAACCTTTGGACTTAATAACTGGTTGACCATCCTTTGTCAGCAATAACCTCACCCAAACGTTTCCTGTAGTTGCAGATCAGACCTGCACAACGATCTGGAGTAATTTTGGACCACTTCTCTTCATAAAACTGTTTCAGTGTAGCAATATTCTTGGGATGTCTGGTGTGAATCGCTCTCTTAAGGTCATGTCACAGCATTTCAATCGGGTTGAGGTCAGGACTCTGACTGGGCCACTCCAGAAGACGTATTTTGTTTTGTTGAAGCCATTCTTTTGTTGAATTACTTGTATGCTTTGGGTCATTGTCCTGTTGCATCACCCATCCTCTGCGGAGCTTCAGTTGGCGGACAGATGGTCTTACGTTTTCCTGCAAAATGTCTTGATCAACTCTGGAATTTATTTTTCCATCAATGACAACAATCCGTCCAGGCCCTGAGGCAGCAAAGCAGCCCCAAACCATGATGCTCCCTCCGCCATGTTTTACAGTGGGGATAAGGTTTTGATGTTGGTGTTCTGTGCCTTTTTTTCTCCACACATAGTGTTGTGTGTTTTTTCCAAACAACTCAATTTTGGTTTCGTCTGTCCACAGAATATTTTTCCAGTAGTGCTGTGGAACATCCAGGTGCTCTTTTGCAAACTTCAAACGTGCTGCAATATACTTTTTGGACATCAATGGTTTCCTCCATGGTGTCCTCCCATGTACTCCATTCTTGTTTAATGTTTTCCTTATTGTAGATGTGTCAACAAAAAATTTTAGCGTGTGCCAGAGATTTCTGGAAGTCTTTAGCTGACACTCTAGGATTCTTCTTTACCTCATTAAGCATTCTGCGCTGTGCTCTTGCAGTCATCTTTACAGGACGACCACGCCTAGGGAGAGTAGCAACAGTGCTGAACTTTCTCCATTTGTAGACAGTCTGTCTTACCGTGGACACATGAACATCAAGGCTTTTGGAGATACTTTTGTAACCCTTTCCAGCTTCATGCAAGTCAACAATTCTTGATCGTAGGTCTTCTGAGAGCTCTTTTCTGCGAGGCATGGTTCACATCAGGCAGTGCTTCTTGAAACCAGTAAACCCAAAACTGGTGTGTGTATTTAAAGGGCAGGACAGCTTTCAGCAACACATCCAATAATATCACACTGATTGGACTCAAGGTTGGCTCACTCCTGGCTCCAATTAGCTCTTGGAGAAGTCATTACACTAGGGGTTCACATACTTTTTCCACCCTGCACTGTGAATGTTTACATGTTATGTTCAATAAACACATTAAAACATATACAGGGTTATTCAGAGAGCGCGAAAAGCAGGAGAATGACTGGAGAATGACTGGAGAATGACTGGAGAATGAAAAATTCTAGGTCAAAATAGCCGATTTGGAAAGTGAGATGAAAGGGAGAATTTTTCTGGTTTGGCTATTTTGACCTAGAATTTTTCATTCTCCAGTCATTCTCCTGCTTTTCACGCTCTCTGAATAACCCTGATAATGTTTGTGTTGTATTATTTTAAGCAGACTGTGTTTTTTTCAAATTGTTGTGACTTAGATGAAGATCAGAGCACATTTTATGACCAATTCATGGAAAACTCCACGTAATCCCAAAGGGTTCACATACTTTTTCTTGCCACTGTAGGTGAGCTGGCAACATGTCTTTTTTTAACAATACAAATATAGTAAAATAAATTATTATATTTTTTAAAGGGATATTCTATTGAAAGATAGAGCTCCTTTTTTGCCCTTAAATAATTTGTCAGGGGTACCTGACAGCCTCTGCCCAATTATTCTTTTCTCCTCTTCAGCTCTGGGACTCCTGAACCCAGAAGTCCCTGAAACTTTTGAATGCAATTTGCCATCTTGCACAACATGCATAGTGTAGGAACCATAAATTGTGCACTGCTACGGGACTAGCGCACTTTAAGTTCTGTAGCGCCTTTGCAGAATGATGGATTGGAGATGCATGCACATGTACACAGATCCAATCCATCGGCTGCCTCTCTGAGATAGATAGCTCACTACGTAGGGTTGCCACATCGGCCATGCTTTCGGCACATATAATTTATTCATGCTGAAGAGCGGTGCATGAAAATGGCACCCTGCAGCATGTAGAATCCATACACAGCACGTAGCAAATAAAAAAGGAATCCCAGTTGACCTGCACTAACTTCTTTCCTGTCACATATGAATTATACATGGTGCAGGGCAGCAATTTTGCCTGTGCATGAAATAGTAATATGTGTCCTGGAAAACATGGCCGGTGTGGCTACCCTGTCGCTACAGCGACTAGTCTCAGAGGGTGACGTCGGCATGCTCTCTGTGTGTGTGTGTGTAACATCACTAGTGACTGGTCTGGTGACCGGCAGCCAGGTAATTCAAAATCCTGGCTACTGGTGATGCTGGGTCGGGTGGAGGAAACTCCTCCATTCCACACAGCGAGCGGTTCCTCCAGATCACGGGGGGGGGGACACTCCCCACATCCTGACCATTTTGTAAATGTAAAGTAGTCAGGATGAGTAAAGTGTCCCTTTAATATAATTAAACCTGTTATGGGCAAAAATACGTGTTTTGTTTTGTTTTTGCTGACAAATATAATTGAAAAAGGGAGATGGAAAATTTTAAAAATTTCCATCTCCCTTTTTTCAGTTATATATGTCAGCACCAATAATGCTGACCATATACAGGGAGACTCCCTGTCAAATAGGAAAACTTGTTTTGCCCGTAACAGGTTCTCTTTATTAATAAATATCTTACACTGTACCACACATTACTGTGAGTTTTATTCCTGTGGACCTCTATAATACACTTATTGTATTTTGGAGGGGTAGAAAAGGGAGCTCTTAACCCCTTCACTGCTGAGCCATTTCACATTTTAAAAAAACACATTTTCTTTTTTTTATTATTATTGTTGTTGTTTTTTTTCTTTACTTTAAACATGGTCATGTATGGTATCATTGGAAAGGCCATGCTCTGGAGGGAGAGCATGGGGGGGCTTCCTGATGTTTAGTAAGGGGCCCCAGATTTCTAATGGCTGCCCTGTCTGCAGGCACAGATTTTCCTACTTACCGTCTCTGTTTTAGTGACAACTATGGACTAGGACCCCAAGGGCTATAGCCCATAGATGTCGATAACGTCTCTTGCAGCTATTTTATTGTCCGTAAAACACCATACCATTCGAGGCGCAAGCTTAGCTTGCAGCTCGATTGTAGTGTTTCCTTGCACGGGGGTTACTGTAAATTAACGTCTCTTATATTTATTATGGGAGACGTTAATTCTAACCTCCGTGTGGAAGGCCAAAGTAGCCTGTGCTTCCACCCGGGAGACATTATTTCACTGTGAAATAACCCTAAGCTAGAGGTGAAGATAAATGATTTGAATTTGCAAAACCACGTAACACACTGTCTTAACACCGCCCCCCATTAAATCCCATGCTCCCCTCTCATCCCGCGGTGGAAAGGGAACTGTCAATTTTTCTCACCAGGAGCAGAGTGAGACTAATAGCTCCTAGTTTCCCTCTGATCACTCCACAGCTTTGCACGATCTCGCGGAAGCAAGCTTGCGCAGAACCCGTGGCCGAGACATGCAAGGCTCCATGGAGTCCTATGGATTCCACAAGCCTATACGTTTGAGAGCACGCTGCGCCGCTGCCGGCATTTGTTTTTTTTGAGAAAGGATTTTGCCAGGAAGGATACATTGAGATTTTTCTCGTTTTCAAGTATGTCCTGGGTGGCGAGTATATACCGTTAAGTGTCTTGCCCAAGGACACTTACTGGAGGGGTGCTCTTGCTGGGATCGAACCCATGTCTCCACAGTCTCTCTTCACTGTTATAGAGGAGTGATGTTACCTCTACTCCACCCAGTCAATACTTACTCTACCCAGCTGGTACAGCTTTACACTAATAAAGTGCCTACTCTGGAATAACTCAGTAAAATGGAGACGGAAAGAAAAATCTGCAGGCACAGACATTCCGGCTTATCGTCTCCATTTTACAGACAACTATGGAATATATTCCCCCAAGTAAGGGTATAAACTTTACCACAGTTGTTGTAAGTGTACCAACTCCTTAGCGTTTAATGGCTCAGATATGTTTATAACAGCTCTGGTATAGTTTTCATCTGACTCAGAATCCACTATTTGTCCACTGTTATGAGAGGTTATGATAGTATTAAGCAATCCTGATTGTGGCGCTATGAGAAGAAACATTCCACGTACACCAAAACATTTAACTCCTGATCCAGTGTAAACTATAAATATATATTTATGTGCTAAGCAGATTGTATTCTCTACATGCAATACAAAGGATTACTATCCAATAAACATATACCATTACATCCTTTTGTTAGATTCTATCTCTTGAACAGTGGTGCAATACTCTCATATTCTGTCTCTTTCACTCTTGCTGTCACTAGTCCTCTATGAAGTATTTCTCCTTTTCATTCAATTATTTCCACTTTCTTCCATTTGCTCACTTGCCTTCACTGAATTCTAAACATCCTTTGTCACTTGGCCTCATTCTGCTGAATTATTATTTTATTTTTTGAGAAAGGATTTTACCAGGAAGGATACATTGAGATTTCTCTCGTTTTCAAGTAAATCCTGGGTGGTGAGTATGTACTGTTAGGTGTCTTGCCCAAGGACACTTGCTGGAGAGGTGCTCTTGTTGGGATCGAACCTGTGTCTCCACAGGCTCTCTCCATGCAGAGCAGTGATGTTACCTCTACTCCACCCAGCCGGCTTCCCTCTTTCCAAATAGGTTTTCATCTTTAGCTCTCCTACCATGCTATTGTTTGCTAAACATCAACAAAATCTCTGCCTTAAATGGCACAATAACAAGTTCTTTTTGCTAGGTTTGTACTGTCGGCACATTTGAGCGTGTTATACAGTTTTATGTTCCCCTGCCTCTCGCAGCTCATTCATTCTTGCTAGTTCTGACTATTGTCATCTCTTCCATTAAACATGTCTATTATTTACTCAGTGTTATCAATGTGCTCTAGTTCATCTAGTATATGCGTAATCTCTCTCAATACTTCATTTTTTGCTACCCTTTCTCAATCTAGGTCAGAGATGGCTACATTTCATGACTCCTTCATATCTTCTTTCATGCTTTCAACCTTATCATCATCATCTCCATCTTTGCTATTTAATTCACAAAGAAGTATTCTGTAGATCTCTTTCAATGCATCGTGTATCTATCTCTTACCAACGGTTGACCATACTTTATTTTGTTTTATTCTTTAAATAACATAAATACGCTTTGATTCCCAGTATTCTCTTATTGTACACCATGTATAGACAGTAATTCCTCTCAGCTCTCTCTGCTATTCACATTCTATGCAATAGCTCTCATTTCTATGTCTCAAGCATATGACTTTAAAAGCGTATACTGAACTTACTTTCAAAATCCAGGAAAAAATGAGGACAATTTTCTAAATCTTTTCCCAGAACCTTAATAAGGTTTCCCATGACCTGCAGACCTGGGAATGACAAAAGACAATCATATTACAACAAGCAAGGTCTCCCTGCATCCCTCTAGTGTATTTTGTGTGGGCTATGTACCCTTCCACCTGTCAAAGTACATGTTTGTCCCTCCCATTAACTAAATGGTGTGTCTGCCCCATAATCTTACATCTTGCTTCATATGCGTCTTTCTCTTGTTGCTTTCTCAGCGGAAATGAAGCTTTTTGTGATACCACTTCTGTTTTTGCCTATTTTTGAGAAGTAGGAGGAAGCGGAGAGTCACTGTATTCTTTGCACATCCTGTGTGACAGCCACCCTCTGAGTGACAAACAATACTCTACTACTGATACACACTAATCAGGAGGATCATGGGAAAGATTTTCGTTGAAGTTTATGAAGTGTGAAAAGTTAACATTAAAATAAACATTAATGCCTGATATACACATGCCATGTGTAGATCAGTTATTGGTTTTCACGAGAGATGAGCATCAGCATTTTGTGTGTGTGTTTTAAGCCGCTTAGGACCTCTGATTTGTCATCATAACAAGAGGTTTGTCTAGTTATCTAACTCTGAGCCTTAAGTGGTTACATGTAAGAATATGTGTTAGGGAACAGATGTGTATAACATACAGTTGTGTTCAAAATTATTCAACCCCCACTGAAATTGAGTGTTTTGGCCAGTTTGACATTGATTTTGATCATTCAGTCATCTTGCTTACAATTAAATCAAAGAGGCACGTGTAGGCCAGACAAATATAACATAACATTTATAATGAAATAACCACAAATGTCTTTTCTGTGCTCACATCATTATCAGTTTTATTCAACCCCCAAGTGACATTCAATCTTAGTACTTAGTACAACATCCTTTTACAGTTATAACAGCTTTTAAACGTGAAGCATAGCTTGACACAAGTGTCTTGCAGCGATCTACGGGTATCTTCGCCCATTCGTCATGGGCAAAAGCCTCCAGTTCAGTCACATTCTTAGGCTTGCGCACTGCAACTGCTTTCTTTAAGTCCCACCAGAGGTTCTCAATCGGATTTAAGTCAGGTGACTGCGATGGCCACTCCAAAATGTTCCAGCCTTTAATCTGCAACCATGCTCTAGTGGACTTGGAGGTATGCTTGGGGTCATTGTCCTGTTGAAAGGTCCAACGTCTCCCAAGCCTCAGGTTTGTGACGGACTGCATCACATTGTCATCCAATATCTCCTGGTACTGAAGAGAATTCATGGTACCTTGCACACGCTGAAGCTTCCCTATACCTGCAGAAGCAAAACAGCCCCAAAGCATGATTGACTCCCCGCCATGCTTCACAGTAGGCAAGGTGTTCTTTTCTTCATAGGCCTTGTTCTTCCTCCTCCAAACATAGCGTTGATCCATGGGCCCAAACAGTTCTAATTTTGTTTCATCAGTCCACAGAACACTATCCCAAAACCTCTGTGGTTTGTCCACATGACTTTTGGCATACTGCAGTCGACTCTTCTTATTCTTTGGAGACAGCAAGGGGGTGCGCCTGGGAGTTCTGGCATGGAGGCCTTCATTACGCAGTGTGCGCCGTATTGTCTGAGCTGAAACTTCAGTACCCACATCTGACAAATCTTTTCTCAGTTCCTCAGCAGTCACACGGGGACTTTTCTCCACTCTACGCTTCAGGTAGCGCACAGCAGTCGAAGTCAGCATCTTCTTTCTGCCACGACCAGGTAGCATTTCAACAGTGCCCTTTGCCTTGAATTTGCAAATGATGCTTCCTATGGTCTCTCTTGGTATGTTTAACATCTTTGCAATCTTCTTATAACCATTGCCCTTCCTGTGAAGAGTAATCACCTCTTCTCTTGTCTTCCTGGACCATTCTCTTGACTTCACCATGTTTGTAACCACACCAGTAAATGTCTAGAAGGAGCTGAGTATCACAGTCATTTTAAAGCTGCCTAATTGGTGCTTATTATGCTTTATTGCTGCTCCGTGACATCCACAGGTGTTTTCAATACCTGATTGAAAACACTTGAATGAACCTCTGTTCTTCAGAGTGGTAGTCTTTAAGGGGTTGAATAATTGTGTCAATGAAGAATTCACAAAAGAAACATTTACTACTGTATTACAAAACCAATTGATGTCATTTTAGTTGCATATGGTTCTTTAAAAAGTCCTTGTAGGATTTCATTCTGAATACAATTACAAATGTACACTAAATTCCCTAAAACCCTTTACAGCATTGGGGGTTGAATAATTTTGAACCCAACTGTATGTCTATTTTTTTCAATAAATTTGTTGTTAAAAGACCTGTCTGGTCTCCTTCCTGGTTTGTTCCTCCAGTGAGATTACATCAGACATCAGCACCCAGGCTATAATCTCTAATTGAAGTCCAGTTGGGTGAATGCCACTGTTCTACTACTATTGTGCATGTTCGAATATGTGTATTTCAAGCAGCAGACAAATGTCTATTGGAGTAAGTGAGGCAGCACCCCACCAATAGCAAAACATACTCTGTTAAAATTAGGTTTATTTTTATTAATTACAATCCTCCTGTCAGGGATTCGCCCACAGCCACTTATCCACACTCTGTCTTGGTGTGCCGCAGTGCCATCAAGGTTCGCCCCACAGCGCGCAAGTTGCTGCATCCCCTCCGGCTACAGCCATCTGCCCATGCACTGCCCGGGTGTGTCGCGTCGCTACCGTGGTCTGCTCCACGAAGCCATGCACTGTTGTGTCCCCGCTGACTGCCATCTCCTTTGTCCCCCTAGAGACAAGTGTGCCATTTGGTACTCCCTTTTCCCTCTTGCCTCCTCTGGGCATCCGGCAATGATGTTGGTGGACCATTCATCGTGTGGGGGCAGAGCCTGTATCCCGACTCTATATAAACCGGGCTTAGTGCTTATTCTTAGTGCTCCTGGTTCCCTTCATTCCTTATCTGACATACGTGTACCGACCTTTGGCTTCTTTTACTCGTTTATGCTCCGCTGTTGCCTTCCCTCGACCTATTGCTGTGACCCTAACTACTCTCTGCAATACCTCTGGTGTGCTCAGTGGCGTAGCGTGGGGGGGGGCTCGGGGGCGGTTGACCCGGGTGCAGTTTTCTTTGGGGCGCAAAATTTCAAAAGAACTTTTAATCACTAATATTTTCCAGCAGGGATCAGCAAGGTGTCCGCTCACAGACACTGGTGTCCGTGAGAGGCCCTTGCATGGGTAGCAGCCTGTTTTGTGGCACCGGCGGTGACTTAGCACTCAGCGTCCGGAAGGGAGGACCAGGACAGAAAATTCTGGTTCTGTCCTGACTCCTCCTTAATGCTGACATGAGTCACGTGAAGCAGCGCAGCATTATTCGACTGAACTCCCTGTACCACGCTTGTCAGCCCCCCTTGAAGCCCTGTGCCATCCCCCCCCCGCCACTGGCAGCCCTGCAGGTAGGCAACACTGTGTGACACCAGAGCAGTGTGACCAACACACAGTGAGGGGGTACGGGGAGAAGGTGACTGGGGTACTGGGAGAGAATGACTGTGGGTACTGAGAGAGAGAGTGACTCTGTCGTACTTGGAGAGAATGACTGGGGGGTGCTTGGAGAGAGAGAGTGACTGGGGGTACTGGGAGAGAGTGACTGGGGGGTACTGGGAGAGAGTTACTGGGGTACTGGGAGAGAGTGTGACTGGGGGGTGCTGAGAGAAAGAGTGACTGGGGCACTGAGAGAGTGAGTGACTGGGGTACTGGGAGAGTGGGGGGTACTGGGAAAGAGAGTGACTGTGGGTACTTGGAGAGAATAACTGAGGGTGCTTGGAGAGAGAAAGTGACTGGGGTACTGGAGAGAGTGACTGGGGTACTGGGAGAGAGTGACTGGGGTACTGGGAGAGAGTGACTGGGGTACTGGGAGAGAGTGACTGGGGTACTGGGAGAGTGACTGGGTATAGTGTGAGAGTGGAACTATGCTAGGGTATACTGGGACAGGGTGACTGGTAGCAGCTTCGTAGTGTGGGGGGCCTGTGTGTTTAAATTTGTTATATCAGTATTTTATTAATATATAATACATGTGCTTGTGGGGTAAGGGGGTCAATACTCTACTGGTGGAAGGGAATCAGGGTGTGTTACCGTGTCCACAGGTTGGGGGGGCACACATTTCTTGCCTTGCCCCGGGCACTGACAACCCACGCTACGCCACTGGGTGTGCTGTTGCTCATATGTATGTATCCAGATACCTTTGTGTTCTGCATCCTGAGTTCTCCCTCTCTCCGCCTGAACAACCATCCTGACACTTCGACCCTGATTGATGGTTGTCTGGAGAAGATTTTGAGAGGAGCGAAGAATGTTAACACCTTTGGGCTGTTATGAAAACTGCCCCATCTGATGTCACTTTAGTCATACTCAGTTTGCTCCCAGAAGGGATTTATGATGGCACCTATTCACTTTGCATTGGAACAGGCGAGGAGTATATACTTTGTTGTTTTTTCCTTATGTGTATTTGTGAATGATGGATTCCTTTGTCTGGCCATGCTTGCATCACCCCCCCCCCAGGTACTAGCTTTAACCAGATTACTACTACCTGCTACTTCCTGATTCTTTGTTTAAAGGCTGGGCGTGTTTCCATTGTCTTTAAATCTTCCCACTGTGTGTAGTTTTCCCCCAATTGTAAATGGTAAATAAAGTCTGTCCCAGTTTGAGTTTCACCCTGCAAGGATCTCCTGTTGAGTGGGTTTGGGCCAGAATCCGTACTCCTTCAGGATCTTGGCGGCGAGGGGAGCATTCTGCACGTGGGCACAGGACCCCATGTTACACTAGATTTATATTTGCTGGGCACAGATAATCGGGAGAGCCCACTTCCCACCTCTGGTCCAGAGCAGAGGTTCTATTACTATGTGGACTCTCCCTTACTAAGTACAGCAGCTTGAAATAATCTACTTCTCGGACACACATGGATCAAATCTGTTTCAACTAGGGGCTACTTTACAATCTCCACGCTAAAACGGGGGCGATAGGGGGGAAAACTGCGGGCGCAGTTTTTTCTCCCTACCTCCCCCGTTTTAGCGTGGAATTACAATGCAGGCGCTTAAAAATGTGCCTGCATTGGTAGCCCACGCTACGGCCCCGCGATGCTTGCAGCAGCGCTGAGCGCAGCCGCGAGCATCCACTCGCTGGAGTCCATGTGACTCAATTGAGCCAGACACCGGCGGTCACATGACCAGCCGGATCTCGTCTCACAAGATCCGGCTGGTCAGCGTAGTGATATGCAGGGAGAGACTGGGACTTTTTCCCCAGTCTCTCCCTGTTCCCGCCGGATGGAGGAGGCGGTTGGAGCTGCGGTCCTCGTCGCGGGACAGGAGGTGAGTATATGATTTGTTTTTAGTTTTTTTTAGGCTGGTGTTAACGGATTCTGCAGAAGCGGAATCCGGTAACACCAAGTCCTGGCTCTGGATAATTTTCCACTAACCAGAGCCGGACGTTAATCAGCGTTAGGACTTTGAAGTCCAGCACTGATTAACACTTTGCGCTCCCCATGTTAAGTATAGGGAGCGCAAAGTACAGTAACCTCGCGCTGAAAAGCGCAAGGTACCAAATGCAAACGGGTTACTTAACCCGTTTGCGTTTGGATTGTAATATGCGGTAGATGCCGCGGCTAACGTTAATGCTCACGCAGGTGAGCGTTAACGTTAGTGTCAACATTGTAATGTGGCCCTAGGTGTCTAAACCCTGTTTACTGAGATTGATGTTATTGTAATTCCCTCTTTATTATGAACTTGGCTATTCCGCAGTCATGCTGCTTTCAGTTGTACTGATCTTGGCTTGGGTATTGACTAGTGTTCCAGTTACTTGTCATGTTTTCAGGTTTCTTTCTTTCTCACTCTTTATTATGTTACATTCAGTTACCTTATTGGATCACTCATGCAGCTTCTGTGCCTCTTGTTCCCATTGTGCCCCTGCCCTTCCCCCATCTTTACTATTGTGCATCTGTCTCATCCCCTCTTTCCTGTTGTGTGTTGTGTCCCTTCCCTCCCTTTTCTCTTGTGACTATGTCACTTCATTCTTTTTTCCCATTGCACGTCTAACTGTCCCTCTCTTTTTCATTGTACCCCTGCACCCATCCCTTTCTCACCTATTGCTTTCCCACTGTCCCATCCCTCTTCTTCCACTTTGCATTGCCCCATCCCCCTATTCAACATGTGCCTTGGCTCCATCCCTCCTTGTCCCATTGTGCCCCTGAAAAAAGCTTATTTCTAATAGTTTGGGTTCGTGCTAAAATAATGTGGAAGGTAGGGCCTTCCAAAATGCAAGAGATAATGGTATCACAAATGCACCTAATTTGTTGGGTGTCAAAAGTCGAATGCATTATAGATAAGTGAAATCTTCTATCCTTTGCAATAGCACCTATTTTCATCCGCGGGATCTAAACTGATAAACTAGTGAGTGTATATATTTAATAATATTATAACCCACTAGACCTTTCTTTCTCAAAACTGCATTAGTGTGGTTAGATAATGGTGTAACCGAAGCTCCCCCCCATCTTTGTGCCCTCACCTTCCTTGGCAGATATTTCAACCTTGCCCACACTATATATGACCTTGGTGCCCATTGGAGAAGTGTGGATGTTGGCCTCCTGCCAAGGGACAGCAGACCAATGTGGCAAAGCCAACAATAACAGACAGTGGCATATAAGGATTAATGTTAAGAAACAACCAGTTATAAGATATATTGTTCATAATGTGTTAATCCTGTCTGTTGTATACTGAACAGATTTCTGTCCCTCTTGAAATGATTTTCATTCCCCCTTGTGTAAACAGTGTGCTCAGTTGATTATGCCATTTTACCTCCCCCTCCCTGTTTCCCATAAAAACTGGTCCCCATTTCAAATTAAAGATCGTTATTCTTCTCTGCACTAAGCTGTCTCTGGTCTTTGGGGAGAGATACTAACAGGGCTATTCAGAAAGAGGTGAAAACCTTGAACGACTGGAGAATGGAAAATTCTAGGTCAAAATAGCCAAACCAGAAAAATTCTCCCATTTATCTCACTTTCCAAATTGGCTATTTGGTCCAGATTGTTCATTCTCCTGGCTATTCTTAAGGTTTTCACCTCTCTCTGAATAGCCCTGTAAGAGTTCTATAGCACTCCCTCAAGTTTAGGCTGAGGGTTGTGTAGAAACAAAAGCTACTGCGGATCTGCTTTGCTTGGGAGAAGAGACGGACACTGTAACAGGTTTGGGTCTGGTCATCAACCCGGAGGCCAGTCCAATTACTGTTACAGGTAGATTGCAGTACTGAACACACTTGAGTTGGATTTTCGTATCATTGCTTGATTTTTAAACATATTTTGCACCCTTCCTAATATTTGCAAGAAGGTGTCCGCTTCTTCCTTGTTTTTCTGCTCACTCCCCCACATTATCACTTCCTAGTTCTACCAGAGTATCCTCTTACTCAGTGATCAGCTAACTTTCTATCATTTCCTTCTAACACTTCATTATTAGAGCCACTAAATGTAATTTTGTCTAAAATTCTAACTTCTATTGCTACTGATATGTTACCTTAAAATATTTCCTCTTTCTTCCAAGTGTTTACATCTTTTTCTACTTAGATTAGATTTACTATAGGTACAACATTCTTCTTGCGGAGGCTAATTTTTTCTAGTTTTACCTCCACAATTCCATGTTGCCATTCTTTATAGTTATCACTTCTGTTTGAACATCTTTTCACCTACTGTTTCCTAATATCCAACAGCCTCAGAAGCAAAATTAGTAAACATTTTAATATGTCACAGCAATAAAATACAAACTTTAATTGAGCACTAGTGAAAGGTGTCACATGTTACAATTTGACTATAGGGGGGTTATTCAGAAAAGAATGGTGTTACCCCATGTTGCAGACATTGGTACAAATCATTGTTGCATTAGACAATTTAACTCCAACACTTCACAAAAGAAGAATCAAAAGAGCAGCAGGGGAAGCGTCACAGTGAAGCTTCTCCTGTGGCCAGGACCACCATCGGGGGTGACAGCCCATGAGATGTTCACGGGCCCTGTGGCTTCAGTTGGCCCTGGCTATGATCAAACTATATGTAGCCTTGTCTAGGTGTCACAGATGTCAGGGTTCCTCCCTGAAACCCAGGATTGGTTCACCAAGATACCAACAAAGCTACCAGTGACCCGCTTATCTATATGGTCTGCACCAGTAGGGAACCCACTTCTTGTAAATTATGGTAAGCAGAAGAAGAGGCAAAATGTTTCATCTTTAATTGGTTTACTGAAATTGGCAGCTGAGGGAAGAAGGCCCCAACCTGTGGTTCAGTAAGGCGCAGCCCTGCCTGTGGCTGTTCGGATTCTTCTTTTGGGAAGTACTAGCATTTGTCACCATTGTAACAACGATTTTCATCTGTGTTTGCAACACAGGCAAACACCAGCGCTTTCTGAATAACCCCCCCCCCCACCCATGTACAACATGGTCTAATGACATAGGGCATATAAAATGGATGCAAATTATATAGCAACTATTAATGTACCCTGAAACCCCAACTTACCAGGTACAGCTTTTTCCTCAGCCGCAGGAGATCAGGGCCCCTTCATTAGCACTTCATTAGCAGAGAGAGATCTGCAGGGGACAGAATAATTAAAATAATGGAACTATAACAATGGGGAAAATGGCATTGCTAGGGCAGTAACCTCCAAAACATCTCAATGGTAGCACCCACTCCTCACCTACCCTAGCATAGCACTATAGGTTTTATTATTTGGTCTACTGCCATGCTTAACACCTTTTCTGATACAAACACTAGTATATTAGTGATACTGACCACTAATAAGTAGTTACTTTTGTTCTCCTCAACTACTATTGATTGCAAGCTCATCTGTGAAGGGTCATCACCTTTTGTCTCAGTTCCTTATTGTGGTTTTAATTTTCTTAGTTTAATATTTTCACAACCAAAAACATGTATACTTGATTTTGCATCGCATAATACATTGGAAATCTAAAAATTATCATATAAAACCACATTTGCATACATTTTTAATGCAAGATTAGCGTGCTCCCTAGAGAGAAACTAAATACTCTGTGAAATCACACTCCTGTCACTCTTTATTGCTAGACAGAAGCTAAAAGGAGCAACCCCACCATCAGTTAAAAATCAGCAAAACTGACATTGTTTGAATCTTTTAACTTTTTCAATATAGCAATCAATATGCAAAATTGCTATTTCACTCTACATTTAATTGCTGTATCTCATGTTTCAAATAAATACTATGATCCCTTTTTTTTCTTTTTTCAAAAAAGTGCTTTGTAGTAAAGGAGTTAATTGCCCATTTTTTATTGGAAAGCACTGTGGAAAGTGTTGGTACTATAAATGATAACAATTAGGGCTGACCCAAGACATTGTGCTGCACAGGGTCCAAGGATTTAATACTGCCCTCTCCAAAAAACACAAACTGCAACTATGAGCGTATTACAGAGCTTCAGAGCATAGTGAGTAAAACTCACAGTAATGTGCAGTATAGATAAATGTATCACCGAGCACCACAGCAATAAAACTCACAGAAATGTGTGGTATGTATGATTGTATCACAGAGCTCCACAGCAATAAAACACACTTATATATACTGCACATTAATGTGAGTTTTATTGCTGTGGAGATCTGTGATATGCTCATGCACACCGCACATTTCTGTGAGTTTTATTGCTGTGGAACTTTGTGATACGCTCATACACACTGCACATTACTGTGAGTTTTATTGCTGTGGAGCTCTGTTACAGTTGTGTGCAGTGTATATACAGTGTACTGACAAAGTGCCATCTGGAGGCATGGTCCCATTGGCCTCAATATCAGTAAAATGGGAACTCTTACTCATTTCACTAATGTCCAGCTAGATACTATATACTTGATTAACATTTTACATTTACTTTTTCATACTGTACATTAATTTATTGTCCTCTGTTCACACTTTCTAAATGACATAATAAAGTCCTTAATTTCACCAGAGTCACCAATTCAATGGGTTAGTTTAATAAAAAATCTGTTTAAATGTGAATTGAGATGCAAAGTCTTTCAATGAGTTCAGGACTTTACAAACCATGGGCCCTGTTCCAATGTTGATGTTAAGCTATGCGTTCTAACTCAAAATCGGCAAGTCCTGTTCCATCATCTTTGACATCGTTACTCCTTAGGCTAGGGTCAGACGAAAGCATTTTTCCCCGCGAATGTGAAAAAGTGCGTCCGAACGCATTGACGTATTTTTTCACGGAATGCGCAAAAACGGTCAGACGACGCGCATTTTCGGGCGTGATTTTGTACGGATCGTCAATAAAACTCTTTTTTGCGTCTGGACTTTTTGTAGGCTGGACATTAGCAGTGTCTGACATCTCCTAATCACGCAAACACGCCGCTATGCCGCAGCTGCGCACTCAGTACGTCAGTACTAGCGGTTCAGCGTTCTCAGAAAAATGCGTTCAAATTCCACTTGCGTTGCCCGGCCGGACTTTTGTGCGGCCGTACATCGTATATTGGCCGTCATTGCCTGTCATCTGCTGCTAGTGCGGCCGTAATTATGTGCGCCAGAACGCACGTTAAAAGTGCGTTGGTCTGACCCCAGCCTTATTGCACATTAACCTCTCCTACATATTATACAGTCAGGTCCACAAATATTGGGACATCGACACAATTCGAACATCTTTGGCTCTATACACTACCACAATGGAGATGGAATGAAACAAACACAATGTGCTTTAACTGCAGACTGTCAGCTTTAATTTGAGGGTATGTACATCCAACTCAGGTGAACGGTGTAGGACTTACAGCTGTTTGCAGATGTGCCTCCCACTTGTTAAGGGACCAAAGGTAATGGGACAATTGGCTTCTCAGCTGTTCCATGGCCAGGTGTGTGATATTCCCTCATTACCCCAATTACAATGTGCAGATAAAAGGCCCAGAGTTCATTTCAAGTGTGCTATTTGCATTTGGAATCTGTTGCTGTCAACTCTCAAGATGAGATCCAAAGAGCTGTCACTATCAGTGAAGCAAGCCATCATTAGGCTGAAGAAACAAAACAAACCCATCAGAGAGATAGCAAGAACATTAGGCGTGGCCAAAACAACCATTCTCAAAAAGAAGGAACGCACCGGTGAGCTCAGCAACACCAAAAGACCCGGGAGACCACAGAAAACAACTGTGGTGGATGAGCGAAGTATTCTTTCCCTGGAGAAGAAAACACCCTTCACAACAGTTGGCCAGAACACTCTCCAGGAGGTAGGTGTATGTGTGTCAAAGTCAACAATCAAGAGAAGACTTCACCAGAGTGAACACAGAGGGCTCACCACAAGATGTAAACCATTGGTGAGCCTCAAAAACAGGAAGGCCAGATTAGAGTTTGCCAAACAACACCTAACAAAGCCTTCACAGTTCTGGAACAAGATCCTATGGACAGATCAGACCAAGATCAACTTGTACCAGAGTGATGGGAAGAGAAGAGTATGGAGAAGGAAAGGAACTGCTCATAATCCGAAGCATACCACCTCATCAGTGAAGCATGGTGGTGGTAGTGTCATGGCGTGGGCATGTATGGCTGCCAATGGAACTGGTTCTCTTGTATTTATTGATGATGTGACTGCTGGCAAAAGCAGCAGGATGAATTCTGAAGTGTTTCGGGAAATACTATCTGCTCACATTCAGCCAAATGCTGTAGAACTCATTGGACGGCGCTTCACAGTGCAGATGGACAATGACCCAAAGCATACTGCAAAAGCAACCAAAGAGTTTTTGAAGGGACAGAAGTGGAATGTTATGCAATGGCCAAGTCAATCACCTGACCTGAATCCCATTGAGCATGCATTTCACTTGCTGAAGACAAAACTGAAGGGAAAATGCCCCAAGAACAAGCAGGAACTGAAGACAGTTGCAGTAGAGGCCTGGCAGAGCATCACCAGGGATGAAACCCAGCGATTGGTGATGTCTATGCATTCCAGACTTCAGGCTGTGATTGACTGCAAAGGATTTGCAACCAATTATTAAGAAGGGAAAGTTTGATTTATGATTATTATTCTGTCCCATTACCTTTGGTCCCTTAACAGGTGGGAGGCACATCTGCAAACTGCTGTAAGTCCTACACCGTTCACCTGAGTTGGATGTACATACCCTCAAATTAAAGCTGACAGTCTGCAGTTAAAGCACATTGTGTTTGTTTCATTCCAACTCCAATGTGCTGTTGTATAGAGCAAAAGATGTTAGAATTGTGTCGATGTCCCAATATTTCTGGACCTGACTGTATAGGAGCTGTTATTGTGGATCCTGTAGATGAACAAGCTATTCCAACCTTGCTTGTTCTTCATCTGTGCCTGGCATTATTCAGAAATGACATTTCAGAAAGACCATGAAAGGCTGATGTTAAGTGATTTCATTTCTGCAAAACACTTAGAAGCACTAGTTTTCCATTAATCACCTCAGATCCCTCAGTGCAGAGAGTGGTGCAATCTGCTGCTTCCTCCTTTCTTACTCAGCTGTACACTGAGCACAAACAGTTCCTAGTGTTCCTCTGCCATCCCAGTCTGACCACACTCACTTGAGCTGTTGCAGAGCTATAGGGGGTTCACGCACAGTTCCATAGGTCCTATGGACTCCTGGAGCTGATAGCAGTGGCAGGCTGCCATTATCATCCTGCAGCTTAAAATTATTACAACTCGAGCTCCCGACAAAGCGGCTCAGTGGAAATACAGATGTTAAAGGTGATCCGCAAATGAAAAATGTCTTGCGCACAAGTTTTCCATTTGCATCTTACCTTTAATGGTCTGACTAGAATTGTGCCCCAGATCAGTCTGTGCGTCAACTACCGTAGTTGAAAAACAATTAAATACCCCTCCTTCAAAATTGCCTTGTTTTAGAAAATCTATTCAATCACCATTCTGTCATCTCCTAACTTTGTAATTCCAGAATGTACGATTCAATTTCTGGGCAGTTCATCTATTCTGAAAGCTGTCAATTCACTAGTCAATACTGCAATCTTTGGCGGCAACAAAATTGTCCCATAGACAAGTAATGGTTAATCTATTCAGAGAACACTGAACTGCACCGAAGTTTCAGTGAAATGCCCTGCTTTTCGATGATACAGTTCAACAGGTTTAAACAGGTGAATCCCATAAGATTCAATATAAAACAATATTATAATTTTTACTCTTTTATGTTAACTGTTTCTTTTCATTTTCAGCAACAAAAATTATTTATTTTTTAGAACACCTTTTTGTATTTCTTGTATTTTTTAGACATTATTTGATTCCCGATTTTTTTACATGCCTTTTTTCATACTGTAAAAGATCTTTTTATTATTTTTTTCACTGATTCAGACATTACTTTTTATAATTTTTTAAAGGACATTTTTATAATTTACACGCATTGTAATGAATTTTTATTGGTTTAAACACCTATTAGAATAGCAGAGTTCCATTTTTTTGTTTTAGAACAAAGGATATTGATTGACTGAGATAGTAAATAAAATTTAGCTTTTATTGGAAACTATGAAACAGAACAACATAATGACAAACCAAAGAATAGATAAAAAGTCTCTGTGGCTCCAATCGGCATAATAAATGCCACATAGGGTACTAGGCGCACCTAGATAAGTCTCTCATATGGGATACAAACAGACAAACAACCTAAATTCTGTCAACTCCTATCAAAGTAAAGAAACGGGCCTTGGTGGGTATGCACAATAGGACAGAGAGAAGCCTGCTATAGAGAGCGTTCCCTATAGGATGAATGGTAAGTGAAATTGCAATAGGTAGAGGAAAGGTTGAGGCCCAAATTGAATGCTGGGAGCACTACCTGATTAGAGCCAACCTATCCAAGATTAACACCAAGCCACAGAGACTAAACAAATATTAAAATTAAAAACATACTCTGCAAAGGAGTAAGCACTCCATCACTCGCCGCGTTTCGCCATAAACACTGGCATCCTCTGGAGCATGCAAGTAGTAATGCTCAGTCTGGCAGCATAACAAAAAAATAAGCATAAGCATCTGCTTATTTTTTTGCTATGCTGCCAGACTGAGCATTACTCATTTTTTGTTTTATTCTGCAGTTCGGCAATGTTTAGTTGTCACTTCAGTGGTCCTCGGAGACTCCATCTCCAGTGCACTTCAATGACCCTGCAGTGAATAGGGAATTTACCGCAGGGTCAGCGAAATGGAATCGCCGAAGTGCACCAAACTAGAAAGCACCGAAATTGCTTTCTGAATATCCCCTATAGAGTGGAAAAAAGCCATTTGTCCAGGCAGCTAATGCAACCTCTCCCATGTCTTTGTTTACTGGTAAATAGACATGTGCACAGGCAGTTTTGGTTTGGGTTTGGAAATTTCTTAAAACCAAATATTTTGTATTTGGAAATTTCCTATGTGGACTGATCCAATGACAGATTGGTTTGGAAATTTCAGCAGCACAAATATGTTATCTCTTTATACCCCCAATCTATTAAACCCCTTATACTCGCCTCTGTACCCCATACCAAAAGTTAATGTTACCATTTCTGCTTTTTTTACAACTACTTTCATGGTTACGGTTACATTCCGGGTTAGGCTTGCTCTTAGGGTAGGAGCTGCATTTAGGTTTAGGGTTACTTTCATGGCTAGAGTTAAGTTTACTATTTTTGCTTGTTTTAGGGTTAGGGATTTTGCATTGCACAGTGAGTCATTTTTTCAGTCATCAGAATCGATCAGATTTATTCAGATCGATTCAGTTTGGCAACTCTTCATTTTTGAATTCGGATGCTTTCAAGTCATTGATATTCATACTAATTTGTATACAGGCCAAACCAATTCACATATGTGTATGTCTACTGGTAGACAACAAGCTGTACTCAAAAACAAACAATTATATCCCTTGCTTTGTTTTCGTTAATTTAGCTAATCCCTGTTAAAATTCTATTGATGCAACTATCAGGGCCAAAAATCTTAAAAACTGGTCACTGCATGAAAAGAGATTTATTTACAGTAACAATTATATATAAGGAGCCAACAAGTTCTGCAGCGCTGTACAATTAGTGAGACAGAATAACAAATATACATACACGTTAAACACAGAACAGTAGAAGAGAGGAACCTGCTCGAGAGTTTATAATCTAAGAGGAGAGGCGTGACTGGCTATGAAAGGGTAAATAGCTGTGTATGTGAAGTAGTGGGGTGCATGGGGACTATGTGGGAAGATGGAGCAAGAAATGCACAGTGTTGGATTGTGGAGCGAGCCGATAGACTTCTCTAAAGTAATGTGTTTTCAAAGACTTCTTGAAGGACTGGAGAAACAGGGAAAGTCTAATGTTATGGGGAGGGAGTTCCATAAAAATGGGACAGCTTGGGAGAAGTCCTGAAGGCGAGAGATAAGGGTGCAGGTGCGTGAAACTGATAGTAGATGATAGATCATTAGCAGAGTTAAGTGGACGGGATGGGATATACCTGCTACTAAGAAAGGAGATGTAGGCAGGGGCACAGTTATGGAGAGCTATATACATGTCAGGATAGAGAGTCACCCAGGACAGCAAGGAAACCCCTAATCCTACAGGCTGGTCCTTAGAATGCCCACTACTAAGCTGAATAGAGTATATGAACAATACATATAAGTACTGAACCCACAGGGACAAGAGATATATTGCAGAACAAACAGAAAGCCAGAGGTCGTTACATGGAATCCCTATAATTAATAACCATACAGGGAATATAGAAAAAAAAACAAAGTCCAAATACCATAGCCAGGGTCAGTACACAAAATAATTAGAAACCAAGGGACGAGCAGAAATCAGAACCGAGAATACTTAGCCAGAAGTCAAACCAGGGTAATCACAAACACACTGAGGGGTCACTAGAAGGCACTGCAGGGCACAGAGCTAATTCTGTTGCATCCATTTAAAGCCCTCCTAGGTCTCTCACCAGGTGCAGCAGTTCCAGATGCTAGACTGCCAGAATGGCGCCCTCTCTGTCCAGGAAACCTCACTGCAGTACCATCTGGCATGTCAATACGTGAGCACCATTATATTGAGTTGGATTCTAAGGGTAAGAGGGAGCCAGTGTAGAGACTGACAAAGGGGCAAGGTGTGAGAGGCGAGATGCAAGGTGGATGAGTCTGGCACAGGCGTTCACGACCGACTGCAGAGGGGCAATCTGGGATCTCTTAAGGCCAATGAGAAGGGGGTTACAGTAGTCAAGATGGGAGATAATAAGAGAGCATTTTAGTAGAGTCCTGATTAAGAAAGGGGCAGATGTGTCCAATCGGGGCTCAGAATTTCAAGTCCCGAGCTACTAACCAGGCCTTAAGTTACTTGCCACCAGTTGACCCACCTAACCCCCTACCCTTCCCTTAACTCTGCCCCTAAACACACCCTCTTAAATTATGTTATGAAATTACACTGTAAAATGTTTTATTCAGAATAAAGTTACAAAAATAAATAACATTAACATAAAGCAATGTAAACTTAATGGAAAATAAGAGCTCTACATCAATGTGGATGCAAGCAAAATAGTACGTTTTACTGATCAGCTTTTAATAAACTTAGTGCATTTTTTCATCTCCACAATCACTCCAGATACATGTATACCCAGAAATCAGACCCCAGATTCATGCATGCCCAGAAATCAGACCTCAGATACAGGCATACCTATAAATCAGACCTCCGATACATGTATATGCAGAAATCAGACCCCAGATGCAGGCATACCTAGACATCAGACCCCAATGTGAGCAGAGCGAGGGAGCAGATGAGAACCACCAGGACAGGGCGGGTATGAGCAGCAGATGTCTGGCATGCACTCTCTAAGGTCATCAGAGACCGGCTGCTATCTTGGGTTCTCCAGGCTGGTGGCTGGGCTTAAAAAAAAAACAACACACAATCACCGCCAAAAGATGCATGGCAGGAAGCATGAAATAATTTATTGGGTTGCCTGCGTCTGCATTCCAACTCGCCCTCACTTATTTTCCACTCGCCAAATGTGAGCAGGCGAATGGAAATTTTGAGGCCTTGGCATTGTTTTTTTATGGGAAACATTCGGTTAGTGACTGAATGTAAGGACTGAAGGAGAGATCAGAGTCGAAGAGGACACCAAGGCATCGAGCCTCTGTGGTAGAAGTAATGGTGGCACCATTCATCTGAAGGGAAATGTGAACTGGAATGTTGGTTATAGAGGGATGTAAGACAGAAAGTTCAGTTTTAGAGAGTTTGAGCTTTAGGAAATGGGAAGTCATCGAGCCGGAGACAGGTGATAGGCAGGCAGTAACATGTTCCAAGTCACAGAAGGAGAGAGTTTAGGAGAGGAAAGGTAAATTTGGGTGTCGTCAGACTCGTCAGCATAGAGGGATCACCAGATTAACTGTAATCATTTTCTGCTTTTTTCCCCACAAAAATACCAGTTGACTTTATTTCCATTCTAGAGACATTTAGAGTAAACGTGTTTGAATGGATGTTTTATGTATGTGACATTTAACATATGTTTGGGGAAAGTACTTGTCTGTGATATGAGGCACTTTAAATGTTCACTCCAGATTTGAACTATTGTCAATTTTAGATCCTGAACATCAATTTTCCTACAACTGCTGTAATTCCCAAGAAGAAAGTAGTTTGGCCAATCACAAGTCTCCTAATTTTTTTTTTGTTCTATGGGTCTGATCAAATATCCTTTCGATCCTCTGACCAACTGGGTTTACATGAAATGTAGGCTCCCTGCTGTAGTTCAATTTAACTAATGAGATAAATGGAAGTGCTGTATATAGATGTAGTAGCCACACCACTTATGCTATCGTTTTACTGACAACCACAATCAGCTTTTGTGATTATACTGTGTAAGAACCCAAACCACTGACATCATACGCACCCAGCCTTCAGCTCAGATTTTAGCACCAGGCCTGGAAGGGAAATATGAGCTTTTCTATTAAACATATGCATGTAAAGCTGTTGTTCCATACTATGTTTTGTTGCCTTACACTACCTTAATATTATGAATATACCACATTTTCAAAAATTATGTCGTAAGTGGGAAATGTTTCTCAGTATATTTATAAAGCACAAAAAACAAGAAAACAAAGCAAGGATAGTAATGTGAGTAATCATATCCACAAAAACTGCCTCGCCTAACGAGACTCGGTCAAAATTTATTAAATCAATGACTCCTTTATTTTTTTTACAAATATATAGACAAAAAAAAACACAAAATAGTTCAACATATACAAAACACATATACTGCTTTAAAAAAAGACGTGACAGTTTTTTCTATAATCTATTTTTTTTTTATTCTTTTCAGAATGGTGAAGCTGAAACCATTCTCTGTATAATTCTAGTTGTACAATACTGTGGAGATGTTGTGTAATCCTCAGTTTCAGTATCACATCTTGTTTCACATTGGCTCAGACACCGAGCCTAAGCAAACACTCATGAAAGTCCTTGATTCATTTATTGGTTTGATACTCAAATAAAAAAAGTCTGATAGCAAATGTGAATCCTCTGCTGTTCCTTTATTCTATATATGTACAGTACTGCTGTTGTTACTAGGCTATAGGTACCTCCCTCATCCCTGCACATTGCCTCTCCCACTGAATCAGCTGTGTATAACAGTGCAAATCCATTATCAAGCATCATAGGGGGAGTAGGGTTTGTGTGTGTGGAGGGGAGCAGAGTGTGTGTGTGTGTGTGTGTGGAGGGGAGCAGAGAGTGTGTGTGTGGAGGGGGGAGCAGAGTGTGTGTGTGGAGGGGGGAGCAGAGTGTGTGTGTGGAGGGGGAGCAGAGTGTGTGTGGAGGGGGAGCAGAGTGTGTGTGTGGAGGGCAGAAGAGTGTGTGTGTGTGGAGGGGAGCGCAGACTGTGTGTGTGTGGAGGGGAGCAGAGTGTGTGTGTGTGGAGGGGAGCAAGAGTGTGTGTGTGGAGGAGGGGAGCAGAGAGTGTGTGTGTGGAGGGGGAGCAGGGTGTGTGTGTGGAGGGGGGAGCAGAGTGTGTGTGTGGAGTGGGAGCAGAGTGTGTGTGTGGAGGGGAGCGCAGAGTGTGTGTGGAGGGGAGCAGAGTGTGTGTGTGTGGAGGGGAGCGCAGAGTGTGTGTGGGGGGGGAGCAGAGTGTGTGTGTGGAGGGGAGCGCAGATTGTGTGTGGGGGGGGAGCAGAGTGTGTGTGTGGAGGGGGAGCGCAGATTGTGTGTTGGAGGGGAGCGCAGAGTGTGTGTGGAGGGGAGCAGAGTGTGTGTGTGGAGGGGAGCAGAGTGTGTGTGTGGAGGGGAGCGCAGAGTGTGTGTGTGGAGGGGAGCGCAGAGTGTGTGTGTGGAGGGGAGCGCAGAGTGTGTGTGTGTGGAGGGGAGCAGAGTGTGTGTGTGGAGGGGGAGCAGGGTGTGTGTGTGTGTGGAGGGGAGCAGAGAGAGTGTGTGTGGAGGGGGAGCAGAGTGTGTGTGTGGAGGGGGGAGCAGAGTGTGTGTGTGGAGGGGAGCAGAGTGTGTGTGTGGAGGGCAGAAGAGTGTGTGTGGAGGGGAGCGCAGAGTGTGTGTGTGTGGAGGGGAGCAGAGTGTGTGTGTGTGTGTGTGGAGGGGAGCAAGAGTGTGTGTGGAGGAGGGGAGCAGAGAGTGTGTGTGTGTGGAGGGGGGAGCAGAGAGTGTGTGTGTGTGGAGGGGGGAGCAGAGTGTGTGTGTGGAGGGGGAGCAGAGTGTGTGTGTGGAGGGGAGCGCAGAGTGTGTGTGGAGGGGAGCAGAGTGTGTGGTGTGGAGGGGAGCGCAGATTGTGTGTGTGGAGGGGGGAGCAGAGTGTGGTGTGTTTAGAGGGGGGAGTAGAGTGTGTGTGTGGAGGGGGGAGCAGAGTGTGTGTGTGGAGGGGGAGCGCAGATTTGTTGTGTGGAGGGGAGCGCAAGAGTGTGTGTGGAGGGGAGCAGAGTGTGTGTGTGTGGAGGGGAGCGCAGAGTGTGTGTGTGTGTGGAGGGGAGCAGAGTGTGTGTGTGGAGGGGGGAGCAGGGTGTGTGCGTGGAGGGGGGAGCAGGGTGTGTGTGTGGTGGAGGGGGGCGCAGGGTGTGTGTGTGGAGGGGGGAGCAGAGTGTGTGTGTGGAGGGGGGAGCAGAGTGGTGTGTGTGAGGGGGGAGCAGAGTGTGTGTGTGGAGGGGAGCAGAGTGTGTGTGTGTGGAGGGGAGCGCAGAGTGTGTGTGGAGGGAGCGCAGAGTGTGTGTGTGGAGGGGAGCGCAGAGTGTGTGTGGAGGGGAGCAGAGTGTGTGTGTGGGGGGGAGCAGAGTGTGTGTGGAGGGGAGCAGAGTGTGTGTGTGTGTGGAGGAGCGCAGAGTGTGTGTGTGGAGGGGAGCAGAGTGTGTGTGTGGAGGGGAGCGCAGAGTTGGTGTGTGGGGGGGAAGCAGAGTGTGTGTGTGGAGGGGAGCGCAGATTGTGTGTGTGGGGGGGGGAGCAGAGTGTGTGTGTGGAGGGGGAGCGCAGATTGTGTGTGGAGGGGAGCGCAGAGTGTGTGTGGAGGGGAGCAGAGTGTGTGTGTGGAGGGGAGCAGAGTGTGTGTGTGGAGGGGAGCGCAGAGTGTGTGTGTGGAGGGGAGCGCAGAGTGTGTGTGTGTGGAGGGGAGCAGAGTGTGGTGTGTGAGGGGGGAGCAGGGTGTGTGTGTGTGTGGAGGGGAGCAGAGAGTGTGTGTGTGGAGGGGGAGCAGAGTGGTGTGTGTGGAGGGGGGAGCAGAGTGTGTGTGTGGAGGGGAGCAGAGTGTGTGTGTGGGGGAGGGCAGAAGAGTGTGTGTGGAGGGGAGCGCAGAGTGTTGTTGTGTGTGGAGGGGAGCAGAGTGTGTGTGTGTGTGGAGGGGGAGCAAGAGTGTGTGGTGGAGGAGGGGAGCAGAGAGTGTGTGTGTGTGGAGGGGGGAGCAGAGAGTGTGTGTGTGTGGAGGGGGGGAGTGTGTGTGGGTGGGGAGCAGAGTGTGTGTGTGGAGGGGAGCGCAGAGTGTGTGTGGAGGGGAGCAGAGTGTGTGTGTGGAGGGGAGCGCAGATTGTGTGTGGAGGGGGGAGCAGAGTGTGTGTGTTTAGAGGGGGGAGTAGAGTGTGTGTGTGGAGGGGGGAGCAGAGTGTGTGTGTGGAGGGGGAGCGCAGATTGTGTGTGGAGGGGGAGCGCAGAGTGTGTGTGGAGGGGAGCAGAGTGTGTGTGTGTGGAGGGGAGCGCAGAGTGTGTGTGTGTGGAGGGGAGCAGAGTGTGTGTGTGGAGGGGGAGCAGGGTGTGTGCGTGGAGGGGGGAGCAGGGTGTGTGTGTGGAGGGGGGAGCAGAGTGTGTGTGTGGAGGGGGGAGCAGAGTGTGTGTGTGGAGGGGGGAGCAGAGTGTGTGTGTGGAGGGGAGCAGAGTGTGTGTGTGGAGGGGAGCAGAGTGTGTGTGTGTGGAGGGGAGCGCAGAGTGTGTGTGGAGGGGAGCGCAGAGTGTGTGTGGAGGGGGAGCGCAGAGTGTGTGTGTGGGGGGGAGCAGAGTGTGTGTGTGGGAGGGGAGCAGAGTGTGTGTGTGGAGGGGAGCAGAGTGTGTTGTGTGGGAGGGGCAGAGTGTGTGTGTGTGTGGTGGAGGGGAGCAGAGTGTGTGTGTGTGTTGAGGGGGGCGCAGAGTGTGTGTGTGTGTGGAGGGGAGCGCAGAGTGTGTGTGTGTGTGGAGGGGAGCAAGAGTGTGTGTGTGGAGGGGGAGCAGGTGTGTGTGTGGAGGGGGGAGCAGAGTGTGTGTGTGGAGGGGAGCGCAGAGTGTGTGTGGAGGGGAGCAGAGTGTGTGTGTGGAGGGGGAGCAGAGTGTGTGGTGTGGAGGGGAGCGCAGAGTGTGTGTGGAGGGGAGCAGAGTGGTGTGTGGAGGGGGAGCAGAGTGTGTGTGTGTGGAGGGGAGCGCAGAGTGTGTGTGGAGGGGAGCGCAGAGTGTGTGTGGAGGGGAGCGCAGAGTGTGTGTGGAGGGGAGCGCAGGAGTGTGTGTGGAGGGGAGCAGAGTGTGTTGGTGTGGAGGAGCAGAGTGTGTGTGTGTGGAGGGGAGCAGAGTGTGTGTGTGGAGGGGAGCAGAGTGTGTGTGTGTGTGGAGGGGAGCAAGAGTGTGTGTGTGGAGGAGGGGAGCAAGAGTGTGTGTGTGGAGGAGGGGAGCAGAGAGTGTGTGTGTGGAGGGGGGAGCAGAGAGTGTGTGTGTGGGGGGGGAGCAGAGTGTGTGTGTGGAGGGGAGCGCAGAGTGTGTGTGTGGAGGGGAGCGCAGAGTGTGTGTGTGGAGGGGAGCAGAGTGTGTGTGTGTGTGTGTGGAGGGGAGCAGAGTGTGTGTGTGGAGGGGGGAGCAGAGTGTGTGTGTGGAGGGGAGCAGAGTGTGTGTGGAGGGGAGCAGAGTGTGTGGAGGGGAGCGCAGATTGTGTGTGGAGGGGGAGCAGAGTGTGTGTGTGGAGGGGAGCGAGATTGTGTGTTGATGGGGAGCGCAGAGTGTGTGTGGAGGGGAGCAGAGTGTGTGTGTGTGTGTGTGTGTGTGTGGTAGGGAGCAGAGTGTGTGTGTGGAGGAGGGGAGCAAGAGTGTGTGTGTGGAGAGGGGAGCAAGAGTGTGTGTGTGGAGGGGGAGCAGAGTGTGTGTGTGGAGGGGAGCGCAGAGTGTGTGTGTGTGGAGGGGAGCGCAGAGTGTGTGTGTGTGTGTGGAGGGGAGCAAGAGTGTGTGTGTGGAGGGGGGAGCAGGGTGTGTGTGTGGAGGGGAGCAGAGTGTGTGTGTGGAGGGGGAGCAGAGTGTGTGTGTGGAGGGGAGCGCAGAGTGTGTGTGGAGGGGAGCAGAGTGTGTGTGTGTGTGAGTGGGAGAGAGCGCAGAGTGTGTGTGGAGGGGAGCGCAGAGTGTGTGTGGAGGGGAGCAGAGTGTGTGTGGAGGGGAGCAGAGTGTGTGTGTGTGGAGGGGAGCAGAGTGTGTGTGTGGAGGGGGGAGCAGAGTGTGTGTGTGGAGGGGAGCAGAGTGTGTGTGGAGGAGGGGAGCAAGAGTGTGTGTGTGGAGGAGGGGAGCAGAGAGTGTGTGTGTGGAGGAGGGGAGCTGAGAGTGTGTGTGTGGTGGAGGGGAGCAGAGAGTGTGTGTGTGGAGGAGGGGAGCAGAGAGTGTGTGTGTGGAGGGGAGCGCAGAGTGTGTGTGTGTGTGGAGGGGAGCAGAGTGGTGTGTGTGTGTGTGTGGAGGGGAGCAGAGTGTGTGTGTGGAGGGGAGCAGAGTGTGTGTGTGTGTGTGGAGGGGAGCAGAGTGTGTGTGTGGAGGGGAGCAGAGTGTGTGTGTGGAGGGGGGAGCAGAGTGTGTGTGTGGAGGGGGGAGCAGAGTGTGTGTGTGGAGGGGAGCAGAGTGTGTGTGTGTGGAGGGGAGCAGAGTGTGTGTGTGGAGGGGGGAGCAGAGTGTGTGTGTGTGGAGGGGAGCAGAGCAGGTGGTGTGTGTGGAGGGGGAGCAGTGTGTGCGTGTGTGTGGAGGGGGAGTAGTGTGTGTGTGTGGAGGGGAGCAGAGTGGTGTGGGAGGGGGGAGCAGAGTGTGTGTGTGGAGGGGAGCAGAGCAGGGTGTGTGTGGAGGGGGAGCAGTGTGTGCGGAGGGGGAGTAGTGTGTGTGGGGGGGGGCACAGTGCGGCAGGAGAAGTGAAGGAGAGAAAAATGGAGGGAAAAGGAGAAATAGTCTGAAATCACAAGAAGATAAGGCGTATACTTGGTATGAAAGGAGGAAGCTGTATTGAATGTATACAACATGATGATGCGACATCCTCACAGTGACTCTTCCTGTTTTAATAGCACTCCTTGGATAACGTATCCTCCAGCAATATAGCTTCCACCTTGAATATCCTTTTACTTTTTTCTATAGATGTTCGTTAATCTTTGATATAAACACCTTTCGTATTCTATGACACTTTCAACATTCTATTAATCTGTTACACAACACACCAAATACCCCCCCCCCCCCCAATCTTTCACAACTTCAGTATTCTATCATCTCTTTCATACATGCTCTGGTCATTCTGTATCACCTTCAGCTTTGTATCAACCTGCTTTGACAATTTTTCATGCATTTATCATAATATATAGCTGTTATATATGCACATTGGAGAGTCTGTCAAGCCTCCAGTATTTTATCAATATGTTATATAAACTCCTTATGCCTTCAGCTTTCTATCCAGTTATTATGTATCAGGCTGAACATTTAGTCACCTTGGAAATTTTAACATAATTTCTCTCTGTTAAACAGCAACCTTGAACATTCTCTGAGCCTTGTGTCTCCTTGTTATATGCAGGTCTTGAATATTATTTCACCATTTGAATGCATACTTTGTATTTCATACGTGTAACCCTGTTATATCATACATTTTAGCCATTCGTTTTTATCTTTCTTATGATCATTAAAATATTATTATGTGGTGTAAAAACCATGTGAATAATTTTACATCTTATTATTTGAATATGTATCTTTAAAATAAAGTATCCAACCTCATAGCATCCGGTTACAATGTACAGAGATCTCAATAGTCCAACCTATTTATATGATTTGGACACTATATCCTACTGTAAAACATAAACTGCTTCATTTCTACCATTGTTTAGCTGTCACACATTCCTTTTAGATTCCATCAGTTACATAATACACTTCAACATTCTATCAAACTGTTATACACCCAAATATTGTATACATTCTGTTACATTCGTGTATAAAAAGCTTTATATAACACACTGTGTCTACTACATAATAAATGTAGTAAACACCTTCTGTTCATAGAACACACCTTGACTAGCACATCCATTCTACTGTCCATGTAGTCAGTGAGATGCAGCCTTTGTTGAATATGCATCCTGTTACAGACACTGTTTAATGCACACCTTGTGTGAGACATTTGGTAAAACACCTTCAGGAATACACACCCTTTGCATTTCATGTTTTTTTGTCACATATATTTTATAGTTTTGTGTCATCTATGTATCTTATTGTATATGAACACTTCTTTTATAAATCTGGGCATATAGGGTAAGTTTTAATGAGATCAAACATGTGCAAAAAAACAAATTTTAAAAAATCTACACGTTTATGTAGTGTGTTGTTGTTAGTCCAATTTAAAAAAACAACAACATTGCAATATTCCTTTGTTTGCATCTATACACATAATATATGTGATTGGAGTATAAAAATGATATCCCAATGTCCCCCTCCTTTCTGCCACACACACATGCACAGCACTCACCACTTAGCCGGCTGCAGGAGCGTATGAGGATAGGATAGTAGGCAGCACAGTGCGGCTGTGTGTGTGTGTATGTGTCTGTACCAAGGAGTCTTGCAGCTGCTAACTGTGCAAAATACATCACAAAAGCAGACTCCCTCCCCCCCAGACCAACCGTGACGTCTGCATGGGCAGATTAACCCCAGCTTGCTGTGCTTTGGCAAATTTACCCCATACTTGTGGTCTTTTAGAGCAGATTAACTCTTTCCTTCACGTGTGTTAGGACAAATCTGTTGTAACCTGCCCCAGTAATCACAATTTATGTGCCTGTTTTTTTCAGATCAGACTGTTTAATCTGGTTTATGCCAATCAGAGTTAATAATCTCAGTATTAACAAACTGTCTCAATCTTATCCAGTCTCTGGGTAGGATCTTGTCTTTTTTCATTACTATCCTAATTGATGAGATTTTTAAATTCACATATGCTCCTCCCATGAATTATTAATAGCATTTGAATGTCTGATTCGTGGAATATCTGCAGAAAGATAAAGTAACCCAAGCAGCCCATCTGGAAAAAAAAAAGATGAATGAAATGACCAATGGAGTAATGCCAGAAAGCAAGCAGAGGATTGGCTGATGTAAATGCCAGTTACTGGCTGCGATAAGTATCTCCTCATCACCAGGGATTGTATGGAGCCAATGAAATCACTATATCCCCACTATTGCTGGCAAACTAATTCAGTTAACTGGATACAGCTTAATAACCTTGGAAAATAAGGTTAAGATTGGTTTTATTTATGTTATTAATATTTCTTATTATCATCTATCTACCCAGATTGCTGTTGATGGCAGAGATAGACTTGCTGAAATTTTTATTTCATGAATCATGGGAATAATCCTGCAATAATAAAACAACTTTCAATACTACTACACAGGAATAGTACAATGCTGCCAATGATTTCCTGATGAAAGTGGATCAAAAGGGGGTTAGATTTTGATAGCTAGGGCCTCTGTATTGCTTGGAAGGCTCCCCTTCTTTCATAGAAAAAGGCTCCTCCATCAGTAATCAGCTGGGTGATCAGTCCAATTAACTTATTTGCCTCCTGTTTGGACACGGAAATCAGAAAACAGTGTATTGGTACATAAATGATGTTACTTTCTTATAACATGGCTTTTACACTGCTGTCCTGTATGCCTTCCTTTCCCCTTTATTCATAGACATTTGATGATGAGGTACCACCAGTAGAGGCTGGGGGCAAAACACCCTGCAGTTTTTTTTGTAGGGGGGAGTAGCACTAGTCATGGTTGCAGTAGTACTTGTTCGAATCCGAATTGAACTACTCTTGGCACCGGTATTTGTGTGAGTCCTTCATGCCTTCCAAAGATGAAGCTTCTACTGGTATTGGGGGCAACTGATACTACTACTGCTGCTCTGAGTCTGGAAGAGGATTGCAGCAATGGACCAGAAAAAGGCATAGAAAACCAAAACTCCCATCCTAGGTGGTTAACCTGTCATGGTTCTGTACACAACCCAACACGCAGATACAATATCCACAGAATCCAAGAGAAAGACAAAAAGAACTAAAATAGGTAAAATAGGCTATAATAAGAACAGTCAAGAATTAGCTAAATCTGGGAAAGAATAATTCAGCGACTAGACACATAGTCAAGTTCAAGGGGAATGAGCAGGATAGTCAGTAACAAAGCCAAGGTCAAGACACCTTCAAGGGAATTGTAACCACAATAGGGCACAGTCCAGTGTAGGTGATGCCACTAAATACCCTGTTGAGAAATCCTACTAATCGGAAACCAGATGGGTGGGACATTGCAGCATTGGTTAGGGATCTAGAGGGGCAGAACATTTGAGTCCTGTCCCTAGCAGAACTGTAGGAACGTTGCATCAGTGATGCAGCGCTAGAATGGTGCACAGATAGTGGTAGTCCATCAGATTGATGTAAAACAGGAGCAGCCACATCAGGATTGAGAATGATATACAGGACAGAAGGATGCAAAACTCTTTTCTGAAATCCTGGGTCACAAAATAAATGATGCGCTCGCCTAACTATGCTGACTAATAATGGTGGTAGTGGTGGCAGTAGCATAGATAACAATTTTAATGGCAGAGGAAGAAGAGGTATGAGACTCAGTTGTCTTGGCAATTTGACTGATGATGATACTGCTCTGTGAAAGATGGTCCATGCACTCCTTCCTTTTTTTAGTACGACTATGATGATCCACTGATGGAGCTAGTTTTTATGGCATGTCAGGCTACGGTCACATGAGCGCACTTGAGAGTAGAGGCGTGCATTCTATTCGTAACAAATCTCAATTCGTTATGAATTTTGTTAAATCGTATTTCAGAAGTACTTCCAAAATAACAAATTGATTTCATGCAAAATTGAAACGAAACACTATAAAACAAATTTGATTCGTTATATTGTTTCACAAGAGAACCATTGACTAAATGATTCCTGAGCAGGATTTGATTTATTGGGGTTTTATGTAGTGATCCGAAATTCGAATCGATATTGACTCGATCCCAACTTACATTACATGCAAGTTAGTATTAAAGCAAACAACATTATGAAACTAATCAGATTCATTTGACTGTTTCGCAAAGGACCCTGTCCCTGTAAATTGGCCTGTAGTGCTGAATCTGTTGTCAGCACCACAGGCCAATGGATAGCTCAATATTTAACCCTAGCTTGCTTTTAACCCTTTCACTACTGATATCAAGATATCTCAGGCTTCAAAGGCACCACCTGGTGCCCCGATATCTTCCGTCCCCGAGACAGACCTTGCTCCACTTCTGGGAACCTTGGTGGACAACCGTACTCCTCCTCTAACCGAGGAACTCCTCGACCTCTGCACTCCTTCTCTCCTGGTAGTGCTCACCACACCTCCCCTCCGACCAGAAACCGAAGAATCCGTAGCAACCGAGACAGGCCTCGAGCTCCTACCTGCCAACCTCCTTGAAATGCTCACGCCAGCCTCAGGCCCAACAGCGTCACCTCCAGCCAACATCTGCCGGACCAACCATCCTCTGCCTCTCACCGCTTCCGACCTCAACCTCTCAGACGCTGGTCCACCGCTGGATTCTCCTCCCGGACTGAACCGCTCCGGTGGCCTAGAAGCCCTGACAGGCCGAGTTCCAACCTCCGACTCCGACGCCAACACTTCCGCCAAACTCCTTCTCGCCCACTCCACTCCACGATGCCGAGCTGCCTCCCGCACCTCCGCCAACAGCGACTCCAAGTCTCCACCTTCCGCCATACTCAAAGTTCAAGTAAATGGTGAAAAAAGGTCAAAACAACGCTCTCTGACGCAGCTCAGACTTTAACCAGCTCTACCTTAGGAGAAAAGGCGCACAGAGCCTCCCTTCACGCGCCTCCTGGGAACTCCACCCCCACATCTCCCACTCAAACCCCCACACGCGCTATAAACTGTTCTAGAAAAATCCTCCCTGCGTCCTGGCATCAGAGGCAACTTAAGGGACCTACGCCTTAGGTGCTTCAGGCCTTCATTATTTTAAATTGTGTCCTGAAAGGTACAGGAAGCCAATGAAGGGACCAGCAGAGTGGGAAGGTATGTGAGGGTGAGAAATATAAGCATCTTTGATTCTAGGACCTCAGAGCAAGAACCAAATTTCTCATACATATGTTTACATCAATCATATTTGAGATTTGAAGGATACCAAACTTATTTTAAGTTTTACTATGGGCTCTGAGTTGGCATAACAGTGCCCAAGAACGGTGCACATTAACCCATGCCCTCGCATCATCCCTAGATGAGTCTATTACCATAGATGAGTTGCTTCCTGTCCTGAGGTCCCTAAAGTCAGCTAAGTCCCCTGGACATATTAACGTCGCCTGCTACTACTACTATAAAAATATTATGGGCCCAGTAAAAGTAATACACTTTTGAGTACCTGTTTTAAAAAGTTATAAGACTGGAATAAATGCAAAGGTATCCCTTAAATTTATTTAAGGTATAAAAAAGTCTAGAAAAATGTAATTTGTTATCTTTAGAGTAAGCCACATTTCAGAGACCACAAAACAGTATACAAATATATTCACGTTAGTACAAGCATCTCTGTTGTCCTATAATACATAAACACTCATAAAAGGAGATTTCATCTCTACTTCACAGATCATAAATAAATAGTTGTTTTCATAAACAACAATAAAATGGAGAAGATGCTTTATTGTGTTCTTTTGGGGTTTTCTTTTACTTGAATCGCAGGCAGTAAGTTAGACTTGAGTGTTTGTTTTATCAACCAATGTTACTTATGCAAGCAATGCAGCGCAAGCACCCTGAGGTTATGCAGTGAATGAATTTGTTAAAGTGCGCATCATTTCAGACCCATAATTCATTGTTTATGGATTGCTAACATAGCAGTTTGTCAAAAGTAAGGACTTAACACTGCTGTGTAACAGCTACTGTTTTTGCACTGCTGTCATAGCTTGCTATCCTGGCCCTTGCACCCAAGGGGAAGATGGAAGATAACATCCTATCTTAACCTGGAATCCTGAGATACCCTCAGGATGTAGTGCATTTGTTGCTTGTACATCTTGCGGCTAACCTTGTAGTGACTGCACCAGTCAGTTATATGGAGGATGTGCACCTGGTATCATATCAGGAAGCAAGGCTTCCTGTTTGAATCACATGTGGAAAGCCACCTTGTCATTTTAAATTAAATATATAGGTATATGTAAATAAGCATATATCAAACCAAGTTAAAGCACACAGCGTTGTTTGTCCACAGTGCAGAATCCTGAAATTTTATATATACTAGCTGGATACCCGTGCTTCGCGACGAAACGTCAGGCTATGCAGGAGATATTAGGTTCACAATCCGTTGGCTTAGTGGTGGTTGATGATTGAAACACATAAGGGATGATAATAATTGTAGCGCTGTTTAAGGATTGTGTTTGCTGCATTTACTTGTTGTGGCCACCAGAGGGAGACGGGGCAATATGGACTATGCTGGACACAAATGGAACTACAATTTCCATCGTGCTTTGCAGTGGAGACAGGAAGTGGGTGGGAGAGAGAGGAAGGACATCCGCAGCCTCGTCGGAGGAGAGGCAGAGTGAGCCGAGCGGCAAAAGGTGGAAGACGCACGTGAGACTGCCAAGGATTGTGACCAGGCCGGAGAGCAGGCGCTGCCTTGCGGGTGCTGGAGATCGGGACAGTGACTTTGCAGAGACCTACCTACACACCGCCGAGAGGTTTGCACAGAAATTTAGTTCCGTTGGACCCCGAGTAAGGAGACCGTGATGATCCATTGGGATTGCAGGCGGTAGGCCGTAGTTTTGCATTGTGGAGATCGGACAAGCAAGAGAGCTGATCCGGTGGCACAGAGTCCCAGTGGTAAAGCGAAGAGACATCCTTGATCGGGCAGCGGGACAGATTGTCTAACGGATGGGTGAGAGGCCTTCCAGGCCGCAAAATTCCAAGTATAACAAAGCACGCTGCATTATTGTCCAAATCTACAGGGCCCCAACGTGACTAGTCGAAGATTTGCTCATTTCATTCACTGGCCAGTTGAATACAGTACCCGGGTACCCGAGATCATACACACACACACCTTTTTGAGACATTACTTTCACGGGACTTACACTCCAGAACTGAGGGGTTAAACTTTTCTTTTACCGCCGCGTGTTTTTCCCGCATTACGAAGTCCTGTCATTCATGTACCGTATCTACATTATATATGCCGCTTTATTGGGATCAGTAAAGTATATAATCTATAAAATCCACAACAGTGCTGGTGTATATTTATTCCCTAGTGCGGTGAGACTAACCCGAGGTTAATTCAGCGGCTCCTCCGGGGGTGAGCGCTACATAATAATAAGCAATAAAATAGATAGACTTAAGCCCTTTAATTGCACCAGCAACCCTGTTTTTTTTTGTCTATGTAGCCGGGCTAATTACTTGCATTGCATAGACTTTTAATTTGTCCCTCAGATGATTTGCTGAGGACCTCCCTGTAAACAACATTCCTGGTTTTACTCTCCAGCTGGAGGATGACCAGGCTGTCAGGTGAACTGGGTCTGGAGCCGCCACATGCAACTGGTCATGGGAGAAACAGTCACTCGTCAGATACACACCAGACACTTTCAATGTCTGTCCCTGTGCCTTATTGATGGTGATGGCGTAGCACATCTTAACATGAAATTGTAGACGTTTAAACTCGAAGTGGTAGTCTGATGGGATCAGAGGAATTCTGGGTATGAAAACGGTTTCTCCATGATTTACGCCTGTGAAAATCGTGGCTTCGTCCTGAGTTAAGGAGAGCAATGTCTGCCACTTTGAACTGATATAACGCCGTGTGAGGCAACTGGCAGTTGGATCTGATTTTTTTTCAGGTGGGGAGGGGGAATATAACGCCTTAGCATGATGGTCATTTTGAAAAATCCTTTCTAAGGCCGGGTGCACACTAGGCTTTTTTTGTGCACACGAACGCGCGTTAAAACGCACTTACCGGCGTGCGTCGCATCATATAATTACGGGGATAGAGAAGAACACACTCATAACGCGTGCTACGCATAACGCGTGCTGAAGACGTCCGTCATGGAAACACCAAGGCTTGTGCGCTAGGATTGACACGACATTGGCCGCGTGCTGAATGTCAAGTGTCAACAGCCCAGGTTTTTATTTTTTCCATTCAACTCAAATTCAGTTTTTACGACGTGCGTCAAAAATTAACGCATTGTCTGGCGTCTTCCATCTCTTCCGTCATTTTTTTTTTTTTTTTATAATTCTTTATTTTCCATTTTTCAAATACAAAAAAGGGCATCTTATCACAAAACCACAATGTTAGAGATTGCTACTGGTTAGCCCTGAGGAGCCCCTGCCAAAGGACCGCAGGGGGTAGACCCCGAGGAGGGGGTAGAAGAAGAAATTAGAAAAAGATCAAAGAAACACAAACATGGAGGAAAAAGAGAGAGGAAGAGACCTCATAGGGAGGGGAGGAGGGGGAAGGGAATAGGGTGCCGCCCCAAAGGAGTACATAACCCAGGTATCATAATCCGCCAGAAAAACAAGCAGTCCAGCTCTTAACCCACATCAAACTCCAGCCAGGGGTCCCAAATCTTACTATGTTGGGGCATGGTGTCATGTACAAGAGCCGATAAACGATCCATGTCCATATTATCTCTGATCCGAAGATACACCTGCGCCATAGTCGGAAGGGACACAGATCTCCAGCCTTGGGCCACCGCTCTTCTAGCCGCCAAGACCATTTTATGCACCAGCTTATTCTCCGGTCTCGATAGGGCGTCCTGGGTGCGGTGAAGAAGGAATGTCCATGGGTCGAAAGCCACTCCACACTGTAGGACCTCTTGAATGAGAGCATGAATTTGAAGCCAGAAGCGTCGGATCAGGGGGCATGTCCACCACATGTGGTAGAACGAGCCCTTAGTGCCGCAACCTCTCCAACATAAGTCAGAGGAAGACCCGTCCATGTGAGAAAGTTGTGAGGGGGTAACATACCAGCGAAACAGCATCTTGTAAGCCTGTTCCTGATGGGCCACATTGATGGAGCAGTGTGCCACATTGTCCCAAATATCCTCCCATTCTTCACTGGGCAGGGCATCCCCCACATCTCGCTCCCAGCGTGCAACATAAGTTGGGTCCCCCCAGATTGGAGAGCCTGAACAGAGGGAGACGTAAAGCGAGGATATCATTGATTTCGTGATGCGAGCGTCATTACAGCGAGCTTCAAACGCCGTCAAGGAAGACGTGGCAGCCGTACGGACTTCAGGCGTCCGCGCATAGTCCATGACCTGCAGGTAGCGAAAGAAGTCCGCTGGTCCTACCGGACCTCTCTGTCGGATGTTCTCAAACTGAAGTGGTGCCCCCGCTGAGTAAAGGTGGTGGAGCCTCTGAAGGCCCAAGTCCTCCAGAGTTGCAAAAGGGCGAGGGCATAAGCCCGGTGGAAACTGTCGGTTGCGGAGAAAAGGCATCATAGCTGAGTGTTCTTTGGCTAAAGTGAAGCGACGGTTCACAGTGTCCCAAATGTGGAGAGAGTTAATGGTGGCAGTGCAAGTGGAGCGAAGGATAGGACGATAGGTTTTGGGAAGCCAAAAATAGAATTGCGGCAAGTCCGGAGCAAAGAGATGCGACTCTAAGTCCGCCCAACGGTGCGTACCAGGTGGTGCATGAAAGGTAACAAACTGTGCTAGTTGGGCAGCATGATAATATTGTAACAAACTCGGAACTCCCAAGCCTCCCACCACCCTCGGTCTATGTAACACTCTTCTAGCCACCCTATGTCGTTTATTATGCCAGATGAACCGGTCCACATGGGACTGTAGATGCGCCAACGAGGCTGGAGGGACAGGCACCGGGAGGGTTTGGAACAAGTACAGGATTCGGGGAAGTAGATTCATTTTTACGCTAGCAATGCGACCCACCCAGGAGACATTAAAGGCATCCCAAGTGTCCATATCAGCTATAAGACGTTGGATCAGTACATCGTAGTTAGCTCTAATCATTGCTTTGGGATCACTAGTCAGCTTCACTCCCAGATACGTGAGAGAGGAGGTGGAGAAGTGAAATCCCGTGAGGATACGCAACCGGTCGACCTCCGGTTTCGGTATGCCTATCGGCATCGCGCGAGATTTATCTATATTTATCTTAAACCCGGAAATATCCGAGAAATCCCGAAGAAGGGAGAGCAAATGGGGTACAGAATGAGCCGGGTCCGTGAGGGTCAGGAGAAGGTCGTCCGCATATGCTGACACCAGGAATTCCTCCCCCCCAATCTGTAAACCCGTGATAGACGTGGAGGACCGTAATTTATCCAGCAGGGGCTCAAGGGCTAGAGCGAAAAGCATGGGTGACAGGGGGCAACCCTGTCGCGTTCCATTACCTATGGGGAAAGATTCCGGGGAGGCCCCCGTGGTGATTATTTTCGTAAGGGGGGAATTATACAGGACCCGGATAGCAGCGCAAAAACCAGGTGGAAATCCCCAGTGCTCCAGTAGGTGAAATAAGTAAGGCCAGCCCACCCTATCGAACGCCTTCTCCGCATCCAAGGAGAGGAGCAGAGAAGGCGTCCCCGTTGCGCGAGCTCTCTCGATCAGGACCACATTTCTCCTTGTATTTTCGTATGCCTGTCTCGTGGGAATGAACCCGACCTGGTCCGGATGAATGATGGAGGGGAGGAGTGCTCCTAGTCTGTTGGCCAGGATTTTCGTAAATATCTTATAGTCAACATTCAGTAAAGAGATCGGTCTATTATTGTGGGGGAAGGAAGGATCCTTGCCCTCTTTAGGAATCAAAATCACATCGGATCGGAGGAAATCCGGAGGCACCGGTCGTCCCTCCAGGATTCCATTATATAGTTTAACTAGATATTTGCTCAAGTGAGGAGAGAATTTTTTATAATAAAAGGCCGTAAACCCGTCCGGGCCCGGGGCCTTATGGGGTTTCATTTGTTTAATCACTGAAGCCACCTCGGCTTCTGATACTTCTGACCCCAACCCCTCCAGCAAGAGGGGAGGGAGCTCCGGGCCTTTCCACGTGGCCAGGAATTCCTGCACCTCCCGCACATGTTCCGGATTGCGGAGGGAGTGATCCGGGGAGTGGTTATATAATTTCTCAAAGTACGCAGTAAAAATCTGGTTTACCTCGCTGGGGATAGTAGTGATCGAACCCTGGGACGTATGGGCCGAGGTCACCAATTTAGATCTAGTTTGGTTCCTCAATTTGCGCGCTAACATAGTATGCGCCTTGTTAGAATATTCATAAAAGGTCCGCCTGGTCCAGGCTAAGGACCGGGCCACATCCGTCAGTAAGGCTGACCGGAGCTCCCGACGTACAGTTGTCAGGGCATCAAAATCAGCCTGAGAGTGAGAGGATTTGTGCGCTGCTTCCCGGTCCGCTAGCCTCTCCTGAAGTTCCACCAGCAGACTCATCCTCTCCCTCTTCAGCCTGCTACCAATCTGAATCAGGTGACCTCGTATGACCGCCTTATGGGCCAGCCACAAGGAGTCAGGACCGATATCGTCTAGGTCATTCTCCTCAAAATACCTGTTCAGGTGGGCAGACACTTCTTCCAGCACTGCAGCCGATTGTAAGATGGAAGAGTTGAGGCGCCAGGACCAACCCGATCGAGTACCCGGCAATGTCACCCATACAGACACGGGCGCATGGTCAGACCAACTAATGGAGCCTATCGCCGAGCGGGTAGTTAATGGGATCGTTCTGGTTGGCAATAAGAACAGGTCTATCCTTGAGTATGAGGAGTGGGGATGAGAATAAAAGGAGAAATCGTGGTCTCCTGGGTGATGGAGTCGCCAAATGTCGAGGAGCTGCGCGTCATGTATGAACCGAGCTAGCATCGCATCCTGAGGAGACGCCGTAAGTCTGGCACCTAACGCCCCTGATTTCCTGTCAATTGCTGGGGCTGGGGCCGCGTTAAAGTCCCCCCCATGACCAGAAAGGAGCCTTCCGTCAACTGCAGGAGCGTCGTAAGATGGGCCCAGAAAGAATCTTCCGGGGTGTTGGGGGCATAAACATTCAACAAAGAGATAGCCACATTATTAATTGTCCCCCGGATTAGGATATACCTGCCCTCATCATCTCTATCCACATGTTGAACCGTCATCTGGCATGCTTTATGTAATAAAATCGCAACCCCCGGCGTTTCCCGGTGCTGGAAGCGAAAAAGGAGCGTGGGAAGGTGCGGTCTGTAAGACTGAACTGGCGTGCCCGGGCAAAATGCGTTTCCTGCAGGAATGCTATCTGACATTGTGCGCGTTTTAATTCTCGGAGGACCAGTCTCCTCTTCGTAGGGGAATTTAGTCCCTTAACATTCTGGGACAAAATATGGCATTCCGGAATCATGGGCGGAGTGGAGGGGAACGCCACGGGCAGGCCAGATCAGGTACACAGGACAGGGCGGCACCCCTGAGGACCCCAATGGGGGGAAAGGAGACAGAGGGACCAAGGGGGTAAAGGACTGGGAGGTGAGGAAAAGATGAGAGAGGAAAAGAAGACACATAAAGAAAAAAGAAAAAAGGAAAGAAAAAACTTCCGGACTTATCCATTGCCAGAACGACCATGGGGATGGTCAGAAAGGAGACGCGACCCTGGTTGAAGACCAGTAGGATCGCAGAACGGACGTCACCGAGCCAGTAACGGAGCATGAAAAAACTATCTAAAAACAGCATTACAATACTTTACAATAACGACAGTATCCCCACCATTATCATGAACATTAACAGCCGAACACTACAGGGTTATATATCACTTGGGGAACATTTACAACTCAGCTAATGCAACCACCTGATACCGTGTGGGCAAGTAAACAAAAAAGAGAAAAAACAATATCACCACCGAGGTTTCCCCTTCATCTCAGCCGGGATCCCTGTCTCCCTCCTCTCGAATCCGGGAGGGCACCTTCTCCCAGCGCGGTGTAAGCTGAGGTGCCGGGGAGGGGGACGAGAGCAGGTTACCCGCGTCCGGTAAAGGGGGGCAATCCAGGCGGGTGAAGAATTGCTGCGGGTCTGACTGTAGGGTGAGAGTAGAGGTTTTACCACCTGCGAAGGCCAAGAGTTTGAACGGGAAGCCCCAGGCATAGCGGATGTTATGACGGCCCAGGTGGGCTGTGATGGGGCGCCAGGCCCTACGGCGCTGCAAGGTCTCCGGTGCCAGATCTTGAAACAGAGCGAGCTTCACATCTTCATACACCAGATCCACGTCTCTGCTTTTACGCATGACTTCCTCCTTAACTGTGTAATAATGAAGGCGGAATATGACATCTCGAGGCTGTTGGGAGTCCGCCCGGGGAGCTCTCAGGGCTCTGTGAATCCTGTCCATGAGTAACTTCGCCGGGGGCACCTCTGGTACCAAGCGTTTGAGAAGGCCCAGCACAGTCTCGTGTAGCTCCCGTGTTTGTACAGATTCGGGCAATCCCCGCAGGCGGATGTTGTTGCGGCGGGATCTATTGGCGACATCCTCTAGAGCAAGTTCCATACGGTCCATGCGGTGAGATAACGTGTCAGTAGTGCGCGCCAGCGCATTGTGAGCCGCCACGAGGTCCCCCGTGCCTTCCTCCAATTCTCCAATGCGTAGGCCAAAGCCCCCACTTCAGCACGTACCTCTGTGGCTATTTTAGCAATGTCCATCGCCAGACTCGTTTGCATGTCCCCCATCCTGGCCAGAATCTGCGATATATCAGCTCTAGACGCTGGTTGGGACCCTCCCGGGACCGAGTCTATCCCTGTGTCCTCGCCGCGGATCCGGCCGCCATCTTGGCTGTCATCCAGGCCGCGGCGCTGGAAAATTGGCGCCACTACAGGGGTCGGTGGATCCGGTTTTTTGCCCCCTCGGGTGGTTCCCGGCATGTTCCCGGTAAGGGGGAATCGAGATGGTGGGTCAAATTGATCTGTGTGCTGCTGCTATGCTCCGCTTTGACGGCTAGGTGCAGGAGCTCCTACACCATGCGTCCGGCTCGGTCGGCGTCCAGACTCCGCCCCCTCTTCCGTCATTTTTAACGCACAGGTGCATCGTTTTTAACGCACGCTAGTGCGCACAAAAAAACGCCTCGTGTGCAACCAGCCTTAGTGAGCACCTAGAAGCTGAGAGGAACATACGTGACAAATTTCAAGTTTGTAGGGTTTATTGGATATATCGTGATGTTGCGCGAGTGGCATTTCATATTTATATATATATAGATTAAAGTTTATTATTGCAGAAGACATTTACACATTCCAGCAATTCAGAGAACTGCTTCACAGAGCTCATGTGCTACATTCCGATATGCGGCAGGCAACTCTGTGTAAGACACGCAAATTAGGTCTCCAGTTTCCCACTTTTTTGCTTCCTGCGTCTGTTTGAACACAGAACCAGCCTTGCCAGTCCTTGCCTCCTAGCCACTCCTGTGCAGCTGTTTTGGGCATATTATGACTAGGGATGAGCTGTTCGGTTCGATCTGTTCGAAGTTCGCATTGAACATCGGCCGTTCGACAGTTCGCGAACTTCGAACATTTCCGCGTGTTCGGTTAGAGTTTGAAATTTTTTTTTGAAAAAAGTATAAAAAAATACTAAAAAATCTAGAAATAAAGAGACTTTTTACTGCAGAATATAATAAGCAACGGTTTATTAGATATTGAATTAAAACGGGAATATTTTTAACATTGATGCCTATGGGATAAAACATTCTTGTTACTAAAACATCAGGCAGACACGGTCCTCTAATCAGGCACTGTAGAGGGCAGTCTGCAGGGGCCTCCCAAGGATCCCCTTGAGGAGCATTGAGGAGCATGTGGCCGCCGGATGACAGAGCTGCGACTGTGCGGGCTAGCCGCCCGGGTGCATGTGGCAGAGACAGGCAGTGCAGGGAGGGAGCCACTGCACCTGCGGCCACGGCAGGCCCCCCCCCCACAACCAGGATCCAGGGAGCCCCCACTGACCACCAGGCTAAGGTAAGGCAACACATTTCTAAAAAAAATAAAATCCGAGGACATTTTTAAATGTCCCCGGGAACATAAAACTTTTTTTTTCTTTCTCTACCTCGCTGAATGTATTTAATCTATATATATATTAGATACATTCAGCCAGGTAGAGGGGGGTGGCATGTGGGCTGCGCGGGGTCTCAGGCAGTGGTTTGTTTTTTTTGTGTGTATATTTTTAGCAAATTTATAGGGGAAGGTAAGGGCAGGTATGATATATATATATATATATATATAGATAAGATATATATCTATATTCTTATAAATATATATATCCAGACTTGTATTACACACACATTTTGGCAACTAATTGCCCCCCCCCCCATTTGGCTGATCCCTCCAGAAGAAATATTGAACCCGATAGAGCAGAGAATAATATATATATTCTCTGCTCTGTTGGGTTCAACATTTCTTCTGTTCTGGGGGCACATTTAGTTGAGATTGTCCACATGCCACCCCCCCATGTGCGTATGTGTACATATGGTCTGAGGTCTGTGGGTGGGTGTATATATATATATATCTGCGTGTTGATATATACGTATATGTCTGTGTGTGGTATCCAGGGCCGGTGCAAGCATTTTTGTTTACTCAGGCGAACTTGCGTTTTGGTACCCCCTCCACCCAATCCGTGCCATGCTGTCAAGATATATATTCATTTAAGAAACTTATATGAGATATAAATATCAAACGTTTATATTTCCTAGAAATTCTCCTAAATTATTTTAATTGTCTGTGTTTTGCTTTGAAGAATATAATAATCAATGACCGGATAAAAACATATACATATTTATTACGTATACAAAAAAGTTTCAAATCTCATATCATAAACAAAGATTTATAAACAACCACATCCATCCATAAGCACATAGACTACTAGCTTCCCAATATATGTATCTCCTGTTAGTAACTGCATATATGATTAATATCATTTACTTTATCAGTTAGTAACTATACACAAATGGTTAATAAACATTTCTGCTTAACGAAAACAATTAACATGTATTTCCCAGCAAACCAATGTTTAACAAACTAGATCTTGAAGAGATATATGTATCTCTCTATGCTACGTGGATCAACAAAAGATGAGCTATCACTTATTCTATTTCTAGAATGATAAGTAATAAAAATGTATTTAGTGAATCCTTCCCTAATAACGAGAATTAAGCTTCTACTCTTCTGCTTTTTATATTGTAGTTATATAATTCCTTGCTTATTAATTTCAATCACGGTAACTTCCAAATTCAATATATATATATACATATCATTTTGCAACAATTACTTTAGGATAAAATCCTTATATCCGATTCTTCTTCATATCTCTATCTGCAGATTTAGAAATATTTTGAAGACTCTGGATCTAACAGTAATCTGAGATATCTCAGTCTATCTGTTGCAAGAAATACTACATATATATATAATTACATTAATTCCTTGATTTGCTTTCATACATTACCTGTCCAAGATCTGGTCTGTAGTTACAGCAGCAATATTCTTTGAATATATTGTTTTTGGAATATGTGAAAATTATCAATGTCAGATATTCAATGCATGTGAGTTAGAATTGTGCATTCCCATAAAAGAAAATTTAGGTGTGGTCCTAATTAAGTGAGATGTAATATCCTGAATGCATTGTGTGTCTTGTCCTGGGATGATCTGCCTGAATACAACGAACAGTATATCCAGTTATAGTCAATTTGACGTCACTGAAAATATGCCCCTTAATTTAAATATTACTTTCTCTATATTAATTCTTAAATATAATATTTACTATGCCTCAAGAGGGCAGTGTTGCTCTTCAAATTAATTTCACAATTTAATTTTAATTCCCTTATCTCAGGTCAAAGATCAATTTACTATCTTATTTTGAACAAAGAACAACTATGGTTATTCCAGACAATGCGTCTCGGATTACTATGGTTATTCCAGACAATGCTTCTCGGATTGTCAAAATTAAATTAATATCTCTACTCCTCTCAAGGTTTTCACTGAGTACTCTTTATCAGCTAAATTCCTTTCTAGTTAAAATCAACAGAAATTCTATTCTTCAGTAATTATACCGTTAAATAGTTCTACTCTACAAATAATTGGAGCATCTATTTTCTACTGTAAATATTGAATATATTGATTATAAAAATATATTTCGTGAATATTTTTATACACTTGCATAGAGATTTTAAATTTGTTTCTATACCCAAAAAGAAAAATATCTTTAATTCAAGGACTTGTTAAAACAAACCAATAAATTTAAATATGACATGTCTGGCACTTAGCTCAGCATTATATCAAATAAAGACATTTTATTGTCTATAGCATTTATAAAAACACCCATAACTCTTAAGGTTCACCCAGCCATGAACTATTTAAAAAAATCTCTGTCCATTTCTAAAACTAGACGAAAATTTAAAAAGAAAAGACTTTACATTAAACAAGATGGCTACAGGCATCCATTTTAATTTTCCATTATAATATACCCGACATAACCCCCTCCTTGGTTGCATCTGATCCTTTTCAAGTGATCACGATGGAAGCATGCAATATTTCCACCTTTAACCAATTAGGCTAGGTTTCCACCTTTCGCAACACGTCTTTCTTCTTTCATCCATTTAATAATTGAAAATGCAGTGTTTTTAAACTTCAATGTACGTACTTTCTTTGTTAGTACAATCATCCAGACAGTTAGAAACATAATTACTATACAAATAACAATCTCTGTAATATTTGGCCCATTAAAAGCAGAAAGCAATTGATGATCAAGCTGTGAATACATTGGAGCATAAATCGTTAGATTATCTTTCTTTATTAGAAGTTCAATGGTATGATCAGGCTTGTTCTCTAGCAGAAATTTCAAATCCGGATTCATAGTTATCTCTCGTCCTTGGAATGCGTCGACGATTTGTATCTCGTCATACCAGACTTAATTTCCGATCGGATAAAGAGTAACTTCTCCGATAACAACTCTTGATTCTTTAGGAACTTTTACGAGAATCACTGGAGTAGATATTAACACTTTCTTGTTTTGTACCAGATCCTTCCGGTAAACATTTGCTTCTCTTTCTGTGTAAAACAGCGGTTGCAATAAAATATGCGGCAAATCTTTTCTTCCGGTGGTTCTTGTACATAGCAATGAACGGTTTCCTGGCTTTATCCAGCATATCTTTCACGCTTACATGAGCTTGATTCACATGGGACTTCAACATTCGCCTTTCTGTCAGAAGAAATCCGGGCGCGTCTTGGATTATAATACCAGAAGACTGTCCTGGTTCAAGTATTGGATCTGCTCGGAATTGTGTGGAAAACAGTAGAATTTCTAGATAATCGCAATATCCTTGGTGGTCCGACTCATTTTTGCGGATTAGCATCCCAGGACGGATTAACGATTGTTCTCTATTTCTGTTGAAAGAAGGAGTATAAATAACCATTCATAGATTTCAATCTATACACCAGTCAGTTTTCCTTAAACAAAACTAGCGATTTCACTCAAATTCCCTATAAATACTCTGATCTCTGATTAAATTTAATTAACCGTACGGATCTAGTCTACCTACTAACTTGAGTTAAACATCTGAATGCTGGGAAAAATAATCACATGTTAATCAAAACAATCACTTCACATGATACCAGTTAAATGTCTTCTGTTGTTCCATCTTCACACATTCTGAGGTGATCTAGGATAACAATCATACAATTGAGCTTGGCAGTTTTATTTCCTATAGAAATACATTACATACATTTTCCAATGACATTATGACTGTCTACGTCATTATCTAGATCTGTTATCCACTCATCTTGAGGATTAGGGTATCTGATCACTTTAAGGTTAGCCATTTTATTCAGCAGCTCCCTGCTGATGTAGCTATTTTCCTGGTGCAAATCTAGTTTAGCCATTTTTTTCTAGCTAAACTATTTACACGTATAGGGAAAAGTATCTCTTCATTTATCTTCTCTATTTCAGTTAAGAACTGAGAATGGTCACTATGCCCATTTGGTTCTGTCTCTCTCTTGTGGAGGTGAATAATTAGCACGTCATTCTCCAGACATATATCTCGAATTCTCTCAGGGGGAACACATATAGTGTTATCCTCCTATTCTCCTGGAGTCAGGGACTTTGGCCTTAAGATAGAGATATCAGGTGTCTGGCTATTTCTGAAGTGGACTTCAATAGAATCCGGCCTTTCCTCAATCACGTGGCAGTTACACTGGGCGTGATGGGATTGGGATCTATCGTAGCTAATTGGAACATTTATGGGACCAAATGACCTCATTGATAAAATCAATGATTGGATTTAACCTTTTGAGAAGGTCCATTCCAATAATTAGGCGATTTTGGGGCAGATCCACGATAAGCGTTGGATGCCGAATTACTTTATTCCCCAATTTAAAATCCAATTTAGCTGTGCCCAGAACTTTCAGAGATGTGCCACTCACACTCACTAGATTAGCATTAGATTTATCTAATCTAGGCTTCCTGGTGGACAGTTCTTGAACCTGATCAAAATAATTAGTTGAGACTAGTGTAACCTGGCTAACCTGGCTTCCTGTGTCTAGCAGAGACATGATGTGTGGTAAATTATCTTGTAATTCTACATTCACATAATATTGGTCTTCAATGCTATACAATTTACAGAGAAATTTAGAGTGAGATATGAAATTAGGTTTTGTACAGATTTTACCGACAGAATTTCCTCTCTCAGGCATGCTCTTGGCAGCTGTGCTGTCCTTCTCGGATTCAGTCTTCTCAACTTGCTCGCACTTACACTGGAGAGATAAAATACATTTTCCTTCTCTTGGCAGGGAAGGGGTTAAATCATCAACCATACAAACATTTGTATTAACCATTTCATCATCACTTTCTGGTAAATTGTCATGGACACTGGTTACTTCATCAGAATCATCATCTAGTCACTGGTTGGGCGGGGCTGCAGGTGTTGCATCGCTTACAACCTGACCAGGGTTATTTCCAGTCATCAACTGAGTGATCTGATCCAGTTTTTCAGTCAGCACACGGAAATTTTCCTGCATTTGGCCAATACGCTGGCGTACATTATATCTCCGCTTTCTATTTGTCCTTGGGGACAAAGCTTGCGCATTCTCTGACTCATCAGATTCAGTTTTACCTCGGGTCGCTTCCTGTCTAGGCACATTTTCCCTTGATTTAACCCACTGACTTCTAGGTACCCATTGTTCCTAGATTGAAATTTACTTCCTGAATTTTCTCTGGCAAACCCTCTTTCCTAATCTGGCTTGGATTTTTACATTTTAGGTATTGAGTCTCGCACAATTTCCGCGTAGTTCTTTTTCTGGGTCTCAAATTTAATGTCACCCTTTTTGACATGAGTTTCCGCAATTTCCTCAGGTGAGTTCTTCACTCTTTTCCCCTGAGTTTCTTCACTATATTCAAATACAGTAAATAGGGTCATACTCTCTTTTAGTACCCAATCCAAACCATTTCTCGGGTCATAATCTCTTGCCAAAATAACCTTTATTTTATTTGGCAAGAAAATAATTGGATAAACTCAGGGCTTTCAAAATTTGGGTTTCTTTCAGCCAAGCTGTACGCAATTTTAAGGACTGAAAGAAATTCACGGGGCTTTGATTAGGTCTACATTTTAGAGTTAAAATTGCTCTTTTCGCAGCTAGGCTGGTGCGGTGAGGCCCAAATTCAGATTTGACCTCGGAGACTATTTTACTCCAGTTATGTATACCAGATTCTTTCAAAGACTGAAAAAATACCTATGTTTGCCTTCAAAGACCCATGGGATAAATTCAATTTTCTGAGCATCTGAATTTATACCTAGGACTGATAATGCTTCTTCAAACACTTCTAAATGGCTTATGATCGCTGGGGAATTCATTTTATTCCATATCCCAACTGAGTCCTTTAAAAATTTGACGATTTTAGTTAAATCAAAAATTTTAGAAAAGATTTTAGTCAAATCATAAATTAAAAAAAATCTCTGTCCATTTCTAAAACTAGACAAAAATTGAAAAAGAAAAGACTTTACATTAAACAAGATGGCTACAGGCATCCATTTTAATTTTCCATTATAATATACCCGACAATGCCAATCGGGAGTGTTTGGTGTCCTCACGCATTGCCAATCTATGCTGTGCCTGGTGCCCCTCCTGTGCCACAGGGCCAATCTAAAGATTGTGTGGTCCCCTCCTTTGGCAATGTGGCATAGGAGGGGCACCAGGCACTGCACAAATTTGCAATGTGGCCTGGTGGTGCCCCCTGGTCTTGCTGTGTCAATATACCCACCAGGGCCAGTGCTTCCACTAGGCAAGCTAGTCAACCGCCTAGGGCGCACTGCCACCTAGGGGCGCAGCCAGCCCCAACCCAGGTTCTATTATTGCACCCCTTCCTCAATGTTTGCTTTTTAGCCGGTAATGGCAGGTCACAAAATAGATCCCCGCTAGCGGCACAGAAGGTGGGCATCTTATAGTGATACACAGGTGCCACCAGATGGTGTGCGGGTTCCACAAGAGGCAGATGAACGAAAGAAAAAAAGAAAGGCATGAAAGAAAAAAGAGGCACAGAAGAAAGAAAATAAGCAGCTGAAAGAAAGAGGCAGATGAATGAAAAGGCAAAAAGAAAGAGGCACAGAGGGCAGAGGAAATAAAAAAGAGGCAGAGGAAAGAAAGAGGAACAGAAGAAAGAAAGAAAGAAAGAAACACAGGGCAGAGGAAATAAAAAAGAGGCAGAGAAAAGGAAGAGGCAGATGAAAGAAAAGGCAAAAAAAAGAGGCACAGAGGGCAGAGGAAAGAGGCACAGTCCAATCCCGGGCCCGACCAGGGGAGGGGTAAAATGGACACCGAACTAACACGACCGTGTTCGGCCCTCGTGTACAGTGTGTCCCCCCCCTCTGCAGTGTGTGTGTGTGTCCGTGCACAGTGTGTGTCCCCCCCTGGATGCACAGTGTGTGTGTGTGTTCCCTTGCGCATTTCAACAGTTGACAATTTTTTCTGGGGCGGGGACTAAGAGTAGCTGGTCTTGCCTAGGACACAAGATAGTCTAGCACCGGCCTTGATACCCACATATTTCAAACTGCCTGCCACTCCCAGTGTTTCCCTGTGATCCTGCTACCTACCACTCTCACTTTGTTGCTGTGGTCCACTGTCTGACTCCAGGTCTCCAGAAGCAGACTGACAGCAGGGTCCTTGTCCTCTAATTCAATTCACTCCCCCTTAATTAATTTTTCCCCTTTAATTACTTTTACCCCCTCCCCCCTTAACCCTTTCGCTGCTGAGCCTTTTCCTGCCCCTGTGCTGAGCTCATTTTTACCAGTTTTGCTCATCATGTTTAACCGCGTTTTGAAGCCTTATTTTAATATATGACCCAGACATTTTATATATCGTTCTTTCCGGCAGACTGTGCAGATTCATAATATGCCATTATTATATGTATATGTTATGTTATGTCTGTATATTATAACAAAAAATGCAATAAAATTAGAATTTTCAATAATTTACAATGTGTAAAGTGTTTTTTTTCACATTTTAAAATGCGATCGTTTGTGGTTATATTTTCTATGGGGTGCGCTTGTTAAAAAAATTAGAAATGAGGAATCGTTACTTTTTTTTGGGGAAAATTACGTGTTTTTTAGCAAACGCCCCTCATAGAAAAAATCGTTAGTGCAGCATCATTGTTCACATTATAATTGAAATGGGAACAATATTGTTGCACTAATAAATCTAAAAAAAACCCCAAAAAACTTTTTATTTTTTTATTTTTACTTTTTACATGGTCATGTTTGGTATCATTGGAAAGGCCACGCTCTGGCCGTTCCAATGATAGTAAACATTAACCCCTAGCTGTCACGGATCGGGAGATAGGGGGTTCCAATGAACCCCCTGTCTCCACTATAGGTGGCAGCAAGGCGTTAATTTGAAAACTGGCGCCATCGCACTCTGCGCGATGACGCCAGTCATTAGGGGGATATCCTGGAAGCTTGGCCGACATCCAAGATGTCGGCCAGCTCCGGGAGGGGACCGCGATACGGCGCATGTTGGCGCCATATCGCGATCCAGCCTCCTAAGGGTTAAAGACAGCCGCCGCTTGGAAGGGCAGGCTGTGCCCTTCCAGGCGGTGCCTGTCTTTAATCTCTGGCCCGCACGGATGGGGAGGGGGAGAGGTCCGAAGGACCTCCCCCCTCCCCTTCAGGCACCTTCCCTGCAATGGCGGGGGGTGCCTGAAATAGACGTCATCGCGCATGCGCGATGACGCCTATCATGCCCGCCTGGGTCCCGGAGGTTGGGCTGACATCGATGATGTCAGCCCACACCGGGGGGCCGAGCGATCAGCCGGAATACCGGCTGATCGCGGGCTGCAAAGGGAGGACGCGCTCAGCGCGTCCTCCGCAGCCAAGTAGCAATGCGGTTGGACGCGCTGAGCGCGTCCACCGCATTGAAAGGGTTAAATTCATTTCATATAGCGTATGACAGAGCTCCACAGCAATAAAACTCACAGTAATGTGCAGGGTGTATGAGCGTATGACTGAGCTCCACAGCAATAAAACTCACAGTAATGTGCGCTGTGTATGAGCGTATGACAGAGCTCCACAGCAATAAAAATCACAGTAATGTGCGGGGTGTATGAGTGTATGACAGAGCTTCACAGCAATAAAACTCACAGTAATGTGTGGGGTGTATCAGCGTATGACAGAGCTCCACAACAATAAAACTCACAGTAATGTGCAGTGTGTATGAGCATATCACAGAGCTCCACAGCAATAAACCTCACAGTAATGTACCGATATCAGTTTACTCAAACCCCCCCCAGCAGAACATTACACACACAGCAGAACATTACACACACCCCAGCAGCACATTACACACACACCCCTGCAGAACTCTACACACACACACACACCCCCAGCAGAACATTACAGACACACACCCCCAGCAGAACATTACACACACACCTCCCCAGCAGAACATTACACCCCCCAGCAGAACATTACCCCTCCCAGCAAAACATTACACCCCCCAGCAGAATATTACACCCCCCGAGCAGAACATTACACCCCCCCGAGCAGAACATTACACACACACACACCCTCCCTCATTTTATACAAACCTTTTAAAAATCTTCTCTCGGCCTCTCTGGCCAGTCCTCCTTCACACTACAGTGAAAGCACGCAGGCTGACTCTGCTGCAGGGCCGCACCCTAAGCTTTGGGGTTTGTCCTCCAGGCTTTTCTGCTGCTGCGTGCCCTGGTTATGCGTGTCACGTGAGGGGGGCGGTGCCAGTGGCGTCACTAGGGTCGGTGTCACCCGGTGCGGTAATTTATGGTGTCACACCCCCCCCCCGAGTTTTTCAGATTTTTTTTTTTAACTACTCTTACTCCTAAATCAGTACTCCCATATAACACTGAATGCTCATACACACAGCGCACATTACTGTGAGGTTTATTGCTGTGGAGCTCTCTCATATGCTCACACAACTTTTTGCCAACTGCCAGCAAGTACGTTGCCTGTTCGAAGGCAGTGAAAGCACACATGGATATATATTGCCCCCAGCAGCTCTGGATATATATTGCCCCCAGCAGCTCACCCATGGATATATATTGCCCCAGCTCACATATGGATATATTGCGCCTCAGCTCACATATGGATATATTGCGCCTCAGCTCACACATGGATATATTGCCCCAGACCAGCTCACACATGGATATATTGCCCCAGACCAGCTCACACATGGATATTGCCCCAGCTCTCATGGATATTGCCCCCAGCACACATGGATATGCCCCAGCTCCTCATTGATATGCCCCAGGCCCCCATGGATTTGCCCCAGCTCCTCATGGATTTGCCCCAGCAGCTCATGGATTTGCCCCAGCTCCTCATGGATTTGCCCCAGCTCCTCATGGATTTGCCCCAGCTCCTCATGGATTTGCCCCAGCAGCTCATGGATTTGCCCCAGCTCCTCATGGATTTGCCCCAGCAGCTCATGGATTTGCCCCAGCTCCTCATGGATTTGCCCCAGCAGCTCATGGATTTGCCCCAGCTCCTCATGGATTTGCCCCAGCAGCTCATGGATTTGCCCCAGCTCCTCATGGATTTGCCCCAGCAGCTTATGGATTTGCCCCAGCTCCTCATGGATTTGCCCCAGCACCTCATGGATACTGCCCCAGCTCCTCATGGATTTGCCCCAGCAGCTTATGGATTTGCCCCAGCACCTCATGGATACTGCCCCAGCTCCTCATGGATATGCCCCAGCAGCTTATGGATTTGCCCCAGCAGCTCATGGATTTGCCCCAGCTCACCTCCTGGTCCTGGTCCCAGCACATGGATAGCGGCCCAGGCAGCACCTCTCCGCCGCGTTTTTCGCTCCTTCTGAGCGTCCGGCGGCGCGCAGCTTGGGCGCTCGTCTGGGGGAGCCACGTGACCAGCCGCGATTGGCTGGTGACGTATTTCCTCCAGGCGAGCGCCGAAGCTGCGTGCTTCGGACGCTCGCACGGAGCGAATACGCGGCGGTGGCGGGCGGTGGGTGAGACACCCGCCCTTAGGGTGACGGTGTCACCCTAAAGGCGGGTGTCACCTGGTGCGGGCCGCACCCACCGCCCCCACGTTACGACGCCACTGGGCGGTGCCAAATTATGTAGTTTGCCTGCTCATGTTTAGATTGTGGGATTGAGGCAGGCACACTGCATCGGTTTGAGAGTGCACGGCTGGGCCCCTGGTTGATGTCTGAAGATCATTCATAGCTCCACTTCCGGTATTTTAAAAACAAAATTTTTCCGCCCCTCACACTGACAGCAAGCCAAGACAGTAAGGCGGCCGCCTTTTCCGCCTTACAATAGTGCCGCCCTGGTGGTATCAATGCATTCCTACTCTATACACAGTGTCCCTATAATATATATGATCAGGGGTTACCTTTTTTTTATATTTGGGTGCACTGACGTCTATACCAGATTCATATCATTTTAATATTTGACCGCAGGGTCCAACCCTGCACTCTTCCACAATACCACAGAGGGGTTATGGTGTGACGGCACTTGCTGCCACCAAAGGCAACATATTTGGGTGCACTGACGCCTGTACCAGATTCATATCATTTTAATATTTGACCGCAGGGTCCAACCCTGCACTCTTCCACAATACCACAGAGGGGTTACGGTGTGACGGCACTGTTGCCGACACTAAGGCTGGGGTCAGACCAGCGCACTTTTAACGTGCGTTCTGGCGCACATAATTACGGCCGCACTAGCAGCAAATGACGGGCAATGACGGCCAATATACAAAGTACGGTCGCACGAAAGTCCGGCCGCGCAACGCAAGTGGAAAATGAACGCATTTTTTCGAGAACGCAGAACCGCTAGTACGGACGTACAGAGTGCGCTGCAGCGGCATAGCGGTGTGTGTGTGTGATTTGGAGACGTCAGACTCTGCTCATGTCCGGCCAACATAACGTCCAGACACCCAAAGTTTCCTGGTTTGGATCTGTAAAAAATCACGCACAAAAACGCGCATCGTTTGACCGTTTTCGCGTATTCCATGAAAAAATACGTCAATGCGTTCGGACGCACTTCTTTACGTTCGCGTGTAAAAATGCTTTCGTTTGACCCTAGCCTAAAAGCCCAATTTTAACCACTTCAATGCGGAGGATGCGCTCAGCGCGTCCTCCGCATTACCGCTGGTATGCGGAGGACGCGCTGAGCGCGTCCTCCCATTGGGGTCAGCGTTCGGTCGGGTTCCGGCCGATCGCTGGCCCCTCCGGTGCGGGCTGACATCCTCGATGTCAGCCCGGCATCCGGAACCGCAGCCGCCGGAATTAGGTGTCATCGCGGCAGCGCGATGACACCTAATTCAGGCTCCCACCCCGCATGTGCGGAGGAGGTGCCTGAAAGGGAGGGGGGGAGGTCCTTCAGACCTCTCTCCCTCCCGATCGGCGGCGTTGCGGGGGTTAACCCAGGCACCATTTGGAAGGGCACAGCCTGCCCTTCCAAATGGTGCCTGGCATTAACCCCTGGGGAGCTGGATCGCGAATCGGCGCTGATTCGCGATCCTTTCCCGGAGCTGGCCGACATCTTGGATGTCGGCCAAGCCTCCGGGAACTCCCCCTGAGGACTGGCGTCATCGTGCGTCCTGGACTTAACTGCCACCAACGGTGGAGATAGGGAGTTCCAATGAACTCCCTATCTCCCGATCCGTGGCAGCTAGGGGTTAAAGTTTGGTATGGTTGGATCGGCCAGAGCATGGCCGTTCCAACGATACCAAACACTACTGTGAAAAATGTTGTCAAAAAAAAAATGAAAAATAAAAATAAAAACAAAATTTAAAAAAAATTATAAAAAAAAAATAAACACTTTTTTTTTCTTTTTTTTGGTTTGTTAATGCAGCAATATTGTTCCCATTTCATTTATAATGTGAACAATGATGCTGCACTAACGATTTTTGTATGCGGTGCGTTTGTTAAAAATCGCGTAATTTTCCCCAAAAAAATGTAACGAGACCCCATCTCTAATTTTTTTAACAAGCGCACCCCATACAAAATATAACCGCAATTGCTCGCATGTTAAAATGTGAAAAAAAACACTTTACACGTTGTAAATTACTGAAAATACATATTTTATTGCATTTTTTGTTATAATATACAGACATGACATAACGTATACATATAATAATGACATATTATGAATCTACCGAGTCTGACGGAAAGAACGATATATAATATGTCTGGGTAATATACTAAAATAAGCCTTCAAAACACGTTTAAACATGATGAGCAAAACCGGTAAAAATGACCTCAGCACAGAGGCGGGAAAAGCCTCAGCAGCGAAAGGGTTAAAGCAACTGTTGTTACTTTCATCCAAAGCCTGCATAAATTTCACCATAATTTAGCCCAAAAAATCACTAAACTTGTTCTGCATGTCCTAAAATGTCTCTTTTCATACAGGCTGCCGCCCCAAGCAGTTGTTTATGACTAGATTAAAGGAAAACCATTTACCGTCATTTGAAACGTAATTTTTTTGTTTTTAAATGTTTATATACATCCTACAAATCCGCCACTTCAAGGGCAGGTTATGGGGACCTCCTAGGCACGATATTTGAAGGAATTTTTCATTTTTATTCTTAACCTTTATTTCCTGGAAAACTCACTGTTCCTTTAAAAACGTTTTTTTTTTACTTTTTGTCCTTGTTTCCTGTCCCCCAGGGCACTACCCGGACCCCCATACACCTTTTATAGCAAATATCTTGCATATATGCCCTCTTGGTGGGCACTCTAAAAATCTAACTTTTGAGTCCCATTGACTTGCATTGAGTTCGGTTCGTGTTTGCGTTCGAACTCGAACTTTTGAAATTGTTCGAGTTCGAATGCGAACCGAACACGGGGGTGTTCGGCTCATCACTAATTATGACCTCATTAGCAGGAGATAGACCATGGCTATTTGCCGTTTGATGCTTTACCCCTAGGGCAAATCAATACTCATTTAAGTTGTGGTGGAGGGCAAAAAGTGAGATTAAAAGAATCCACACAGGAAATAATAAAGTTTAAGATTTCAGAAGACATACACACATCCCAGCAATTCAGAGAACTGTAAGTCCAAAACAGCTGTACATGAGTGGTTATCAGGGCCAGCCTTAGGCCTTTAGGCGCCCTGTGCGAGAAAGCTTTACAGCGCCCCCTAGTGACCACACCCCTCAGTAACCACACACTTTCAGTGGTCACACCCATCTCTCCAATACCAACTCCATTTAAAGCCTCCCATTCGGTTAAGGCTAGGGTCAGACGAGCGTGATTTCTATGGACTGTACGTCCGTGCACACGGACGTACGTTAGTACGGAAGACGCAGTAGTGGCCAGACAGTCCGTTTTTTTCACTGACGTATATATTTTGACGGATGTAGGAGGGAAAATAAATTAGAAAGCAAAACCATTTTGTCCGTGAAAAATGCTGGACGTATAAATGCAGTCCGTCTGACCACGTTCCATCACTCACACACAAAGCTATGCAGACGTTGCGGATGCAGCGCACTTTGTGTGGCCGTTCTAGGGGTTGTACGTTCTTGCCTGCCTTGCGTCCGTGGGCCGCGGCCGTTGTGCGTCCGCAGTTCAGTGCGGACGTACTTCGTGTAACGGGCTCCGATGGGCTTCCTGTCATGCTATCACGGACGTACTTTTAGGCGCAATCACGGACGTGAACACTACGCTCGTCTGACAGCAGCCTAAGTCCCCATGAGACCGATTACAAGCTATGATAAAAATAAAACCTTTATTCAAAAGGTATTAAACTTGTAAGCACAATATAAGTATTCATATTAAATAAAACAACAGTAGACAATCAAGTGCTAAACAATAAATGTCAAACTAAAATAGTCTATAAAATAAAGTGTCAGGTTGTCCTGCAGACCCTTTTTTTCAAGTACATCTAGAAAAGTAAAAAAAAAACAGACTACTCTTCATATATTGATTCGTATCGGATTATTCCTGTTTTAAATTAGATATTCCGTAGTAAATAATGCAAAGCTGAGTAGTAATGCAAAGTACAGAGGTCAGTTAGAACACGGCAAGGAAAGACACTCAGTGCTACTGCTGCCCTTCCACCACAGAGCTCACCGCTCCGTGCCACCTGTTATGTCATAGATGGGCCCAGGTGCAAGAATCCATGATGCCCCCCCCAATAAATAAATAAATATATATTTTAAAACATAAATAAATATAATGCATATAAATAGATGAGCACTTAAAAAGACACCCACACAACCTGAATATATGGAGGAACCCCTAAAAACACACCCACACTGAATATATGGAGGACCCCTAAAAAGACACGAGCACACCCTAAATATATGGATGAACCCCTAAAGACACCCGCACACCCTGAACACATGGAGTCCCTAAAAAGACACCCGCACAGCCATAAAGAGCTCCACAGCCATAAAAATCACAGTAATGTGCTGTGTGTGAGCGTATCACTGAGCTGAGCTCCACAGCCTTTTTACACCCTTATATATTAACAATGTTCCAGTATCACAGTGCCCACCTTATATATATACAGTATTAACAGTCAGCAGTAGTATCAGACAGGGCCAGTGCTGCCCACCTTAGTTATAAACAATATGTCAGTGTATTTTATATCACATCATTGTCCACCTTATATATTAACAGTGGTGCCAGTATCCCAGTGCCCACCTTATATACAGTATATATTAACAGTGTCAGCAGCAGTAGTATCATTCACACACAGTGCCCAGTGCTGCCCACCTTAGTTATAAACAATGTGCCATTGTTTATAACTAAGGTGGGCAGCACTGGGCAGTGTGTGTGAGTGATACTACTGCTGATACTGTTAATATATATATAAGGTGGGCACTGTGATACTGGTACCACTGTTAATATATAAGGTGGGCACTGATCATGTGATCTATACTGACACAATCAGACAGTGCCACCAGTAAATATCCAAGACAGTGCCCCGTGCCTGCCTTATTATATATTAACAGTGCACTGCCAGTATCACAGTGACTGTCTGTGCTCACCCATCTTATATATTTACAGTAGACATTGGCAGTGTCAGTGTGTGCCCACAAACCCACAGTGCCTACCTTAACCGATGTGAGAGGACTGGAGATGGCGGGCGGCAGATCAGTCCCGTCGGGCAAGGCTCACTGCAGGCTGCAGCACTGCTATCTGGTCCCGGGTCACCCGACTGTCACTGACACGGTCACTGGCTTGAAGGCTTCAATCGGATTTGGGGACAGTGGCTCTCCTGCGTACAGCTCTACGCATCTGATAATATGAGGTCGTGAGCAACTCGATCTCCCAGGTCGCGTTGGAGGGGGCGGTGCCAAAGCAGCATGCCTTCCATTCCCAGGCTTGTGTTTGAACGTGGGAGGCACGCTGCAGGCGCAAGCAGCAGCAGCCACGCGACAAACTGTCAGTTCCGGCGGATCCGATATCGGAGCTGAGGGAGCTGGACTAAGGCACCCCCAGCCAGGGGCGGATCCAGACGCAGGTTTCGGCGGGGGGCATTCTACCAGTTTCGACCAAGAGCTGGTGTTGGGTTCACAGTGACAGGCAGATATACTGTATATTGCCCCAGCTCACATGGATATATATATATTGGCCCCCACCTCACATGCATATATATATTGCCCCCAGGCAGCTCACATGGATATATTTGCCCCTAGCTCAAATGGATATATTGCCCCCAGCTCACATGGATATATATATATTGCCCCCAGGCAGCTCATATGGATATAATTGCCCCAGCTCACATGGATATATTGCCCCAGCTCACATTGGTAATTTGCCCCAGCTCACATTGGGTAATTTGCCCCCAGCTCACATGGAGGGTAATTTGCCCCAGGTCACATGGACGGTAATTTGCCCCCAAGCTCACATGGGTAATTTGCCCCAGCACGCATGGGTAATTTGCCCCCAGTTCACATTGGGTAATTTGCCCCAGCTCACATTGGGTAGATTTGCCCTCATCTCACATTGGGTAATTTTCCCCCAGCTCACATGGAGGGTAATTTGCCCCCAGCTCACATGGAGGGTAATTTGCCCCCAAACTCACATGGGTAATTTGCCCCAGCTCACATTGGGTAGATTTGCCCCCATCTCACATGGGTAATTTACCCCAGTTCACATTGGGTAGATTTGCCCCAGCTCACATGGAGGGTAATTTGCCCCCCGCTCACATGGAGGGAAATTTGCCCCCAGCTCACATGGGTAATTTGCCCCCCCACTCACATTGGGTAGATTTGCCCCAGCTCACATTGGGTAGATTTGCCCCAGCTCACATTGGGTAGATTTGCCCCCAGCTCGCCTCTCACCTGCTCCAATGCCAGGCCCCAGGTGCCGCCGGCGTTCTTGTCTTCTCTCTAGGAGGCGAGCGGCCACTGACATGCAACTTGGCCGCTCGCCGGGAACCCCCTAACCAGCTGAGTTCTCACGAGATCGCGCGCTGGTCACGTGGTTCTCTCACCCTAGGCGAGCGGCCAAGCTGCATGTCAGCGGCGGCTCGCCTCCTACAGAGAAGACAAGAACGCCGGCAGCGATTTTCTCGGGGGGTTGCCTGCCACCCATGTTGCTAAGGCGCCCTGTGCACCCGCACACCCCAAAGGTCAGCCCTGGTGGCTATAGGAGGCAAGGAGTGGCAAGGAGGGTTCTGAGTTAAAACAGACCCAGAATACAAAAAAGTGGGAAATTGTGGAGTCTGGAGACTCTGTGAAGCATTTCTCTGAATTGCTGGGATGTGCAAATGTCTTCTGCAACAATAAACTTTACTATTTGCTGTGTGGAGGCTTTCAATCTCAAATTTTTCCCTCCACCACAACTTAGATGAGTGTATATATATATATATATATATACTGTATATATAAATATATATATACACACACACCCTCCAGACACTTTATTAGGTACACCTGTTCAATTGCTTGTTAACACAAATGACTAATCAGCCAATCACATGACAGCAACTCAATGTATTTAGGCATCTTGGATGTGGTGAAGACGACTTGCTGAATTTCAAACCAGGGGCAGACTGACCCATCAGGTTCTCGGGCACTGCCCGAGGGCCCAGATGGGGAAGGGGCCCGCATTGGGGCCCCATCAGCCTACCTTGCTGCCCCTGCAGTGCTGGACGTCTGTGGAGTGTCATAGGGATTCCCTCTCCAGCTCGGAGGACGCTCCATGGACGTCCTGTGTCCCTGCAATGCTTGGTGTCAATGTGGCACCGAGCAAGGGGCTGCAGCCAGAGGCTGGCCTTTCAAATGATATATGACATGACTATCTTTGCCATGCCATTATTGTGTAAAAAAAAATAATAATAAAAATAAATAAAAAAATCTTTTTATTCCTTCTATATGTAATGCATAATAACTTAACTATAATATTTTTTGAATTGTATTGCTGTGGAGCTCTGTGGTATGCTCAAACACACCGCACATTTCTGTTAGTTTTAATGCTGTGGAGCTCTGTTATACACTCATACACACTGCACATTACTGTGAGTTTTATTGCTGTGGAGCTCTGTGATACGCTCATCCTGCCTTGTATCAACAGTTCAAGCTGGTGGTGATGGTGGTGTAATGGTGTGGGAGACAGGTGCAGACTGACCCGTCGGGCACTCGGGTTGTAGGGGCCCGGTTTTGGCCAGACACAGTGGGCCCCGCTGGTTTTAAGGTCCCAACCCTGGTTAATAATATCAGAACCGAATGATCATGCCTGCCGCCTATGTCCTCCATCGGGGCCGTGTCGCTGTGGCGCATGCCACTCTGTAACCGCGCCGCAGCTTCCCTGCCTCAGCTACTCCCACACGATGCCACACGACGCTGTGTAACCACGCTGTATGGCTGGCGCCGCCCCCTCACATGATGCATACAGAGCACGCTGCAAGTAGCGGCAGAGCATGAGGACAGGAGGAGCCAGGAGGGTTCAGGTGAGAGTGGCCCGAGGAGCGAGCCTGGCCCGAGGAGCGAGCCTGCCAGTCCGAGGAGCGAGCCTGTGGCTGCTTGCAGCATTCAGAGATTTTTTGTGAGCGGTGAGCGAGGGGTCCGAGGGGGTTAAAAAACTGTTTGTGCCTGCCACTGCCATTCATAATTGGTATACTGATGGCGGGAGGGGTTAATAAAGTAACTGAAAAATGCCAATGCCATTAATAATTGAATTGCTGGGAGGGTAGGGAGGGGTTAATAAAGTAGTTGAATTGCTGGGAGGGATGGGAAGGGGTTAATAAACTAATTGAATTGCTGTGAGGGTAAGGAGGGGTTAATAAAGTAATTGAATTGCTGGGAGGGGAGGGAAGGGGTTAATAAAGTAATTGAATTGCTGGGAGGGTAGGGAGGGGTTAATAAAGTAATTGAATTGCTGGGAGGGGAGGGAAGGGGTTAATAAACTAATTGAATTGCTGGGAGGGTAGGGAGGGGTTAATAAACTAATTGACTTGCTGGGAGGGTAGAGGGGTTAATAAACTAATTGAATTGCTGGGAGGCTAGGGAGGGGTTAATAAACTAATTGAATTGCTGGGAGGGTAAAGGGGTTAATAAACTAATTGAATTGCTGGGAGGGTAGGGAGGGGTTAATAAAGTAATTGAATTGCTGGGAGGGGAGGGAGAGGTTAATAAACTAATTGAATTGCTGGGAGGGTAGGGAGGGGTTACTAATAATTGATATGCTGGGCAGGGGTTAATAAACTGTCTGCCCATGTCTGTTTCGCTCTTACACAGTGCATGTTACTGTGAGTTTTATTGGTGTGTAGCTCTGTGATACTCATACACACTGCACATTGCTGCGCCTTTTATTACTGTGGATTCTGTGATACGCTCATACACACTGCACATTACTGTGCCTTTTATTACTGTGGATTCTGTGATACGCTCATACACACTGCACATTACTGTGCCTTTTATTACTGTGGATTCTGTGATACGCTCATACACACTGCACATTGCTGTACCTTTTTACTACTGTGGATTCTGTGATACGCTCATACACAATGCACATTACTCTACCTTTTATTACTGTGGATTCTGTGATACGCTCATACACACTGTGCATTGCTGTGCCTTTTATTACTGTGAATTCTGTTATACGCTCATACACACTGCACATTGCTGTGAGTTTTATTGCTGTTGAGCTATGTGATGGTCATACACACGGCACATTGTTGTGAGTTTTATTGCTGTGGAGCTCTGTGATACACTCATACATACTGCACGTTACTGTGAATTTTATTGCTGTGTAAACTGTGATACGCTCATACACACCACACATTACTGTGAATTTTATTGCTGTGGAGCTCTGAAATGTGTAGTGTGACAGTGATGTAGAGACAGTATCTTTTAAAGTGATAGTCCGTTTCCCAGATTTGCCACAGGGATATTCTGAGCCTTAGCTACATTGGCTGCTGCAGCAGAGCGGTGGGCATCTGTAAGTCTGAAGGGGGCACAGTGGATTCCCCAATTTGCTGCTGAGTCCAAATGGATTTTTTTCACAATTTTCAAACATTATTTTAATGAGTTCAGAAATAACTTATTTAGCACAACAATGTACACGTGGGGTTTTGTATGGCCTCCAGTGGGTGCGGCACACGGGGGCCCCATGATTGCCTACTGCCCGGGGGCCCATTAGTTGTCAGTCCGCCCCTGGTGGGAGATATTTTCTTGGCACACTTTGGACCCCGCCTTAGTACCAATTGAGCATTGTTTAAACATCACGACCTACTTGAGTATTGTTGCTGACCATGTCCATCCCTTTATGACCACAGTGTACCATCGTCTGATGGTTACTTCCAGCAGGATACTGCAACATGTCACAAAGCTCAAATCATCTCAAATTGGTTTCTTGACCATGACAATGGGTTCACTGTACTCCAATGGCTTCCACAGTTACCAGATCTCAATCCAATAGAGCACCTTTGGGATGCGGGAGATTTGCATCATGGATGTGCAGCCAACAAATCTGCAGCAACTGCATGATGCTATCATGTCAATATGGACCAAAATCTCTGAGGAATGTTTCCAACACTTTGTTGACTCTATGCCACAAAGAATTAAGGCAGTTTTAAAGGCAAAAGTGGTCCAACCTGGTACTAGCATGGTGTACGTAATAAAGTGGCCAGTGTATATACAGTCAGGTCCAGAAATATTGGGACATCGACACAATTCTAACATCTTTGGCTCTATACACCACCACAATGGAGTTTGAATGAAACAAACACAATGTGCTTTAACTGCAAACTGTCAGCTTTAATTTGAGGCTATGTACATCCAACTCAGGTGAACGGTGTAGGACTTACAGCACTTTGCAGATGTGCCTCCCACTTGTTAAGGGACCAAAAGTAATGGGACAATTGGCTTCTCAGCTGTTCCATGGCCAGGTGTGTGATATTCCTTCATTATCCCAATTACAATGTGCAGATAAAAGGCCCAGAGTTCATTTCAAGTGTGCTATTTGCATTTGGAATCTGTTGCTGTCAACTCTCAAGATGAGATCCAAAGAGTTGTCACTATCAGTGAAGCAAGCCATCATTAGGCTGAAGAAACAAAACAAACCCATCAGAGAGATAGCAAGAACATTAGGTGTGGCCAAAACAACTGTTTGGAACATTCTCAAAAAGAAGGAACGCACCGTGAGCTCAGCAACACAACTCAGCAAAGACCCGGGAGACCACGGAAAACAACTATGGTGGATGACCGAAGAATTCTTTCCCTGGTGAAGAAAACACCCTTCACAACAGTTTGCCAGATCAAGAACACTCTCCAGGAGGTAGGTGTATGTGTGTCAAAGTCAACAATCAAGAGAAGACTTCACCAGAGTGAATACAGAGGGTTCACCACAAGATGTAAACCATTGGTGAGCCTCAAAAACAGGACAACCAGATTAGAGTTTGCCAAACAACACCTAACAAAGCCTTCACAGTTCTGGAACAAGATCCTTTGGACAGATGAGACCAAGATCAACTTGTACCAGAGTGATAGGAAGAGAAGAGTATGGAGAAGGGAAGGAACTGCTCATGATCCTTAGCATACCACCTCATCAGTGAAGCATGGTGGTGGTAGTGTCATGGCGTGGGCATGTATAGCTGCCAATAGAACTGGTTCTCTTGTATTTATTGATGATGTGACTGCTGACAAAAGCAGCAGGATGAATTCTGAAGTGTTTCGGGCAATATTATCTGCTCACATTCAGCCAAATGCTGCAGAACTCATTGGACGGCGCTTCACAGTGCAGATGGACAATGACTCAAAGCATACTGCAAAAGCAACCAAAGAGTTTTTGAAGGGACAGAAGTGGAATGTTATGCAATAGCTAAGTCAATCACCTGACCTGAATCCCATTGAGCATGCATTTCACTTGCTGAAGACAAAACTGAAGGGAAAATGCCCCAAGAACAAGCAGGAACTAAAGACAGTTGCAGTAGAGGCCTGGCAGAGCATCACCAGGGATGAAACCCAGCGCCTGGTTATGTCTATGCATTCCAGACTTCAGGCTGTGATTGACTGCAAAGGATTTGCAACCAAGTATTAAGAAGGAAAGTTTGATTTATGATTATTATTCTGTCCCATTACTTTTGGTCCCTTAACAGGTGGGAGGCACATCTGCAAACTGCTGTAAGTCCTACACCGTTCACCCGAGTTGGATGTACATACCCTCAAATTAAAGCTGACAGTCTGCAGTTAAAGCATATTGTGTTTGTTTCATTCCAACTCCATTGGGGTGGTGTATAGAGCCAAAGATGTTAGAATTGTGTTGATGTCCCAATATTTCGGGACCTGACTGTATATATACGCATGATGTGGGCTGGCCTGGGTAATATATATATATATAAGCATGATGTGGGCTGGCCTGGGCAATATATATATATATATACGCATGATGTGAGCTGGCCTGGGCAATATATATACGCATGATGTGAGCTGGCCTGGGCAATATATATACGCATGATGTGAGCTGGCCTGGGCAATATATATATATACGCATGATGTGGGCTGGCCTGGGCAATATATATACGCATGATGTGAGCTGGCATGGGCAATATATATATACGCATGATGTGAGCTGGCCTGGGCAATATATATATACGCATGATGTCGGCTGGCCTGGGCAATATATATATATATATATAATATATATATATATATGCATGATGTGAGCTGGCCTGGGCAATATATATATATATATATACGCATGATGTGGGCTGGCTTGGGCAATATATATATATACGCATGATGTGAGCTTGCATGGGCAATATATATATACGCATGATGTGGGCTGGCCTGGGCAATATATATATATATATATATAGGCATGATGTGAGCTGGCCTGGGCAATATATATATATATGCATGATGTGGGCTGGCCTGGGCAATATATATATACACATGATGTGAGCTGGCAGGCCTGGGCAATAAATATATACGCATGATGTGAGCTGGGGCAATATATATACGCGTGATGTGAGCTGGGGCAATATATACTCATGTGTTCAGTGCCCAATCTATAACGCTCTCATGTTCAGTGCCCAATCTATAACGCTCTCATGTTCAGTGCCCAGTCTATAACGCTCTCATGTTCAGTGCCCAGTCTATAACGCTCTCATGTTCAGTGCCCAATAATGCGCTCAATACAATACTGAATCATGCACAACGGTATCACGGTTTCACTGAATCACAACAGGTGCACAATTCAAGCAGATGTTCTTTGTTCTCTTCTCCAGTGAGCTATGGCTGATAGAAAAAAATCTTCTGGAGCCCAGTACCGCAAATGAAAAGCAGAACAAGCCAAGGAGCAAGCAAAGCAAGAAGGGTCCTTCTTGAAATACTTTCATACACAGAAAGCAAATCAAGAACAAGAATGTGACCGTACTCTTCTAGAACCTGCCACTGGGGAAGCTGAATGTTGTGCTCCTAGTACACGTTATAGTGAAGTTTCACAAATTGGAAATGTTTCTGGAACGCACACAGTAGACAAAGAAGATGTCAATATAAGTGAGACTAGTACTGCAAAGTCATCAAAAGAAGATATTATTCCTGCTTTGGGTTACAGTGATCCATCCTGCCAAATGGCCATACTCTTGCAATGATGATCTACGATAGCTCATAATTCAACATGGACCACAGCAAGTTGTATCAGATGATTTTCCCAAAGACTCCAAAAACAGAAGATTTTCTCCTGTACACTACAACAGGAGACTGGCAAATGGTGAAGAAGTGTGTCGTTAATGGTTGATATATTCATCCTCAAAAGATGTTGTTTTTTGTTTTTGCTGTAAATTGTTCAGTAAAAGAACTTTTGCATCATCCTTACAAGAAACCGGTTAAAAAGACTGGAAGAACATTGGAGCAATTCTTTCTTCACATGAGAGAAATACTGACCATTACGAAAACTATCAAGCCTGGCGTGAACTTGAATTGCGCTTATCTAAAGATAAAACAATTGATGTGATCAACCAGAAGAAAATTAGGCAAGAAGAACAATATTGGCAACAAGTCTTGCAACGATTGATTGCTTTGCTAAGAGTTCTTGCCATGCAAAACCTGGCATTCCGTGGCACAAATGACAAGTTGTATAGTGCTGGCAATGGAAACTTTTTAAAGTTTGTAGAATATCTAGCCCTTTTTGATCCTATCATAAATGAACATTTGCGTAGGGTTAACCCTTGCGCTGCGGTGGACGCGCTGAGCGCGTCCAACCGCATGTCACGTTGCGTGCGGAGGACGCGCTCAGCGCGTCCAGCCTTTGGGGTCAGCGTTCGGCCGGGTTCCGGCCGATCGCTGGCCCCCCCGGTGCGGGCTGACATCCTCGATGTCAGCCCAGCATCCGGAACCGCCGCCGGGCTAATTAGGTGTCATCGCGGCTGCGCGATGACACCTAATTCAGGCGCCCCCCCTCATGTGCGGAGGAGGCGCCGGATAAGGGAGGGGGGGAGGTCCTTCGGACCTCTCTCCCTCCCGATCGGCGGCGTTGCGGGGGTTAACCCAGGCACCATTTGGAAGGGCACAGCCTGCCCTTCTAAATGGTACCTGGCATTAACCCCTGGGGAGCCGGATCACGAATCGGCGCTGAAAAGCGCCGGTTCGTGATCCTTTCCCGGAGCTGGCCGACATCTTGGATGTCGGCCAAGCCTCCAGGAACTCCCCCTGAGGACTGGCGTCATCGTGCATAGCACGATGACGCCAGTCCTGGAGTTATCCCCTAGCTGCCACCAATGGTGGAGATAGGGAGTTCCAATGAACTCCCTATCTCCCGATCCGTGGCAGCTAGGGGTTAAAGTTTGGTATTGTTGGATCGGCCAGAGCATGGCCGTTCCAACGATACCAAACTCGAATGTGAAAAAAGTTAGTAAAAAAAAGAAAATTTAAAAAAAAAAAAAAAAATTTTTAAAAAAATTATAAAAAAAAAATAAACAAGTTTGTTTTCTTTTTTTTGGTTTGTTAATGCAGCAATATTGTTCCCATTTCAATTATAATGTGAACAATGATGCTGCACTAACGATTTTTGTATGCAGTGCGTTTGTTAAAAATCGTGTAATTTTCCCCAAAAAAAAATGTAACGAGACCCCATCTCTAATTTTTTTAACAAGCGCACCCCATACAAAATATAACCGCAATTGCTCGCATATTAAAATGTGAAAAAAAACCACTTTACACATTGCAAATTATTGAAAAATCATATTTTATTGCATTTTTTGTTATAATATACAGACAGGTCATGGCGTATACATATAATAATGACATATTATGAATCTGCCGAGTCTGACGGAAAGAACGATATATAATATGTCTGGGCCATATACTAAAATAAGCCTTCAAAACGCATTTAAACATGATGAGCAAAACCGGTAAAAATGACCTCAGCACAGGGGCGGGAAAAGCCTCAGCAGCGAAAGGGTTAAAGATCAAGAAACAATGGTTCACTACCTGGGAAAAAATATCCAGAATGAGCTTATACAGCTTTTAGCCGGTGCTATAAAAGCAACAAATTATAACATGCACCAACGCGGCCAAATACTATTCAATTATTCTGGACTGCACACCTGATGTTAGTCATATTGAGCAAATGACAATGATTGTACGTTTTGTCGATGTAAGCAAACCATCAGATGATGAGTCTGAAAGCATTACCATAAAAGAACATTTCTTGGGATTTATTCCACTACAGGAGACTACAGGTGCCTTTATAGCAGAAACTCTTCTTGGGCAGCTGGAACAAATTGGATTGCCAATTGAAAATCTGCGTGGTCAAGGGTATGACAATGGGAGTAACATGAAAGGCAAACAAAATGGAGCACAAAAGAGAATCCTGGACTTAAACCCACGTGCCTTTTTTGTGCCCTGCAATGCACATTCTTTAAACTAAGTAGTCAACGATGCTGCTAGGTGTTGTCTGGAAGCAACTACTTTCTTCAGGTTGGTTCAACAGATCTTTAATTATTTCTCTACATCGACTAAGCGTTGGCAAGTTCTAATTAGCCATATATCAGATTTAGGCATAACTGTTAAGCCATTGAGTGAAACAAGATGGGAGAGTCGGATTGATGCTTTGAAACCACTGAGATATCATCTTGGTAATATACAGTTGTGTACAAAATTATTCAACCCCCAATGCTGTAAAGGGTTTTAGGGAATTTAGTGTACATTTGTAATTGTATTCAGAATGAAATCCTACAAGGACTTTTTAAAGAACCATATGCAACTAAAATGACATCAATTGGTTTTGTAATACAGTAGTAAATGTTTCTTTTGTGAATTCTTCATTGACACTATTATTCAACCCCTTAAAGACTACCACTCTGAAGAACAGAGGTTCATTCAAGTGTTTTCAATCAGGTATTGAAAACACCTGTGGATGTCACGGAGCAGCAATAAAGCATAATAAGCACCAATTAGGCAGCTTTAAAATGACTGTGATACTCAGCTCCTTCTAGACATTTACTGGTGTGGTTACAAACATGGTGAAGTCAAGAGAATGGTCTAGGAAGACAAGAGAAGAGGTGATTACACTTCACAGGAAGGGCAATGGCTATAAGAAGATTGCAAAGATGTTAAACATACCAAGAGAGACCATAGGAAGCATCAGTCGCAAATTCAAGGCAAAGGGCACTGTTGAAACGCTACCTGGTCGTGGCAGAAAGAAGATGCTGACTTCGACTGCTGTGTGCTACCTGAAGCATAGAGTGGAGAAAAGTCCCTGTGTGACTGCTGAGGAACTGAGAAAAGATTTGTCAGATGTGAGTACTGAAGTGTCAGCTCAGACAATACAGCGCACACTGCGTAATGAAGGCCTCCATGCCAGAACTCCCAGGCGCACCCCCTTGCTGTCTCCAAAGAATAAGAAGAGTCGACTGCAGTATGCCAAAAGTCATGTGGACAAACCACAGAAGTTTTGGGATAGTGTTCTGTGGACTGATGAAACAAAATTAGAACTGTTTGGGCCCATGGATCAACGCTATGTTTGGAGGAGGAAGAACAAGGCCTATGAAGAAAAGAACACCTTGCCTACTGTGAAGCATGGCGGGGGGTCAATCATGCATTGGGGCTGTTTTGCTTCTGCAGGTACAGGGAAGCTTCAGCGTGTGCAAGGTACCATGAATTCTCTTCAGTACCAGGAGATATTGGATGACAATGTGATGCAGTCCGTCACAAACCTGAGGCTTGGGAGACGTTGGACCTTTCAACAGGACAATGATCCCAAGCATACCTCCAAGTCCACTAGAGCATGGTTGCAGATTAAAGGCTGGAACATTTTGGAGTGGCCATCGCAGTCACCTGACTTAAATCCGATTGAGAACCTCTGATGGGACTTAAAGAAAGCAGTTGCAGTGCGCAAGCCTAAGAATGTGACTGAACTGGAGGCTTTTGCCCATGACGAATGGGCGAAGATACCCGTAGATCGCTGCAAGACACTTGTGTCAAGCTATGCTTCACGTTTAAAAGCTGTTATAACTGTAAAAGGATGTTGTACTAAGTACTAAGATTGAATGCCACTTGGGGGTTGAATAAAACTGATAATGATGTGAGCACAGAAAAGACATTTGTGGTTATTTCATTATAAATGTTATGTTATATTTGTCTGACTTACACGTGCCTCTTTGATTTAATTGTAAGCAAGATGACTGAATGATCAAAATCAATGTCAAACTGGCCAAAACACTCAATTTCAGTGGGGGTTGAATAATTTTGAACACAACTGTATATGATGCTTTTGATACAGATCTATGATGATACAAGCCTAACCGGTCCATCTGGGAATACTTCCCGAATTGAAGCCAAGGGCCTTGCTGATGCAATCAGTAAGTTCAAGTTTGTGGTATCCCTTGTTACATGGTACAACATCCTTTTTGAAGTCAATCTTAGAAGCAAGCTACTGCAAAATAAGGAAGCGGATTTAAATTCAGCTACAAGACAACTGGAAGTGACCAATAATTATCTCATATCCTGCAGGTGTGATGAAGGCTTTCAACAGGTGTTGACAGATGCTACTGAGATTGCAAAGGAGATACAAGTACTACCAAACTTTGAGACAGAAGATCAAGTTCGCAACAGGAGAAAGAAACGGCAGTTTGAATATGAGTCCTGAGAAGAGGCACCACAAGATCCGAAGCAGAAATTCTAAATCGCTTTTTACTATGCCGTTTTAGATGTGGCCATACAATCTATTGAAGAGAGATTCCAACAACTAAAACAATATAGTTCACTATTTGGCTTCCTATATGATATATACAGAATAAATAAATAATCTACTGAAGATTTACTCAAGAACTGCAGAAATTTGGAAAAATCATTGATGCATAATGGGAACAAAGATATTGATGCTGAAGATCTGTGTTGTGAACTCGAAGCAATAGCTCGAAAACTTCCAAAGTCTTCCAAAGTCTTCCAAAGAAGTACTTCTCTACATACTGCAAAATAAAATTCTCGATAACGTGCCTAATGTTTCCGTTGCTCTGAGGATCCTTCTCACACTTCCAGTATCAGTGGCAAGTGGTGAACGTAGTTTCTCAAAGTTCAAACTTATAAAAACTTACATACGTTCAACAATGTTGGAAAAGAGACTAGTTGGCTTGGCAACTATATCCATTGAACATGCCTAGGCATCAGCCCTTGATCTGGTTGAAATGGTGAAAAAAATTGCAAAGGATAAGGCACGCAAAGTGAAACTTTGATGTGTCTGAAATTGAAACTTACGTGACAACTCTTATTTTTTTTTGGTTTCGTTAAGAAAAATACAGTTAATTTATATTTGTTTAAAAGAGTTAATTTAAAATGGTTTAATACAGTTTATTTATATTCATTTTACCTTTACTATTGGTGCTTTTCAAACTATATTCTTGAAAATAAAAAGAAATTTAGCAGTTTCATGTTGTGTCTTTTTTTTTGTGGGGGTGCAAGTAGCTGGTCTTGCCTAGGGCGCAAAATACCCCTTACACAAGTCAATGGTGGTGAGGAAGTTCCCCTGGGCAATGTGGTCGAGGAGCTCGTCTACATGGGGCATGGGGTAGGCGTCGGTGACCGTGTGCTCATTCAACCTTCTGTAGTCAACACAGAACCTGGTAGTGCCATCCTTTTTGGGGACTAGGACCACCGGAGATGCCCACGATGGTATCCGATGGTTCTATTACCCTGAGATCCAGCATCTCTCAGATCTCCTGCTTCAATCCGTCCTTTACTGCATCCGGGATGCGGTACGCCGTCTGCCTCAAGGGGGCTTGACCTTGGGTATCAACCCGTGCAGCGCTACAGTAGTGTAGCCGGGGCGGGACGAGAACAGGTCTTGGTGCTCCTGGAGCAACTGCTGAGCCTATTCTCTGTGGCGTGAACTAAGTCCCTCGCCAAGCCGGACATCAGCTACGCCTCCTTTGGCTCTAGGATCCCCTGGCAGCACCAGTAGGGGAAGACCCTCCAGATCCCCCACATCCAGAGCGCAGATCGCAGCTACTGCCTCTTCCCTCTCATGATATGGCTTCAGCATGTTCACATGAAAGGTTCGTTGGATCTTTTCATTGGAACAGCTGGCTGCTATGAAGGTGGTATCACAGAGTTTTTCTATAATTTTGTACGGTCCCTGCCAGGCTGCCTGGAGCTTATTCTGTTTGACCGGTCAGAGAGCTAACACTTTCTGCCCTAGCTGGAAAGTGCGGTCCCTGGCCAACCGGTCATACCACCTCTTCTCTTTTTTTTTTTCCATTGATGATTTACATCTATGGATACAGAAAGACTATGCCTCTATAAAAATTTTATCTAAGGGAAATGTAAGTAGCAGAAAAAGCACTATATTGGGTAAAAATTTAAATGAACTATGCACCTTTTTGAGTTTACACTAAGTAAATTGCATGGAATTAGTCATTAAATAGATCTAAAAAGTTATTTTTTATCAATTTAGGAACTATAATATACCTACACTAGTTATTCAATAAAAGCATAGGAACTGCACATAAGTAGTACTTTATGTAATTTATACCATATAAACAATTTACACGGAATCAGTAATTCAGTGGACTCACTAAAGTCACTCCCTCCTTTTTTTTTTCCTTTTTTTTTTAATTCATAGGACTAAAATTAAAAAATTATAAAATTATTTTATTTATCTAATATAGATGTTGCACACAATGAGCACCTTAAACTAATTAGTGCTTTTATTAATATGCACTTTATAGCCATACAGGCAATTAATAGAAATATACCTTACAGTTTGCACTACATTAGAATGGTTTAGGCACTTAATTTATAGACTATAAAGAAATTATATGATAGTAATAGCTGAACGGATTCACAAAACGGCATTTTTATTAATCCATATGAATATAAATTCACAATAGAACAAGTCATTTCACAATAAATTGCACAAAATCAGCACTTTAACAAAATTTATTGCCCTTTTTATTAAGCACTATAAAATATGGATTCGCCATAAAAGTTCTCTAACTTTATGCACTTTAATTAGCCAAATAATAATAAAACACTATATTAAAAAAATGATAGCACTAGCACTTGTAGAGGTATATCTCTTTATCTAAAAAAATTATATGTATGTATATATATATATATATATAAAGAGTCTTGCGGGGCACACAGAGATACCACTGTATTGATATGTTTTATACCCACTATGTTAAACATAGTATACCAAAAGATGGAAAGCTTTGTGAATATGTATATATATTTTTGATTCCCTTGTTTCAAGTGCATTGTCATTCATTGGTGGAGGACTTTTGTGGGATGCATGGCGATCAGTATCTAATTTATATTTTTATATATCCTCAATAAATGTGTCTCTCCAATTTGAGACACGCTGTAATGAAAAGAATGCCGAAATGAAACCTTACACCATGAACTGATCTATGCGAGCCAAAGAAAATGCGAACCGGAAGTAACCTAATGGCGGCTGGAACGCAAGTGGAATGCGGAAGGGAACTGCGCATGCGCAAGATGGCGACGTGCAGCGCAGAACGACCAAAAAGAAACCGGAAGCAGCAATTATCATTAACAGGACACATGGGGACATTTTAAAACGATCAATGGACACTATATAAGGACCCATAGGTCCAGTATATCTGCTACCAGCTGATGAAGACGCTAGTCCATGCGGCGAAACGCGTTCTGGAGTATGTTTTTATATTTTAAATAAATTTTATTTTATTATCCCTGATCCTGTTGCTGCTGCGTTCATTTCCTGGTTTCCTGGATTTAGGATGGTTTTCCTTTGGGTTTTCCTTTACCAGAATAAACCCATAAGCATCTACCCTTAAACTTAAATGTGAGTATAAAATCTCTGCAATACTATATTGAGAACTTATTGCAGATTTGCACAAGGAGAGTTCCTTTCTCTCTTCTCTTTACTGCATGATCCCGGATAACACATTCCAAATAAGGTGGGGGTCACCTGAGAAGCATTTGAAGGCAATATACCTGCAGGCCTGGACCCACTCAAAGCCAGTGACTAGGCTCCACACTTGTGAGTGGGATAATCTCAGTATTATTTTCAACAGTCTACAAAAAGATTTACTGTATTGCACTATTATTGTTTATTATTTCTTCCATACACATACGAGAAAATCCAGGACCCCAGAAAGCATTATTTGCGCCAATTCAGGTTATATATTTTTGCATTCTATGTACATTGGTATAGGGGAAACCACTATATCCTGAATTTTGGCCATCTGGAGTGCCGTGGTGGTGGACACATGTTATGTGGCGCTGCACCATTTTGTGTATAATTAAACCACCTCTTCTGCCTAGTCTGTGCGGCTTTGAGGTTGTCCCGGACCAGGGCAGTCAATCTCTGCAGCCGATCCCTAAACTCGAGTACATAGTTTATGACCGATGTCCCTTCTTCAGACAGGGTACCCTCCCAATGCTCCCGGAGCAAGTTCAATGGGCCTCGGACCCTGCGGCCGTACAGCAGCTCAAAGGGAGAGAAGCCGGTGGTTTCCTGGGGGACCTCCCGGTACGCAAAGAGGAGGTGGGGTAGGTGGCGTTCCCAGTCCTTATGGGACATGGTGAAAGTGCAGAGGAGCTGTTTTAAGGTCCCATTAAAATGCTTGCAGAGTCCGTTGGTCTGCGGATGGTAAGGGGAGCTGTACAGGGGTTTAATCCCGCACAGCTTCCAGAGCTGTTGGGTGACCTCGACCGTGAATTGGGTGCCCTGGTCAGACAGGATTTCCTGTGGAAATCCAACCCTTGAGAATATCTGGAGCAGAGCACCAGCCACGCTCTCTGCCTGGATATTCCGTAGGGCTATGGCCTCGGGGTACCGGGTTGCGTAGTCAACTACGGTTAGGATGTATTTCTTCCCCGTAGTGCTAAGCACCACTAAGGGCCCTATCAGATCTACCGCCACCCTCCTGAATGGCTCTCCCACTATGGGTAAGGGTCTCAGGGTGGCCTTAGCTGTGTCCCCTCGCTTCCCTACTCTCTGGCATATCTCACAGGTCCGGCATTAATCCCTCACATCGCCAGATAGACCAGGCCAGAAGAAGCTCTGGGTTAGGCGATGCAAGGTCCGCCTGTGTCCCAGATGGCCTGCTAGAGGAATATCGTGCCCGATCTTTAAGAGATCACGCCGATATTTCTTCGGCACTACCAGCTGTCAAATGGGTAGCTGGGCTGCCCCCATCCCTGCTCCCCCGGATATCCTATAAAACTTCCCCTGGTCCCATTCAAAGCATATCTCCCCTATCCCCCCCGGGTCCCAGCCCACCTGCTGTCTGTAAAGGGCAAGGGTAATGTCCGCAAAGGTTTCCTTGGCAAAGTCGCCCTGGGAATCCCAAGTTAGTGTGGGTCGGTTGTTTGGGTTAAGGTCGGGGCTGGTGGTTCTTACTTGAGTCCCTTCGGAGCTTGGGTGAGGAGCCTTCCGAGCCTGTTGTTGGGTGGTGACAGGGTATGCCTCTGCATTTTCGGTTTCCTCAAATGCAGAGGTGAACAGACCGAGGTCGTTGCCCAGCAAGATCTCAGTTGGTAAGTCTCGCATGATTCCTACCTCTACGTCCCGGGCTCCGTGCCCCAATCTAGGTGGACGCGAGCTGTGGGGATCTGGTATACATGGCCGCCGGCCACTCGGACAGCTACAGAATAGCCTGTAGTGGCTGCGGGGTGGATGAGGCGGGGCTGAGCCAACGTAAGCGTGGCCCCAGTGTCCCGTAGCCCTTGGGCTGGCTGGCCGTTGATGTGGACCATCTGCTGATGGTGCTGGCGGTTGCCCTGGGTGGCTGCCTGTACTGGGTTGGCCTCGTGGAGAAGTCCAAAGTCCTCTTATCCAGAGGTAAAGGTCTTGGGTGCCGGGTCATGCTGGCAGCAGAATGCGAAGGCTCTGGCCGGGGAGTAAGTTGGGCGAGCTGGTGGGGGTCGGCTCCGATTCAGGGGTGTCACGGTTCCCAGATCCCACCACGCAGTACTTAACACCCCACACTCCACAGAGCCCAGAAGCTACCAACAGAGTAGCCGTGAAAGATCTCTAACTGTCTGGTCCTTAGAATTGGCCAGGTAAACTAGCTAGACACAAAGGGTTAACAACACAGGGAGTAGTCAGCCGAGCCAGAATCAGGAATACAGAGTTCAGAATGGTCAAATGGAATAGCCGGGTCGATATCAGAGCAGTGGCGTAGTACAAGAAAATGGTATAGGGCAACAGAAGGCAGAATAGTCAGAAACAAGCAGAGGTCAATAACGGGTTAATTCAATATAGCAGTCAGGTACAAGGAGCTCAGGTATGGATAACCACGATCTGGCAACTGCTGAGAATACACTGAGGGTTTTTAAAGACCTTCACCAGGCCACGCCCCCCACTCAAGCCGCGCCTCATGCAGCCACCTCCCTGCCTGTCTCCATTTAAACTGGGCATTGGTCAGCGAGCAGCATCAGATATGCTGCCCTCAAGCACACAGGTAGGGCTGGAAGCTCCCAACGTTACAAGGGGGCAGTGATCCCGAATATGTCCCAGGTGATTGCAGCCATAGCATCGTGGGTATGCTGGGGCTGTGGGGGTTGTTGGTATCGGGGTGCTCGCTCCGGAGGTGTTGGCGTGTAGCCAGCGCGGGGTTGATCCGAAGAGGTGGTTTGGTCGGGTTGACGGTTTCTCACCTGGCATCATTGTATTCGTTAGCCAGGCGGGTGGCCTCTGGTAGCGTGAGGGGCCTCCGATCTCAGACCCAGTCGCTGACCTCTGGGGGTGAATAGTTGTAGAATTGCTCCAGTAGGATCAGCTGAATGATTTGGTCAGGACTGGTCGCCTGGCACCCATGGACCCAGGTGCTGACGGCTTGCTGCATGTGGTGGCCTCATTCAGCATAAGAGTCAGTGGTTCCCTTCCGAAGGCCCCGGAATCTCACACGGTATGCCTCTGGGGTGAGAGCATAGCAGGCTAGGAGATGTTCTTTGACTTGCTCATAAATCATGCAGTCCTCATCCGTTACCGCCTGGTACGCTTCTGCTGCTCTTCCGGTTAACTTGCTGGCCAGAATGGGTACCCAGTCCTTGCCAGCCACCTTCTGCAGCACACATTGTCTCTCAAAGTCCTGCAAGAACCCGTCAATGTCTTCGCTCCCCTCGGGGAACATCTTGAAGGCTGCATAGGGAATCTTCTGCTTGAGGGGCCCTGTGCTGCCTCGGGATGCGGTCAACCCACCGGACTAGTGTTGTATCTCGGCCTGACGGAGTTGATCCATGCTAGCCAGCAATTATGTCTGCTGGAGGGTCGGTTCCATACAGGGCAAGCTGCCACTGTACCTCCCGCCACCACTCAGAGGTTTCTGAAGTTTCAGAGGGGGCCATGCTTACCCGATCATCTTCCATCAGTTCCTCGATGATGATCACCTTTGATTTGCCACTGGCTGCTTTTCCTCTTGCCTCCAGCAACTCCTTCAGCGTGGTCCTTTTTAGGCTGCTGTAGCGCTGTGCCCTACGGTTCTCACCGCTTCTGGCCAGGGAAACCTTGTAGCCCCTGGGTATCTGAGACCGGGGTCAAGCCAGCGGCTATATTTCCCCATGCTGGACTGGTCTCAGAATCCCCTTTTGGGTCGAGCTGCTCCAGGCTCTCTGTGGTATGCGGTGTCCGAGACCGGGGTCAAGCCAGCAGCTATATCTCCCCCTGCTGGGCTGGTCTCGGAGATCCCACCTCTGCCACCAATGTGACGGACGCCGCTACTTGGAGGGAGTAGATCCGCCTTAGGTGCCGGGGTTGCTCTGCAGTGAGCAGCGGTAGCGAGTTGGCGTCAGGTCCCTTGCTGGAATATATTGAGTCAGCCAGGAGGAAATACCTAGCAGATAGTCCCTCTTCCCAAATACTCGTCGTGATGCAGTATAGGTTAAGCAAGTTGGTTTATTGTAAAACAGCACATACACGGTCCATTTATATGGTACAGTCCCATTGTTCTCTCCCATGCCCGCCCCCAGACACGCCGGCGCCAGTTCTGCCACTGCCTCTAGCCCGAGCCCCTTTTGAATGCTTTATATGGTCCCAACTCTTGGTGCCACACTGTCTGGCCCGCCCTGGGCTGCTCCCTGCCTTGGAAATTCCACCCCCTGGAGTGCAGGCTCTTACTCCGGCGCCGGATCTCCTCTGCGTCTGGGAAACCCGACCTGAGTCCAGTGTCTGATTGGGGGGTGATCTCGGTGGCACTCCTCTCTAGAACTCACCCCGCAGTGGCACCATGTTCCCAGGTTTCCCTCTGCCCAAAAAGCACTCCGGTGGCAGGTACAGGGGCTGAGCGGTGCAGGGTGCAAGGAATGTCGGCTGTGCTTGGTCTCGGCCGGCGGCAGCTGCAGCAGGGTTGCGCTGGGCAGATAAACTACGATGGCTGGGCAAGGCAGATTTGGCAAACGTAATAAACGTAATAAACAACCATAACCATATGGGCACAAATTGTACTAACGAATTCTACACTTGGGGGAACGAAAACTGGGCAATTTAGGTGTTATTAAATTGTGAGGGATTACAGGTGCAGGGAATTGCGAGGGGAAACACAATACACACAGGGGTCATAAAGACATCAATTGTATAAACACATTTTAACATGGAACCAACGAACTTTCAATGTTTTATGGGTTAATAAATTGAAGGTGACGGCTGTTCTGTCACAATATATATAACATGGAATACTAACATTTTGTCCACCAAGACTCAATTATAAATATGAGTAATACATTTTTATATTCATTTTATAACCAGATATGAAGCTTATTCAGCATTTAAAAAAATAATAGAATAGGACCTAAATGGGGTCAAGTAGGGGCTTGATGCCTTATCATTAAACATGCCTTTTGTTTGCTTGCCTTTGATCATTTATATACTAAAGCTTTAGAAGGCAGTCATATTTCTGTAACTACACAAAGCTGAAATGGCTTGATGTGCTCCTTTAAATTCTCCTGATGTAAAGGGATCGCAATTCATTTTATAAAGATTCCATAAGAAGCCAGCAGATGGCATAAAATTAAAACAACTAAAACTTTAGCTGATTTAATTTTGTGCCATCTGCTGGCTCTTTTTGGTATTTTAATACTTTGTGTGAAATAAAGAGTCAAAAAGCTGAACCACTTTTGTATTATCTTCCTTTTGCTGTCTTACAACCATTAATGAAAATTATATAGAACCTTTTATAGGAAATACCAGGTTATACTTAATTACATTCCTTAGCTCTTTTTGCAGAAGATTACAAAAAACTGCACATCGTCGACATGGTTTGTTTAGTCACATATGAATATTTGATTAATTTTGCCAAATATTTATTACTAGCTTCGCTCACATGGATTTTGGGATTTGTTACAATTGTTTTTAAAAGAAACATGAGTTTTTTGTTCAAACTCTAAGAAATATAATTTACAGGTTGATGTCTTAAAGTAATAAGTAACGTTTATTGCAGACCTTAGTCAGGGCGTATTGGCTACAAGAAAAGTTGTTTAATTCATATCTGTCCAAGAATTTGTTTTGTGTTGTAAATGCAAACAGACAAAAAAAATTAATTTTGGTTTTTGGCATCTGGATTGGAACATAGAAATCAAAACTATTTGAGTACTTCTTGGAAAACTACATTAGTGGTTCTTCTTTCAGGTGCTAGGATGAGCAGAGAGTTAGGTGAGCTTACTCTGGAACAGGCAACGTAAAACTGCCCATGTGAGAAGCACATTGCCTTAGATCAATGACCGCTACCTTCAAAGCATGCCCCTGAGACTTGTTGATGGTCATCGTTAAACAAACCTTTAAGATGAACTGAAGTCTTTTGAATTGAACCAGATATTCTGAAGGTATAAGAGGTATTTGTGGTATAAACACCGACTCCCCAGCCAGAACTGGTTAGCACCTCAATCCCATTTCTGTGGAGTACTTTTACTTGAAATCTGGTGCCATTACAGAGCTTAGGTGGCTTGAGGTTCTGCAATAATATCACAGGTGATCCCATTCTGGAGTAGTGCGGGAGTGTGTGAGGCCTGGCTGTGAGTGGAAGCAAACAGGCTGGAGCAGTGAGGGAGTGTGCGAGGCCTGGCTGTGAGAGGGAAGCAGACATGCTGGAGCAGTGAGGGAGTGTGCGAGCCCTGGCTATGAGAGGGAAGCAGACAGGCTGGAGCAGTGAGGGAGTGTGCGAGGCCTGGCTGTGAGAGGGAAGCAGACATGCTGGAGCAGTGAGGGAGTGTGCTAGACCTGGCTGTGAGAGGAGGAGCTACATAGAGACTACATTCTGTGAGAAGTAACAGAATCCCTCTGATCTGCTGATCCAGTGTATCAACTGGATTTTCATAACATGGTAAAACATATGGTTTTTTTTATTTTTCACGAAGATTGTAAATACCAATTTTCACTCCTGTAACATCTTTGGTTTTAGAAATACAGGTATAGTAATAAAAATATTCACCCCCCTTTTTCACCACTCTTTAACAGGATTCTCTGAAATCCCCTACACTCAACTGAAACTGCCCTCAAAGTCACCAACGACTTCCTAACTGCTAAAAACCACAGCCACTATTCTATTGTCATCCTGCTTGAATTCTCGGCTGCTTTCGACACCGTCGACCACCCCCCTCCTTCTACAGACTCTCAGATCTCTTGGTCTCTGTGACACTGCACTCTCTTGGATTGACGCCTATCTGTCTAACAGGTCCTTCTCTGTGTCATTTGATGGTAACTCCTCATCTTCATTGCATTTATCAGTCACTGTACCAAAAGGCTTTGTCCTGGGTCCTCTGCTGTTCTCTATCTACACCTCCTCCCTGGGAAAAATCATTAATAGCTTTGACTTTAATTACCACCTCTATGCTGATGATACTCAGATCTACCTCTCTATCCCTGATCTCTCTCCTCCTGTCCTTTCCAAAGTCAACGACTGTTTATCTGGCATTTCCTCCTTGATGGCCTCTCACCACCTAAAGATTAACATGTCGAAGACTGAGCTCCTACTAATTCCTCCCTCTAATGCCTTCCCCCCTCCTCACTTCTCTATCATGGTTGATGGCATCACTATCTTCCCATCATACCAGGTTCGCTGTCTCGGAGTTACACTTGACTCAACACTTTCCTTCATCCCCCACATTCAGTCTCTTTCCTCCTCCTGCGACTACCAACTACGTAATATTTCTAAAATTTGGCCATTTCTTACCACTGACACCACACAGCAACTCATCCACTTCCTTGTAATCTCACGACTTGACTATTGTAAAAATCTTCTAGCTGGTCTCCCTTTCTCCCACCTCTACCCCTACAATCCATTCTAGATGCCTCTGCCAGGCTCATCCACCTCACCCGCCGCTCTGTCTCTGCTGCTCCTCTCTGTGAACCCCTGCACTGTCTCCCCATCCACTACCCTGACTTACAAAGCTCTCACTAACTCACCTTCCCACTACCTGTCCTCACTAATAGGGATGAGCTATTCGGTTCGGAGTTTGATTCGAACATCGCCTGTTCGCGAACTACGAACATTTCCGCGTGTTCGCCGCATGTTCGCCCACAATGCACCACAATGGACTACAATGCACTTTTCTACTGGCCTGAAGCTTGTAATTGGCTACAGCCTTGCACCTGACCACAGGTCTGGTGCAAGACAGGTTCAAGACTATGCCAATCACGGCTCAGAGTCCTGATTGGGCAAATTTTGGGCCCAATCATGGGCTCGCAGAGCTAAATCCTGCAGCACACTATATAGGGCTTCACACAGCTCTTCAGCACGTGTTTGAGAGGAGATAGTTTTTGTGTTAGTGTGTGTTCTCACTGCCAGTCTGCCACCAGCTACTGGGGGGGGGGGTCGCATTTCTACAAAATATCTGGGAATTGTTCTAATCTGTGTGTTCTCACTGCCACCAAGTATTTTGGGGGTCAGTAATTTCTACAAAATATCTGGGAATTGTTCTAATCTGTGTGTTCTCACTCCCAGCAACTATTTTGGGGGTCAGTAATTTCTACAAAATATTTGGGAATTGTTATAATCCGTGTGTTCTCACTGGCTGCCACCAACTATTTTGGGGGTCAGTAATTTCTTCAAAATATTTGGGAATTGTTATAATCCGTGTGTTCTCACTGCCACCCAGTATTTTGGGGGTCAGTAAATTCTACAAAATATTTGGGAATTGTTATAATCCGTGTGTTCTCACTGCCACCCAGTATTTTGGGCAGTCAGTAATTTCTACAAAATATTTGGGAATTGTTATTATCCGTGTGTTCTCACTGGCTGCCACCAAGTATTTTGGGGGGTCAGTAACTTCTACAAAATATTTGGGAATTGTTCTAATCCGTGTGTTCTCACTGACACCAACAGGGTTATTCAAACAGCTCCGAATTGCTTGAGAAAGGTAACCGAACGCTGAAAATCAGCGTTCGGTTACCTTTCTTGGCCATTCGGCTATCCAGAGAGCAGGCAATTCGCCAAATCCTGGCGAATTGCCTGCACATACGGTGCCTGTTCGGTGCCTGTTCGAGGGCAGTGAAATCCCCATGAAAAAGCACTGCTTCGGCTATTCAGAGAACACAAACCAGCAGTGAAAGATTCCCGAAATGCCCTGCCATTCGGTGGTTTCATTCGGCAAATTTATTCAGGAGAATCCCATAGGCTTCAATGTTAAAAATATTCCCGTTTTAATTCAATATCTAATAAACCGTTCATTATAAAATTATGCAGTAAAGAGTCTCTTTATTTACAGATTTTTTTAGGATATTTTAAGCATTTTTCAGATTTTTTTTTTTTCTAAAAGTTCGATTCTTTTTATTTGTTTTAAAGTTTTCTTCTTTTTTCTGTAACAGCCCTCTTTATTATCATTCCCTGGACCTCATATGCAATTTTCAAACATTTTCGCTCCATAGTTTCTTTGCAAACAGTGTTTCACTTTTCAATCATTCATACAAACTGTTTTGCTAATTTATTCACTGCCTCTTCTGCTGCGTCGAAGGCTGCGATCGGCTCCTGTTCGGGTTTTTCTGTGGTTTTCGGCAGGTTAGTCCAGATGTTTTTGAGGGTTTTCGGCATGCATTCGGTGGGTTTTGTGGTTAGTTTTCGTCAGGTTTGCGGCAGCTTTTCCCTGCAATTCGGGGGCCCTGTGGTGCTTGCTGAATACACCGCAGGGTCACCGAAATGGGATCGGCAAAAGGAACCGAATTGAAGAGAACGAAAAGTCACCGAACGTGCAGTGACTTTTCGAATCTCTTTGAATAACCCTGCAAGTATTTTGGGGGGTCAGTAATTTCTACAAAATATTTGGGAATTGTTCTAATCCGTGTGTTCTCACTGACATCAAGTAATTTGGGGGTCAGTAATTTCTACGAAATATTTGGTAATTGTTCTAATCCATGTGTTTTCACTGCCACCCAGTAATTTGGGGAGTCAGTAACTTCTACAAAATATTTGGGAATTGTTCTAATCCGTGTGTTCTCACTGACACCAAGTATTTTGGGGGGTCAGTAATTTCTACAAAATATTTGGGAATTGAGGTAATCTGTGTCTTCTCACTGCCACCCATCAGGGGGTCTCACTGATTTATAGGAGGTTTGTGGGAATTGTAATCTGTGTCTTGTCACTGGCTGCCAGCTATCAGGGTGTCTCACTGAGTTATACCAGAGTTCTGTAAATCTTTAATCTTTATACCAGAGTTGAATCAGAGTTCTGCAGCATATCTCCAATTTTTATAAAAGAGTTGAATCAGAGTTCTGTATATATTTAATCTATATATCACTCACCATGTCAGAAAGACCAAAAAGGACAGGCAGACGCTCCCAGACACAGATAAGACGGCAAGCAGCCTCTGTGTCGGGGGCTGTGCCTCTGGTCTTCGTGGACGTGGTGCATCCTCTGCAGGGGCACGCTTGTCCTTTCTAACTGGTGCTGGCCGTTTTAAGCAGCAGCAACATACAGAGGATTTGGTGGATTGGCTATCCAGGCCATCCTCATCCTCCGAGTCCTCTGCCAGCCAGGCTTGTAGTGCCTTAAAGTCCACCTCAGCTGCCAAAGTATCTAATGCAGCCTCCATGTCCACAGCTACTCCTGCCGTAGCCTCACTATCACACACGGAGGAGTCAGCTGAATTGTTTGACTACAATGACAGTGACATGCTGGTTGAGGATGCGCAGCAACTACAGTGCTCTGATTCAATCTCTGAGGTTGAGGAAGGGAATATAATCAACCTAGAGGAAGGGGGTGCCAGTGATGACACACAAATAACTGGCACTCATGTTGCCCCAGCAGTTGCAGCATACTGCCAAGTTGGCTCCAGTGACAAGGAGATAGGGGGTGATGACAATGATGATGAGGTCACTGACTCCACCTGGGTGCCTGATCGAACAGAGGAGTCAAGTGAGGAGGAGGCACAACAAACACGAGGCACAACATCCTCTATGACCAACTGAAGCACTAGCCAGTCCAAGGCATCAGATGTCAGAGCTGCTCAGGTGCAGAGCGCTGTTGTCTCAGCACACATCCAGGAACTCTGCTGTCTTGGAGTTCTTTAAAAAATGTGCAGCAGACCCCACTGTTGCTATTTGTAATCTATGTCAGATGAGGCTCAAGCGTGGGAAAGACACCGGACGCTTGGGTACCACGTGCTTGAGGCGACATATGACCACCTGCCATGCATCCCGTTGGCGCAAAACATTGCGTAGGTCCTCCTCACCTGTCTCTACCCCCCCCTATATGTCCTGCCATGTCATTGACTCCAACCTCCACTGACAGGGATGATGCTACGGTAATGGATGTACCAGGTCCTTCCTCACAATGTGACAGCATCCCATCAGCTGAAGATTTCAGCAGTCAGAATAAATTGCCCCAGCTGCTGCAGCGTAAGAAAAAATATAGTCCCAACCATCCCCAAGCACAGCGTCTAAATGCCAGCTTAGCAAAATTACTCGCATTGCAGCTGCTGCCTTTCCAGCTGGTGGACTGGAAGGGAGCAGTCCCTTCCGTGAATTTGCTGAATGTGCTGTACCACAGTGGCATGTTCCAAAACACCATTACTTTTCACAGAAGGCCATTCCAGCACTATACCAGCACCTGGAAGACAATGTTATCGAGTCATTGGGAAAGGCAGTCAGCAGCAAGGTGCATGTGACTTTAGACACGTGGTCCAACAAGCATGGACAGGGCCGTTACATTTCCTTCACGGCACACTGGGTAACTCTGATTGCAGCTGGGAGGGATCCAAGACGGGGCTCTGTGCTGGAGCTTGTTCATCCACCACGCCTCCATAAAGCTGCTTGTATGAGGTCTGTCTGCTCCACCAACACCTCTCCCTCTTCCTACTCCTCCTTCTCTGTATCTGGCGAAGTGCGAAGGGGCTACGCAATGGCTCAAGCAAAAGATGCCATACTGTGCTTGAGCTGGTTTGTTTAGGGGACAGGAGCCACACCGGGCCAGAAATTCTGTCAGCTCTGCAGGGGCAGGTGCAGAGATGGTTAACACCACGCCAGCTTCAGCTGGGAATATTCGTCTGTGATAATGGCAGCAACCTTCTCTCCGCCCTACGCCTGGGTAAGTTGACGCATGTACCATGCCTAGCACACGTCCTAAATCTGGTGGTACAGCGTTTCCTAACCAGGCACCCAGGGCTGGCAGTGCTTCTCAGCCAGGCCAGAAAAGTCTGCAGCCACTTCAGACGGTCATTCCCAACAAGTGTTCGCCTCGCAGAAATTCAAAGAGAATTCCACCTTCCCACAAACCGTCTGATCTGTGACATGCCCACCAGGTGGAACTCGACATTAGCAATGCTGCAGCATCTGCACAAGCAGCAGAGGGCCATCAACGAGTACCTGTGTGAGTATGGCACAAGGACAGGTTCAGGTCAACTTGTTTCCCCCCCCCGCAGTGGCTGATGATCAAGGATGCATGCACTGTACTGTCACCATTTGAGGAGGCAACAAGGATGGTGAGCAGGGACAGTGCATGCATCAGTGACACAATTCCTTTAGTGTTCCTCCTGGAGCACACTCTGCGGGAAATTATAGATGTGGCTCTGGAGGCAGAGCAGCGGGAGGAAGAGGAGGCCTTCCCTAGCTCTGAAGGCCCTAGTTTTTCCGCAGACAGCATTTCAGCGGGTCCTCCTCAGATCAGACAGGAGGAGGAGGAGGAGGAATATTTAAGTAGTGGGGGCATTGAAGTAGAGGATTCCTCAAGGGAGGGTTTTGTGTGCCCAGAAACGCAAACAGGGTAATTCAAAGAGATTCGAAAAGTCACCGCACATTCGGTGATTTTTCGTTCTCTTCAATTCGGTTCCTTTTGCCGATCCCATTTCGGTGACCCTGCGGTGTATTCAGCAAGCACCACAGGGTCCCCGAATTGCAGGGAAAAGCTGCAGCAAACCTGACGAAAACTAACCGCAAAACCGAGCGAATGCACGCCAAAAACCCGCAAAAACATATGGATTAACCCACCGAACACCACAGAAAAACCTGAGCAGGAGCCGATTGAGACCAGAAGAGGGAGTGAATAAATTAGGAAAACAGTTGCATGAATGATTGAAAAGCGAAACGCTGTTTGCAAAGAAACTACTGAGCGAAAATGTCTGAAATTTACATATGAGGTCCAGGGAATGATAATAAAAAGGGGTGTTACAGAAAACATAAGTAAACCTAAAAAAAAATCAAAAAAAAATATCGGACTTTAAAAAAAAGAAATCCAGAAAAATGCTTAAAATATCCTAAAAAATCTATTAATAAAGAAACTTTTTACAGCAGAATTTTATAGTAAACGGTTTATTAGATATTGAATTAAACGGGAATATTTTTAACATTGAAGTCTTTATGGGATTCTCTTGAATAATGGGATTCTCTTGAATAAACCTGCCGAATTAAACCACCAAATGACAGGGCATTTCGGGAACCTTTCACTGCTGGTTTGTGTTCTCTGAATAGCCGAAGCAGTGCTTTTTCATGGGGTTTTCACTGCCCTCGAACAGGCACCGTATGTTCAGGCAATTCGCCAGGATTTGGCGAATTGCCTGCTCTCTGAATAGCCGAATGGCCAAGCAATTCGGATCTCTTTGAATAACCCTGAAGGACTGGTACGTGGCTGGGAGGAGGAAGTGCACGATGGGGTCATCCTCCTCATTGACCAGGAAGACTCGGAAGCTAATGCCACCTCCAACCTACGCTGCATGGGCTCCCTTATCCTGCAAAGCCTGGTAAAGGACCCCAGGATTCGTGCTATCAAGGAGAGGGATCATTACTGGTTGGCAAACCTTCTTGATCCATGATACAAGGGTAAAGTTGCAGAGCTCATCCTGCCCGCACAGAGGGAGGACAGGATGAAAAAACTTGAGGACGCTCTAAAGCGACACTTGTGTAACACCTTTCCAGGCACTGGTAGGTTACCAAGTGATGACACAGGTGCTTCTGAGGCTGCGGATGATCAGAGGAATAGAGGTGAAGGCCGGAGCTGCTTGACTGATGCCATTTTAAATTTTTTTAGTCCACGACACCCAGGGACGTCAAATGTAGGCACCCATTGCCAGCGTCTTCACTGTATGGTGCAGGACTACCTAGGGGCAAGGGCAGACCTGGATACCTTTCCAGCAGATGATCCACTGGCTTACTGGGTGTTGAGATTGGATCACTGGAGAGAATTTAGTCATTATGCTATGCAGCTACTAGGTTGCCCTTCAACCGGCATGCTTTCTGAAAGGACGTTCAGTTCCACTGGAGGTTTTGTCACAGACGAAAGAGTGCATCTGTCCACCGACTCTGTAGACCGGCTGACATTTATAAAAATGAATCAGTCCTGGATCAGCAGCTATCAATCCCCTGATGCTGACGTAACGGAATAGATCAGGGATTTCTTCTGCATTCACAAAACCTCCACCACTGAACTCCTACACAATACCACAAAAGGGTTAAGGTGTGAAGGCACTTGCTGCCATGAAAGGCACATTATTTGGGTGCACTGACGCCATTACCAGATTTATATCATTTAAATTTTTTGAACCGCAGGGTCCAACCCTGCACTCTTCCACAATACCACAAAAGGGTTATGGTGTGAAGGCACTTGCTGCCACCAAAGGCACAATATTTGGGTGCACTGACGCCTTTACCAGATTCATATCGTTTTAATATAGGACCGCAGGGTCCACACCTGCACTCTTCCACAATACCACTGAGGGGTTACTGTATGATGGCACTTGCTGGCCTGGCACCAAAGGCACAATATTTGGGTGCACTGACGCCTTTACCAGATTCATATCATTTTAATATAGGACCGCAGGGTCCAAACCTGCACTCTTCCATAACACCACAGAGGGGTTACGGTGTGACGGCACTGTTGCCGACACTAAAGGCCCAATTTTAAAGCACCTATTGTTACTTTCATCCAAAGCCTGCATAAGTTTCACCATAATTTAGCCAAAAAATCACTAAACTTTTTCTGCGCTTCCTAAAAGGTCTCCTCTTTTAATACAGACTGCCGCCTCAAGCAGTTGTTTATGAATAGATTAAAGGAAAACCGTTTACCGTCATTTGAAATGTCATTTTTTTGTTTTTAAATGTTTCTATACATCCTACAAATCCGCCACTTCACGGGCAGGTTATGGGGACCTCCTAGGCACGATATTTGAAGGAATGTTTTGTTTTTATTTTTAACCCTTACTTCATGGAAAACTCACTGTCCCTTTAAAAACGTTTTTTTTTTTTTACTTTTTGTCCTTGTTTCCTGTCCCCCAGGGCACTACCCGGACCTCCATACACCTTTTATGGCAAATATCTTATATATATGCCCTCTTGGAGGGCACTCTAAAAACCGAACTTTTGACTCCCATTGACTTGCATTGAGTTCGGTTCGTGTTCGAGTTCGAACTCGAACTTTCGAAATTGTTCGAGTTCGAATGTGAACCGAACTCGGGGGTGTTCGGCTCATCCCTACTAATCACCAAATACACCCCAGCCCGCTTCCTCAGATCAAACAGTGAACTGCGCTTAGCGTCTCCCTGCATCACCTCTTCCCATGATAGACTGCAGGATTTCTCACGTGCAGCCTTCATCCTCTGGAACACTCTTCCTCATACTGTCAGACTCTCTCCTAGTTTCCCTTCCTTCAAACGCTCCCTTAAGACATTCCTATTTAGGGAAGCCTACCACCCGACTCACTGACGCAACCAGTCCATTACTCCCACCAGTCCATCACTCTAACCTTGCAGTCCTCTCCTCCTGTTTCCAACCCCAACTCTTCTAGATTGTATGTTCCCACGCGAATAGGGCCATTGTTTCCTCCTATTCTAGTTTGTTGAAATGTTTGTCAATGTATTGTAACCCTGTCTATGTTGTGCCATTGTACAGCGCTGCGGAATATGCTGGAGCTTTATAAATAAAAAATAATAATAATAAAATTCTTTAAAAAAAGAATCTAAATACAAATTTTTACATCTGTAACATCTTCGGGTTTTGGGATATAAGTATTCTGTTTAAAATATTCACCCCCTTTTTCACCACCCCTTACCTGGATTTTTGGAAAATAGAAAAATAGTTTTTTTTATGTTTCGAGAACTCTGTAAATACCAATTTTCACATCTGTATCATCTTTGGTTTTTGAAATACAGGTATATTTAAATAAAATATTCACCCCTTTTCCAGACCCCCTACTTGGATTGTTAGAAAATGGTATAACACGGTCTTTTATGTTTCAAGACAATTGTAAAAAAAAATATTTTCACACCTGTAACATCATGGGTTTTTGAAATATAGGTATCGTGTTTAAAATATTCACCTCCCTTTTTCATTACCCCCTCTATTTGGATTTTTTGAAAAAGTTAAAACAGTGTTTTTTTATTTTTTAAGAAAATTGTAAATACCAATTTTCACCTGTGTAACATCTTTCGTTTTTGAAATACAGGTGTACTGATAAAAGTATTCACATCCTTTTTTACCCCCCAACTGGATTTTTACAAAATTGTAGAACACATGTTTATATATTTTTCAAGAAGATTGTATATACCAATTTTCACATGTGTAATATCTTTGTTTTTGAGATATTGGTATCCTGTTTAAAATATTCACCTGCCCCCCTTTTCCTTCCCCCTTCCTTGGATTTTTGGAAAATGCTACAACACGTATTTTTTTATTTTTCGTGAAAATTGTAAATACCAATTTGACACCTGTAGTATCTTTTGTGTTTGAAGTATAGGTATACTGATAAAAGTATTCATACCCTTTTCACCCCCCCCCTTTACTTGGATTTTTGGAAAATGGTAAAACACTTGTTTTTTATTTTTCACAAATAACGTCTTTGGTTTTTGAAATATAGGTATACTGATATAAATATTCACCCTCCTTTTTCACCCCTTAAGTGGATTTTAGGAAAATGGTGAAACACATGCTTTTTTATTTCTTAAGAATATTGTCAATACCAATTTTCACACCAGTAACATCTTCAGTTAATGGGATATAGGTATCCTGTTTAAAATATTCACCCCACTTTTTCACACCCTTCGGGGTGGAATTTCCAAAAATCCTTCCACAGTGGGTGCCTACATCATAAAAACAATGTACCTTCAAAATTTAACGTTCCTAGGTTAAACGGTTTGAGCTGGGCATTGATGAGTCAGTCAGGACTTCGTTCTATAGTTTCTTTGCAAACAGTGTTTCACTTTTCAAACATTCAAGCGTACTGTTTTATTTTTCTTCCCTCCATTCGTCTGCGGTGTCGGGTTTTTCTGGCGGCTGCTCTGCGCTGTGATCGGCTCCTGCTCGGGTTTCATAGGCGTGTTCGGCGGGGTTAATCCAGATGTTTTTGCAGGTTTCGGTGTGCATTCACCAGGCTTTGTGGTGAGTGTTCGGTGGGTTTGCGGCGGATTTTCACTGCACTACGATGGCCCTGTGGTGCTTGCTGAATACACCGCAGGGTCGCCGAAATGGGCTTGCCAAATTGCACAGAATTGAAGAGAACGAAAGTCACCGTACTTGCGGTGACGTTTCGATTCTCTTTGAATAACCCTGTATGTATTCTTTGCCTCATATACAGTTTAATAGAATGGCCTGTAACATGTCAGCAGGTGAAAGTGAGTCAGAAACAGGGCTATTCAGAGAAAGGTGAAAACCAGAAGAATCAGCAGGAGAAGAGAACAATCTAGACCAAATAGCCAATTTGGAAAGTGAAATAAATGGGAGAATTTTTCTGGTTTGGCTATTTTGACCTAGAATTTTCACTTCTCCAGTCATTCTCCTGAGTTTCACCTTTCTCTGAATAACCCTGAAAGTCGTCTTGCTGAGAATGAACAGAAAATGATTTCTACAAATTATCCTCAAAGTAAAAAAGTCACTGTATCTTTATTGTAATGCCTTTTAACGCTTTGAATGCAATTTTTTATTTTTATAATCCCTTGCTGGAGGCCAGGCCAATTTTGTATATTTGCCAACTTGCACTTTAAGTTACTTACTTTTCATAACTCTCTCTGTTCTATATACAAACACATGACCTAAGTCATCACATATTGTATTTTTAAAATAAAGCGGACAGGACACTTTCTTGTTGGGATAACATAGACCATTGTCTTTATTAGAATACACAACCAGAAGACTTTAAAACCACTATGATCCTTCCAACTGTCTGCTGTTGGATTAAGCCTACAGACAGGTATCACCATAGTAACCAAGGTTTGGACCCTTTTCTATCATCCATAGCATTGGGGGGCCCCTGTTTTCCATAATTCTCACAAGTCACCTCTCCTCATGCATTGGCACTGGTATTCTTCTGCTGTGACACAAAAAATTGAACTGCAAAGAGAAGAAAAGACAAAACATAGCTTTCTTGCTGTCACGTTTCCACTGGTTACAGCTGTGCCCCCTGGTGGTGAGAAGGATCCTGGCCAGCTCTTCCCTGTCTGGGTCTGGCTATTCTGCCTTGTGCCACTCCTGGGTTTTTGCTGTGCTGTTCACATGGGATCACATGTCCTAATTGCCCAGACCTTGTCCCTATTTAAACACCAGCAGCACAGAGGCTCATTGCTCTGGCATGAGTTCTAGTTTTGACAACTGTTCCTGTGAATTCTGGTCCTGCGAAGTTCTGGTTCCTGTGTTGCTGCAAAGTATTCTTGTAGTTCTCTGGTATTGATCTCAGCTTTCTTGACTACCCTATCTGTCTGTTCCCTGTAATCTGTATATTACTGATCTGTTGCCAACTAGGGATGAGCTGTTCGGTTCAGAGTTCGATTGAACATCGCCTGTTCGCATGTTAGCGAACTACATACATTTCCGCATGTTCGCTGCATGTTCGCCCACAATGCACCACAATGGACCACAATGCACTTTTCCACTGGCCTGAAGCTTGTATTCGGCTACAGCCTTGCACCTGACCACAGGTCAGGTGCAAGACAGGTTCAAGACTATGCCAATCACGGCTCAGAGTCCTGATTGGGCAAATTTTGCCCAATCATGGGCTCACAGAGCTAAGTCCCTCAGCACACTATATAAGGCTTAACACAGTGCTTCAGCACGTGTTTGAGAGGAGATTGTTCTTGTGTTAGTGTGTGTTCTCACTGCCAGTCTGCCACCAGCTACTGGGGGGGTCTCATTTCTACAAAATATCTGGGAATTGTTCTAATCTGTGTGTTCTCACTGCCACCAAGTATTTTGGGGGTCAGTAATTTCTACAAAATATTTGGGAATTGTTCTAATCCGTGTGTTCTCACTGACACCAAGTATTTTGGGGGTCAGTCATTTATACAAAATATCTGGGAATTGTTCTAATCTTTGTGTTCTCACTGCCACCCATTATTTTGGGGAGTCAGTAATTTCTACAAAATATTTGGGAATTGTTATAATCCGTGTGTTCTCATTGACACCCAGTATTTTGGGGGGTCAGTAATTTCTACAAAATATTTGGGAATTGTTATAATCCGTGTGTTCTCACTGCCACCCAGTATTTTGGGGGTTAGTAATTTCTACAAAATATTTGGGAATTGTTATAATCCGTGTGTTCTCATTGACACCCAGTATTTTGGGGGGTCAGTAATTTCTACAAAATATTTGGGAATTGTTATAATCCGTGTGTTCTCACTGACACCAAGTATTTTTGGGGTCAGTAATTTCAACAAAATATTTGGGAATTGTTATAATCCATGTGTTCTCACTGGCTGCCACCAAGTATTTTGGGGGGTCAGTAATTTCTACAAATTTTTTGGGAATTGAGGTAATCTGTGTCTTGTCACTGCCACCCATCAGGGGGTCTCAATGATTTATAGGAGGTTTGTGGGAATTGTAATCTGTGTCTTGTCACTGGCTGCCAGCTATCAGGGTGTCTCACTGAGTTATACCAGAGTTCTGGAAATCTTTAATCTTTATACCAGAGTTGAATCAGAGTTCTGCAGCATATCTCCAATTTTTATAACAGAGTTGAAGCAGAGTTCTGTATATATTTCATCTATATATCACTCACCATGTCAGAAAGACCAAAAAAGACAGGCAGACGCTCCCAGGCACAGATAAGAGGGCAAGCAGCCTCTGTGTCGAGAGGCTGTGCCTCTGGTTGTCGTGGACGTGGTGCATCCACTGCAGGGGCACGCTTGTCCTTTCTAACTGGTGCTGGCCGTCTTAAGCAGCAGCAACATACAGAGGATTTGGTGGATGGGCTAACCAGGCCATCCTCATCCTCTGAGTCCTCTGCCAGCCAGGCTTGTAGTGCTTTACAGTCCACCTCAGCTGCCAAAGCATCTAATGCAGCCTTCATGTCCACAGCTACTCCTGCCGTAGCCTCACTATCACACACGGAGGAGTCAGCTGAACTGTTTGACTACAATGACAGTGACATGCTGCTTGAGGATGCGCAGCAACTACAGTGCTCTGATTCAATCTCTGAGGTTGAGGAAGGGAGTATAATGAACCTAGAGAAAGGGGGTGCCAGTGACACACAAATAACTGGCACTCGTGTGGCCCCAGCAGCTACAGCATACTGCCAAGTTGACTCCATTGACGAGGAGATAGTATGTGATTACAATGATGATGAGGTCACTGACTCCACCTGGGTGCCTGATCGAACAGAGGAGTCAAGTGAGGAGGAAGCGGACGAGGCACAACAAACACGAGGCACAACGTCCTCCATGACCAACCGTAGCACTAGGCAGTCCAAGGCATCAGATGTCAGAGCTGCTCAGGTGCAGAGCGCTGTTGTCTCAAAGCACACATCCAGGAACTCTGCTGTCTGGGAGTTCTTTAAGAAGTGTGCAGCAGACCCCACCATTGCTATTTGTAATCTATGTCAGATGAGGCTCAAGCGTGGGAAAGACACTGGACGCTTGGGTACCACGTGCTTGAGGTGACATATGACCACCCGCCACGCATCCTGTTGGTGCAAAACTTTGCGTAGGTCCTCCTCACCTGTCTCTACCCCCACTATATGTCCTGCCATGTCATTGACTCCAACCTCCACTGACAGGGATGCTGCTACAGTAATGGATGTACCAGGTCCTTCCTCACAATGTGACAGCATCCCATCAGCTGAAGATTTACGCAGTCAGATTACGTTGCCCCAGCTGCTGCAGCGTAAGAAAAAATATAGTCCCAACCATCCCCAAGCACAGCGTCTAAATGCCAGCTTAGCAAAATTACTCGCATTGCAGCTGCTGCCTTTCCAGCTCGTAGACTCTGCTCCCTTCCGTGAATTTGCTGAATGTGCTGTACCACAGCGGCATGTTCCAAAACGCCATTACTTTTCACAGAAGGCCATTCCAGCACTATACCAGCACGTGGAAGACAATGTTATCGAGTCATTGGGAAAGGCAGCCAGCAGCAAGGTGCATGTGACTTTAGACACGTGGTCCAACAAGCATGGACAGGGCCGTTACATTTCCTTCACGGCACACTGGGTAACTCTGATTGCAGCTGGGAGAGTTTCAAAACGGGGCTCTGTGCTGGAGCTTGTTCATCCACCACGCCTCCAGAAAGCTGCTTGTATGAGGTCTGTCTGCTCCACCAACATTTCTCCCTCTTCCTCCTTCTCTGTCTCTGGCGAAGTGGCAGTTAAACCGAGTTTAAGTGGCAGGGGCTACGCAATGGCTCAAGCAAAAGATGCCATACTCTGCTTGAGCTGGTTTGTTTAGGGGACAGGAGCCACACCGGGCCAGAAATTCTGTCAGCTCTGCAGGGGCAGGTGCAGATATGGTTAACACCACGCCAGCTTCAGCTGGGAATGGTCGTCTTTGATAATGGCAGCAACCTTCTCTCTGCCCTACGCCTGGGTAAGTTGACGCATGTACCATGCCTAGCACACGTCCTAAATCTGGTGGTACAGCGTTTCCTAACCAGGCACCCAGGGCTGGCAGTGCTTCTCAGCCAGGCCAGAAAAGTCTGCAGCCACTTCAGACAGTCATTCCCAGCAAGTGTTCGCCTTGCAGAAATTCAAAGAGAATTCCACCTTCCCACAAAGGGTCTGATCTGTGACATGCCCACCAGGTGGAACTCGACATTAGCAATGCTGCAGCGTCTGCACAAGCAGCAGAGGGCCATCAACGAGTACCTGTGTGAGTATGGCACAAGGACAGGTTCAGGTCAACTTGGTTCCCCCCGCAGTGGCTGATGATCAAGGATGCATGCACTGTACTGTCACCATATGAGGAGGCAATGAGGATGGTGAGCAGGGACAGTGCATGCATCAGTGACACAATTCCTTTAGTGTTCCTGCTGGAGCAGACTCTGAAGGGAATTATAGATGTGGCTCTAGAGGCAGAGCAGCGGGAGGAAGAGGAGGCCTTTCCTAGCTCTGAAGGCCCCAGTCTTTCCGCAGACAGCATTCCAGCGGGTCCTCCTCAGATCAGGCAGGAGGAGGATGAGGAGGAGGAAGAATATTTAAGTAGTGGGGGCATTGAAGGTGAGGATTCCTCAAGGGAGGATTTTGTGTGCCCAGAAACACAAGGACTACTATGTGGCTGGGAGGAGGAAGTGCACGATGGGGTCATCCTCCTCATTGACCAGGAAGACTCGGAAGCTAATGCCACCTCCAACCTACGCTGCATGGGCTCCCTTATCCTGCAAAGCCTGGTAAAGGACCCCAGGATTCGTGCTATCAAGGAGAGGGATCATTACTGGTTGGCAAACCTTCTTGATCCATGATACAAGGGTAAAGTTGCAGAGCTCATCCTGCCCGCACAGAATGAAAAAACTTGAGGACGCTCTAAAGCGACACTTGTGTAACACCTTTCCAGGCACTGGTAGGTTACCAAGTGATGACACAGGTGCTTCTGAGGCTGCGGATGATCAGAGGAATAGAGGTGAAGGCCGGAGCCGCTTGACTGATGCCTTTTTAAAAAATTTTAGTCCACGACGCCCAGGGACGTCAAATGTAGGCACCCATCGCCAGCGTCTTCACTGTATGGTCCAGGACTGCCTAGGGGCAAGGGCAGACCTGGATACCTTTCCAGCAGATGATCCACTGGCTTTGGATCACTGAGATTGGATCACTGGCCAGAACTTAGCCAATATGCTATGCAGCTACTAGGTTGCCCTTCATCCAGCGTGCTTTCTGAAAGGACGTTCAGTGCCACTGGAGGTTTTGTCACAGACGAAAGAGTGCATCTGTCCACCGACTCTGTAGACCGGCTGACATTTATAAAAATGAATCAGTCCTGGATCAGCAGCTATCAATGCTGCTGACGTAACGGAATAGATCAGGGATGTCTTCTGCATTCACAAAACCTCCACCACTGAACTCCTACACAATACCACAAAGGGGTTACGGTGTGAAGGCACTTGCTGCCACCAAAGGCAAAATATTTGGGTGCACTGACGCAATTACCAGATTCATATCTTTTTAATATAGGACCGCATGGTCCACCCCTGCACTCTTCCACAATACCACAGAGGGGTTACTGTATGATGACACCTGCTGGCCTGGCACCAAAGGCACAATATTTGGGTGCACTGACGCCTTTACCAGATTCATATCTTTTTTAATATAGGACCGCAGGGTCCAACCCTGCACTCTTCCACAATACCACAAAAGGGTTACGGTGTGAAGGCACTTGCTGCCATGAAAGGCACATTATTTGGGTGCACTGCCACTGACGCCTATATTACCAGATTTATATAATTTTTATTTTTTTGGACTGCAGGGTCCAACCCTGCACTCTTCCACAATACCACAGAGGGGTTACGGTGTGATGGTACTGTTGCAGACACTAAAGGCCCAATTTTAAAGCACCTATTGTTACTTTCATTCAAAGCCTGCATAAGTTTCACCATAATTTAGCCCAAAAATCAGTAAACTGTTCTACGTGTCCTAAAAGGTCTCCTCTTTTAATACAGACTGCAGCCCCAAGCAGTTGTTTATAAATAGATTAAAGGAAAACCGTTTACCGTCATTTGAAATGTAATTTTTTTGTTTTTAAATGTTTCTATACATCCTACAAATCTGCCACTTCACGGGCAGGTTATGGGGACCTCCCAGGCACGATATTTGAAGGAATTTTTTGTTTTTTTTTTTGTTTTTTTTTATATTTAAAATTTTTTTATTTTGAAATGAAGGCATCATATAAACAGAAAATGAGGGCCTCGCAGGGCCACAGGTAATGTTATCAACATAAGCACTTTAATAGAAAATAACAAAAAGGGGGGAGGGTCATACGAAAAAACGGCCGGATATCAGAAAACAGGGGGGGGGGAGTAGTAACGATCGCCATCAAAAGGGCTTCAGAAGAATACAAAAATAAAAGTAAGAGAAAAATCAAAGTCTCAACATGGGGGGGGGGTGGGGGAATAAAATAAAATGTTTCGCATATTACGGCTCAGAGAAATCAGAAAGTCAGCAAATAAAGAAAGTGTCTCAAAATTCGGAACGAAAAAAGAGAGGGGGGGTAAAAATAAAAATTCCCTCAGAAAAACAGCTAATTGAAGGGCATAAACGTAAAAAATAAAGTCCCAAAGTTACTGCGGGAAGTGAAGGGATACAGAACCGTGGAGAAGAGGGTCCCAATAAAATAAGAGTCCCTACCAGTCTAGCCCGGGTCAGAGGCAGCAGGCGAAAGACCCCCAGGGGCCGGAGTCGGTGAGAGGCCCAGTGAACGCAATACCTGCCATGCCTCCTCAGGAGAGGCGACCAAATGGGTCAGGTTCTCATAAGTAATAGTCATGGTACCCGCCACCCCCCACCGGTAGCGGATCTCGTTATTCCGCAGAAAAGACGAGACGTCCCGAAATCTTCTCCGAGCCATTAAGGTCAAAAATGGTAGGTCGTTAAAGAAAGACACCGAAAGGTCCTCAAACATAAACGGGGCACGAGTCACAGAGGACGACAGCAATCGGCGCTTATCAGCTTCCTCCAATGCCACCGCCAGCACATCGCGTGGGGCATCCCCTGGTGCAGTAGCCGCCTTCCGCAGCCGAGTGACGGCGCCAAAAATGGCGGGTTCTCCCAGCCGTGACTCCAAGACACGTGCTGCGAGTCTGTTGGCGAATGGCAGCAACCCAGCCATAGAAATCTTCTCTGGGATTCCTCTGATCCTGACATTCTTCCGACGGTGGCGGGCTTCTGCCGTCTCCACCGCACCAGTAAGCAGCGCCACTTGTGCCCGCAACGACTCCAGCTGCGGCTGAAGAAGGGCCTGCGTTGCCACAACTCCTTCCACCTGCGTCTCTGCAGCCAGTAGTCTTCCCTGGACAGCCGTCAGCTCCGTCTTCACGTCGGCAAAGTCAGCTCGCCAGACCGTTCTCATCTCACCTAACATCTGTTCAAACAAACGCTGAAGATCAGCCTTCATATGAAGTGGGAGGCCTCTGCTGGATCCGGGATCAGGTGAGTTCGGGGGAGTCTCCGCCGAGTCACACGAGGCCACTGAAAGCCTGCATACCTGTGTAGTTTTCACATCACCATGTCTGTCAGCTTTCCCTGTCGCCTTACCCACCTTCCGGGGAGACTTTGAAGGTGCTGAGGCGCTCTCCGACCAGGAGTAATCCTCATCATCCGAGGAGCCTCCCTCAGCAGCCGGACATTCCCGCTGGTCTCCTTGATGTCGACGCCGATTCTCGCCCATTGCCTCACGAATGTCCCGCTGCCGTGGGCCCTCCGGCAGCAAGGACTTTTTCCCATTTTTCTTGCCCATAATCCGACGAGGAGAGGGGCTGGAATCGGTACACGAGTATCCCAGGATACGGAGGATACCACCAACTGGGCGCCCGATAAGGCTGCTGCAGCAGGCCGCGTCCGGCAAAGTCCGCAAATCAGCTCCAAAAAGTCAGCGGAAAAGATTAAAAGCAGGGGAGCAGAGGTAACAGATGCTCCCCTACCTGCAAAAACCCCCAAAACTCAGAAGAAAAGCGTCCAAAACCTCAAAAGTAAAAGCTCTAGCCGGAGAGCTCCCCAACACGCGTCTTTTCTCGTTGAGAGTTAGCTCCGCCCCCTCGTTTTTATTTTTAACCCTTATTTCATGGAAAATTCACTGTCCCTTTAAAAACGTTTTTTTAAAAAACTTTTTGTCCTTGTTTCCTGTCCCCCAGGGCACTACCCGGACCCCCATACACCTTTTATGGCAAATATCTAGCATATATGCCCTCTTGGAGGGCACTCTTAAAACCGAACTTTTGAGTCCTATTTACTTGCATTGAGTTTGGTTCGTGTTCGAAATCGAACTTTCGAAATTGTTCAAGTTCGAATGCGAACTGAACTCGGGGGTGTTCGGCTCATCCCTATTGCCATCCTCTGCTAGTCAGACGTTCCTTCCTGTTTTTTGTATCCTTTTGCTCCAGTCCTGACCATTCTAGCCTTGTTTATGTTCTGTGTATGTATCCAGTACTATTTGTATTATTGGCATAGAGGCCAGTACAAGGACCTCTCTTCAGTTTAGGATCTCCTGTCTATCTGTCTTGTTTAACCCTCGCCCTTCATGTTCTCCTGACTTTGTTATTCTTTGTAAGGCTTCCATTACGCAGAAGACCAATTAAGGATCTTTCCCCAGTGTTTCGGGATCCCTTTAGATTTCTTCTATGCCCTCATGCCCCTCGTGTTATAGTATTATTTTCCTTTCTGGAATCTGTATTTTCTATGTATGCTGAATCTGCCTATGCAGCCAGCAGCTAACCTGCCTCAAGGGCTAAATTCCTTTGTGAACTAAGGCCTCATGGCCCAAGCCAAGGGTCAGCAGGCCAAGAGAGAAAAGCATGGATGATGTCCCTTTTTACCATGTGTGAACTCATTTGCATACTTATTTTTTACCAAACATTTCACACCAGTCCAACTACACAAAAAAACCCTACTGGGCATGCCTGCAGTCATGTACTAGGAAGGATACATTGGGATTTCTCTTCTTTTCAAGTATGTCTTGGAGGAGGCACTTCCCACTTGAGTGATCACATGTGAGAGTGCACGACCAGACGCTGCAATCCGACACCAGGAGGTGTCAGACTCATGATGGATAGCCAGACGAAAAATACCAAGGCCTCTGGTGCCTAATTAACCCCTTAAGGACCAATGACAAAACTGATCAGTCATAATTGCATTGACTTTAACCCTTTAAGGACAAAGGGCCTTTAAAGAGTCACCACTGCCTGGACACCCACAGAGGTGGAATGCCAGGGCCCAGTCGCAAGTGCGACCGCTGTGACCCTGGTACTTACGCCACTGCATAACAGGGTTTCCAATATGCCCCAATACGACACCAGCGGTACATGTTAAAATCGAGGTTGAGGAAAAGGCAGGCCAAAACCAAAAGTGCAAATGTACAGAAAACTGAGTTAAATGCACTAGCCTATAGTGATTTTCTCTGGTTTTGACCCGTTGCTGTTCCTCTGACCCTCAACTGAATGTCACCTACCCTGAACCTTTTTGGCCTGTGAAAAGGAATCCTAATCACTCTGAGGCAGCTGCTGGACGTCGGGAATGCTCACACACACACAGCGCACATTACTGTGAGTTTTGTTGCTGTGCAGCTTTGTGATACAGTAATGTGCCATGTGTATGAATGTGTCACAGACCTGCACAGCAACAAAACTCACAGTAATGTGCCCGGTGAGTGAGCATATCACAGAGCTCCACACAGTGGCGGAAGTACCAGGGTCGCAGTGGTCGCACTTGCGACCGGGCCCTGGCATTCCGCCACTGGAGTGGGGCCCAGCGTCGCCGCCAGATTCCGGGAATCAGCGCCGGAATCTGGGAGCAGTGCCGCCGGCCATTCCTATCCCTATGAGCGGCCGCTGGCATGCTGCTTGGCCGCTTGCGTGGGATGGGAACCACCTGACCAGCGCACGAGATCCTCGGCTGTGCTAGTCAGGTGGTTCCCGGCGACCGGCCAAGCTGCATGCTGCCAGCGGCCGCTCACCCCTAGGGAGAAGAATGCCGGCTGAGCTGCAGAGGTGAGAGCTGGGGGTAAATATATCCATGTGAGTTGGGGGCAATATATCCATATGAGCTGGGGGCAAATATATCCATATGAACTGGGGGCAAATATATCCATGTGAGCTGGGGCAATATATACACACACGTGAGCAGGGGTCAATATATACTCATGTGAGCTGGGGCAATATATACCCATGTGAGCTGGGGCACTATATACGAATGAGAGCTGGGGCAATATATACCCATGTGAGCTGGGGGCAATATATACCCATGAGAGCTTGGGGCAATATATGCCCATGAAAGCTGGGGGCAATATATACCCATGTGAGCTGGGGGCAATATATATCCATGTGAGCTGGGGGGCAATATATCCATGTGAGCTAGGGCAAATATATCCATGTTAGCTGGGGCAATATATATCCGTGTGAGCTGGGGGGAAATACTATCTTTTTTTATATTGCAGGGAAAAAAAGTAAAAATATAGATCTTTTTGGGGGGCCCTTCATGGATTCTTGCACTGGGGCCCTCGGGTTTCTAGTTACGCCAATGGCTCCACATCATTAAACCTCACAGTAATGTGGGGTGTGTATGAGCGTATCACAGAATACATAGCTGAAAACTCAGTAATGTGTGAATGAGCATATCACAGAGCAGCTCCACAGCAATAAACCTCAGTAATGTGTGCTGTGTATGAGCATTCAGTGTTATATGGGAGTTCTGATTTATGAGTAAGAGTAGTTAAAAAAAAAGAAACTGTAAAACTGGGGGGGGGGGAATGACAACATAAGTTACCGCAACGGGTGACACCAACATTAGTGATGCCACTGTTCATCCCCTTCCCCCAAAACACTGCCCCTCCCACTCCTTTATCTCCACCAATGGCAGGGAATATAATGTTTAATGTTCTGGCATCCACGTCTCCTGCAGGCACCGTCTCCCCTGACACCGGGACTAATTGAAATCTGAGCGCAACGGACCACAGACAGATGCAACACATTGACTGAGCGGCTGCTCCTGGCACTCATTAGGAGATGGGGAGTGGCATGCAATGCCAGCCTGCAAAATGTATACAGTTTAGCTACATAAACCTATACACTGTTTTGTTTTTTAGGCATTCTGTCTTTTGTTTCAAGCCAAACTTGGTCATAAATCTTAAAATGTATTGCGAAAAACATAAACAAAATTATTATACTATATTTTTATAGCTTTTTCCTACAATAATTGTAACACAAATGGCTCAACTAAATAAATATTTGTCAATAAAGATACCATAATTTGTCCTAATTTTGGGAATAATCGATATGCTTGGGATTCCCTTACATTTGTGAGTGCCTTCATGTTTCTCCAGAGAAGTCTCAGAGAGTTGATTCAGCGCTCTGAATGCAAGGGCTTACTTCCTCACAGAACCTGAGTGTGAGTGATAAGCTCATGTGCCTGGCTGTTTGGATCGATTTAACATTTGTGAGCCATTGGATTGGCTGATTGGCTGTTTTACCAAAGTCTTGTGATAAGCTGCAGCTTACAGCAGCAGTGTGTCACATCCAGACCAGTTCTTAGGGATACCAGTGCTGGATTCAGAGGGAGTTTAAAATTAAACGAAAAGATTAAAATAGAAAGGAGTGTGGAGAGGGGACAGGAAGGGTTAATGTTTAATCCCTCCGTTCCCCTCCTGCTTTAACGCTAGAGTACCCTTTGATACATATTAAAATCTGATATTGGAACAAAAATGAAATTAACACACCTATCGTTTTTCACATACCTATATTGAGACATAAAAGGCCATTTTTCTTAAAAAGATTGTAGTGCATTGAAGACACTGAAGAGCTGTTATGATTTTGTAATTTATACTGACCAGCATAAGCCTTAAAGCCACTGACAGTGGATAACATTGATTATATCGGTACAATGGCACCTGTCAATTGTAGAGTACAGTAGGCAGCAAGTGAACAGTTGGTTCAAGATTTTTTTTTCTTAATAATTCTCTTTTATTGAAGCGCAACTATAGGATACAGAAAGAAGAGGGCAGAGAGAAGACAAGATGAAAATACAAGTATAGGTACTGTACAAATATTTAGTCATAAAAGCTTTTATAGCAAATACACGTAAAACAAGTGGAATAAATTAAGGTTGGACAAGTTGATGAAATCATTGGTGGATCAGAATCCAAACCACAACTGTCTGTTTTAAAATAAAAATTATACAAAAATGTCAGAAAAGGGTATGGCATGGGTATGGCAAGTAAATGTCAGGTTTCGTACCGTATAGATACTGGCCTTTCAGGTAATGAGTCCAATACGCAGCTTTGGGGATGCACACAGACGTTGGATGAAAAGGAATTGTAGGTGAACCAGACAAGAGGGTTGTGGGGCAGGACACGTATAGGACTTACTGGGATGCTGAGGGTAGTGGGAGATGTAGTCCTTGTGTACTGAACGCACAGGAGATCCAGTGATAGTATCCAGGGATGCAGTGGCTCTTGGGAGAGTATGGTGGGAAATTGGAATTGAGCCAGAGGAATAGGCTGAGGAAACCGGTGATTTGGTAGGGTAAACTCAGGTCTCTCAGGAGCTGGTATGGACGGGACTTGTTCCTAAGAACAAGGAGCAACAACTATGAAGCACTGATGATGAGAACTGGGAGAAAACCTTTTTTTTTACATGTGAAATGTGAAATGTGTGTGCACACTGTGTTTCACTGTAGGGGAAAACAAGGGATGGTGTGCAGTGGATGACACACCAGGCTACACCAAAAACCTGGACAGGAACAAGAATACAGGAAAGGTGCTGCCTTCAAGTATAGGTACTGGTCAAGGAAAGAGAAAAAAAACAGTACAATCACGACAGCCTGCTACCCCCACCTCTCTGTCGAAAACTCCGGCCCATGAGTTTGGTCTCAGTTGTGGGAAATATCCATCTAATCTTAAGAATCCACAGTAGAATTAGGTAGGGATGAAAGGTATCTGTCCCAATAAAACCAGGTGTCAACATGTTTTTGACTTCCAAGGAGACAATAATCGCCTCCTGTTAGCAAAGGTCCTCAACTCTGGAGATCCATTCCTGTCTAGTTGGTATCGTCATAGAATTCCAGTGAAATGGGGATAAGGGACCTTCACGAGTATTAATTGGCTCAAAGATTTCTTAAACAGTTTTATTGAAAGTGGTACATATAAGAGAAGGAAAGTTGTAGGTTCAAAAGGCCAGTCTACCTCAGCAACAAAATAAAGGGTGTCCAATAACATTGCCCAGAAAGGAAGCAGAAGTGGACAAGACCACCAAATGTGTAAGTAGGTCCCTTTGTTATCTCCACGCCTCCAACAGAATGCATTTTCCCCTCTCTCTAAGCACTCCACCATGGTCAGAAACAATAAGTAATTTATAGGACTGTTCCTTGTACTTGATGATGCAAAAGGAGGAATGAGTCATGCTGCATATTTTATCCCACTCCTTGTCAGTGATTGATCTATTTAGCTCTCTTTTCCACATGCCCTGGAATATTGGAGGGTCATTTGGTCCTGAGACAAAAAGCTTATAAAGAACCAAAACACCATGGGCAAAAAGTACAGCATGCACAACTTCCAAAAATCTGTGTGGGCTGTCAATAGGTTGTGACCACCCTGTAGAGAATGTATTTAGTGTAGTGTCTGTAACAGATAGAAATGTTTGGTAGGCAAAGATCAGTCTCGTACCTGATCAACCAGAGGAGGTCCCTTCAGTGGGTGAGTCAGATGGTACACTGTCACTCTATGTGAGTCCATAAAATGTTGCTGCACTGTGAGTAAGATCCCCTGTGACAGGTCTGAGATATTAGCAATTGTTAGACGTGGAGAAGATTATGAGGAAAGGGTGTAATGGTGATGGGTACCACAGTCTTAGTGAAGGTCCCATAAATGAGTGTCGAAAAATACCAGGTGGAAGAGATTGGACTGAGACCCATGACAGGGTCCAAATGGGTAGGGGTGAAAGTGCCAATTTTCACATCTTACCATAGCGTTAGCTTTGGAGATGAGTGGGGCGCTTTGCTGTCTGTAAATTCTGGATCGGAGGGATATGGTTGAGTGTCAAAAGATGCCTCATTGTTCCGCGTAGAGAGTGATGACTAGCCCGTTTGGTCTAATCACGCAGAAGAGTTACTATAACCCAAATGTATGCATGCGTGTTGTTTAACTGGGGAAGAGAGATGGCTTTAAGATGAACTATGGGAAGAGGACAGGCCAGTGGAGGCAGTGTTTGCTCCTGGCAATGTTCTGCTGGGAAGCCTTGACCCCTGGCAACCATGTGGATGTTACTTTGACATGGACAGCCTACCTGGAGATTGTTGTAGATCACGTACATACCTTCATGGCAATTGTGTTCCCAGACGGCAATGGTCTCTTCTAGCAGGATAAAGCACCCTGTCACACTGCAAAATTTGTTCAGGAATGGTTTGAGGAACATGACAAAGATTTGGAGATGTTGCCTGATCTAAATCCGATTGAGGATCTGTGGCAGTGATGGCGAACCTTGGCACTCCAGATGTTTTGTAACTATATTTCACATGGTGATTAGTCACATTTAAGGCTTGACAAGCCTCACGAGAAATGTTGTTCAGTAACATTTGGGGTGCTAAGGTTCGCCATCACCCACCTATGGGATTTGCTGGAACAAAAAAAAATCAGTCCATGGAGGCTCCAACTCGCAATTTGAGGAATTTTAAGGATCTACTGTTAATTTTGTGGTGCAGATACCACAGGGCATGTTCAAAGGTCTTGTGGAGTCATGCCTCAACACATCAGAGCTATTTAGGCATCAGGATAGGAAGGGTACCTCCACAATATTAGGCAGGTCAGTTTAAAGTGGCTGTTCAGTGTATCTCTTTTTCCTTCTATGGTTTCCTTCTGGATCTCAAACATAACTGTTGCTTTTATATATGTCTTCTGTGAAGAAACATACATAGTTAAAGACCTTTCACTGAGATGTTCTGTTCTAACACCTAACAAACTACAGTTGCTCAGCAAGTTCCTTCTGTGGATAGCAGGCAAAGGATGTACAGATAATTCACGTCACAAGAACTACCACAGACAAGGCCAAAACCTATGCACACACATTCCTGCATTGCTCTCTTGACACGCTATCCTGTTTTGACTCTTTTAACCTTATCCTAATGTTTAGCTGCTCTGCTCTTCTGCTTAGTATTGTCACGGGGGCACCCAGCATGAGCCGAAGTGGGCTCTTTATACTGGATGTGTAGCCTTTTAGGCAGGTTAGCTGCTGACTGCATAGACACAGACCACAGCACACAGATACAAGACAAGATAAACAACAGAACAACAGTAACAGGAATGGCAGGAGATAAGGGATACGTGTCTAATGGTGTCTCTGGGATAAGGTCCTTGTATGGCCTTCTGTCTATGGAATGGAAACCTGACAAGAAATAACACAGAGGCAGGAGAACAGGAAGGGTGAGGGTTAAACAAGACAATATACTCACAACCAACAGCAACACAGGGAACCCTGAACTGAGATAAGGTCCTTACACTGGCCTCTATGCTATGGATATACAGTTGTGTTCAAAATTATTCAACCCCCACTGAAATTGAGTGTTTTGGCCAGTTTGACATTGATTTTGATCATTCAGTCATCTTGCTTACAATTAAATCAAAGAGGCACGTGTAGGTCAGACAAATATAACATAACATTTATAATGAAATAACCACAAATGTCTTTTCTGTGCTCACATCATTATCAGTTTTATTCAACCCCCAAGTGACATTCAATCTTAGTACTTAGTACAACATCCTTTTACAGTTATAACAGCTTTTAAACGTGAAGCATAGCTTGACACAAGTGTCTTGCAGCGATCTACGGGTATCTTCGCCCATTCGTCATGGGCAAAAGCCTCCAGTTCAGTCACATTCTTAGGCTTGCGCACTGCAACTGCTTTCTTTAAGTCCCACCAGAGGTTCTCAATCGGATTTAAGTCAGGTGACTGCGATGGCCACTCCAAAATGTTCCAGCCTTTAATCTGAAACCATGCTGTAGTGGACTTGGAGGTATGCTTGGGATCATTGTCCTGTTGAAAGGTCCAACGTCTCCCATGCCTCAGGTTTGTGACGGACTGCATCACATTGTCATCCAATATCTCCTGGTACTGAAGAGAATTCATGGTACCTTGCACACTCTGAAGCTTCCCTGTACCTGCAGAAGCAAAACAGATCCAAAGCATGATTGACCCCCCGCCATGCTTCACAGTAGGCAAGGTGTTCTTTTCTTCATAGGCCTTGTTCTTCCTCCTCCAAACATAGCGTTGATCCATGGGCCCAAACAGTTCAAATTTTGTTTCATCAGTCCACAGAACACTATCCCAAAACTTCTGTGGTTTGTCCACATGACTTTTGGCATACTGCAGTCGACTCTTCTTATTCTTTGGAGACAGCAAGGGGGTGCGCCTGGGAGTTCTGGCATGGAGGCCTTCATTACGCAGTGTGCACCGTATTGTCTGAGCTGACACTTCAGTACCCACATCTGACAAATCTTTTCTCAGTTCCTCAGCAGTCACACGGGACTTTTCTCCACTCTACGCTTCAGGTAGCGCACAGCAGTCGAAGTCAGCATCTTCTTTCTGCCACGACCAGGTAGCATTTCAACAGTGCCCTTTGCCTTGAATTTGCGAATGATGCTTCCTATGGTCTCTCTTGGTATGTTTAACATCTTTGCAATCTTCTTATAGCCATTGCCCTTCCTGTGAAGAGTAATCACCTCTTCTCTTGTCTTCCTGGACCATTCTCTTGACTTCACCATGTTTGTAACCACACCAGTAAATGTCTAGAAGGAGCTGAGTATCACAGTCATTTTAAAGCTGCCTAATTGGTGCTTATTATGCTTTATTGCTGCTCCGTGACATCCACAGGTGTTTTCAATACCTGATTGAAAACACTTGAATGAACCTCTGTTCTTCAGAGTGGTAGTCTTTAAGGGGTTGAATAATTGTGTCAATGAAGAATTCACAAAAGAAACATTTACTACTGTATTACAAAACCAATTGATGTCATTTTAGTTGCATATGGTTCTTTAAAAAGTCCTTGTAGGATTTCTTTCTGAATACAATTACAAATGTACACTAAATTCCCTAAAACCCTTTACAGCATTGGGGGTTGAATAATTTTGAACACAACTGTAAATCGTAGCGAATGTGTAGACGAACTCCGCTATCATCCCCTTCACAAAGAGGTACCTGCCCTGTTCGTCTATACAGCTGTCCTGAAGGACAAACGGAACGTCATGGGCAAACAGGATTGCAACTCCCCTAGATTTGCCCCCACGTAGTTACTAAAATATCCCACTGGGTATTTGCGGTCTCGTAGCGACGCGCCGAGCCTTCACGGAAGTGTGTCTCCTGTAGCATAACAATAGAGGAGCGCATCAAAAACAGGTCCCGTAATAACCGGGATCTCTTTTCCGGTGCATTAAGGCCTTTCACATTATATGTGACCAAAGTAAGGTCCCGTGGCCGGAAACAGGCGGAGGGCCCCCCCCCGGTACCAGTAGCTCGGGCATCCCGCCAGACAGGCCCGACCGTCCCCGCCGTGCACAGGCGCGTCCCGGCTCTCCTGGAGGGAGGGAGGGAGGGAAGGAGGAGAACGAGGGATGGGGTGAGAGAAAAAAAAAAGGGGGGGAGGGTGGGTTAAGGAGTAAGAGAAGGCCAAAGACAGCAGAGAGAAATAGATGAGAGGAGCAGTGAAATCCAAGGATAGCAGAAAAAAGGTAAGAGATAAAAGTTGTAGGCACTCGACGTCGCTTAGGGTGAGTGTCAGGCCAAACCTAACACAACTCCCCAGGTGTATGGACGTCTACCTATGGGGGGTGGTGCTATCAAGGGGGTACCCTCAGATAGCGTTGGACGGCAATGGTATCAATGAACAGGAGAAGAAGAATAGCAGAAACGAAATAAGTGAAAAAGAAAAGGGTTGAAGTAGAGAATAAGAGCCAGCAGTAGTACCCCACCGCGCAGCTTAATGTACTGGCGAGACGAACTCCCACATTGGTCGCTTTAAGCGTGAAAGGCGCACAGGGGAGGTCCCTAATGGTGTCCAAAAATATTTTTTGTTCCCCCACCCCTTTTTGTCCCCCCAAGAGGTGGGTCCCAGGTCGTATCGAACAGAAATAACAATAAAAACAGTGAAGGTAACCGAGGTTCATAACAATATTAAGCAAAAAAAATAAAAAATACCCCACCCTCCTCAGGTCCCCGGGACAAGGGCGTAAGGTGGCCCCATCAATGAATGCAGAACCCTAAGCCCCGACATTTCAATCCCCCCCTGTCCCATGGCACGGAACGGGCTCTACAGCGAGAGAGGCCGAAGTGTCTCCACATCCCCTCTATCCCCCACCCCTTCCCCACGGTAGGCAACAAGTCTGGCTGCAACATAAGTAGTATAGTCCCCTTCCCCTCCCGCCCCCCCCCACGATAAACAATATAACTCACACTAGTAGTGGCAATATGTACCCCTTTCCCTCCTCCCCCCCCTCGCCCACCCCCATCTCACCATACACGGCACTCTATACTGCCATGGAAGTAACAAGTCCCCCTTTCCCTTTCCACCCTCCCCGTACAGTCCCTCTTCAGGAAAATCAATCGATCATACGGAAATATTCGTGTTAATTCTCCCCTTTCCCGTCCCCTCCCTTTCCTCATAGCATGCCGCATGCGGAACTGTAATACGAGTAGTGGCTTCCCCCTCTCTGTTATATGTAGCAAACAGTACTGCAATAAAAGATCAGTCACGACCCTTGGATCCGGCGTTCCGTGCACGTGCAAAGCGCATCCATTGCCACCTCCTCAAAATGTGCAGTGCGGGATTAATTCTCGGTAATGCAGCAGTGAACCCACCTCCCGTCCCGTCCCCCCTCCCCACGAAAAACCGGTGCCCATCAACAGTTCCCTTGTTACCGCTGTATGACCCAAACCGTGGTTCGGGAACCCCAATAGGACAGGTGGAGCACTGCAGCGTTCTTCTCACGAATCCAAGAGGGCCTCTGTCCAGCCCAGTATGGAGAATAAAGATGAATTATTCCTATTAGATAGTGTGCCCGGGGTCTATCTCTGCTTCCCCTACAGGTACTCCGGATGTCCGAGATGATGGCGAGGTTGTCCGGCGTGGATTCCCAGATCTCCACCTCTGCCGTCTCGAACGGTCGGTCGGTATACGTGATTCAGCTCGCGGTTCCTCACACAGTGTGATCCAGTCCGCAATCGGTACGTCTGGTAGTCCCAAGGAGGTTAGGAAATTCGGAACATCTGCCATAGAGCGGATGGAAGCGGACACGCCATTGGTAGTTGCCACTAAAGCGAACGGGAACGACCATCTATACGTCACTGCACGAGAGGTCAGGAGTGTTGTGAGGGGACGCAGAGCCCTGCGTGCTTGTAAGGTGGACTGGGCCAAGTCCGGGAATATTTCCAGACGTTCACCTTCTATTTCCCAAATACGGCGGCGTCTTGATCGCTTGCTTTAATCGATAGTCAGCCACGCGGCATATAATATCACGTGGTGGTGCCTGGTCTGTGGGTCTAGGCCGCAAGGCCCGATGCGCTCTGTCAAAACTGGAGGGATATGCTACTCGGTCAGCTAGTATGGTGTTGAAAATATGAGCGAGATAGGCATCCAGATCGGTGATCGATTCCCTAGCCCCCCGCACGCGGATGTTGTTGCGTCGGGAGCGGTTCTCGAGGTCGTCCAGCCTGCGCCATACCTCATTAACCACTGGGGAGGTCTGGAGTGGCTCTGCAGAGTCTCTCCGTTCATCCTTGGTAGCGGTCTGGGACGCGGCCGTCTCCAGGGCCTGCACCCGGGTATCCAGTGCGCCCATGTCCTCGCGTACCTTCGCCAAGTCCTGATTCAGAGACACCTGTACCGCGGCTAGCAGCGTCTGGACATAATCTCGAGTAGAAAGTCCGGCTATTAGATCGGCCACGCGGTCTGGCGCTTATAAATCAGCTCCCGGCATCGTCTGCTCTGTCCCAGCCGTAGGACGCACTTCCTGCGGTGGCGATGCAGGGGGTTGCAGGTAGTTGTCCAGCGGCCCCACCGTCGTTTTCCTCAGGGTCCCCGACATCCCAGATTCCTCCGGGTTCTTTTTGTTGCGACCCATGTTGGGAGAGTGTGTGAATTCGATTGATTAGCGCGGTGGAGGTACGGAGCTAATCACTCATGCGTCCATCTTGGTTGCCGTCCAGGCCACGCCCCAAAATAGAACCCTTTTAATTGGGGACAGGTACAGATATTCATATGGTCAAACCTGGGTTATTTACATATACAAAAACCTCCCCTTGAAAATGTTGTGAGTGTTTCTGAGGTTGCTGCTTCTCAGGTGTGAGACATAATTAGACTACGACAATACAATGGAATGAACATTGTGTAACATTCCTGAACCAGGCAGGAAAAAACAGACTACAGTCTAAAACCAGCAGATAATGGGGCAGTGTTTGCCTGACAAAGAAGATTAACAAACTACTCAAATATACAGCAGATATAATCACATTCCTGAGAGAGGGCATATTGGAAGACTAATCCTATCAGCAGACAACAGATACACATGGACCATAATGACTGACAGATAAACAATGACAATAATCTTGCATTACTCAGATTACATAGCATAACACACAAGGGCAGCCGCAGAAATAATATAGAACATCAGGCCTGCACCTCCCAAATATACCTCCAGGTCCATGCACCCCAAGTCCAAAGTGACTTACGTCACAATAAGTATAGGAGACATTGATGTACATTAACCTCGCACAAGGAAATGACATCCAAGCTGCAAGCTCAGTGTGCGACAGAAATGGAAAGGCGTTTCCTGTCGATACCCATAACGTCTCTTGTATTTAGTTTAACGTTTCCTGTAGTTAGTTTATCAAAAACTATGGAATATAGCCCTGAATATAGACTATATGTAGAATATATATATGTACATCAACTACATATAGATTCTTGTTTCACTGTTCTTCTTAGTTTTTCATAAGGATAAATTATGGCCTGTGTCTGAATGCGGTTAATTCCTGGTAATTCTATATGCTTTTACCAGTTAACACAATAGTGCATGCATTTATGAGTGTTCCACAACACTAAATTATCTCAAATGAGTTTGTGAGTTTTATTTAATGTGCAAGTGTGGGGCAGAATTCTAAAAATGGATTAGACATCATCAACATTCCAATGGTTTACACTGATTTACATCGATTTTCCATGTTTAGAATGTTAGTACTCAGTCACGGTTTATAAACGACACTAGGAGTTCCCTCTGCTTTTTGCTCATGCTCTTTAAGCAGCGTTGCCACATTTAATGCTTGACATTATTTATTTTCAAATAAATCTTTTATTTCATGGTATCGTTGAACACTTCAGAAACAGAGTAATGTCTTTTCAGTAGCCTGTAGACAGATTTCAAACCACTTTTTTCTGATATGAAAAATGTACTGAAATAAACCATAGAAACTTGCTAAACTTTACGTTTGATAATAAGGCCTTCAGCTTGAATACTTTACAAAAATCTTTTACAATCTGGAACTGCAACAATACATACAGTATATACAAAATGGTCCTCCAATCGATTTCATCGTGTGTTATAATTCATCATAGACAATGTATTTCCATGACTATTATAACTCTAATGTTCAATCAGGGTTATTCAGAGAGAGAGGTGAAAAGTAGGAGAATGGAAAATTCAAGGTCAAAATAGCCAAACCAGAAAAATTCTCCCATTTATCTCACTTTCCAAATCGGCTATTTTGACCTAGAATTTTCCATTCTCCAGTCATTCTGATTTTCACCTCTCTCTGAATAACCCTGTATGTTTAGCCTATCTTCGGTCTTTTCATGGATTGAGGAGGAGCATATTTATATCTCCTGCGCACTTAATATCAATACCTACATTTGTCACTTTCAGCCTTAACTCTAAGGCTGGGGTCAGACCAGCGCATTTTTAACGTGCGTTCTGGCGCACTTAATCACGGCCGCACTAGCAGCAAATGACGGGCAATGACGGCCAATATACGAAGTACGGTCGCACGAAAGTCCGGCCGCGCAACGCAAGTGGAAAATGAACGCATTTTTTCGAGAACGCCGAACCGCTAGTTACGACGTACAGAGTGCGCTGCGCCCGCTAGCGGTGTGTGTGTGTGATTTGGAGACGTCAGACCCTGCTCATGTCCGGCCAACATAACGTCCAGACGCAAAAAGTTTCCTGGTTTGGATTCGTAAAACATCACGCACGAAAATGCGCATCGTATGACCGTTTTCGTATATTCCGTGAAAAAATACATCAATGCGTTCGAACGCACTTTTTTACGTTCGCGTGTAAAAATGCTTTCGTTTGACCCTAGCCTTAAACTTGCACTCTTGCTCTTGCATCTCTAGGGCATCATGTCATTGCACACCTAAAACCTATGGCAGATGGGGAAAAAAAAGCCACTTGCAGGGTTATTCAGAGAGCAGTGAAAAGCAGGAGAATGACTGGAGAATGTTAAATTCTAGGTCAAAATAGCCAAACCAGAAAAATTCTCCCATTCATCTCACTTTCCAAATCGGCTATTTTGACCTAGAATTTTCCATTCTCCAGTTATTCTCCTGCTTTTCACCGCTCTCTGAATAACCCTGAAAGTATGTTTCAACAGCGCATTTTAATTTTCCGTTCTCCACTAAATTTCCTCCCTGGATATTCTGATGGATATAATATTGTTAAGCAAACAATGCAGGTCTACGTTTTTTAAGAGAGAATACAGTATTATTTTTTCTGAAATAATTATTTTTAAACGTATGCATTTTGTTTATGAACTTTTGTTTGTAAGTGATCTTGTGAATGTTTAATATGCGCGTATCATTTCTGTCTATTCCCATTTGTGTCTGTTTGTTCTCCCATGTATTTATTTATGCACACATGTGTAAATCTGCTTCTTCATTCCATCAGGCCTCAGCACTCTTGGATGGATACTGTTTCCACGGAAACTGTTCAGTATAGTTCGCTTTGGAGCCTGCATCACCTCCTCCCAGGACCACATGTTCTCTCTTTCTGGCCCCTGAACCACCAGTACCCAAACCTGCCCTCATTTCAAACTGCAGCAAATTGAGGCTCACTGCATCTCACCTCACTGACAGAGCTGCCCACCAGTGGCAGGAGCCAATCTGTGTAAGGGGAAGGTCCTATGTAAACGAATTGTGACAGAGATACATAGTGATCCAGGTTGTGCTTGTTGGTCCCCAAAAGCATCTCTTCGTGACTAACAGAGACTGCATATACAAAGAAAAGACAGGAAATCCTAGGAGATCATAAGACAAAATAAAAAGAGCTATCTTTCAATTGTAAGGTAAGTGGGATTTCACAATTACCAATGTAAATGCTGTACAGAGGACATATAGAGAAGTTTCCCAGTATTGCTTTGGAACATAGGATTTTTACTAAATCTATAGAAAAATCTCCTGTCTAGTGAGGTTGAATATGATATTTTAAAGATTTTACTCATGAATGTGACATACATCAAACATCACATTATGTGTGAAGTATACTGTCAGTTCTTTTCACCCCTCCATGATTCATTCTAGGAATGTAGAGGTGATTATTTTGACATGTATGAATTGCTTTATATGTTGCACTCATGAATCAGGCATCCTACAGGCAGCAGGAGATGTAACACAGGGGATACTGTGGCAGTGGCTCTTTTTTGCGCAATTGCAACATTCCCTCCATTTATATTCTATGATGTGGTAATGAATTCACCAAATTGTACATAAACCGATTCTGTCTGTGAAATGCCTGTGGAAATCTATGTCAACACATAGAAAATGGCTTTTAATGAAAAAAAGAATGATTTTTCCCTATGGTTTACCAAATTAAAAGCAATAAGAGTCCAGATTGCTTGGTACAGGTCACACATGATGCTGTGTACTCAGTGCGTATTTCTCTGTAGCAGCTAAGCAGTGACATCACAAATGCTTAATAATAACATCATCACACATATGAATGCTGCTGCAAATTCATCAAGGACTCGTGTGACAAATGTCCTGTTTTTGTAATTATAATATCTATGAGAAGGGGGGCACAGAGGATGCCATAAACTGAATAATACTATGTATATGTTCACATGGATGTACGTGATTAATGAGGCAAATCCCTCTCTGTTCTGTCTCATTTACTGAACCTGGTGGGTTTTCGCAGAGAATATCACAGATACTGGGGGAGGTGGAAGAAAGGAGGGGGTGACATGGTTTTGCAGGGAAAATAAGGGTGTTTATATCCCTCACAAGTGCTCTCGGGAAGCGCTATGTGTACCAGGCAGCAGTTACCATGGAAACCACATCAGCACCAGCTCTCACACAGGACGATAGATGGGGCTGATCTTTCAGCAGAGCGGGATGGAGCTGAGGGACAAAGGAAGAGGGGGAGGCTCACATACATACATACATACACACTGATAAAACGTTATTCCTATCTGAAGATACATATTAAAAATACATATGAACACACCTGTATTGAGACATGTCCCAAACAGTATCTGATATGTGAACACACTCATAAGCATAAATTCAGAAACATATGTTGGGACTTAAATGCAAAAATATGTGCATACATTTACAGCGGTACGCTGCAATGAACAAATAAAATATGGCTTGAAAAACAAGGTCATTTTATCATATTGTACTGATTTTTTTTATTATTCTGTGTTTATTATATTAGCTTGTGTGTGTATATAAATTTTTATGTCATTCATTACATAGTAGCAATAAAGAGTACAGGGCCTGTCCACAAAGCACAGAAATTGCGTGCAACTTCAGTGCTTTGCTTTTCAGCCCATTTCGCGGAAAATACAGTGAATTCACTCTTTAGAGAAAGGTATTTTGCCGACAGTGAAGTCACCGAAGTAGCTATCAGAATTCAGAAAAAAACGTCAAATTGCATCGATAACCGCTGAATTGGCATCAGCGAATTCTGACGAACTGTAAAAAAGAAGTCACCTGTTCCCCCATTAGGAGTATTCTAATTATTTCTCATTAGGAGTTATTCAGAGATCACCGAAATGTCAGTAAAATTTCGGTAGTCTGCCGTTCCCTGCACTATGTCTAGTCCGATTCGTCGACCCCGCGGTGAAATCACCATTCATTGCTGGGAAATGCTGGGAACAAGCCGCGGAACGCATCCAAAAAACTGCTGCAAAACCCACCGAATCAATCGGAAAAACTGCCGCAAAAAAACCCGTCAAATCAATCTGAAAAACCGGCGAAAAAAATACAGAATCGTTCTGAAAACCTGCCAAACGCATCCGACGAACCAACACATCGATCCCAAAAAAGCCGACGACCCGCTGAACAGAAGGCCGACCAGCTGCCAGAAAAGGTCGACAAGCCGACTAACTGGTGAAAAAACCCAAAACAAAACGTAACTTTTAAAAGGTGTTTGCAAAAAAGCTACTGCACAAAAATGCCTGTAAATAAAATATAAGGGCCTAAGAATAACAATAAAAAGGTCTGTTACAGGAAGAGAAAAAAAGAACCTGCCATTTTTTAAAAATCAGGAAAAATAATTCACCAAAAAAATCCCAAAAAATCCTAAAATATAAATAAATAAAGACACTTATGCTGCCTGCAAGTGAAAAGAATAAACAGTTGAATAAATATTTAATAAAAACGGGGAATATTTTTAACATCGAAACCTATGCGATTCGCCTCATTAAACCTACCGAATGAAACCACCAAAAATCAGGGCATCTCACTGACATTTCGGAGCTGTTCGGTGTTCTCTGAATAAATTAACCATTACTTCTCTATATGCGGAGTTCACTGCCGCCAAAAATCACTGTATTTTGCCAATATTTGAGGAATTGCCAGCTTTTTGAATAGCCGAATGGCGACGAATTTGCACCGTACGGGGAAATTCACTATTCGATGCAATTTCGGAGCCAATTCAGCTCTCTTAGAATAACCCTGTATAAATTAATTGAATGTGTCCAACCAATAAAAGGTCCTTTAAAAAAAATAAAAAGATCTGTTACAAAATTTTAAATAACTCTTTTAAAAAATCCGAAAAACAAAAATGTCGTCTAAAAAAAACCCCAAAAAGGTGTTCTAAACATAAAATATAAAAAGGGGTTTTGCTGAAAATGAAAAAATAAACAGTCTTTAGAAACAATTAAAGAATATATTATGGTTTTACATTGAATCCTATGGGATTTGCCTGTCTAAACCTGTCGAAATGAAAAACTGAAAATCAGGGCATTTCACCGGAAATTCAGTGCAGTTCGGTGTTCTGTGAATAGAGGACACAATAGTCTTCTATGGGGCAATTTAGGTGCCGCTGAATTGTGGTGAACTGCGGTGAATTACACCATATTTTACTGTCAATCCATCTGTATTTGGCAAATTGACAGCTTAGTGAACAGACTGGCACGAAATTGCACCGTACAGAAATTTACCGTCTGGTACAATTCGGGGCCAATTCAGAGGTTAGTGAATAACTAAGTTGCTGTTTAGCAAAACCAATAAATAGTGAATAGAAGAGATAAAGAGAACAATAAACAAAACGAGTAAAGTCAGATAAGTAGATACGTTATGGTTAAAGTCCTAAATGGGGTTAATGTTAAAATTACCCAGGTAATCCTGACATTACCCAAACCACAGGGTAATCTGAGGACTATCCACAGCTTCACCTGGGTAATCTGCAGAGCATCCAACCCCGCTTGGATAAAAGTGAATTTTGCTATTATCTATGGATATTATCAATGAAAATGGCAAAAGAAAACATTAAAATGTATTGCGGATATAATGAATATACAGAGTAACAGGATATGTTTCTTATATGAATGTGAAAGAGTTACATGATCTTTATTATGTGTCATATGTGCTTATATATCATTTATAAAACATAATAACATTAGGTTACTCTTTATATAATATCTTTATCTTCATAAATTAATTTTCAGACAATTAATGCACAGAGTAAACTTATGGTTATTTAGTGTGGTATGTGACTGGATACAATTTGGTTAAAAAAAAAACACAATTTTGTTATCGTCAGATAACAGTTTGCAGCATTACCCGGGTAATCCTCGGAATTCAGTCAACTGTAACCTGCTGAAAACCCAAGAAAAACGGAGTACCCAGAGGTGTTTGAATACTTTGCAGTTTACCCAGGTCGATGTTTCATTTCACATCGCACTTTATCCAGCAACACTATAGGGTAATGTCCATTTTACCCAGGTAAAACACAGCAGAAAACCAGAGTACCCAGAGGCCTTTGGATACTTTGCAGATAACCCAGATAAAGTCCGAAATTTAATTTTCACTTCGGACTTTTGCTAATGACGCCTGGGTAATGTCAGGATTACCTGGGTAATACTAGGATTAACCGCACTTTGGACTTTAACCGTAACAGATATACAAAAGAGAAGCACACTGAAACACATATTAGATTCAATCGAGAGTTATATCCAAACAAATTCTCAAACACATATTTAAGAAAGACAAAGTGATTGATTGATTGAACAGCAGAAACTTCTATGTAGAACTACATTTTTCTTCTGAAATAATGACAAAATGATTAAACTGATAAACAGATGTACATTCACACAAATTAAATACCACGAGAGCGAATTAGTGACACATGGAAAATGAGGTAAATAGAGCACATTGATGCAGTTATCCTATCTTCTCTGAACATGCTATAATACATACCCATATTAACTGCAATCCTTCTGCATTATGTAATTTATTTGTTTAATATTTGGCAATAAGTACAAAAATAATCTGATGTTATTATGTGGACCTGTATGTTCATATTGCTATATAAACATCCACACAATTAATCAAATCCTTTAACTAGAGATCACCATGATATTATTATATTATGGTTATAATAGAACACATAACTAACTTGTTTAAGAGTAGATATTTTGTTTTCTTGAGAAGTCAACCAAGAAGAAAAATATAATGCAAACAAGAATGCAATACAATATATTGTTTTGTATGGTGTGTTATTAACTGATCTATTAAGCATAACTTTGAGGTGCCACTAGTAGGGTATATTATTTTTCCTTGACAACTGATGATCATGGGATTCACTAAGCGGCAATATGGGCATATTGTGCCTGATATGGACGCCAAACTTCCTGCCTTACTCACAAACCACTAGGATCTCGCTGCAGCCCACCCACTCTTCATTAAAATCTTATAGTCCCTATGTGATTAATTACATAGGGGATACCCAATTACAGGTATTTATAGAGCGCCAACAAGTTCTGTAGCGCTGTACAATGGGAGAGAAAGAATAAGAAATACACATACAATTTAAACACATAGGGCCCTATTACAATGTTGGTGCTAACTTAACCAGAGCAGTTGTAAACGTAAAACCTCCATAGGCTATAATGGCTCTGGGAAGTTTACAACTGCTCTGGTTAAGTTAGCACCAACTATGTAATATGGCCCATAGAACAGTAGGAGAGAAGACCCCGCTCGAGAGCTTACAATGTAAGAGGAGAGGAGTGACACACTAGGTGAGGGTAAGTGGCAAAGTGTCTGCAGTAGTGGGGTGCAAGTGGGGGCAAGAAACGGGATTGTGGAGTGAGCCGATAGGCTTCTCTAAAGTAATGTGTTTTCAAGGACTTCTTGAAGGACTGGAAAGACAGGAAGAGTCTAATGTTGCACAGAGTTCCACAAGAAGGGGGAAGTTCGGGAGAAGTCCTGAAGGTGAGAGTTGGGGGTGTGGGTACGGGGAGAAGATAACATCAGATCATTGGCAGTTCGAAGTGGTCGGGACGGGATGTACCTGCTAATAATGAAAGAGATGTAGGCAGGGGCACGGTTATGGAGAGCTTTGTAGGTGAGCACCAGTATTTTGAAATGGATTCTATAGGAGCCAGTGTAGATATTGACAAAGTGTTGAGGTGTGAGAGGTGCAAGAGGTGAGGTGGATGAGCCTGGCACAGGCGTTCATTACAGACTGCAGAGGGAGAGTTTAGGAATTCTTAAGGCCAGCGAGAAGGGGGTTACAGTAATCAAGGCAGGAGATAAGAAGCGCCTGGATGAGAATTTTAGTAGAGTCCCCCTATGTCAAATTAATCCACAAATGGTGAAACTTTAAAGGAACACTCTACACCTCCTGACCACTTTATTTTTTTCGAAGTGATCAGGATGTGAGGAGTGCCCATCCTTCTCCCCCCTCCTCCCTGCCCAGCCAAACTGGTAGAAAATGCTGGGTAAAAATAAAATGGAGGAGTTTTCTCCACCCCACCCAACATCACTATCAGCTGTGGAATTTGAATTTCCCGGTTGCGAGTTACTAGTTCGGGTATTAGTGACATTGGCACGCACAGAGTGCACTGACGTGACTATCTCTAACACCAATCACCTTAGCAATAAGTCTTAGAGAGACCGCTATGAATTGGCTCTGCACATGCATGCAGCTCTGATCTATCATTCTGCGCAGGCGCTATAGAACTTGCGTATTTAAAGTTTGCAAGTAGGGACCTGCGAAGCTTTTGAAATTCGATTCGAAATCGAATCGCTGGGCGAATTCGATTCGAATTCGACTTTGCAGATCGATTCGAAAATATTTTGAATCGGTAAGATCACAGTGTGCCTCCCAGACGCTCAGCACGTGGTTAGGCGCCGCCCACCTCAAGGTTTACAGTGGAAGTTGTGTTGGAAGGAAGCTGCAGTGCGAAGAGGACCTCCTTGAGTGAAGTCTGGAGCTCTGGAAGTATTCGGAGGACAGAGGAGAGAGCATTAGGCTGGCCTGACCCCATTTTGGATGGTGGTGAGTATACTTTTTCCCTGAAAAGTGTCACCACGTTTATACTCATGGGCATCCGCAGGTTTGGGCAAGGGGGGGCACTTGCCCCCCGGAACAAAGGAGTCAGCCACGCCGTCAGGAGATTGAGTGGAAGGGTGGGATTAATGCGTGTCATGTGGGCAAATCCAGCCGCTCTTCCTCTCGTCTCCCACAGGTACCGCACCACCATCCATCATCCAGCTGTGGCTGCCGGCCTACCGTGTGGGCAAATCCAGCCGCTCTCCTCTTCCCCTTGTCTCTGACTCCACCAGGTATGTGGTGAGTGTGTGCACTGTGCAGTCAGTAATCAGGAGGATCCTTCTCCTCCAGGGGTGTCTCACACTGACACCCTCTTATAGTTTGGGGGTCAGCCACACTCAGCCCTTCCTGTCTCCCCCCTCCCTGTGTGTGCCCAGGCACGAGGTAAGAAGGGGGTGCATTGAGGGGGTGGTGGAAAGGGGTGAATGTGCAGGCTTGCCATGCTGACTCCTGGAAGTATTGTTTGGCTGTACTCAAGTATACGATCGGTGAGCCAGGAGCCACCGGGGGGGGGGGCTTCATGTGAGTCTGAGTGCAGGGGAGTGCATTTAATTCATGGCTCAGAGTACTGGGAATTGGAGTTAAAAATCTATAGGGGCCTGCAGCCCACTCAATAGCAAGTATTGCTTTACAGGAGGTGGGGTGTGCTTGGTGCAGGGCTCTGTCTGTCTATAGGCTGCCATGTTTATCTATAACATGGGTTAAAGGGATTCTTGTCCCATTTCCCAGGCTGTAAATTATTAATGGCAGGTCATTAAGTAAACCCATGGTTATTGCAGTGTTTACACATTGGGCTGGCTCACTTTTACTTATTATTATGCTTTTAAAAAAACAAACATATATGCCCCATGTGTGTCCATTTTCTGTGGTTGCTCACTCCTTTCATCCCTGGCAGCAAAGAATGTTTCAGATGCCATTCCTTCACTCTTGAAAATTACACCTTCCCTGGCAGGCCAGTCAGGATGGTTGTATCGGCGTACTTAAGGGGTGCGTTTTTTTGCTTTGGAGCTCTGATACACTCATACACCTCACATATTACTGTGCGTTTTACAGGATTGCTGTGTATTCTGTGATACGCTCATAGACACAGCACATTACTGTGCGTTTTACTGCTGTGTATTCTGTGATATGCTCATACACACTGCACATTACTGTGAGTTTTATTGCTGTGGAGCTCTGATATGCTCATACACACTGCACATTACTGTGAGTTTTATTGCTGTGGAGCTCTGTGATACGCCCATCTGTTAGATTGCAGCTGTAACGTCAGCTGAACCTGCATAGACAAACAAACCATACCTATCCAGGCTGTATCGTACACGAAAGCGGCACTTATCGGAAGTTTTCGATTCGATTTGAGATTCGATTCGAGTTCGAACCTTAACAGCCTATTCGATTCGTGATTCCATTCGAGCAAAATTTAGGATTCGCAGGTTCCTATTTGCAAGTCCTGTTGCGGTGCGCAATTTGTGTTTCCTACGCTACGCAAGTAGCGCCCAGCATGCCAATTGCGCAGGAAAGCCTCAGGGACATCCGGGTTCAGGAGTCCCTGAGCCGTAGAGAAGTAGCTGCTTGCAGCGAGGGAGAAAAGGTGAGTAAACTCACCTGAAAATAAGAAAAATAAATAAAAAATAATTGGACAGAGGCTGTCAGCAGCCTCTGACCAATTGAAGGGCAAATGAAAGGGCACTCTATTTTTCAGTTTCAATTCTCTGGCTTACAATCATCCCCACGCAACACAAATCCCATTCCCACCTTCTCTTTCTCTTGATGAGAGAAAGCATGTAAGATCACATTTCAAGGAAAGCTTGTCTCATAGATGCAGAGAATTCAGGATGGCTGGGCAAGAACATCTTTGTAACGAGCAGCTTTGTTTATCTATCCAAATCCAATGACTAGGATAATCCAGGTGCATCAACAACGTTTCCTATTTCACCTATCTATGTTCACCTGGGGGAGCGTGCTACATCACAATTTGTGACAAATGAGCAGCATGGTAATAGTTTAACAGATTCTCCAGAGTCCCAACCCTCTAGGATTATACAACACTTGCCTCTCAATCAGGACCGGATTTATTACTAGGTAGGGTAGGCATGTGCCTACAAGTGCCTGCCACAAGGGGGTGCCTTGCTCTGACAAAAAAAAAGGAAAAATAAAATTACAATTTACAATAATTTAGACCCCTGTATCTCTGGAGCCCTACTGGCTAGAGGAACCTTTAAGGTATCATTGAAAGGTTCAGACTATGGCCTTTCCAATGATACCAAACATGTTCAGGTTTATTTAATATATAATAACAAATAGTAATATTTTTCTCTTTTTTTAATGTAGCTCTGCTCATTTACCATTATAAAGTGAATAGTGATGCTGCACTAACTCATCTTCTCATTTCCCACAGTGCCAGCAAGTGTGGAGGAGATGGCACAACACATTCAGGTCTATTGACTAAAGGGTGAAACTCGGGAGAACTGGGAGGACAAGAAAACAATCTAGACCAAATAGCCAATTTGGAAAGTGAGATAAATGGGAGAATGTTTATGGTTTGCCTACTTTGACCTACAATTTTCACTTCTCCTGCCTATTCTCCTGAGTTTCACCTTTAGTGAATAGACCTGATTGTTTCATCGACAAACTAAAACGTGGCACTGCAGTGAGGAGAGACAGTGGGACTTTGTAACCCTCCATCTCTGATCTTTACATTGCTCAAGCTCAATGATGTGTCATTGGAAAGGTCAGAGTCTGGCCTTTCCAACGATACCAAACATGACCTTGTAATGTGTAAAGAATCTAAAATTGAAAAAGTTAAATGCAAAATATACCTTTTCTCTCTTTTCTAAGGCAGTGGCATTATTTATTTATTTATTTATAAAGGATTTTACCAGGAAGGATACATTGAGATTTCTCTCGTTTTCAAGTATGTCCTGGGTTCAAGAACATTGAAGTGTTACAGTTATAGAAATACAAAGTAATACAATGCAAGATATTAAAAAAAACAACACAAATATACAGATTAACAGAAAATAAATATGTAGGAAATATAGTCACTAGGTTACATGTTTACAGGTGCATTCTGTATTGAGGTATGTTAGTAAGGAGCTCTTGAGTGACTTAAGACTGGGGGAAGATTTGATGGTGTCTGGGAGGTTATTCCATAATTGTGGTGCTCTGTAGGAAAATGAGGACCGAGCCACTGTCTTTTTGTATTGTGGTACTGCAAGTAAGGTGCTGGTCCTGGATCGGAGGTTATAGGATGAGGGAGCTGCTGGGGGAAGCAGTCTATTCAGGTAGGGTGGCAGCTTCCCAGAAATGCTCTTAAACACATGTGCTTTTACTTATAAAGGAAACAATGCTGCTGTACTATATCACCTTATCATTTCCCATGCTGGGAGCAAATGTGAAGGTGATGGTGCAATGCATTAGTACACATTGGTTCATCTACAACACAAGCGGTTGCTTAATTTTAAGGAAAGATTCTGCCCCTTTTTTTGATGTGAGTACAGAGAAAATTGTTTTTCAGTTTATAAAATGTCACCCCCCCCCAAAATAAAACCAACAAAAATTAAAGCAGTAGTTTTGGCACTTTTTAGGGGGCTACAGATTTCTATGCCTACATGCTCATGAGATGTTAATTTGGCCCTGCTCTCAACTCTCTTCCAATCTTGCCCCTATATTTTCTAATCATTACTATCTTTTTGCAGTTTGTGGAAATCGTCCCCAGTTATTGGGATGATCATGGTCTGAAATAAATATCACAACCTTGGTAGATCATTATTTTTGATATAGTTTATTCCAGGCCTCAAAATTTCCACTCTCCTGCCCGCATTTGGCGAGTGGAAATTACATGAGGGCGAGTGGAAATGCAGAGGCAGGCAGGGCAGGATTGGGGTTAGGTGGGGCAACTAGTGGCGAGTAACTCTAAAGGCTTGGCTAGTAGCTTGGGACTTGAAATTTTGAGCACTGGTTTATTCTACCCATCCATGATATCATATACTGTTTCCAGGATATTGTTTCAGATGTAATTTTCACAATTTATCTTTTGTAATTGCCATTCCATAGGTCAGCATAAGTCATTGTAAGCATTACCCCTAATTATACTAAGGCCACAGGTTGTATTTTAAAGTTTCAACCGGCAGAAACACGCATACACAATTCTTTGGAGAGAGCCACCACCAAGGCCTCTAGCTTGTTGATATTAATCTTGTACCTCACCGTTTGTGGAGAATGGGTTAATATCTCCATAAGGGCCTGCAAAGATGCTCCCAAATCTGTGATTGGCAATATTATATCCTCAGCCTAGGCTGACAATGTGTACTTCTGCTGTCCCAACTTTATCCCCTCACTGCATTATCTGATAGAATGAAGAAGGGTTGTAATTCAGGGTTAAAAAGACCGGGAACAAGGGCCAGTCTTTCCTAGTTCCATTAATTATAGTATAGGGAAGAGGCAGGGCCGGTGCTCCCACTAGGCAAGCTAGGCAACCGCCTAGAGCGCACTGCTACCTAGGGGCGTAGCCAGCCCGAACCCAGGTTCCATTATTGTATCTGTCCCTCACTGTGCAGCTAGTGTAGCTCCTCCACAAGCGGCGCAGAAGGTGGGCATCTTATGGTGAGGCGCAGGCACCACCAGATGATGTGCGGACACCACCAGAGGCAGATGAAAGAAAAAAAGAGGCACAGAAGAAAGGAAAAAAGAGGCACAGACGAAAGGAAAAAAAACAGTAAATGAACGAAAGAAAGAGGCAAAGCAAAGAAAAGAAAGAGGCAGATGAAATAAAGAAAGAGACAGATGAAAGAAAAGGAAAAGAAAGAGGCACAGACGAAAGAGAGAGGCAGAGGAAAGAAAGAGGCACAGACTGATCCTGGGCCCAACAAGCGGACAGGTAAGATGGACACCGAACGACCGCGTGCAGCCCCTGTGCACAGTGTGTGTATGTGTCCCCCCCCCACATTTCAACAGTTAACAATTTTTTCGGGGGGTGCAATCAGCTGGTCTTGCCTATGGCGCAAAATAGTCTTGCACCGGCCCTGGGAAGAGGGCAGGTAGTCTTCGAACACAGTTGAGCCCCGGTATCCCAATATAGAGCTTTCACTGCAGTGTTGTACCTAAGGGGAAATTCATAATGCTCCAACTCAAAGAACAAAATCAGACTGCGTCAAGTTAAAGAAACAGAGAAGGTATCTGAGAGGCACTGGCGTACCACAACAGATCTGTCGTTCTCTGGGTGTTTTCGTATACTTCCCTCACTGGGATAAATCTGACCTGAAAGTCCCAATGTATACAATGTGTGCTTCACAAAGGTGCTTATAATTATACAAAAATGCTGATAAATATTTCTAGTATATTCAATCAAGTGGTGCTGCTCTCGAGATGAGGAAGAAAAATATAACTTCCACAGTGAGAAAAGACTCCTCAAAGAGCACCTTCTATATATTTTACAGAGATAATTCTACTCACTGGCCACCTTATAAGGTACACTTGTTCAATTGCTTATTAACACAAATTGCTAATCAGCCAATCACCTGCATTTCAGCAACTCCATGCAACGCCGAGCATTAGAATGAGGAAGAAAGGGGATTTAAGCGACTTTGAACGTGGTATGGTTGTTGGTGCCAGACGGGCTGGTCTGAGTATTTCAAAAACTGCTGATCTACTGGGATTTTCACACACAGCCATCTCTAGGGTTTACAGAGAATGGACCGAAAAAGAGAAAATATCCAGTGAGTGGCAGATGTGTGGACGAAAATGCTTTGCTGATGTCAGAGGTCAGAGAATGGGCAGACTGGTTCGAAATGACAGAAAGGCAACGGTAACTCAAATAACCACTTGTTCCAACCAATATATGCAGAATACCATCTCTGAACGCATAACGCATCAAACCTTGAAGCAGATGGGCTACAGCAGCAGAAGACCACAGCAGGTGTCACTCCTGTCAGCTGAGAACAGGAAACTGAAGCTACAATTCGCACAGGCTCACCAAAATTGGACAACAGAAGATTGAAAAAAACATTGCCTGGTCTGATGAGTTTTGATTCCAGCTGTGACATTTGGATGCTAGGGTCAGAATTTGGCGTAAACACCATGAAAGCATGGATCCATCCTGCCTTTTATCAATTATTCAGGCTGGTGGTGGTGGTGGTGGTGATGTAATGGTGTGGAGGATATTTTCTTGGCACACTTTGGGCCCCTGAGTACCAACTGAGCATTGTTTAAATGCCACGACCTACTGAGTATTGTTGCGGACCAATCCCTTTATGACCACAGTAAACCCATCTTCTGATTTCTACTTCCAGTAGGATAATGCACCATGTCACAAAGTTCAAATCATCTCAAACTGGTTTCTGGAACATGACAATGAGTTCACTGTACTCCAATGGCCTCCACAGTCACCAGCTCTCAATCCAAAAGAACACCTTTGGGATGTGGTGATATGGGAGAATTGCATCTTGGATATGCAGCCAACAAATCTGCAGCAACTGCTTGATGTTATCATGTCAATATGGACCAAAATCTCTTAGGAATGTTTCCAACACTTTGTTGAATCTATGCTTTGAAGAATTAAGGCAGTTCTGAAGGCAAAAGTGGGTCCAACCCGGTACTAGCAAGGAGTACCTATTAAAGTGGCCAGTGGTTGTATATAGTGAGTTCTTTAAAGTAACTTGTACATTACCTCAATGTTTAAATATACACTATAACAGGGCTCGAAATTTCAAGTCCCAAGCTACTAGCCAGGCCTTAAGAGTTACTCGCCACTAGTTGCCCCACCTAACCCCTTATCCTGCCTTGCCTCTGCATTCCCACTCGCCCTCATATAATTTCCACTCGCCAAATGCGAGCAGGTGAGTGGAAATTTTGAGGCCTGCACTATAACATAAATACTTATATTCAAATTATTCCCAGAACTCTCATGTCCTGTAAAACAAATCGAGTAAGGCAAATAGTGAAGTACAGGTGATTTGATATAGTGGATTATTCCTGGAACCCCAAAGGATGAAACTCACAATTTATAGAGTCCACTGGATTGGCTCTTTTGTATTCACCCGAGTCTGCAGACGTCTCCCTCCTGACCTTCATGACAGCACTTCACTTGCCAGCTAAGGCCCACCAGGTGATGTCGTGGGAGCACAATATTTCCATGTATGGGTGCCATTCTCTCCGGCAGCATTGATGGTCTTCGAAAATGTTCAGTGGGTTATCTTCGAACTGGATGTCGGAGTTGCAACTTCCCTTGAGTATGTATTCCTTAGTGCTATAGAAATGTAACCCATTACTGGGTTATGCAAACAGATAGGATGTGTATGCCCTGTGCACTCTGTCACAAACCATGAACTCAGAGGGGACTTCAGGTGCCAACTGTTTAAGAATGCCCATCAAGCTGCCCTTCAGTTGAGATGGGTGCGTATCTTCTGGGTTGTCTCAAAGTGTAGATGAATTTTACAGGTATTCTTGGATAGGTCCTCATAAATCAGCTCCATCTGGTCCAAATGGCCACCATGTTGGACAGCTCCTCCACTCCGTCCTCCAGCTCTGATGTGTGGGTGTCCAGCGTCTATATTTCCACTTGGACTGCCACAAACATCTTTTTGAGCTTTTTTTTTTAATATTCGCTGACAGGAATGTCTAGACAGCCAAGATTTTATCATACAGGGCCACATCGCTGGATTTTGTCAGCTATGTGATGATGTTTGAAATCTCTGAGATTTCTTATTGAGGGTGTTCATGGGTTTAAACCACTGAATTTGAGCAGATTGCTCAGGAGCTTTGGGACTATGTGCCTGCTTTGTGGCCTACTTTATCCCGCTCTCTCTCTTGCCTCTAGTTTTATGGCAGTTTAACAACGTCAAACTGTTTTGTAGTTTCTTTCAAATTGCTGCCTGCACTAAAGACTCACCCTGCTCAGGTTAAAGATAGGATATACAAGCTGAGCAATTTGTTTCTTGTCTGAAATCCTTACTTATATACAGCTGCCTGAGTTCTGCTGTGCTCTGTCTGCTTAACAATAAAGACCCTGTTTTTTTTTTTTCAATATGGCCTCTTCGATTGCAAAAGACCCACAGATATCCCACACAGAGACTTTTACCTGAGATCTTAAAGATCATCATGGCACATTCTTTAAGGATGATGAAAAGGCAGCTGATCTTCAAGGGAAATTGCCAGGTTCAGCAATGAACAGCAACCCTGCATAATGCCTCTGAAACCAGGGATGCATGCTAATTAAACACTGACAGAAAAGATGGCCCATATTCCCAAGAAAGAAAGGAAGAGACAGGATGAAACGAGGGAAAAAATATCCAACCTCTCATAGAAAAGACTTGTGCAAACATAGCTCTCAACCATTTATGAGGATGATGAATCCTTTCCTTTCACAAGCAATAGTGTGTGGACATTTTTTTTTATTTAGAAAGCTCACTATGTTCTGTACCTACTGAGGTGTTTTGGCCTGGAGGAGGAACACTCCTGAAGAAGAGCCTCAAAGCAAGATATACGAAAGAAACCAGTGTGCATCCATTGCATTGATCTGTTTCACTATACACAGGGGATGAAATATGGTGATTGCTGAAGGCCCATGCACCTACTTTCTAATGTACAGAATCTATATATATAAACGTGAAAGTCCTGACTGACTGACTGACTCATCAACGCCCGGCTGAAACCGTTTAACCTAGGAACGTGAAATTTTGAAGGTGCACTGTTTTTATGATGTAGGCACCCACTAAGGAAGGATTTTTGGAAACTCTGCCCCTAAGGGGTGAAAAAGGGGGTTGAATATTTTAAACAGGATACTTATAGCTCAAAAACAGAAGATGCTACAGATGTGAAAATCGGTATTTAGATTCTTCTTGAAAAATAAAAAAACACTTATTTTACTGTTTTTCAAAAATTCAACTGGGGCAAAAAAAGGGGGTTGAATATTTTAAATATTTTAAACAGGATACCTATATCTTAAAAACAGAAGATGGTACAGACGTGAAAATCGGTATTTAGATTCTTCTTGAAAAATAAAAAAAAAACGTATTTTACCGTTTTTCAAAAATTCGACTGGGGGGCGGAAAAGGGGGGATGAATATTTTAAATATTTTAAACAGGATACCTATATCTTAAAAACAGAAGATGTTACAGACGTGAAAATCAGTATTTAGATTCATCTTGACAAATAAAAAAACACGTATTTTACCATTTTCTGAAAATTCCTTGGGGGGTAAAAAGGGGGGTTGAATACTTTTATCATAAATGTGAAATTCCTGATTGACTCATCAATGCCCAGCTGAAACCGTTTAACCTAGGAACGTGAAAATTTGAAGGTGTACTGTTTTTATGATGTGGGCACCCACTAAGCAAGGATTTTTGGAAACTCCGCCCCTAGGGGGGTGAAAAAGAGGGTTGAATATTTTAAACAGGATACCTATAGCTCAAAATCAGAAGATGTTACAGACGTGAAAATCTGCATTTAGATTCGTCTTGAAAAATAAAAAAAACATGTATATTTTACCATTTTCTGAAAATTCATTGGGAGGGCAAAAAGGGGGGTTGAATACTTTTATCATAAACGCGAAAGTCCTGACTGACTGACTGACTCATCAACGCCCAGCTGAAACCGTTTAACCTAGGAACGTGAAATTTTGAAGGTGCACTGTTTTTATGATGTAGGCACCCACTAAGGAATAATTTTTGGAAAATCCACCCACAAGGGGGTGAAAAAGGGGGTTGAATATTTTAAACAGGATACCAAATCAAATCAAATCAAATCAAATTAAGCTTTATTGGCAGGACCAAATACATTTTAGCATTGCCAAAGCATATGGGGAGGAGGGGGGGCTCAAAAACAGAAGATGCTACAGATGAGAAAATCGGTATTTAGATTCGTCTTGAAAAAAAAACACCTATTTTACCGTTTTTTAAAAATACAAGTGGGGGCGAAAAAAGGGGGTTGAATATTTTAAATATTTTAAACAGGATACCTGTATCTCCAAAACAGATGATGTTACAGTCCTGAAAATTGGTATTTAGATTCGTCTTGAAAAATAAAACAACAAGTATTTTACCATGTTCTGAAAATTCCTTGGGGGGGCAAAAACGGGGATTGAATACCTTTATCAGTATACCTATATTTCAAAAACTGAAGATGTTACGGGTGTGAAATTTGGTATTTACAATCTTCGTGAAAAAAACCAAACATGTTTTTTGCCATTGTCCACAAATCCAATTGGGGGGGTCAGGGGAAAGGGGTCTGAATATTTTTATCATTATACCTATGTTTCAAAAACCAAAGATGTTACAGACGTGAAATTTGGTATTTACAATCTTCTTGAAAAATAAAAACAGGTGTTTTACCATTTTCCAAAAATCGCAAGGGGGGGATGAAAATAGGGGGGCTGAATACTTTTAAACAGGATACTTATATCTCAAAAACAGAAGATGATACATACATAAAAACTGGTATTTAGATTCGTCTTGAGAAACAAAAAAACACCTATTTTACCATTTTCCAAAAATTCAGTGGGAGGGGGGGGCAAAAAGGGGGGTTGAATACTTTTATCAGTATACCTATATTTCAAAAACCAAATATGTTACAGGTGTGAAATTTGGTATTTACAATCTTCGTAGAAAAAAACCCTGTGTTTTGCCATTTTCCACAAATCCAAATAAGGGGGGGTCTAGGGAAAGGGGTCTGAATACTTTTATCAGTATATCTATAGTTCAAAAACCAAGATGTTACAGGTGTGAAGTTTGGTATTTACGGGGGGCGTGGCCGGCTGTTCAGAGGAGCGGACATGTTTTAATGGAGCTCCGCATGTCCTCTCCTTTTCGGTGCCTCAAGAGGACTTTATTCACGGTGATTTTTACAGCTAAAGGTGCCCGAGGAGCTGGCCATCGGATCTGTACAGTCCGGAGGCCGTTTAACCCCCCCTCCGGACGAGACACACACCCGCCGACATGATAGTGATGCTCCACCTCTCTGCTCGCTCTGAGGGGCTGCAGAGAGGTGGAGGACGCAGGAGCCGAGGAGGGAGAGGCCGCATCGGACCGGCGCCACGTGGAAGTTGATTTCGAGGCTAAAGTCAAGAGGAGTACCGAGGTTGACGTCTCGGCTGAGACCTTGATGCCGGATACTGAGACCGTTTCTGGCGGTGCTTACGGGGACCAATGGCTTTGCGCTGAGGGGTGGCAGTGCTGGCTCGGGTCCTGGAATGGGGCCGCTGCGACGACCGTTGTGATGACATTGAAACTGGCGATCAGCCTGACGCCGAGCGCTACCAGCGGGATTGAGGAGGCTTCCAGCCCTGCGTTCCTGATGGAGACACCTGGCCTGCTCGGCTTTGCTTTACCTGCTGAGAGTTCGCTGCCATTCCGTGACACTGGCTGAGGACTGCCCTGGCTTTTTTCCCTGTGACACCTTGCCTTTTTGATGACCTTTCTTTACGGCTTTCCCCCCCTTTTCCTGATGTGAAGTGGATGTCCCCAGCTGGGGCCATCTCAGAGATTTTATTTTATCCCTCGAGAGTTGAACCCCCCCTTATACCCCCCCCCGGACACTCTTTTGCGGACTCTGCTTCATCGGTCCAAGGTGTGGTTTGGCGTGACGGTCTGGGCATCTAGCCAACCTTTTATTTTGGCTTTTTTTTTCTTTTTAATTTTTCTTTTTTGGGTGAGGAACAATAGGTGGCCCTGGGCGAGCCATTGGTGCGGATACCATGGCTCTGACCGCCTCCTCTGGCCCCAGGACGCCTGGCCCTGTGACCTCTTCCGTGGCCTCCAGCCTCCTTGTGAGGTTGCTGGAGTGAGCCAGGAATGCCACCCTTTCCCCGGCTGTCCTCCACCTTTCCCCTTCTACCCACCCCCTTTTCCCCCTTTTTTTTTTTCATTTTTATGTGGTTGCCCCATGTCTGCTTGATGACGAGACCGCCTCCCTGGTCACTTATGTCGAGTGCCCTCCATTCCCCCCCCTTATTGTTAACTTTGCGGACCCTCGCTGCCTATTGTTGTCATTTTTATTTACGTTGATTTTCCTGATGACTAGTCTGTGGCCCTGCGTGGCCTTTTTCTATTTGCTGTACCGCTGACATTGTTTCAAAATAAAATTTTGAATACAAAAAAAAAAGAAGTTTGGTAATTACAATCTTTTGAAAATAAAGAAACACGTGTTTTACCATTTTCCAAAAATCCAAGTGGGGGTAAAAAAAAGGGGGGTGAATACTTTTAAACAGGATACCTACATCTCAAAAACAGAAGATGCTACAGATGTGAAAATTGGTATTTAGATTTGTCTTGAGAAACAAAGAAACACCTATTTTACTATTTTCCAAAAATCCAGTGGGAGGAGGAAAAAGGGGGGTTGAATACTTTTATCAGTATACCTATATTTCCAAAAACCAAAGATGTTACAGGTGTGAAATCTGGCACTTACAATCTTCTTGAAAAATAAAAACAGGTGTTTTACCATTTTCCAAAAATCCAAGTGGGGGTAAAAAAAAGGGGGGTGAATACTTTTCAACAGGATACCTATTTCTCAAAAACAGAAGATGTTACAGAAGTGAAAATTGGTATTTAGATTCGTCTTGAAAATAAAACAACACGTATTTTACCATTTTCCAAAAATCCAGTGGGGGGGCAAAAAGGGGGATGAATACCCTTATCACTATACCTATAATTCAAAAACCAATGATGTTACAGGTGTGAAATTCGATATTTACAATCTTCTTGCAAAAAAACCCCATGTTTTACCATTTTCCGAAAATCCAGTTAAGGGGGGTGGGGGAAAGGGATGTGAATACTTTTATCAGTATACCTATATTTCATAAACCAAAGATGTTACAGGTGTGAAATTTGGCACTTACATTCTTCTTGAAAAATAAAAAAACACGTCTTTTACAATTTTCCAAAAATCCCAAGTGGGGGGAAAGGGGGGTTCTACCAAAAAAACCTCAAGTTTCTTTTAAAAACAATTTTAACAAATCCTAAAATCCACGCGAGTGAAGCCGCGGGCAAAAGCTAGTAATTTCATATTCAACAAAGACCACTGCATATTAAACAATGGATGGTATCAAGTAATCCTTGGCTTGGACTATGGAGTCATTCCCGATTTATCCAGTTCCAAATATATATTTATTTATAAATTGCTGTTCTTTATGTCATTTAGAAATGGGGATTTATTTTATAGGTAATGAATTAAATTACCCAGCATTTGCCTATCACAAATTATTTTATGTAAAACTTTACGTTAATTTGTACCACTCTATATAGTGACAGTGCACTGACCCAGTTTAGATTGTGCGTGAGAATGAGTGTAAGATTGAGGTGTAAATTGCATACTCCCACATTTTCATAAGCATGTAAGTAATTGGTAGTGTAGATCTAGTCAAATTCTGGACCTGGTCTTGACCCATGTACCTCTGCCAGTCACTTCTGTTTCAGTGATCTGGGTTTGCAGTGATTTATGATAGTTATGGTTCAGCAAGGTCTGTATGTTAAAGATCACTTTTCGTAAATAGATATGTTGCTTTTGTTCTAAATTACTTTTTTGATGACAAAAATAATCCTGATAGGCTGTGAATAGTGCTATTAAGTTTTTTTGTACATGATGTTCATACTAATTTGATATTGGGTAGGCAGGTGAGAGCAGCAGAATTGGCAGTACCCAGGGCAGCACCGAGCCTAAATATGCCCCAGGATAGCACTATACATTTGTTAGAAGTATTGGAGTGAGATATGCAGCTTGCTATTGATTACAGATTAATCAATATTGTCAGGAAACAGGAACGTGGATCAGAAATGTGGAACCTTAGTCATGCAGGCTTAGCAACCTGTGCAGTGCAAACACTGGTGACCAGCTGGTGGGTATAATCTATAACAGCACAGCCAGTGGCTGGTCGTGAAGCCAGGTGATTATATATATATATATTATATATATATATATATAGATCTATATCTATCTATCTCTCATGAACAAAATTGATATACATAGGCTTGGTTGAGTACTTTGCAGAAATTAAGGGCGAGAAAAGGCAGTGTAGTCTGGGTCACTAGCAGTGGTCGAGGGTCAGAGAAGGCAACACAGTAACGATGTGCATGACGGTTTTTTTCTGGCTGCTTTCTTCTTGTTTTGGGTCATTTCAGACCGTTTTTGTGTCGTTTCGTTCCGTTTCGGATCAATTTGTTTTCCTTTTTTTTATGTAATAACATTTTTATTTTGAATAGAGATGACAGCGTAATACAAGCAAAACCAAAAGGCCTCGCAGGGCCGTCGATGTATAAGACATCTAATACAACGGGAGGGGGGAAAGAAAAAACGAAAAACGGGAGAAATGAAAAAAGTCTAAACATTGTCCCCAGCCGGGGAACATCAGCAAGAGAGAGTCAGTGGTACCATATAGGCTTCAGAATTCAAACAATAAAAGCAAAAGTCCTTTAGAAACAAAAGTCTCGGCCAAAAAAAAGAAACAAAGTCCTCCGCAGACATCATCAGAAATAACCTGGAAAAGGAAAAAATAAATGAAGGGGGCCCTCAGCCAGCATCCCGGAATGGCAGCAGTTTTAAACCAGGCAGGGTGACGCAAAGCAGTCCAGGCCAGACGGAAAACCCAGACCCGTAGTGACACAGAGAGGCTGGTAGGTCAGGTAAGCCCCCATCCGCACTACTACACCCAACAACGTGGGATAGGGCCGCGGGTGCCTTCTTCAGCATAAACTGTGTTGGGGGTTAACGGAGGGTAGCTCAGGAATCTCACGGCAGGTGCACTGGGTCCCCATCACGTCTCCCCACGGCCATTTTGAAAAGTGGAGGGTCAACCTGCGACACAGCTCCTGAGTTCTCTTTCCCAAACATCGCTACTTCGGCAGCCATCTCCAGATCCCCTGCTTCACAGGTAGGGAAGGCCTCGTCCAACCGGGGAATTGGTGGTTCACCGCACCTGCGTAAAACAGCCATCATCCTGCGCCAGGTCCCTCTCGTGAGTGGCTCCAGGTCATCCCCCTCCAGCAGCGCCAAGCAGGCCTCCAGGCCTGCAATCACAGACATTCTCTCTTCAAGCGGAGGAGGGGGGGGGGGCGACCCGGAATCGGACCTCAGCAGCAGTCGGGAGACGGGGCCCACCGTCTCCATATCAAACATCTGGTAACCAGCCGGGGAGATAACTGCAGGGAAGTGCAGCAAGAAAGCATCCAGCGCTGCGGGGTAGGCCCCAAGATGGCCGTCGACAGCACCTGGAGCAACGGCCGGCGATCGTCAGTCTCTGGTCCGACGGGGGGGCTAAACGGGCACTGGACAACTCACCTCTGGTGGCCAGCTACTCAGGGGTTACAGACATAAAAATCAGAGCTTTACAATGCTCTAGGTATCCCCAAAAGCGAAGGACAGGTCGGAGCTCCTGAGACACGCGTCCTTCCTCATTTGCAGCCGGCCACACCCCCCCTTGTTTTCTGTTTTTATGGGTTATTTCATTTTTGGATCTCTTACTTTTTCATTTTTGTGAGTTATTTTGTATTGATTTGTATTTCGTTTATATGAGTTATTTCGTTTTTTATTGGTTATTTCAGAGTGGGAAACAGACTACTACCAATAAAATGAAAGTCTCTTTTACTTATTTATTTTTTAGGATTTTCTGGGTTAAAGTTTAGGGTTTCTAACTTATTTTAAAGAAACTAGGCTCTTTCCACCATAGGTTCCAATGTAAAAAAAAAAATCAATGTTACATTCAGCACCATGGTTAGCTACAATAGCTGTCCAAGGTCCTGATAATCCTGATACATTCATTGTTTCAGACCAGCAGTTGAGTTCAGCACTATAGAGCTACATTGTAGATGTCCATAGTGCAGAACTGTATCAGGATTCAGGACCTTGACAGCTTTTGTAGCTAACCATGGTGCTGAATGTAACATCAATATTTTTTTTTACATTGAAACCTATGGTGGAAAAAGCCTTGCTTCTTCAACCCCTTAAGAACCAAGGGTCAATAAAGTCAATGGGCCCTATTACAATCTTTGCGCAAACGTTTGCGCAAAAAAAACATTAACGCGAGGGGTAAAACCCTTTGCGCTGAACATCGTATTACATTGTCAGCGCAACAAACGCACGTAATCGTCTACCGCGGGTGAACCTGAGCGAACCCTGCGTGGGCGTACTTTACTGCGCGCGTCCTATACTTAACATTGTGAGCGCAAATGTGTTTGTGCGCTGGTACGTGGATGGTATTACAATCCATGCGCAGGAATTAACGCATAGACGCTGAACGCATAATTTTAGCAACTCCAAAAAGCTGGTGTTAATGGCAAATTCTATCAACCTGGCCTAAACCAAATACTGTACACCAGCCCAAAAAAAAATGTAGCAAAGTATAGTTACACATTCTACTCCTACCAAACCAATAAATTTGAGAAGTTGTATATGCATTTATTATTGCTGCAGCATACATGCTCAGATTGACGTTGACAGGCGCAAAAACTTAACGTGAGATAATTGTGGTTCTTAATTCTGATTGGCTGAATTGCGTGAAAAAAACAGTCTGCACACTGATTTCTGCACGCAACGTTACTGCACGTGCATTTGTGCTATTGCTCGACAGATGAAAAAATGCACGAGGATTGTAATTCCACGTTGATTTCCGTGCGTTAACGTTTAACACTTGGCGCACAAATTGCGTTGCGCGAGTGTTTTAACACTAAGATTGTAATAGAGCCCAATGCATTTATGACTGAACAGTAAAATAATTTAGGAAACCTAAACTTTCACCCCAAAAAATCCCAATAAATGCCTAAAAAATAGACAAAATGGCTTATTGCTGCTCGTGAAAAAAAATTAACGGATTAATAAATATTTAATAAACACAGGGAATTTTTTAACATTGAAACCTATGGGATTATTATGCTAGTATTTTTATTGTAGTATATCGGCTGTATTTTTTTTGAGGCAGTGTAAGCCATGAACTGGTCCATCTAGCAAGGAAGCAAGGTATGTTCATCTTGTTCATATCCATGTGTGCGCTTCACTTCTCTCTTCTTGTAGGATTCATAAGCTGCATTAATTATACTGCATAGAGGTGCTTCCCAGTAGTTTCTTTTATTCATATGCTACATTAATTATACCGCAGAGAGGTGCTTCTTCCCCGCAGTGTGTGGATTCTTATGCTGCATTAATTATACTGCAGCGAGGTGCTTCCCAGCAGTGTGTGGATTCAAATGCTACATTAAAATTATTTTTGGATCTTTTGGTTCCGTTTTAGATCATTTCGTTCTGGGTTTTTTTCTCTTCTGTTAATCTGGTTCAGTTTTTTCTCGTTTCAGATCATTTGGTTCTGTTTTTTTTTTCATTTCAGATCATTTCGTTCCGATTTCTTTTCGTTTTTGAACATCTCGTTTAGTTTTTTTCAGCATTTCGGATAATTTTTGTTCCTTTTTTTTTTCATTTCGGATCCATTCCGAATCGATTTTGTTTGTGTGTTTACAGCGATTTGAAATTTCGGATCGATACGAAAATTCAGATGGCCAATTTTTTGTTTTCGGAAATGCTCATTAAATACGAAAATGATGATTTTCGTACGAATTTGGATTTGGAACGAATGTCAACAACGTAGTCTGGGCCTCAAAATATGGTTCGGTACACAGAAATCCTTAATTGCATTTATTGAATACTATAGCTCTAGAATAGAATACTGGCACAAAAACATTGAACTCCGTTCGTGACGGTCTTCCTTTCCACCTCCATACATTGCTTCCCACTATTTCTTTAATCCTGAAGCTGGATAAGGATGCCACTGACTGTAAAAACGTCCGCCCATCTGTTTACTAAATTGTGATATTATAATCTTAGCAAAAGTTCTGACACAACGCATTAAGTTACATCTTCCAACCCTGATACACCCTGACCAGGTGGGCTTTGTTCCATGCCGAGAAGCCAGGGATGCTACTTCAAGGGCACTTAACGCCATATCTCTAGCACAAGCTTCTGGTGGTGACCTTCTTCTATTGTCTACGGCCTGTGGTAGGGTCGTGGCCAAAGAGGGTCAGGACAGCCAGGAGGTTGCACTGCAAACAACGTTTATTTGGTGAACAGTAAATCTCTTGCGGGTTTCTTTGGGTGATTCCCCTTTTAATCACATGTTTTGCCTCGCAGAAAAGAAAGTAACAACAAATGATAAACAAATGAACAGGCCTACTCCTGTCAGGAGACTAACTCACAGTAGTAGGTTCTGACTACAGGAGGCTGGAGCAGCTACTCTGCTTCCAGCACGAAAAAAACATAAACCATACGTTTTGAACAGTAGGTAACCAAAAAGTCAGTCCCTTACCAGACAACTTAGGAGACAACCTCTCTGGGCTTGGTTCAGCTCCACTCTGAACCATTTCCCTGTTCTCCCAGACCTACTAAATGGGCCCGAGCTAATTAGGATGGAGAAAAGGTGTGCTAGCAGGACAAGAGCCTTTAACCTGTTAGTAACCTGGATACACAGCACGTTGCAACCTCAGGCTTATATACGCATGATCCTGTACTCTGTCACAGGCCATAGAGAAGACTTTTGACAGGGTGCACTGGCAATATCTCTTTTGAACCTTGGAGACATTTGGCTTTGGGGACAAATTTATGACTTGGAAACGGGCTCTTTATCATTTTCCTACTGCTTGGGTTAGAGTTAATGGGGTGCTTACCAATCCCATTCTCATACGCAATGGCACCAGGCAAGGGTGACTCTTGTTGCCCCTATCCTTTGCCCTTTCTCTTGAACCATTGCTTGCAGTGATCAGAACTAACCCGTCCATTACGGGTATCCAGGTCTCTCAGTTTGACCATAAGGTCTAAGTGTATGCCGATGACCTCTTATTCCTGTTGATGAATGCCCGAACTTTGGTTCATGAAGTCCTGACGGTATTGCACTCCTTTGGTCTTCTATCAGGTTACCAGATTAACTGTGACAAGTCCAAGATCCTGAACCTTACCCTCTCATCCTCTTCTCTCTCCTGTCTTCACAGGGAATTCCCCTGAGGTACACGACTAAACTGCTCTATCTGGAAGTCTGGTTCTCTGCATCTATGGCACGCCTCTAACCCTCTACGACTTTAACTATTGCTCCCTCTTGACTGCCATTGAGGTGGACTTGCAGACCTCTATTTATACCGGATCAGTTTTGCCACCGTTTCTCGCGCTAAACTAGTTGTAGGCCTGGCGCTACCTGATCCCTGTCTGTATTATTATGCCACACAATTGACACGTGTTTTGGACTGGACCTCGGCGGCTTCTGGCAAATTGTGACTTGATCTTGAGGAAGTTATTGTAGGTCACCCCTTGTGGATGGTTCCCTGGCTCTTCCCTGCGAACATTCGCAGGAAGTTGTCTGGTTCTTCATTGCCCTCCAACACGCTGGTGGTTTCGTGGAAAATATGCTCCCTTTTTCACTGAAGCATGGTCTTGTTGCCTGATTCACTGAGGAGCCTAGGTTGGCTGTACATCATGTCCTTTGCGATGGTTCGCTACCTACTGTCCAGACTTTGGCCCTTGACCACTGGCTCTCCCCCCTTGAAACCCTCAATTATCTTCAGCTTAAACATTACCTCCTTACGCAGTTGTTATGCTATTCCTGAAGTGCCCGGTCACTAACTCGCATCTCTGTCTTCTATGCCCTTTTACTTTCGACACTCTTCTGACTTTCAGAGCCGATGAGAGCGTACCCGGGAATGCTCATTGACAGTGGCCCTCTGGACTAAGACCTTAACTTTAACGCATTATGGCTCTAGGGATTCCAAATGTCTTGAATTCCTACAAGATACTCACCTTCTGGTACAGAACCCCGTCTCAACTTGCGTATATGACTCCTGCATTGAGCCCCGATTGTTGGAGATGTGAGTAGGCAAGGGGAACGTGCCTGCATGTTTGGTGGGATTGTGATGTGCTTGTTCCATTCTGACGTTTGATTCATCAAAGCATTTTATGGGTCACGGATGTTAACCTTCCCTTTACCCCTCAGGTATTCCTATTGCTCCACTTACCTGTCCCAATTAAGAGGCTCAAGAAGTCTTTGCTCCTTTGTCTGATACAGGCAGCCCACCGGCTCATTCCACTCCACTGGAACCCTAAGCGGATACCACCCTCTGGGAGTGGATTGGGATGGTTGAGTCGATGCATGCGGTAGATGATTACGTGGCCCCACAGGAGGGACGGTTACCACTGGTGTATTTTGGCCTAGGCCAACAAGGCCTAGGCCTAGGGCAGCACTCTCCAGGGGGCGGCGGCCCGCCGGGTGGCCCCACCCCTACTTTTGCAAACTATTTTACCAGGAAGGAAACATTGAGATGTCACTAATTTTCAAGTATGTCCTGGGTAGGCAACGCCTAGGCTTTCACTTTCCAGGGGGCAACAAAAAACCTCACCACTAATTGGGTTACTCACAGAGCACCGAAATGACGCCTACATTTTGGTGTTCTGTAGTTCCCTGCACTTCGGGAAATAAAATTTCCCCACCCTGCAGTGAATTCACCATTCACTGCAGGGTCCCCAAAGTGCATGGAGTCGGCCGCTGTATGCTGCCACCGCAAACCCATGGCCTGCTGTTTTCAAAAGAACTACTGAACGAAAATGTCTGGAATTTACATATAAGATCCTATGATCTATATAATAAAACCGTTTTAAAGTCCGTCGCCATCAAGCGCTGACTGCGCATGCGCGACGGACATTTAAAAATGGTTAGAAAAAAAAAAAGCGGAGCCGTTGGAGAGGCACACGCCTCTCCCTGTCTCACCTCCTCACAGCTCAGTCACTGAGGAGGTGAGAGAGGCGCTTTGCGCGCGCCTCTCCAACGGCTCCGCTTTCTTTTTTTTGGCGGATCCCTGCTCGCCCGAGGCTGGGCCCATGTATGCCCACCGGCGAGCAGGGACTAGAAGTTAGCCGCCGACGGCCCCCTCTGATGATGTCAGAGGAAGCCCGCCGGCGGCCATCTTTAAGTCCCTTCTCGCCGGTGGGCTCAGCCTCCAGCGAGCAGGGACTTCAAGATGGCGGCCCCTCTGATGTCAGGGGAAGTCTGTTGGCGGCCATCTTTAAGTCCCTGCTCGCCGGTGGGCTCAGCCTCCGGCGAGCAGGGACTTCAAGATGGCTGCTGGCGGGCCCCCTCTGATGATGTCTGAGGAAGCCCGCCGGCGGCCATCTTTAAGTGTCTGCTCGCCGGTGGGCTCAGCCTCCAGCGAGCAGGGACTTCAAGACGGCCGCCGGCGGCCCCTTTGATGTCAGGGGAAGTCCGTTGGCGGCCATCTTTAAGTCCCTGCTCGCCAGTGGGCTCAGCCTCCGGCGAGCAGGGACTTCAAGATGGCTGCTGGCGGGCCCCCTCTGATGTCAGAGGAAGCCCGCTGGCGGCCATCTTTAAGTCCCTGCTCGCCGGTGGGCTCAGCTTCCGGCGAGCATGGACTTCAAGATGGCTGCTGGGGGGCCCCCTCTGATGATGTCAGAGGAAGCTCGCCGGCGGCCATCTTGAAGTCCCTGTTGCCGGTGGGCTCATCCATGTGACCTGGGGGAAAATATACCCATGTGAGCAGGGGGCAATTATACCCATGTGAGCTGGGGGCAATTAAACCCATGTGAGTTGGGGGCAATTATACCCATGTGAGCAGGGGGCAATTATACCCATGTGTGCTGGGGCAAATATATCCATGTGAGCTGGGGGAAAATATACCCATGTGAGCAGGGGCAATTATACCCATGTGAGCTGGGGGCAATTATACCCATGTGAGCTGGGGGGCAATTAAACCCATGTGAGTTGGGGGCAATTATACCCATGTGAGCAGGGGGCAATTATACCCATGTGTGCTGGGGCAAATATATCCATGTGAGCTGGGGGAAAATATACCCATGTGAGCAGGGGCAATTATACCCATGTGAGCTGGGGGCAATTATACCCATGTGAGCTGGGGGCAATTATACCCATGTGAGCTGGGGGCAATTATACCCATGTGAGTTGGGGGCAATTATACCCATGTGAGCAAAGGGCAATTATACCCATGTGTGCTGGGGCAAATATATCCATGTGAGCTGGGGGAAAATATACCCATGTGAGCAGGGGCAATTATACCCATGTGAGCTGGGGGCAATTATACCCATGTGAGCAGGTACAATTATACCCATGTGAGCAGGGGGCAATTATATGCAGGGGGCAATTATACCCATGTGAGCAGGGGCAATTATACCCATGTGAGCAGGGGCAATTATGCCTATGTGAGCTGGGGCAAATAAATCCATGTGAGTTGGGGCAAATATACCCATGTGAGCTGGGGGCAACATATCCATGTGAGCTTGGGCCAAATATACCCATGAGAGCTGGGGGAAATATACCCATGTGAGCTGGGGGCAATATATATACCCATGTGAGCCGGGGGAAAATATACCCATGTGAGCTAGGGGCAAATATATCCATGTGAGCTGGGTGCAAATATGCCCATGTGAGATGGGGTAAATATACCCATGTGAGCTGGGGGCAGATATACCCATGTGAGCTGGTGGTAATATATACCCATGTGAGCTGGGGGCAATATATACCCATATGAGCTGAGGGCAATATATACCCATATGAGCTGAGGGCAATATATACCCATATGACCAAAAAAATTGTCTTTCCTTGGCATTGCTGTGCTTTCATTTCAGCGAACATTCATGCACACCTCACTTAACAATAGACTGCCCTCTGGGCAGGCTTTCCACGTAGTTGATAATAAAAAGTTCTGTTACAGAAAAAGAAGAACCGATATTTAAAAAAAAGGGGGGGGGATTTTGCCAAAAAAATTCTGAAAAATTACTAAATGGTACTAAAAAAAAAATCAATAAATAAAGACTTTTTACTGCAGATTAAAATAAGTGGTTTATTAGATATTGCATAAAAACGGGAATATTTTTAACATTGAAACCTATGGGGTTCGCCTGAATACATGAACCTGCTGATTGAAACCACCGAACATCAGGGTATTTCACTGTCATTTCTCTGCTGTTTGGTGTTCTCTGAATAGATTAACCATTACTTCTCTATGGGAATTTGCACTGCCTTCAAACAGCACCGTACTTGCTGGCAGTTCGCCAAACTTGTGTGTGAGCATATCACCAGAGCAGTGGTGTACTTAGAGGAGTGGCGGAGGGCGGGCCGCCCCAGGTACCAGTGATTATTGGGGTGTCATTAGGGGGTACTAGGAGGTGCCACTGTCACTGTGTGTCAGCTTTGAGCTGTGTTCTCAAACAACGAGCAGCGGAGCATGGCGTTTGCATACGGAATAAAATCGAATAGAATAAAAATCCCCCTCTCCTCCCTCCATAGCTCCTCCCCTGCCCTGCAGCAGCTCTAGGAGGGGGATGTGATTTGTGTCCAGAGAGAGAAGAGGACAGTAAACGGCAGGTAAAGGGAGGGGGGTATCAGCAGAATATGAAGCCCTGTCTGCTTACTGCTGTTTAAAGTGGATCTTTCCTTAACCAGCACTGCAGTGATATAAATTTGTCATTGAGTTGCCTGGTTCCTGGTGAGGCTGCGTGCGTGCAGTTCACACTCGGTCCGGCCAGTCAGGTGGTACTGACACGCACGCAGCTGCCCACCCTTTCGTTAACATGGACTGTCACTCTATTCTGGACTGAACACCCACCAGGAAGGGAATCAAAGCCACGGTGCACCCTCTGGCAGTGGCACCCCACTGCTGACAAGATGGCTCCACGCACAGGCACAGCCGCGATCCTAACATGGACTGGAGGGACCTCCTACTGAGTCTGTACACAGTCCCTGCTGACTCTGCACACAGCCCTACCGCGGACGGAGGCCGGTAAATGTAGAATAAATAATTGCTGTGTGCTCATATACACTCGGTTTGCTGGGAATTTTATTGCAGTGGATTCTGATGCACTCATACACTCCACACATGGCATTGCTGGGAGTTTTATTGCCGTGGATTCTGATACGCTGACACACACCACAAATTGCATTGCTGGGAGTTTTATTGCAGTGGATTCTGATGCACTCATACACACCACACATTGCATTGCTGGGAGTTTTATTGCTGTGGATTCTGATACGCTGACCCGCACATTGCATTACTGGGAGTTTTATTGCTGTGGATTCTAATACAGTCATACACACTGCACATTGCATTGCTGGAATTTTTATTGCTGTGGATTCTGATACGCTGACACACACCAAACATTGCATTGCTGGGAGTTTTATTGCTGTGGATTCTGTGATACACACTGCATAGTACTGTGAGTTTTATTGCCTTGGAGCTCTGGGATACACTCATACACACTGCACATTACTGTGAGTTTTATTGCTGTGCAGTTCTGTGATATGCTCATACACAGTGCACATTTCTGTGGGTTTTATTGCTGTGCAGCTCTGTGATACGCTCATATGCAGTGTACGTTTCTGTGGATTTTATTGTTCAACCAATTAGAGCGGCTGTGATCCAGTATACTTAACATGCGTGGCTGTTCTTTGTAAAAATGCTTGCATTTAAACATTTCATAATTTTATTTATCTCAATAGATACATTTGAAATGGTATACAAAATATACAAGTAGGCACTTGGTATCCACTTTTAATATAAAGAGAGGAAAAGGCGTAGCTCTAAGAGGAAAAGGTGGAGCTTAAAGAGGAAGGGTGGGGATTAACCAGGAAGAGGTGTGGCCTTGACAGGAAGGGGTGTCTCAAATTTAAATTAGGGGGTGCACGAGTTTAGTCAGGCCTAGGGCAGCACAAAACCTAAATACACCACTAACGGTTACCTGACATTGTCTGCAGATGGTTCTACTGGGGAGAGTTCACAGGTTCTGCTGATAAGATAGCTGGACTTGAGCCTTCAACAGGTGCTGGGGACGTGGCTCCTACGTAGTGTTTTTCCTGTGAGGTTATTGGCGTGGAGGTCCTGACGCTTTCTGGTAGCTTGTCTCATGATCCTGTTGCATCTTTACAATACAACTGATTGTCCGACTTTCCCTTCCTACCCCCCTTTTTTTTCTTCTCCCACTCCCCTCTTTTTTGTCTATCTTCTCTTTTTCTTCTTTTCTGTTTCTGTTTGTATTTTTTGCTATACTGTGCATTTTTTCTCCGGTGCACCACTAATGGTCATCTGGACTTGTCACTAATCTGTTTCTGACGTATGCTACTATGTATAGCCTATGCGGTGTGTCATGCCATGTTATTTGTTTACATGATTTGTTCTTCCTTGTCTTTTATTGTACTTATATCTGAAAACCTGTAATAAACTTCTTATTACAAAAAAAAGAATTCTGGGAAAGGTCTCATCACTCAACATCTTCTTTATGTATTGCGGGTATCAAGTTGCGGGTTGGTGACGTCAGCGCGCCACTAGCATGATCCTCAGGCGCGGGCTGACTAATCAATATAAAATAAATGCTGATCAGCGCATGCACAGGCTACTGCTGCAGGGAGATCGGATCTGATAATTTTGGCAGTTTTGCTGCTTTTTTTTAAAAAAAAACATACAGAAAATATCGGATCCAATCGGATCCGATAAATTATCAGATCGGATCCGATTCTATAATCCACCGTAAACCCGCCGAACCCGTCTGGGAAAAGCAAACGATTTGCCGAACACAGCAGTTAGGATCTACAAGAACTCACAAAAACCTCCATTGGAAGTTGTAAAATAAAAACTTTTACTGGATTAATTAAGCTACAACAAACACATATCGAACATTTCTATAACAGACGGCAGGTGCACTTTAATACAAGCAATTTCTACTAAGAATGATCAAACAGGTTTTATTATTAATATTATTACTGTATCGGAACTGCTATTTATCTCAAAACCACATGAATACACTTGTTGTTGCTAATGGTTTTATATATTTCAATACACATATAAATTACCTTTTTTTTTTTGGGTGGACTTAAGTCAACCTGTAAATTAATTCAAGACAAAATCTCACCTACCTGTACCTCTAATCAAACACATTTATCTTAAAAAAAGATTTCAGATTAACACCGTTAGGAAATCTTTTTTTAATTATGTATGGCTGTTTAAGTTATTTCATCTCTGAATACATTAACATTAATTTATTTGATGTCTTTTTTTCTATTATATGTGATTACACAGGTTATTGTTTTCAGCAATAGCAATTGTAAATGATCACAGGGCTTCACATTTTGCATCTTTGACTACGAGCCAGGACAAAAAGTTAAATGCCAACACTAGCTCTCCCTATACTCCTCATAATCCTCTGATTTATCTGCACTGTCACTGTCCCTTTAAATTGTCTCTGTCCATGCCTCAGGCCCAATAATTGGATCTGTCCACATCTGGCTAGACACAGCCATGTTTAGTTTGTGGCTGCAAAATTGGCACTCAGTCGCCACATGTGGGTGGGCGAGTGGAAATCTGAACCGTGCTGAAATGCTTCGTTACAACCATCAAAATATATGCTAAGTCATTATAAACTTCTGGCTGATACAAATACGTTTTAACCATCAGTAACAGGTTCTTCTAAATGACATTTAGGTGACACGGAAATGTCACTTTATTCAATTAGTGCTTTGGTAGGAGACTACCTAGGGAAAATTTGAAGTTGGGCTTATATTAAAGCATGGATAAGAGAAAGAGTTAAGTATGAATGTATTGCTATTGTTAAAGGGTTTATGGATGGGATTTGAGCTGTAGTAATTAAACCTTGTAATTGATGTGTTTTAAAGCAGGGGTCCCCAACCCTGGTCCTCAGGGCCCACTAACAGACATGTTTGCCAGATATCTGAAGCACAGCACAGGTGATATGATTTGCTGCTCAGTGATTGCTGGACTCAGTCTACATTTCCACAAGGTGATCTGCAAAATCTGGCCTGTTAGTGGGCCCTGATAACCAGGGTTTGGGACCACTGTCTTAAAGGGACTCTCACCATGACATCAATAAATAATCGACATAACAGAAGTCTGGCTCCTTTCACTAAGTTGTCCAAGGCCACTTTGCCAGACTTCCAACGTGAATATCTTCTCCCCGCCCAGAAATCAATTAGCTGCTGCTGGACAGCCTTCCAGTGATTGGGAGTATGAGACAAAATGACGTCATGAGCACTGATGCAATTTCAGGAACCATCTGAAACCGAAATGCTTGTCAGAAACATAGAAACATAGAATATGTTGGCAGAAGAACCTTTCGGCCCATCTAGCCTGTCCAGTGCAGAAGCTGGCCGTGCATATGCCAATTATCAATGGTGCAGGGATCAACTAGACCAGTGTTTCCCAAACCTGTCCTCGGGACCTTCAACCAGGTCAGATTTTGCAGTTCAGACTGAATCCTGCAATCACCGAGCAGCTAATCATATCACCTGTCCTGTGCTTCAGATATCTGACAACCCTGGTGAGGCAGAGGGTCCCAAGGACAGGTTTGGGAAACACTGAACTAGACAGACCAGCTGGAAGATCTTTGGTGAAGTGCAAAGGGACACGTATGGGTATTCTATGGTGTTTTCTATTTGTGTCCGAGAGAATCTCTCTACTTAAATGGCAGTTAATAAAACTGTCCTTTGTTCTAGCAGGGTTTCTTCACCCAGATAGATTATCTAGCTCTGACCCCTGGCAAGGTCACAGCTTTGTAGATTACTTTGTATTTTTTTGTTATTGTTTCTAACAATTATTTGTGTGATTTGTCTTTTGTGAATATCTAAAGCTGCAAAAAGCCTTTTATACTAGCAATAATTATCTGCAGCTAGGCTTTTGGATCCATAACTGAGACCTCAGGTGCTGCTGAGAAGTTTATCTTTGAGATCGATACTGGAGAGAATAAGTATTGGCCAGTGCAGAGATTCTTATTCAACCTTGTATTCTTCAAGCAGAGGTCATTGAAAGAAGAGCGTTTTTTTTTTAATTCAATGTTTTTATTATTATTTTTTTAAAAAGCACAGAAATAGGGTACAAAAAGAAAAAAGGGGAAACTTCACATAACACAAATGGGGAAAACAAAACAATAACAATATCATCTGCCGACGTCGTCTATCAATAAACATGGAGGTATTCTACGAGTCGAGACCGCCCCAGAGAGAAGTCAAGTCTGTAGCTCCCTGTCAACTTTCCACTGGGGTGAGAATTCAAGTGAGAATTCAAGTTATCCCTATGACATCCCAGAACATCCAGTGGTCCCTCTCGGATGCAGTGAGGCCTCCTCCGTGACCATGTGCTCAGACTCTCTCAGGTTGGAAAATAAGGATCTAACCTCCCGGATGCCAGGAACTGCAGTGGATTTACCAGCGCCTAGCAATACGTAGTAAGACAGCACCGACAATCACACTAAACATTTTATGTTGCGTGAATGACAATTTGAGCGCCAGCATTCCTAGCAAGTAGCCCTCTGGGGTGAGCGGGACCCCTATCGCTTTTGTAACCAGGGCTGCTACGTCGCGCCACAGGGGCTGGAGTTCCGCGCAAGACCACCATATATGCAACCCCATTCCCAGAAGGTAGCGCCAGCAAGTCTTCGAAGTCGTCCCAGAGATGTGCCTCTCTCGGACAGGGACCAAGTACCATCTGTATAATACTTTTCGTCTTACCTTCAATAAAGAGGTGCATCTATTCGCCCCCCCTATCCACTGTATACACTCTCTGCCATGACTGGGTAGGGATCATGTACACCAGCTCCGCTTCCCAGGCCTTCTGGAAGTGCCACTTAAAAGCTATTCTAGGGGGGGCGTGGCCGGCTGTTCACAGGAGCGGACGTGTTTTACTGGAGCTCCGCACGTCTGACAGCTTAGACCGATTGGCGGCCAGGAAGGCGCGGAGGCGCACGCGGCAACAGCGAGTGGATTTTCGGAGGAGATCTGGAGATCACAGATCAGTCCGGTCCTTCCAAAGACTTAACCCTCAGCTAGTGGTCAAGACGACACGGATGTGCGCACAGATATTTCAAGAGGTTCTACCCCACAAGGTTTTTCTCGGCCGAGCCTACACGCCCTAGGGGACAGAGACATCTGGACGACCCTGCATATACCTGCCTGTGGCGGCCCGGCCTCCTTTGCTGGACACCGGCTGACTGTGTTAATTTGCTTGCTTCAAGACCACACTGAAATCTGACGACCCTCCCCTCCCTGATGCCTTTTTCATTTTCTCCTTCCCTGCCTTTCTCCCACCAGTTTCTCCCACTGCACCCAATGACTCTACTACTCCGAGATTCCCCATTGTTTTGGTCTTTACGCTGAGTATTTTCTACCCCCGATGTCTCAATTTATACGTTTCTAAGTATTTGATCTATGACTCTCCCCCTCCCATTCCCTTATATATGTTTACTATTATTTGATGAGACCCCCGTATCTGGGGATGTTTATTTTTTCTCACGTTATTCCTCAAATGCTTGCTCTTCAGAAGATGGTGTTTCCATTACCCCCACCCCCCCCTTTCCCTTTTTTTTGTGTGTTTGGCATTACTGGGCTGCCTGAGGCGCGCCACCATGACTTTGCGTCATGATTGGCCCTTAGGGTCCTGGGCCCCGTGACATTGTCCCTCCATGGCCTCCTTCAGGAGCGTGCCAGGAGCGTCACGGCGATGGCCTTTGCCATTCTTCACACCCCCACCCCCCTTTTTTTTCTCTGTTATTTGGGTCACCATCTTTTTGACAGCGTTGTGAACATAACCCCCTCTTCCCTATTCTTTTTCTTTTCTTCTCCCACAACCACCCTTATTATCTGAGACACTATTTTCCACATAAGCTTATGTTGATGGATCGCTTATGTCTTTGTAGTACATATGTGAGTTTTTCTGGCCCTGCGAGGCCACTTATGTTGATTGCTTTTTGTTCTTGCTCTTGCTTACAAAATAAAAATCTTGAATTACAAAAAAAAAAAGATATTCTAGGAGCGTTCAATGCCGCGTAACAAATCGACAGGAGTCGTGTCGAAACCTCGGGGCGTATCACAAAGTGTTCAATCTGAGACAGGGTGTCTCTGGATTGGAGGAGTGTGGACGGCAGGGAGGTTGTTTTCCAGAATGAGTATAATTGATGGTAGGAAAAGGCAAACCTATCTGGCAACCCCCACCTAGCCTGTAGCGCCGAAACTGGCGATTAATGTCTCCAGAAACCAAATGTCGAAGGTGAGTTACGCCTCTTGCGACCCATCTAGAGTAAGGGGAGGCAATAATCCAGTATCTTAGAGCTCCTAGCAGGGTTGCTATAGACGGATGGGAGTTAAACAATAATAGTGCATGGCATTTGTTCCACATCTTAAAGTACAATTTAGTAGGGGGTAGTATGTGAGGCAGCTCGGGTCTCTGTCGTCTGGTATACCAAATCAGGGACGTTATCGGATACGTCCATGCATAAGTCTGCTCCAAAGTCGTTCATTGGGGGAGGTACTTGGAATAGAAATATTCCCCCAGGGAGGCCAGAAGGGACGCTCTGTAATAAAGGTGGATATTAGGTATGGCCATTACCCCGTCCCGTCTAGACAAGAACAAGCGCTTGGCAGGGACTCTAGGGTGCTTTCGTCTCCAGACATAGGCCATGAGGTGGGACTGCATCTCATCTAGGTAGGACTTGGGTAAGGCTATAGGGAGGGTACGAAACAAGTACAAAAGTTAGGTTAAAAGCGTCATTTTAAATCGAGGAGATTCAACCCACCCAAGACATGGTCGCATCTCGCCACTGAAAAAGAAGTTGTCTCAAAGACGATAAGAATGGTTTATAGTTGTAATCATACAGTCGGAGAGGGGAGGACGTACGTTTGATACCCAAATAGTTAAGGTAGTCTGTTCTCCATTCATACGGGTAGTCAGTCATCAGAGAATGCAGAGAAACCCGTGTGATATGTAGGGGCATTATTTGAGATTTAGCAACATTTACTTTGTGGTAGGAGACTGCGCTATAATCAGCTAAGATATTGTGTAACCTAGGTGGAGAGGTTGTAGGGTGTGACAGCGTGAGCAAAACGTCATCCGCGAATAAGTTAATTTTGTATGTGTCAAGACCAACATCGATACCTGTAATGGCTATATCTTGGCGGATGTGTTGGGCCAATGGCTCTATCACCATCGTGTAGAGGAGAGGGGACAATGGACATCCCTGCCTCATCCCATTGTGGATCCTAAATGATTCTGAAAGAAATCCAGCATTCAGGACTGCTGCTGATGGATGATCATAAAGCGCAGAAATGCTACTTATCACTTCTCTAGGGAAGCCAAACTTCCCCAAAACCTGCCGCAGGAAGGCCCAGCTCACCCTGTCAAAGGCTTTTTCCGCATCTAAAGCCACTATCGCGCAGGGGGTACTATTCTTATGTATAACATATTGCAAATCGATGACTTTTTTAGTGTTATGGTACCTTGCCTACCCCTTACAAATCCCACTGGTCATTACCTACTAGCGATGGCAAAAATGTGGCGATCGTATCCGTCAATATTTTAGCATACAATTTCACATCAACCTTTAACAAAGAAATTGGCCGGAAGTTAGGGGGCATCGTAGGGGCTTACCCGGCTTAGGAAGCGGGACAATAACTGTTCGCAGCATCTCCTTTGAGAAGCTGCCCTTGACAGAGGCCGAGTGGAATACTGAGAGGAGTCGTGGCGCTAGTATGGAGGCGAAAGATTTATAGTAGCCATCAGAAAAAGCATCTGGGTCTGGGGACTTATCGGTGAGTACATTTTTAATGGCAAGCAACAATTCTGACAATGTCATTAGGGCAGCTAGAGATGCAGTCTGAGAAGAAGTCAGTTTAGGTAAGTGGAGAGAGGAGAGATAGCTGTCAATAAGGTCTGGGGTGGAGGGTGCATCTGCGCATCCGTGTGAAGGCTAAATCGTTTGCTATAGTAGCTTGCCAGTTCATTGCTAATGTCTTGGGGTTGGAACACCTTCTTCACCCCTAAACTAGTCACTAAGTGTGAAATGGTCCTCTTAGGTTGCGCCTTGTGCAAACACCTAGCCAAGAGATGCCCTGGTTTGTTGCCAAAGGCATGATACCTGTTCTTGCATGTGTTTCTGGAAATAGTATAGTCTTTTGTGGCTTAGGTCTGACAGTCAGTCTTGGGCTTCAGAGAGTAGTCCCAGGTTGGTGTCCGTGGAGTCCCGCTTGTTTACCTGTGTTAAGTACTGAATTTGAGTCAGGATTTGAATTCGGTCCGTAAATCTAGTTTTATTGAGGTAGCATGCAAATTTAATACAGATCCCTCTGAGTACCGCTTTGTGAGCTAACCACAATGATTCTGTAGACATGTCAGGGGTTGCGTTTAAGTATTCCTTAAATATTCCTTTAGGTTCTGTTCAATATCTGTCTTAATCAAGGGGTTAGAGATAATGGACTCAGTCAGTCGCCATGGTGCTGGCCCGGTTGTTTGACAGCTATCTTGAAGAGTGAGGAGAAGAGGCACATGGTCTGACCAAGTTATCTCCAAGAGATCACACTCCAGAGCACGTGGTAGGGTGGACCCTCCTATCAGAAAATAATCTATCCTGGTGTACGAGTTATGCACTTTAGAGTGAAAAGAGTAATCATAGTCTCCCGGGTGGAGTACTCTCTATATATCATAAAGGCCATAGGATTGTAAAAGGTCTGAGAATTTGAGACTTTGGCAAATGTGGCCTTTGGAGGGGAGGGAGGCTTTGGGTGATTGAACATCACCCTTCGGGTCTATGCTGTAGTTAAAATCTTCACATATCAACAATGTACCAGTCAAGACTTTCTGTATTTTATGAAGAACGCCTGAGATGAAGGAGAGCTGATCGATGTTTGGGGAGTAAATATTGACAAGCGCAAAGAGTTCATGGTTGATGGAGCAGACTAAAATCAGATACCTGCCCTGTGGGTCTGATAATTTTCCGTGCAGTTGAAAAACCACTCTATTAGGAATGAGAATCAAGACTCCCTTCGATTTTGTAGGGCCAGTAGCATGAAACTGGGTTGGGTATGAACGGGGGTCTAGGTTCAGGTGTACCAGCCTCTTAAAATGTGTCTCCTGTAGACACACTACCTCCGCCTCCCATTTCTTAAGGTTTGCATACAGAACATGTCTTTTTATATGGGGTGTTCAGCCCCTTAACGTTGTATGAGACTACTTTCATAAAGGGTTTCCAAGTATACAACATGCATACCTCTCGTTCCGTCAGCAGAAGGGAATAAAAAACATAAACAGTCAAACAGAGCAACAAACAGTCAAAAAACTATATACAAACCCATATGGGTAGGTCTGCTGCAGGAGGCCCTGAATTTCGGGAGCACTTTCCGGACTCCTCAGCTGAGGAGGGAGATAGGGGTTGGAGACACAGAGCTGTCGATCCCACTCTAGGGAACCAGTGATGAACATCAAATTCATGTAGGAGCAGTCTCAGCGATAAATCGAGTGGAGCAGTCCCACAATATTAACAGGAGGTGACCTGGCTCAGGTATAACCCAGTCATTTGACGTGCCGTTCCAGGTCAAGCTTGCCTGGTGTCCCGGCTTTCAGCCTGGGTGAGGCACGGTCCTCGAGGCCCCAGTCGCGCAGCAGTTGCGCACCTTCTTCCACCGTCATCACCACGTGTGTAGTACCATTATGGTAGAGTAGAAGCTTGACTGGAAAGCCCCAACGATAGTAAATTCCATGATCTCTCAGCACAGCTGTGACTTTCTTGAAGTTTCTCCGCTGTTGGAGAGTAGCTTTGGAGAGGTCTGGGTAAACGCAGCTTAAAATAATGGAGACGGAGCAGGATGTCCTGCGGTGCCTTTGCCGGACTGTAGGGAGCTTCGGGAATCAATGAATCTGATCAAACAGCAAGGAATCCGGAGTGGCGTTCGGAAGAAGGCCTTGGAATATGTCCGTCACATATACTGTAGGGATGTGTGTTTCGGGTTTCGGAATTTCGGAATTTTCACGAAATTTCCCGATTCGTGTTTTCGGATGCGGCCGAATTTCCGAAAATTTTTAGATCCGAAAATGTCAGATCCGAAACGTTTTCCGAGCTGAAACGAAATATTTTCGGATTTTTTGAATGGACTTGAAATGTGTCAAACGAGGAGAACAGACGTTCCGAAAAAACGAAAATTTTCCGAAAAACAAAAATTTTCCGAAAAACGAAAATTTTCTGAAAAACGAAAATTTTCCGAAAAAACTAAAAGTCGATATAAAAAACGAGCAAAGTGACACGAAAAATACGAAAAATGGTCGATATTCTGAAAAATGTACAATTCCGAAAAACGAAAATTTCCGAAATCACGAAAAGTCGATACAAAAACCGAGCACAGTGACCCGAAAATACGAAAAATGGTCGATAGTCCGAAAAATAAATGTACCCAAAAAACGAATCGAACCGAACCGAATCGAAACAGAAAGCGGTCGAAACGAGCCGAATCGAAAAGTTTAAAAATTCGAAAAATCGAATCGAATCGAACCGAAAAAAAAATCGGTGCACATCCCTAATATGCTGTAAGATGAGAAGGCGAGACTGAATGTGGTACCCCTCTCACTTTTAAGTTGTGGCGTCGTGACCTGTCTTCCATGTCCGCAAGTTTGAGCAAAGCTTCCTGCAGCCTCTCCTCTAGACCCTCCATCCTGTCTGCCATAAGATTGTGGGCCCCAGCGTATTCCGCCATCTTCCCCTCCAATCTATCTGTACGTTCACCAATCTCCTTAATGTCCCGTCAAATATCCGCTGACACCCTGTCCAAGCGAGCAGAGAGTTTAGTGGAGAGGTCTCCGATCATCACTGCCATGCGGGCCAGAACTGCATCCAGGCCCACCGATTTCACGCCAGTGTCCTTCTCCGAACGGGCGCACGTAGAGAGAGGTCGGAGAAGATCTGCCGTCATCTTGCGAGGCCATTCCCTTCTTAGTTTTTGCGGTCCGCGGTGCAAAGTACTCAAACTTAGCGGTCTTCTTACCGCCTTTGTGGACGACATCATTGCCACTCGTGTTTTCCCCACCTAAAGCAGTTAGGCGGGAAACAATTCGCTGCTGTAATCCGCTTTAGCCAAGTTCCGTGCGCCAGAGCCCAGCTCTCAAGCAGCCGCCATAGTCCGCGATCAGGCCACGCCCCCAAAGAAGAGTTTTTTTAAATCAAGGTATGGTCACTGATTTGCGTAGATCTTGTTAAATTCCCTTTTTTGAACACATAAGTATGCATAAGTATGCTAACTGTCTGATACATTCAGAGGAAGCAGCAGATCACGCCAGGCTATACGCCATAGGACAGGGGGAAGTACAGGAGGTTTTGATGGGACTTTGTCAATGTGTTAAGTGATTTTGCAAAACTAAAATCACTTGAGGGGACACTACCACTGACATAAGCTGTATCTAGGTTACTTGTGCACTAAAACAAAACCACCTTATAAAACACATGCTGTTGTTTTTTGTTGTTGTTTGAAGTAATTGCATGTAGAAAGGAAAAATAAATGTAGTTTTTTTTATCTCCTGTCTCCATTTTGTGGATTTTTCACATGATGCAACATTTAACAAAATTTGTGCGAAAGTTTTACTTTGTGGCTGTGCTATATCTATATAGTATTTAACAGTTAATGAGGTGGAGGAGGGAATGTTTACATAAGGCTATAGTGTTCTCCAGACTACTCAAGATAAGAGATGGCAGCTGAATGAGATAAAACAGGGAGTTTAAAAGACTTCTCGTATTTAAAAGTTTTATTATGAAGTCTGCATAGACATATAAACAGGTCAATCGGCAAAAAGTGGCCGCGCAGGGCCAAAGGGAGACATCCACAAAGTCACATAAGAAAAATAATAAAAATGGAAAAAAACAATACAAAACAGGCAAGCATCAAAGACTGGTAGCAGCAGCAGGCACATTATACTCAGATGGAATAACACGGACATCAGACGAGAGATGGTGGCCAAAAAGGAAAAAAAAAAAGGGGGGTATGGGTAGCACAGGCCAAGATTGTGACTTTCCTGGCTCGCTCCCTGTAGTCCAAAGGACAAAAGGAGGCCATGGAAGACCATTGTCACAAGGCCCGGGTGCTCGAGGGCCAAGTATGGCAGGCAGAGCCATGGTGTCTGCCACAGTGGCACACCTCAAGAGAACCCGGAAAGTGCCAGGGGGAGGGGTAAAAAAAGGGGGGAGGAAAATGGGCACCATCAATATGACTGTATATGTACAAAAAAAAAAATGGAAAAAGAATGGCATGCTACCACAGGAAAGTCATCAGAAAAACCAAAAAGACTACATTAAAATCAGAGGTCAGCAGAACAAATCACACGTCCACAAGGAACTGCGGGGGGGGGGAGAATGCAGAGAAATAGTCTCCAAAAATACAAAACAGGAGGGGCACTCAAAATCGTTGGGATGAAGCTTCTCAGCGTCTTGAAGTCAGCCGAAGCCCCTCTTCAGCCGGCGTCCAGAAAAGGCAGCTTCAGCGACACAGGCATGACGCCACAGGGTAAGCCAGGACACATCGACTTCCGAGGTCGTGAGTAGAGTGAGCCTGGGGGCTGCAGTTTGAGGGAGCCAGCAGATTCTCCAGGAAGGCAGGTGAGGTGTGAGGCCCATAGCCCAGGCAGGGCTTGATTGCCAAGCTTCATTCACAGCCCCACCATCTGGGTTAGCAGGGAAGCACATGCAGCGCCACTGCCACTGGAGACACAAGGGGATATACCTCCGTCACCGGGTCCCGGCCGAGGACAGCAGGGGATACCTCATCGTCGGCGACCTCCACATGGGCAGACGGCCCGCAATCAGCAGGAAGGACAATCCCAGGATAAAGCCCTTCATCCTCCTCTATGGCCGAGCTTCCAGGTGCACCAGCCGCAAGCACAGCTTCTCCGGTCAAATCACCACCGGGAACCTCCGCTCCTCGATAGCGCTGCAGTGCAGCTGTCAGTCTGGCCAGGTCACCCCTAGTAAGCGGCCGGTCTTCCTCTCCCAGCACAAGCTCCAGAAATTCATCCAGGGTCGCCGAGACGGCCCTCAAGCCATCTGAAGGGGGAGGTGCGTCACCTCTGTGCCGGTCATCGGCTCCGCCATCCTCAGCGGGTGACAGGCGGGGGTCCTCCATTTCCTCAGCTCGTCTGCAGAGACGTAAGGGTGCTTCGGCACTTTAGTCAGCAGGACAGCGCCACGTGAACCCAGGAAGAGCCAGGTGCAGGGCCGCCATCAGGGCATTACGCCCATTACTGCCGTAAGGGGCCCGGGCCCGGTGGGGGCCCGGGCCGCCGGGGGGAGGATCCCGGGCCCCCGACGGCAGCGGCGTCGCCCTTTAACAGCTCTGGTATCGGACTCGATGAGTCCGAATCCGGAGCTCTGTCCCTGCTGCTGCTGCAGGAGCCGGAGGAGACTGAGACACCGTGTCTCCTCCGGCTCCTGGCAGCTTCACTTCCTGGCTGGGCGGGGCCAAGCAGCGTGTGAGGGGCCTCCCAAGCACGTTGCTTTGGCCCCGCCCCTCCACTCAGTGAAGCTGCGCGCCGGAGCTGGAGGGACCAGGAAGAAGACAGAAGAAAAGAAGAGAAGAAGATTGAAGAAAAGGTGAAGAAAAGAAGAGCAGAAGAAAAGAAGATAGAAGACAGCGAGTGGTGAGCCAGGGCCCAGACCCTAAGACCCAGAGCCCAGACCCCAAGGCCCAGGACCCAGACCCCAAGGCCCAGACCCCTAGGCCCAAACCTCTAGGCTCAGACCCAGGGCCCAGACCCCTGGGCCCAGACCCCTAGGCCCAGACCTCTAGGCCCAGACCCCTAGGCCCAGACCTCTAGGCTCAGACCCAGGGCCCAGACCTCTAGGCCCAGGGCCCAGACCCCCAGACCCTATGGCCCAGACCCCTAGGCCCAAACCCATGGCCCAGACCCTAGGGCCCAGGGCCCAGACCCTTAGGCCCAGACCCCAAGGCTCAGACCCTAGGGTCCAGACCCCTAGGCCCAGACCCCTAGGCCCAAACCCATGGCCCAGACCCCTAGGCCCAGGGCCCAGACCCTTAGGCCCAGACCCCAAGGCCCAGACCCTAGGGCCCAGGGTCCAGACCCCTAGGCCCAGACCCCTAGGCCCAAACCCATGGCCCAGACCCTAGGGCCCAGGGCCCAGACCCCTAGGCCCAGACCCCTAGGCCCAGACCCCAAGGCCCAGACCCTAGGGCCCAGGGTCCAGACCCCTAGGCCCAGACCAAGGCCCAGACCCAAGGCCCAGACCCTAGGGCCCAGGGTCCAGACCCCTAGGCCCAGGGCCAAGGCCCAGACCCAGGGCAAATGCCCAGGGCCCAGACCCCAAGACCCAAACCCAGGGCCCAGACCCTATGGCCCAGACCCAGGGCAAAGGCCCAGGGCCCAGACCCAGGGTCCAGACCCCTAGGCCCAAACCCATGGCCCAGACCCCTAGGCCCAGACCCCAACCCAGGGCCCAGACCCTATGGCCCAGAACCTATGGCCCAGACCCCTAGGCCCAGACCCCTAGGCCCAGACCCCTAGGCCCAGACCCCAGGGCCCAGGGTCCAGACCCCTAGGCCCAGACCCCAAGACCCAAACCCAGGGCCCAGACCCTATGGCCCAAACCCATGGCCCAGACCCCAAGGCCCAGACCCTAGGGCCCAGGGCCCAGACCCTTAGGCCCAGACCCCTAGGCCCAAACCCATGGCCCAGACCCTAGGGCCCAGGGCCCAGACCCCTAGGCCCAGACCCCAAGGCCCAGACCCCAAGGCCCAGACCCTAGGGCCCAGGGTCCAGACCCCTAGGCCCAGGGCCAGACCCCAAGGCCCAAACCCAGGGCCCAGACCCTATGGCCCAACCCATGGCCCAGACCCCAAGGCCCAGACCCTAGGGCCCAGACCCTAGGGCCCAGACCCTAGGGCCCAGACCCCTAGGCCCAGACCCCAAGGCCCAGACCCCAAGCCCAGGGCCCAGACCCTAGGGCCCAGGGTCCAGACCCTATGGCCCAGACCCCAAGGCCCAGACCTAGGGCCCAGGGCCCAGACCCTTAGGCCCAGACCCCTGACCCTTAGGCCCAGACCCCTAGGCCAGACCCCCTAGGCCCAGACCCCAAGGCCCAGACCCTAGGGCCCAGGGTCCAGACCCCTAGGCCCAGACCCCAAGGCCCAGACCCAGCGCCCAGACCCTAGGGCCCAGGGTCCAGACCCCTAGGCCCAGGGCCAAGGCCCAGACCCAGGGCAAATGCCCAGGGCCCAGACCCCAAGACCCAAACCCAGGGCCCAGACCCTATGGCCCAGACCAGGGCAAAGGCCCAGGGCCCAGACCCAGGGTCCAGACCCCTAGGCCAAACCCATGGCCCAGACCCCAAGGCCCAGGACCCAGACCCTAGGGCCAGACCCAGGGCCCAGACCCAGGGCCCAGACCCCTAAGCCCAAACCCAGGGCCCAGACCCCAAGGCCCAAGGCCCAGACACTAGGGCCCAGACCCCTAGGCCCAGACCCAAAGCCCAGACCCCAAGGCCCAGACCCAGGGCCCAGGGTCCAGACCCCTAGGCCAAGGCCCAGACCCAGGGCCCAGACCCAGGGCCCAGACCAGACCCTAGGCCCAGACCCAGGGCCCAGACCCTAGGGCCCAGGGTCCAGACCCCTAGGCCCAGGGCCCAGACCCCAAGACCCAAACCCAGGGCCCAGACCCTATGGCCCAAACCCATGGCCCAGACCCCAAGGCCCAGACCCTAGGGCCCAGACCCTAGGGCCCAGACCCTAGGGCCCAGACCCCTAGGCCCAGACCCCAAGGCCCAGACCCCAAGCCCAGGGCCCAGACCCTAGGGCCCAGGGTCCAGACCCTATGGCCCAGACCCCAAGGCCCAGACCCTAGGGCCCAGGGCCCAGACCCTTAGGCCCAGACCCCTGACCCTTAGGCCCAGACCCCTAGGCCCAGACCCCCTAGGCCCAGACCCCAAGGCCCAGACCCTAGGGCCCAGGGTCCAGACCCCTAGGCCCAGACCCAAGGCCCAGACCCAGCGCCCAGACCCTAGGGCCCAGGGTCCAGACCCCTAGGCCCAGGGCCAAGGCCCAGACCCAGGGCAAATGCCCAGGGCCCAGACCCCAAGACCCAAACCCAGGGCCCAGACCCTATGGCCCAGACCCAGGGCAAAGGCCCAGGGCCCAGACCCAGGGTCCAGCCCTAGGCCCAAACCCATGGCCCAGACCCCAAGGCCCAGGACCCAGACCCTAGGGCCCAGACCCAGGGCCCAGACCCAGGGCCCAGACCCCTAAGCCCAAACCCAGGGCCCAGACCCCAAGGCCCAAGGCCCAGACACTAGGGCCCAGACCCCTAGGCCCAGACCCAAAGCCCAGACCCCAAGGCCCAGACCCAGGGCCCAGGGTCCAGACCCCTAGGCCAAGGCCCAGACCCAGGGCCCAGACCCAGGGCCCAGACCCTAGGGCCCAGACCCAGGGCCCAGACCCTAGGGCCCAGGGTCCAGACCCCTAGGCCCAGGGCCAAGGCCCAGACCCAGGGCAAATGCCCAGGGCCCAAACCCAGGCCCAGACCCTATGGCCCAGACCCAGGGCAAAGGCCCAGGGCCCAGACCCAGGGTCCAGACCCCTAGGCCCAAACCCATGGCCCAGACCCCAAGGCCCAGGACCCAGACCCAGGGCCAGACCCCCTAGACCCAAACCCAGGGCCCAGACCCCAAGGCCCAGACCCAGGGCCCAGACCCCTAAGCCCAGACCCCAAGGCCCAGGACCCAGACCCCAAGGCCCAACCCAGGGCCAGACCCCAAGGCCCAGGACCCAGACCCCAAGGCCCAGACACTAGGCCCAGACACTAGGGCCCAGACCCTGGGCCCAGACCCCCTAGGCCCAACCCAGGGCCCAGACCCCTAGGCCAAACCCAGGACCCAAGGCCCATACCCAGGGCCCAGACCCCAAGGCCCAGACCCAGACCCCAGGGCCCAGACCCCAGGGCCCAGACCCCAGGACCCAGACCCCAGAGACCAGGGCCCAGGCTAGACCCCAGGGACCAGACCTCAGGGACCAGACCCCAGGGACCAGACCTCAGGGCCCAGACCCTAGGGCCCAGACCCTAGGGCCAGACCCCAAGGCCCAGACCCCAAGGCCCAGACCCCTAGGCCCAGACCCCAAGGCCCAGGGACCAGACCCAGAGACCAGGGCCCAGGTTAGACCCCAGGGACCAGACCCCAAGGCCCAGTCCCAGGGACCAGACCCAGGGCCCAGGCCCAGGCCCAGACCCAAAGGCCATCATACACAGCCCATTTCTGTGAGATTTATTGCTGTGGATTCTGTGATATGTTCAGACACACCGCTCATTACTGTGAGTTTTATTGCTGTGGATACTGTGATAAGCTAATACACACTGCACATTACTGGGAGTTTTATTGCTGTGGTGCTATGTTATGTCTTTTTTTTTTGAAGGGGGAGAAAAGCTCTTAGAGGTTGAGGGGGGGCCCTGGGGGGCCCCATCGTGAGGTTTAGTAAGGGGCCCCATCATTTCTGATGGCTGCCCTGGCCAGGTGCACAGTGTGCCTCAGCACAAACAGATGGGCTCCAAGATAGCCACCGGGAATAGGCCGCGGAGTAGGCCGAACACCACAAAACACCCCGAGCAGTGGACCACAGACAGTGGGGAAGCGCGGGTGTAGGACAGCAGGAAGGCAAATAAGTCCCCCCACCAAATAATACACAGCAGCCAGCGGTGGGTCACAAAAATCTGCATAAAGCTTTAAAAGACTTCTAATCTACTCCCTGGTGATTTCCTTTGAATAAATCTCACACAATACAGTGATTTGAGTCAGTGATCAACCCATTAACTCCATTATTTGGCCATTGCAACATAGCAGGGAGCACGTGAAGAGCAAGCGAGAGAAAAACAGAAACACATGTAAGATATCAGCAACATAAAGAAAACAAAATAAGGACATTTAATTTATTGGTGGTGTTGGCCCTTTAACAGCAGGCTCAGAGAGCCAGTATTCATTGCACAATACTGGCTTGAGATGAAGATGGTTAGCTACCATGGAATAGCTTGCTGTTCTTGTGCTGCAAAAATACGAAGTTTTGGAGCCGATAATGTACAGTACCCTGCAAATAATTCAAAGCTGCAAGCCAAACTCGTGCCAAGCATCATCGAACAGCACTCAAGCCGTTATATTATGTCGGAGATATTAATCAGGTAAGAAACTTATACGAGATATAAACAACAACAAATTTATCTCGTTTGTATTTCTCCGAAGTTCTCCTAAATTCTTTTCATTGTACGTGTTTTAGTTTTAAAAAATAGAACCAACCAGCTTAGATAAAAATATAAATAAAAAAACCTTAAAAAGGTGAGTGTATAGGCGCTAGATACTTAAAAGTCGGTCTGAATAGATCAATCTAAGTTGCAGCTCACCAGATGAGTGTATCCTCCACTCCTAGCTGTTATAGATTGTATACCAACAGGGCCGGCCCGACCATGGAGCGGTTCGGAGCAGCCGCTCCAGGCGGCAGAATTTGGGGGAACGGGAATTTTTTTTTACGTTGAGCCCCTGCACTATCATTTAAACTGCGCCGGCATCTATTGGAGACCAGCACAGCGGGGCCGCTCTGAGTCGAACATCCGGCCTCACTCCCTGTCTGGGCACCGCCTGGCGGCATCACCAGACCGTTGCATGCTGGGAGGTGTAGCTCTAGACTGGATTACTGAATATTGCCGAGAACCAGTCTAAAACTACACCTCCTGGCATGCAATGCTCCGGTGATGCCACTAGGCGGCGCATGGACAGTGAGTGAACACCGAAGTTCACAGATGGGGGGGAACAGCGCCTGTGAAGGCAGAGAAGCAGGAGCTGGGCTGCATGGAGGCCGGAGGGAGACAGAACCTGCTGGTAAGTACAAGTCTGTCTCTCTCACCCCCCATTCATTCATCTCAAGCTCATCTCCCCCTCCTTCCTGCACTCCCATCTCTCTCTCCCCCCTCCTTCCTGGGTATGCTCTGCTGTGTATGTGAGACACTGGGCTCTGCTGGGTATGTGAGACACTGGGCTCTGCTGGGTATGCTCTGCTGGGTATGTGAGACACTGGGCTCTGCTGGGTATGCTCTGCTGGGGATGTGAGACACTGGGCTCTGCTGGGTATGCTCTGTTGGGTATATGAGACACTGGGCTCTGCTGGGTATGTGAAACTCTGGGCTCTCCTGGGTATGTAAAACACTGGGCTCTGCTGGGTATGCTCTGCTGGGTATGTGAAACACTGGGCTCTGCTGGGTATGCTCTGCTGCTGGTTATGTGAAACACTGGGCTGTGCTGGGTATGTGAAACACTGGGCTCTGCTGGGTATGCTCTGCTTGGTATGTGAGACACTGGGCTCTGCTGGGTATGCTCTGCTGGGTATGTGAAACACTGGGCTCTGCTGTGTATGCTCTGCTGGGTATGTGAAACACTGGGCTCTGCTGGGTATGCTCTGCTGGGTATGTGAAACACTGGGCTCTGCTGGGTATGCTCTGCTGGGTATGTGAAACACTGGGCTCTGCTGGGTATGTGAAACACTGGGCTCTGCTGGGTATGTGAAACACTGGGCTCTGCTGGGTATGCAAAACACTGGGCTCTGCTGGGTATGCTCTGCTGGGTATGTGAAACACTGGGCTCTGCTTAGTATGTGAAACACTGGGCTGTGCTGGGTATGAAACACTGGGCTCTGCTGGGTATGCTCTGCTGGTTATGTGAAACACTGGGCTGTGCTGGGTATGCTCTGCTGGGTATGTGAAACACTGGGCTCTGCTGGGTATGCTCTGCTGGGTATGTGAAACACTGGGCTTTGCTGGGTATGCTCTGCTTGGTATGTGAAACACTGGGCGCTGCTGGGTATGTGAAACACTGGGCTCTGCTGGGTATGCTCTGCTGGGTATGTGAAACACTGGGCTCTGCGACACACTGGGCTGTGCTGGGTATGTCAAATTAGGGTCTGTGCTGGGTATGTCAAATTCTGGGCACTGCTGGGTATGTCAAATTCTGGGCTCTGCTGGGTATATCAAATTCAGTGTGGCGCACTCTGATACGCTTATACACACTGTTTTTTTTGGGGGCAGCATTTTTCATCCTTCGCTCCAGGCAGCACAATGTCTTGGGACGGCCCTGTATACCAAGGTATATGGGAGCGCATGCAAACATATATGCAAATGACAATAGATATGGTATGTAAATATCACCAAAAGGTGATTGGTTGAAACATAGATAAAAATATATATATATTTATTACGTATGCAAAAAGATTTTAATCTCACCGCATGATCAAAGATTTATAAAACACAACATCCATCCATCAGCACACAGATCTCTAGCTTTTGACATAGTATTTCTGTTAGTAACTGTATATATATGGTTAATACCATTTACTTTCATCAGTTAGTAACTAATACACAGATGGTTAGTTTACTTCCTGCTTAAAGAAAACAATTTACATGTATTCCCAGAAAACCAATATTTAAAACAAGCTAGTATCTTGTAAGTATATATATATATATATATATATCCTTGTACTCCCTGGATCAACAAAAGATGAGTTTTCACTTATTCTATTTCTAGAATGATAAGTAATAAAAACTTTTTTAGCGAATCCTCCCCTAATAACAAGAATATAGCTTCTAATCTTCTGCTTTTTATATTGTAGATTATCTAACTTCTTTGCTTAATTACTCAATCACAGTAGCTTCCACATTCAATATATATATTTGTATATCATTGCAACAAATACTTAAGGACAATTTATCCTTATATACAGTTGTGTTCAAAATTATTCAACCCCCAATGCTGTAAAGGGTTTTAGGGAATTTAGTGTACATTTGTAATTGTATTCAGAATGAAATCCTACAAGGACTTTTTAAAGAACCATATGTAACGAAAATGCCATCAATTGGTTTTGTAATACAGTAGTAAATGTTTCTTTTGTGAATTCTTCATTGACACAATTATTCAACCCCTTAAAGACTACCACTCTGAAAAACAGAGGTTCATTCAAGTGTTTTCAATCAGGTATTGAAAACACCTGTGGATGTCACGGAGCAGCAATAAAGCATAATAAGCACCAATTAGGCAGCTTTAAAATGACTGTGATACTCAGCTCCTTCTAGACATTTACTGGTGTGGTTACAAACATGGTGAAGTCAAGAGAATGGTCCAGGAAGACAAGAGAAGAGGTGATTACTCTTCACAGGAAGGGCAATGGCTATAAGAAGATTGCAAAGATGTTAAACATACCAAGAGAGACCATAGGAAGCATCATTCGCAAATTCAAGGCAAAGGGCACTGTTGAAACGCTACTTGGCCGTGGCAGAAAGAAGATGCTGACTTCGACTGCTGTGCGCTACCTGAAGCGTAGAGTGGAGAAAAGTCCCCGTGTGACTGCTGAGGAACTGAGAAAAGATTTGTCAGATGTGGGTACGGAAGTTTCAGCTCAGACAATACGGCGCGAAGGCCTCCATGCCAGAACTCGCAGGCGCACCCCCTTGCTGTCTCCAAAGAATAAGAAGAGTCGACTGCAGTATGCCAAAAGTCATGTGGACAAACCACAGAAGTTTTGGGATAGTGTTCTGTGGACTGATGAAACAAAATTAGAACTGTTTGGGCCCATGGATCAACGCTATGTTTGGAGGAGGAAGAACAAGGCCTATGAAGAAAAGAACACCTTGCCTACTGTGAAGCATGGCGGGGGGTCAATCATGCTTTGGGGCTGTTTTGCTTCTGCAGGTACAGGGAAGCTTCAGCGTGTGCAAGGTACCATGAATTCTCTTCAGTACCAGGAGATAGTGGATGACAATGTGATGCAGTCCGTCATAAACCTGAGGCTTGGGAGACGTTAGACCTTTCAACAGGACAATGATCCCAAGCATACCTCCAAGTCCACTAGAGCATGGTTGCAGATTAAAGCCTGGAACATTTTGGAGGGGCCATCGCAGTCACCTGACTTAAATCCGATTGAGAACCTCTGGTGGGACTTAAAGAAAGCAATTGCAGTGCGCAAGCCTAAGAATGTGACTGAACTGGAGGCTTTTGCCCATGACGAATGGGCGAAGATACCCGTAGATCGCTGCAAGACACTTGTGTCAAGCTATGCTTCACGTTTAAAAGCTGTTATAACTGTAAAAGGATGTTGTACTAAGTACTAAGTTGAATGTCACTTGGGGGTTGAATAAAACTGATAACGATGTGAGCACAGAAAAGACATTTGTGGTTATTTCATTATAAATGTTATGTTATATTTGTCTGACCTACACGTGCCTCTTTGATTTAATTGTAAGCAAGATGACTGAATGATCAAAATCAATGTCAAACTGGCCAAAACACTCAATTTCAGTGGGGGTTGAATAATTTTGAACACAACTGTATATGTATCAGATTTCTCATTATATTTCTATACTGCAGATTAGAAATATTTCCTAGATTCTGATCTAGCGGTAATCTGAGATAAATCTTAGTCTATATCCATTGCAAAATACACACCCATATATATATTTACATTAATGCCACTATTTGTTTTCCATACATTACCTGTCCAAAATCTGGAAACGTTTCTGCAGTCTTCTTGCAGCAGCAATAAATTATTTGTATATAATGTATTTTGGAGTATGTGAGAGTATTTTAAAGGTAATATATCTTAGTTTCTATGTTTCTTCTAGCATCTCTTTGAGTATGCTCTTGTGAGAAGTGATAGAGATGAGTCAATGCATAAGTGAAGTCCCGAGAGGGAGAGTGAAGTGTAATCTAAGTTGGAATAAAGAGAGTGATCTCAATGAAGTGGTGGAATGAAGTGCCGAATGCCTGAATGTTCTCTACGTGTTCTGTCTTCACAATTATAGGAAGATTCACGTCACTTGTTACGTACCTCTCTATTTGCATATAATATATTGTCTATGAGGACTTCAAAAACTGTTAACCTTTACTTACACCACAAGATGGCAGTGTTGATTTTCAAATAAAATTTCACAAATTAATTTTAAATCCCTTATCATATGTCAGAGGTCAATTTTCTTATCTTATTTTATTTATTTTTATTTATTTATTTATTTAAAGGATTTTACCAGGAAGGATACATTGAGATTTCTCTCGTTTTCAAGTATGTCCTGGGTTCAAGAACATGGTTACAGAAATACAAAGTAGTAAAATGCAAGATATTAACACAAAACAAATACAGATTAACAGAAAATAAATAAGTATGAAATATAGTCACTATGTTACATGTTTACAGGTGCATTCCTTACGAATAGGGAGCTCTTAAGGGACTTTAGACTGGGGGAAGATTTGATGGCGTCTGGGAGGTTATTCCATAATTGTGGTGCTCTGTAGGAAAATGAGGATCGAGCCACTTTCTTTTTGTATTGTGGTATTGCAAGTAAGGTGCCGGTCCTCGATCGGAGGTTATAGGATGAGGGAACTGCTGAGGGAAGCATTCTATTCAGGTAGGGTGGTAGCTTCCCAGAAAAGCTCTTAAACACCAGGTTGGAAAGGTGAAGAGTGCGTCTAGATTCCAGCAACGGGCAGTTTAGTTCTTTTAACATGTCACAATGGTGGGTCATGTAGTTACATTGTAGCACAAAGCGGCAGAGTGAGTTATACAATGTAGTAGGTTTCTGGAGGTGTGTTTGCGGGGCGGCTGCATACACTACATCTCCATATTCAATAGCTGGCAAAAGCATTTGTTGTACAATCTGCTTTCTTTCCGCGGGGCTCAGGCAGGATTTGTTTCTGTACAGGGCACCTAGTTTGGGGTAACGTTTAGTTGAAAGTTTTTCGACGTGGGGGCCAAAGGATAGATTTGAACAAAGACCCTCATATTCACACCAGACAGTGCGTCTCAGGTTGTCATATTTGATTTAATATTTCTTCAATTCTATCCATTTCAAGGTTTTTACTACTCTTATCAGTTAGACATTCCTTTTTCATTCATCGGCAGAGAATACTTCTATTCTTCAGTTAAAACAACTTAATTCTATTCTTCAGTAACTACTGTTATAATATAATATTATTTAATATTATTTTCTGTGCTACTATTATAGAATATATTGATTATATATATATATACTTGTACATATTTGTGCATAGCTATATATATATATTGTTGCATATATTTTAAACCTTAATATTTCTATACCAGAAAAAATATCTTTAATTAAAGGACTCGTTAAAACAAACCTATAAATTGTCTATGACGTGTCTTAGCAATTAGAGTCTACCATATATCAAATAAAGACATTCTTTATCGTCTATAGCATCATAGTCTAACAATTATAGTTTTAAACACACATTCCTCTCTAATGAGTTAGTTTACCTTAGAATGAACTTACTCTAAAATAAAATCTCTCTGGGTTCATTCTAAAACTAGGTTAAAGTTGAGAAAGACTTTACATTAAACAAGGTGGCTACAGGCATCCATTTTGTGTATCTCTGAAAATACCTGACAGCAACTGAAACTGTCATGTATAATGGCAAGGTCAAAATATGTATTCCTTGCTGAGTAACCCCCTCTGTGTTTTCAAGTGGTTTTGTATTTCATTGCCTGGTTATGCTATTGTCAGACGAACGCAGTCTGAGCGCACTCTGCGTGCGTGCATAACGGATGGAAATACTGACGGAAGATACTGTAGACACCACACGGTCCGTTTTTTTTACGGATGTAGAAAAAAAAGGGAGATATGGGAAACAAAATTAATTAAATTTAAAAGACAGGTACAGTCAGCCAGACCAAAAAAACTTCTGAGTGTCAACGTGGTGGACGTCGCAAATGCGCTGCGTCTGACGTCGCGTCATCATGCACACAGGCCGCTACGTGGACATGGCGCACTCTGGGCGTCTGTCGTAGCGCTTTTACGGTGAAGCCCTAAATGGCGTCCGAGGCCACCTGCGTGGTGCGTGCGCACTTCGGTTCGCAAGTACTTTGTGTGTTGGTCTCTATTAATCACAAATCAATGCTACGATGGACGTTAAACTGTGCGGGGACACGGACGTGATGACTGCGTTCGTCTGACACTAGCCTTATTTTAACTACCCATCTCCAATGTTTTCCAGATTAAAGATAAGTTTTTGATTTGTGTCCAGTCTGTAATAAGAAAACAATGAGAACACAAGTTTGCCTGATGTCACCAGACAAGATTACATACTGGTTGTAAGTTTGGCATCTAAAAGTCCCCGTTAAAATCTGTAAAAAAAAGTGTAGGTTACTGTTTGGTTTGTATTGGACATAGAGAAACAATAGGAGTTATTCAAAGAGAGCCAAATTTGCCACCGAATTGCACCGAACGGTGAATTTCCCGTACAGTGTAATCGCGTGACAATTCACCTATTCAAAAAGCTAGTGATTAGCCAAATATTGGCAAATTGCCAGCGAAATACGGTGCAATTGGGCAGCAATAAAATTAGCATAGAGTAACAGTTAATCAGAGAACGCCGACCAGCAGGGAAAGTTGGCAAAATGCCCAGATTTTCATTGGTTTCATTTGAGAGCTTTAAACTGATACCAAATGTGACCCTCTAACTGCCACAGATCGGGAGACTGGGCAGCTAGGGGTTACCCGGCTGACTGACGTCATCACGCCATGCGCGATGAGTCAGTTAACAAGGGGGACCTGGAGGTGGAGATGCCATCCAAGATGGCGGCTCCCACCAGAAATTGGCCGTGATCCGGCGCCGATTGGTGCTGGTTCGCAGTTTGGTGCGTAAGGGGTTAAAGAAAGGCATTGATGGAAAGGTCAGATTGCGACCTTTCCAGTGGTGCCTTTCTTGACTCGCTAACCCCCGATGATGGGTACAGGGGTCCAAAGAGGAAACCCCTCCCTTTCAGGCTCTCCCCCTGCTCTAATGGGGGAAGCCTGAAATGGTCATTGCACCCGTCGCAATGACGTCAGTGCGCTGGGACAGGTATACCATGCAGATCTTCCTTCAAGGAAGTCAGTCTGTGTGGGACCCTGGAGAGAGAGGACAGTAGCGGCTGGAGGGGGGAGTCAAAGGCACGGGACGTGCTATTCCATCCCATGGCTTTAAAGCCCACTTGCTGCAGAACAGCATAGCACATCCAGCATCGTAAACGGGTTAAGAATAAAATAAACTGGCAAGACATATAAAACTGGAAAAAAGTTTACAAATCTGCATTTTCACCATCTGATTGTGCAAAAAACTATTTCGAAAGGGATGGGAGAGAGATTTATCTCAGTCCTTCTCAACCTCCCAATGGAATAAGGCGTACAAGTTCGCTATGGGAGCAACCAAATGTGCAACTTTAATAGAGACACAGAAAAGTCTTGTACCGATGGTACTTCACACCGGACAAAATGAAACGATACTCGCCACAAGCCTCCGATCTATGCTGGAGATGCGCCTCCGCAGTTGGCGCAATGGGACACATCTGGTGGCATTGCCCTAGCGTAGCCGGTTTTTGGAGAGACATTTCGGCACTGGCCACGGACGTTCTGGGGGTGCCGATACCTTATGCCCCAGAAACACTCTTATTAGGAATGATAGATCTCCCACGCCCACATATACAGATGTTCTCCTACCCACCCGGAAACAATTGACTTACTGGACCAGCACCGCCACTTTGACTGCAAAGCTAATACGATATATGGCTTTAGACCAGCCAAAAAAGATCCTTGGCAACTATGGGATATTCAAAAAATTTATGAGACATGCAGAACTGGTCGTCCGGACACTCTGGTTAATTCTGTATAATAGTTTTTAATACTTCTGAAGTCCAGGATTGATTGCACAAAACTTGTTATTACTGTAGGTCCTTTCCCCCCCTCCCCCACTCTCCCTTCCATCTTTATTTTTTTTTTTTTTTCTTGCTCTCTTCTGTTACTGTATATTTACAATACTTGGCAGATACAAATCTATGTAACATGTAAAATTTTAATAAAAACATATTTAAATTTTTTTTCTTTTTCGATTTTTCTTGTGTAATGTTCTCGGTGTAGACATGGTTTTCAACATTTTGTATCCAAAATTTCTCAGTATTCTGGAAACCCAGGGTCATGTGCAAGAAGTGAATGTCACATGCAGGCAATGACTTAAGTCAGAGAGCTTTAACTCAATCCCTTTGTATTTTCTTCACCTTATTGGGAAAGTAACAGCAAATAAAAGGTGTCTTGTAGGAATAGAGGGCTACTCATGTGTGCCTTGTTATGGCACGGTATAAACAGAATGCAATCACACAGTACAGACAGATGCTTGCTGACTGCCTCTGTGGTATACTGACAGGAAGGCAGACAGGCTTTGCTAAGGAGGAAGTAGGGCTGGGCCAAACTATCTATTTGAGTTAGACAGGGAGAGTGGACTGATCCATTTTAAGTAAAAGCATAGGGGGAAAACAAATAAGGAATCTGGTTCTATGACACTCAGCTTATACACGAGTATGTAATTATATTGTATATTCCATCCCATGATTCCACAATATTATTGCATTTTTCATCTTATGTTGTTCTGTAGACGTAATGTCATGATTCTGCAACCTCATGTATTCCAACCCATGAATCCATACATGTCTATATCAGGTCCTAATTGGGTTAGGGTTAGTATTAGGGTTGGTATTAATGCTTAGGGTGCTTAGTTAATATATTTTTGTGTCCCTAATGAAGGATATTTATTTGAGCATCTTTGTACATCAATTGTGTTTTTTCATATATATATGAAATTAACTTGTGTGTTACAACATAACTGTCCTACTCTTATTTTAACACTATAAATTGTATATAATATAAATTTAGTAAACTGCTGTACAATTATATCATACATTAAAACTCCACTGGCAGGCCTCGTGTATCCGTTTATTTCTTGCCTTCAGTGCTTTGCTTCCACTGCAAATGGAGGATTGACGTACTTGAAGATTCACCGTTGAGCTTTCCATGGATATTCTGGCGATTTCTCAGGCCAATCACTAGTGTGTGCACTTTGCTAGCAGACGATTTTCCCCTTCAATTGAGGCTCGCCACGCTGAAGCTGACGGCTTGTCTTTGTATTTGGGGAACTGCATATTTTTCAGTTATTTTACAGTATTGAAAGATGTTGTGGGCACATTATTATTTTTTTCTGCAATATATCATCTTTTATTGCAGATGAACAAAGTTTATTTTTTGTTGAGGGGCGCTATGTGATGCCGTTTGGGCCAACTCACTAACAGGGTTATTCAGAGAAAGGTGAAAACCAGGACAATGACTGGAGAAGTGAAAAATCTAGGTCAAAATAGCCAAACCAGAAAAATTTTCCCATTTATCTCACTTTCAAAATCGGTTATTTGGTCTAGCTTGTTCTCTTCTCCTGGAAATTCTCCTGGTTTACACCTTTCTCTGAATAACACTGATAATCAGCATGTTACTTGAACAGAGAAGTGCAAGGTACCAAACGCAAACGGGTTTTTTAACCCGTTTGCGTTTGGATTGTAATATGCGGTAAACACCGCAGAAAACGTTAATGCTCACGCAAGTGAGCGTTAACGTTTGCGTGAAGATTGTAATAGAGCCCTATATATTTTCGTCCTTCATAATGAATGGTGGCTGCATTCTATATATTAGCATTTTTGTAGCACTGGTGTTTGCCATAATGCAATATTCTCAGGAAAATATAATAAGTATCCAAAGTGACAGGGGACTACCTGACAGCTGTGGTATAGTCTGCTCTCTAAATAATTCAGAAACTCGTATTATTATTATTATTTATTAAGCGCCAACACATTCCGCAGCACTGTACAAGGTGTAATGGGTAAAGACAGGACAATTCTACAATACATACAGGAGACTAGGCTTGTGCACCGATTTTTTTTTTTTTCGGTTCGATTCGGTTCGATTTGTTCGGATGTTTAAAATTTTCGATTCGGCTCGTTTCGACTGATTTCTGTTTCGATTCGGTTCGGTTCGGCTCGTTTTTCGTGTACATTTTTTTTCGGAATATCGACCATTTTTTGTGTTTTCGGGTCACTTTGCTCGTTTTTTTGTATCGACTTTTCGGAAATTTCGGAAATTTTCGTTTTTTCAGAACGTCTGTTCTCCTCGTTTCAAAGTGTCTACGATAATTCTGCCGATTCTATCGTGTTTTTTTTATTAAATAAAGATCCTTTTTTTCTTATGAATAATTGAGTATATATTTCACAACTTTATTTAATCATATTAAAATGGTATGAAAGCCAAGGAACAAAAAAAATGAACAAAACGATTTAAAAAACGCTAAACTGACCCGAATGCCACAGGAAACAAGTGATACGCATTTACAAATACAAAATTTACAGAATCAGCGATATAACCGATAATAGTTAAATATACTATTTCCAGAATTACCGAAATGGAACCGAAATCACGAATGGAACCGAAATCATGAATAGAGCAAAAATAAATTTCGATTTGACACATTTCAAGTCCAATCGAAAAATCCGAAAATTTTTCGTTTCGGCTCGGAAAACTTTTCGGATCTATCGATTTTCGGGTCCGACTCGATTCGGAAATTCGGCCTAATCCGAAGACACGAATCGGGAAATTTCGTGAAAATTCCGTAATTCCGAAACCCGAAACGCACATCCCTACAGGAGACAGGTCAGTATTCCTGCCAGCAGATACATGGGGATATGAGGACCCTATTCCCGTGGGAATTTACAATCTAGATGGTGATTGGATTAGAAACAGGAGGGGGGGACTGCAATGATGATCTAATGCTCAAAGCTGAGACTACTCCTCTATCCATTATCCAGGTGTAGTGTATAATAGAGGTTTATGTTTTCCTGTGGCTGATCACAAGCTGCTGCTCATATCGCTGATGCGGAGTTGCGGAGATTCGGCAAGCAGGGAGCGGATTCAGTGGCACAGAGTCCCAGTACATAGCAGAGAAGATCTTTGATTGGATGCTGGACAGTTTCGTCTATCGGATGGGTGAGAGGCCTCCCAGGCCGCAGTTTCCAAATAAGAAACGCACGCTGCAATATTGTTTAAATCCACAGGGCCCCAACGGTGACTAGTCGAAGATTGTTTTGTTTCATTCACTGGCCAGTTGAATACAGAACCCGGGTACCCAAGACAACACACATACACATTTTTGAGCTATTATTCACGGGACTTACACTCCAGAACTGCGGGGGTTAACCGTTTCGTTTGCCTCCACGCATTTTTCCTGCGTTACGAATTCTTGTCATTCAAATACCGTATATACGTAATATATGCTACTTTATTGGGATCAGTTAAGAATATAATACATAAAAATCCACAACAGTGCTGGTGTATAGTTATTTCCTAGTGCGTGAGACTAACCCAAAGTATTATTCAGCGGCTCCTCCAGGAATGAGCGCTACACGTGGGGGCTCGTTCCGGGATTCCAGTCTCTGTGGATACCGCAATTAAAGGGTTAATTACGGATCCAGACACTGCTGCCAAATGGTGTGAGGAGCACAATAGCCAGATAGGGTTAAGCATAGTCATGGACATTCCTGCAGACACTTGGGCCGAAGATCAGATTCGCCGGGCCGTGGCCGCACTGACTCCAGATCATCGGGGGTTAATTCTGGACATTAAAGCGAACCCAGATACTTCTCACACATGTGTTCTTTTTGAGTGGAGAAAGGGTGTTCCAGTGTGTTTTAAGGGCGCGAGTGTGAAGCTGACCGACGAGGTGGAAGTTCAATTGATTCAGCCAAGTGAGCCACGTGGTGATCCCGCGAACGTTCCCGCGTCCAGTCCGCTGGCCATGATCGGGCCTGAATTTATAGTGGCTATCGGAGATTTGCTGGCTAAATGTCAAAGAACAAGCCCTTCACACACTAACTTTGGTTATCGACGGTTGAGGAATTTTACAGGAAATGTACCAACTCCGACGGGAGAAGAAACCTTCGAAGAATAGGTAGAACAGGCGATGCAGGCTCTGGATGAGTGGGACGTCCCTGAAGCGCAGAAGAAGCAAAGGATTACTGAGAGCCTAAAGGGACCTGCATCAGAGGCTGTCAGAAACCTGAAGTTGAGTAAGCAAGACTGTACTGCTTTAGATTACCTAAATATATTACAGGAAGTCTTTGGGGCGAACAGAAAAGGCTACCGAACTTATGTACCAGTACGAACACACCTACCAGCGAAAAGGTGAGAAAATGACTGAATATATGAGGTGCCTGGATAAGATTCTGCACCAGATACTTCTTAAGAAAGGGGCCGAACTGGCCACAATAGATATAATCAGAATGCAGCAGATATTGAGGGGCGCTCAATCTCTAGATCCTGTGATGTTACAGCTGAAAACCAGAGAAGGTAACCGAGAATTGAAATACCTGGAACTGATTCGAGCTGTTAGAGAGGAAGAGGCTCTGCTGGAAGAAAAATCCTTAAGGAGCGGAGAAAGAGCTTACGCACAACCCGTGAGGCATAACGAATATTTGCAGACTGAAGATGATTCGTTGGATGCCTATGGATCCGAACATGACAGACAAGAGCATCTGGTTGTTCCTATATCCACAGAGAGTGTGTCACGGTTCCCGGATCCCACCACGCAGTCCTTAAAGCCCAACACTCCACAGAGCCCAAAAGCTACCAACAGGGTAGCCATAGAAGAATCCCTAACTGTCTGGTCCTTAGACTTGGCCAGGTATACTAGCTAGACAGAAAGGGTTAATCAAAGACAATGTAATACAAAACCAGTTTAGCAACACAGGGGTAGTCAGACGAGCCAGAATCAGGAATACAGAGTATAGAATAGTCAAATGGAATAGCCGGGTCGATATCAGTGCAGAAGCGTAGTACAAGAAAATAGTCTAGGGCAACGGAAGGCAGAATAGTGAGTAAACAAGCAGAGGTCAATAACAGGTTAAATCACGAGAGAATTCAGGTACAAGGAGCTCAGGTATGGATAACCACGATCTGGCACTGCTTAGAAGGAACTGTGAGTTTTTAAAGACCTTCACCAGACCCGGCCCCCCTCTCAAGCCGAGCCTCATGCAGCCACCTCCCTGCCTGTCTCCATTTAAACTGGGTGTTGGTCAGCGAGCAGCATCAGACATGCTGCCTTCAAGCACACTGGAGAGGCTGGAAGCCCCCAACGTAACAGAGTGCTCCAAAAGAGTCAACAATTCTGGCATATAGTGAGATACAAAAGACTGTTAAGAAGGTGAAAGAAGCTCAAGCTGAACTGGAACAGGCGCACACGGACCTGTGCCGAGTACTTTTGAAGGTGGCAGAGATGCAGACCGATATGCAGACGTTCCTCACTAACATGCGGACAACGGGAGTTGCTGTGGCGTCTGGCCAGGGTCCTTCAACCGAATCACCACGAGCACGTGCGCCTCCATCTTCAAAGAAGAGATGCTTCAGTTGTGGGGAAATGGGTAATTTCTGAGCACAGTGTAAAAACCAAAGGCCTGAAGGAAAAAGAGTTGAAGAGTTCCTAAAGGCCTTGGAAGGGCTGCTATCTACCTCACAGGCGGGAAACGCCAGAGGACCCAAGTGAGGGAGCAAACTAGGTGCCCAATGGTTGAAAACCGCTCCAAATTTCAAGCCAGAACTGAAAGGCCGAAAGGGCCCGGATCCTTGCCAAATGCTGAGCCTACCAGGACTGAAAGAGTTACTCCCTTAGTATCCGGTCCTATGTCATGGGAAAGCAATGCACACCCAAAACCTCCGCGAGTCAGGAAGAAGGCTAGGGTACAGCGAACTGGGAATATACCTCCTGCGGCTACGACAAAGTTTCCTGACCAGCTGATAGGTCCTTCTCCCTTCGTTCCAATCCAAGTAGAAGGAGTCTATACTAAAGCTCTGTTAGACTCAGGTGCTCAAGTGACGTTGATCTATCGAGACTTCTATGAGAAACACTTGAAGCACATACCTTTAAAAGAATTAAAGGACCTTGAGATCTGGGGTATCGGTACTGAGAAGCTTCCCTATGATGGATATCTACAGGTGAAGTTAGAAATTGGATCCGAGGTGATCGGACAGTCTGGAGGTTGTGATGCATTGGCCATTGTGTGTCCTCGCCCTTCAAGGGCCAGCAGAAGTTCTTTTTTTATTGTAATAAATTTTTTATTGAGAATTAAATTGCATACATAACAGAAATGACATTGCGACAAGTTTTTGTGCATGAAAAGGCAATATCAGTATCTATACATAGATACGCTTCACGGTATAATAAACACATCACAAAACTTTTATGTGTCTATTCGTCACATCGAGTATATATCGCTTTCAATATACCGTTATTTACAAAACAACTTAAGGTCTGTAATGTTGGGATGGTGGTAGGGTGGGTGGGGAATAGGGGTAACATGTGTAAACGAGCAATGAGGAGGTGTAATTGGTGCGAGAAGATGGGTGTCCTGCAGGGTGCAGGTAGTTATAGCTTAAGGTATGTCAGTTATGTGCGAGGGCGGGCCTCTGACCAGTAAAACCATCTGCGTAAGTGGGTTGCACTTGTGCCCGAAGCACTATGTATTAACTCTTCAATGTCCTGAATGTTATGTACTTCTTGAAGCCATTCTCGTATAGTCGGTACATTAGGGGATTTCCAGTGTCTGGGCAGTACGGCCTTTGCCGCGTTCAGAAGTCGTATTTCGAGTGAGCGTCTGTAATCGGAAGGCTCAGCAGTGGTGTGTAGCAGTAACATAGCTGCTGGTGTAAAGTCCGGCGGAGGTGACGAGACTTTGCAGATGATGTCATGTACTGCTCGCCAGTATGGTTGAATTTGGGGACAGGACCACCACATGTGTAACAAGTCAGCTTGTGGCGACTTACATTTCCAGCATGATCCATTACTGTTAGGGTCAAATATTGCCAGTGTTTTAGGTGGGCGATACCACCGAGATAGGAGCTTGTAAGCTGTTTCTTGGGATTTGGAGGCAGTGGAACACGAGGTGGTAAGTAGGGAGATCTGATTCCACTCCTCATCAGTGAAGGACATGTGGAGGTCCTCTTCCCATTTGGCTCGGTAAGATGGGATAGGGTTTGTGAGGTTTTGTAGCAAGCCATATAGGACCGATATACCGTGAGATGGTGGGTGTGGTCGTTGAGCCAGGATTTCAAATTGAGTCAGGGGACGGGTGAACTGAGATAGGGGGGCTAAAGAGCGTATGTAAGACGTGAGCCTATGATGGTGAAAAATTGTCAGGAATGAATGCGGTAGCGGCAGTGGGATGTCTACTGGGGACTTAAAGGTATCGCCATCTATAAGATTGGTTACAAGTAGAGAGTGTGGGGTGTGTGCTTGATCTGATTGAGTTAATCTCCGGGAGAATGCAGGTAAATAGCAGAGAGGTAGAAGGGGTGACGGCCATGGAGCAATGGGTGTGGTGTGTTGAAGCGACTTCCAAACTCGCAGAGTGGCTGAGATGGTTGGGTGAGGTGCGACTCGGTAGGTAGCGTTTGTGCCGGATAGCCAGGGCAGGGAGGCCAATGGGCTGTCCGCCAGGGTTCGTTCTAGGGGGATCCATAGTTTGTTTTCATGACCTGATGTCCATTCAAGTATGCGCAATAGGTGCGCGGCTTGGTAATAGCGGCGAACATGTGGTAATGCTAGACCGCCTGCAGATTTTGCTGCGGTTAGGAGCGCAAAGCGTAATCGTGGTTGTCGTTTATTCCAGACAAAGGAGGTGAACCTAGTTTGTAAGGATCTAAAAAATAAGTTTGGTACAGCTATTGGCAAGGTCTGAAACAAGTACAGAAGTCGGGGGAGTATGTTCATTTTTAGGACGTTAATGCGTCCGAACCACGTGACATGTGGCAGTGCCCATTTGGTGAGGTCTGTCGTTATGGTGTGTAGTAGTGGGAGGTAGTTGGCTGTATAGAGATCTGATGTGTCGGCTGTGAGAGAAATGCCCAGATATTTAAGCGATGACTTGCACCATTGAAAGGGAAAAGAGGTTTGCAGTTGGGTGCGGAGCGGGGGGGGGATGGCGAGGCCCAATATTTCCGACTTCGCCATGTTAATCTTGTAGTTGCTAATGTCACCAAATTCTCGTAGTAGAGAAGTGAGGGCAGGGAGGGAGATTAGCGGTTGGCGTATGAAAAATAACAAATCGTCCGCATATGCTGCCACTTTATGTCGGTGATCTGCTACCTCAAAGCCGTGGATCGAGGGGTCTGTTCGAACTGCCTGCAAGAAGGGTTCAAGTGAGAGCGCGAAAAGTAATGGTGAAAGAGGGCATCCCTGTCTGGTGCCATTTCGGATGTGGAAGGGAGGGGTGAGCGTGCCGTTTAAGTTAATACGTGCAGTGGGGTTAGCATAAAGGGAGCCAATCCATGCCAGCATGCTGGAGCCGAATCCCATCTGCTGGAGGGTGCAAAACAGATAGGGCCAACTGACCCTGTCAAACGCCTTCTCGGCATCAGTCGACAGTAAAAGGGAAGGGACTGACCGGGATTTAGTGGCTACATGTATGAGGTTCAGGGCTCTGACTGTGTTGTCCCTGGCTCTCTCCCTGGTATGAATCCAGTTTGGTCCGGGTGTACCAATCTGGGGATGTAGCGAGCCATCCGTAATGCCAGGGCTTTAGCAAACAATTTTAAGTCTTGGTTTAGGAGTGATATAGGTCGGTAGTTAGCGCATAAGTCAGGATCTTTGTTAGGTTTGGGTAGTAATGTGACGATGGCCGAGAGGGTTTGAGGGGGTAAGGCATGGGGGCGCTGCGCGAGCGTATTAAAGGCTTGTAACCACGCGGGAGTCAAGGTGGGCAAGAATGTTTTGTAGTATCGGAGGGACAAACCGTCTGGGCCTGGCGTCTTGCCGGCTGGGGTCAATTTGATTGCTGTGTGTAATTCTTCTTCCGTTAAAGGGGCCTCTAATGCCTCTCGCATGTGTGGTGTTAGCTTAGTGTGAGTGTGTGTCTCTACGAATTTACGCATGCGGGCTGTGGAGGATGGTTGCTGGTCTGTAGGGAGGTTGTATAGATCCGTGAAGTGGTCGTGGAAAAGGGATAGCATGTCTTGCGGTAGCGTGACGTGTGTACCCTGTGGGGTGCGTAATCTGGAGATGTAGAGTTTCTCTCTGTGGGTTCTAAGTGCACGCGCTAGTAGCCGTCCACATTTGTTGCCATGCTCGTGAAAGGTCCGGCGAGTAGTGAGGAAGGCTTTGTGGGCAGTTTTGTTTAAAAGTGCGTTCAATTCGGAGCGAAGCTCCATCAGCTCCGCGTAGACTGTGTCATCCACATAGAGCTTATGGGACCTCTCCAGTGCTTGAATTCGTTGGATAAGTGTGTCTCTTTGAAGGGTGTGTTGTTTTTTTTTGATTGAGCCTTGCTGCATCAGGTAACCCCGGATCACTGCCTTATGCGCTTCCCATATGATTTGAGGTGAGGTGTCAGGGGTGGAGTTTTCAGTGAAATATTGCTGGAGAGCCAGGAGGGTGCCCTGTCTGATCATGGGGTCATTCAGTAAGGTTTCATTTAGGCGCCAATTTCTGTCTTTAGGGCGAACTAAAGGGGAGTTAAGTGTGAGTAGTACCGGGTGATGATCTGACCACGTCATGGGGCCTATATCTACCGATTCAAGGAGGTGGAGGTGTCCAAATGGTAAGAACATACAGTCCAGCCTCGAATAAGACTGGTGCGGGGGGCTATAAAAGGTGTAATCTCGTGTGGTGGGATGTGTGGCACGCCAACAATCGATTAGGCGGTGTGAGTCGAGTGCCGAGTGAGTTTGTCGCAGTACGGAGTGGGGAACGCTCGTTATACCCCGTGAAGTGTCTAAGCGTGCATCCAATGGGAGGTTAATATCTCCCCCAATAAGTACGATTCCTTCCTGAAAATTAGCAAGAATACGCAGCATGGAGCGTAATACCTTATGTTGTTTTCTGTTCGGCAAGTAAATGGAGGCGAAGGTATAAAATTGTCCCCCTAGGGACCCCTTTACAAAAGTGTATCGGCCGTCCTGATCCAGTTCCGTTCCTGTGACAGTGAGGGGGAAGTCCCTGGAGAGGAGAACGGCCGTGCCGCAAACTTTGCCAGCAGTGGAATTACTAAAAAAGCCGACTGGGTATTTTAAATCGCGCATTTGTGGTGCCTTACCCGCTTCAAAATGTGTTTCTTGCAAGAGCACCACATCTGTGTGCGTGGATCTGAAGTCCCGGAGGGCCGTATGCCTCTTCTCCGGGATGTTCAGTCCTTTGGCATTGATCGAGGTGACTTTAATGGGTCGAGGTGCCGTAGCCATGTTACCAACTAGGGAAGGGGGTAGACACACAAGAGAATAAAGAGGGGGGGGTTTCAGGGAGGGGGAAGAGTGTGTGCCTAAGTGAGACGATGCACTGCCGCCAAATGCGGGGGCAGATGCGTGTCACACTATCCTGTACAAAGGCACGTTCTCGGGGGCAGGAGCAAGCGACAACCGAGGGCAACGTGTTTACAAGATAGGAAATGCAGACGTATACAATCAACGTAGTAATTATCTAAACAGGTAACCGTAAACCAGAAAAAAGGAAAAAACTCGGGCCTAGAGGCCCGCTCTACATATCGTATTAGCGTGCCGCCGACCCCAGCATGTAACGCTGTGCTGGTCTCCTCTGGGGTAGGAGTCTGCATCGTGAGAGATGTGCGCAGACCGTGTCCAGCACTCACGCAGTCCATTCGGTGTGAGTCGGGCCAGAGTCCAGAAAAAGAAAAACGGGGGAGACATGCAATGTAATCGTCAGGGAGACTTACGTATCTCGAGAGCGTGGTTCAGTCGATTGTCTTTCCTCGTATCTCAGCGAGTGGCAGATGTCAGAATCAAGTCAGATGTGCTGTGAATCGCTGGTCCTCGTGAAACGGTACAAGCAGCAGACTTGAGAAGTGCGAGGATCTCCAATTCTGGGTCTGGCCATTGGTGTCGTGAGCCGCAGGATCTCCATTCTCGTGAGCTATTAGGGATGGGGTCCCCAACATGAGCTCAGAAATCGTAAGGGCAGTTGCCAGGTGTAAGTCATCCATCTTGAGGATCATGGGGTGTAGTGTTCCGCGTTGAGGAGTAACGGCGGCGGCGAGGCCTGTGAGATCTCGGTGGCGCACCAAATGAGGGGGCGTACATGCTCGTCAGGTCCGGCCACGCATGTATGGTGTCTTTAGGCAATGAAAGGGCTTCCAGGAATATCGGGAGGTCAAGTTCTGATCGCAAGATAGCCGGACCGTTTTCAGTGCGGACCTGTAGTCCGAAGGGGAAGAGCCACTTGTAGACAATGCGCCGTTCCTGCAAGGCCGTGGTGAGGGGACGTAAAAGGCGCCTGGACTGTAGGGTCGCTGGCGATAAATCCTGATATAAGGAGATACTGGCGTCTTCAAACATTACAGTGCGAGATGCTCTGGCTGCTTCCATAATGTCCTCTTTGAGGGGATGTCGCAGAAGACAGCAGACCACGTCTCGTGGCGGGGCTTCGGGAGGGCCTTTAGGACGCAGAGCTCTATGTAATCTTTCAAATTCGATGTCAGTGTCCGCGTCTCGCTGTAATAAGCCGTTGAATAAACGGAGTAGGGTACGTTTCAGGTCAGATGTGGATTGTTCCAGTTCAGGGAGGCCTCTTACCCGAATGTTATTCCTGCGTCCTCTATTTTCTAGGTCTTCCAGGTGGCGCGTCATAGTCTGTAGAATGTGATGTTGAGACTGCAGGGCATTGGTGTGGGATGTTGTGATTTCAGTGTGGCGGGCCTGTGCTGTTTCCACGTGCTGAACCCGGGTTTGCAGGCCGGCAAGTTCCTTCCTGAGGCCTCTGATCTCCGTCAGCAGGGATTCCTGGAGGTTAGATGTGGAGGCCGCCAGGTCCGTTTTGGTGGGTAAGGAGCTGAGGAGGTGGTGGAGCTCCGGCGGCATGGCCCAGGTGTCTGCAGCATGAGTGGGGGAGCTGGGGGCCGAAGAGGCGGGAGTCGCCGCCATTTTGTCCCGCGATGGCGCTGAGACAGAGTCCGGTATTGGCGTTAGAAACTGCCTAATGGAGCAGTTTTGCGGGTCCCCGGCGGGCTCTGAGGGGCCAGGAGTGGTCGGCGGCTTGCGGGGTTTACCCATCTCGTTGCGGATGGGGTGCGGAAGGAGTAGAGCGGGCAATCTCGGCGGAGCTCCGGAGTCAGGCGGCCATTACTCTCGGCGCGCAAGCCACGCCCCCCCAGCAGAAGTTCTATGATAGTGGGGACGAATACTGATCTGGTGTGACATCTTCTGACTCCCATAGTGATGGAAGAAGGTTCTACCAGAGGAGTACATCCAATGTTACGTCTGGTCTATCAACGAATGGTCGAAGAACAGAGGGCACCTGCCGAAGTGGGGCGTCTGTGGAGTTTGGGAGGAACAGAGAAGGTTCTGCAATCAGGAGAAGTGGCGAGCTTCCGGGCTTCAGTCAAGTTGAACGGATCACAACCGGGTCCTTATGTGGTACTGGAAACTGATCTCAGTCATGGGAATGAGGCCGGAGTAGAAGTAATCCCTGAGATAATCTCTACAAGAGTTTTGATGCGGACACAGGGAAGAGTTTCAGTTAGTGTGTGTAATGTGTCTGATTCTCCAGTGGTCCTGAAAGCACGAATGCCCATCGGACAAGTGGCTTCTGTTACACCTCTCTCCCCTACCGATTTAGGGGGGGAGTGAATAAAGAGATTCCGGCTCAACGGTTCTATCCTAAAGACGCTCCCATCTCGCCTGAATGGAAGAAACGACTTCAGTCCCAGATTCTAAAATGGAAGGACTTGTTCTCGAAGGATGAGTTCGACGTGGGATGCGCTAAGATTACTGAACATCGCATTCGACTACAAGAGGATAAGCCATTTCGAGAAAGGTCAAGACGAGTTCCGCTGGGAGACTTGGATGATCTACGAGAACAGCTAAATGAACTACAGAGGACTAAGGTGATTCAAGAGTCCAGGAGTCCTTATGCCTCTCCAATAGTGATGGTTCGAAAGAAGAATGGTTCTATCCGTTTATGTATTGACTATCGCAAGCTAAATCAGAGGACCATTCCGGATCAATATGCCACTCCTCGGATAGAAGATGCGCTACAGTGTTTGTCTGGTGCAAAATGGTTTAGTGTACTAGACCTGCGAAGTGGGTATCATCAGATACCAATGCATCCTGAGGACAAAGAGAAGACTGCGTTCATCTGCCCACTGGGGTTCTTTGAGTTCAACAGAATGCCTCAAGGCCTCACGGGGGCTCCCGCCACGTTCCAACGGTTAATGGAGAAGACAGTCGGGGATATGAACTTGATAGAAGTGTTGGTGTATCTAGATGATATTATTGTGTTCGGGAAGACTTTGGAAGAACATGAGCAGCGGTTGGAGAAGGTCTTGAAGCGGCTCCATGAAGAGGGGTTGAAACTGTCCCTGGAGAAGTGTCAATTCTGTCTACCTTCCGTTACGTACCTGGGATATGTTGTTTTGGCAGAAGGTGTTTTGACTCGGGACGTGACCTCAGTCCTTCGCAGAATGGGAATTCGGTACCGATGGGGCCTAGCCGGTTCTCTGGTGGTGACCCACGATAACATCCCCTATACGGTTACTGACCCTGAAACAGCATGGGCCGCTCTGGCTGCGGTAGGCATATCACCGGACGGGTCGGAGTCTCAGCCGGGATGAGTTGCAAAACACTTTCGCGTTTATTATATTTGAGCCGGTCCGGGTTTATCCAGACGTATGTCTCTGGACACCAGGGACTCTGTTTTTGATGTAAACCGACTATGAACATTTTGTTTTTGTGGTTCTCGATATCTGTGATCCCGGCCCTGCGTGACCACATTTCGTTTAAGTATGGGAGACTCCTTTTTGTAATTTTAGAAATATTGCTCTGCCTTATCCTGCCTGCTTCGCAGACGCCTCCATTTCGGGACACAGGCTGCAAACGGTTTGTTGTTTTCCTTTCCCTGTCCTGTCTCTTTGAAGATGACCTGCTGTTTCCCTTATCAAACCTCTCTGTTTACCCACAGGCTGAGACTTTTTATATTTTACCTTTTTTTTTTCTCTCTCTTTATTTTGGCACTCTCCGTGTGGTCCCGAGGTGAGCCATTATGGCTCTGCTTGTCGTACTTGGCCCTCGGAACACCGGGCCTCGTGACGTTGTCCCTCCATGGCCTCCTTCGGGAGCGTGCCAGGAGTGTCACCGTTATGGCCGGTGCCTTTTCCCCACCCCCTTCCCTCCTTTTTTATTTATTTATGCTTTTCGTCCTTTTTATAATTAATATTTTATTTCTTTTTGTACGCACACGCAGAGTTTTCTGATTTTGAGTCCCCCCCAATCAGGGACATTACTTGTTGATGTATCGTTACCCTTTGACGACTTTTCTGTTTGTTATTAATAGAGGTTATCCAGACAACGTTTAGTGGCCCTGTGTGGCTAGCATTGTCTGGCATGTTTCATTGTTTGGCACTTATTTTATACCATGATGTAATGCTGACTTCTTTCAAAATAAAAACTTTAAATATAAAAAAAAAAAAAAAAAAAAAGAAACTTGTTATATGTACAGCAAAAAAAAAAAAAAAAAAGGGCGCTGGTCTGACCCCAGCCTAAACTGTGCGGCAACACAGACGTGATAACTGCGTTCGTCTGACGCCGGCCTTAAAGAATAAACGGTTTAATAAATATTTAATAAAAACGGGAATATTTTTAACATTTGAAAAAAAAAAGAAAAAAAAAGAAGGTGTTTTGACGGATCCTCGAAAGTTGGAAGCCGTAGCTTCCTGGCCTAGACCCCGGAATGTTACTGAACTTAGATCTTTTCTGGGGTTCTGTTCATATTACCAAAGATTCATAGGAGGATTTGCTAAGATAGCTCAACCTTTGAATAAGCTCCTACGGAAAGAAGAAGTGGGAGAAGGCTCCAAGGCCTCTGATCAAAGTTCGTCGGCTCAAGGGCCAAGGAAGACTCGAGAATCCATCCAAGAAGAATGGACTAATCAATGTGAAAGTGCCTTTATGAAGTTGAAAGAGAGTCTGACTTGAGCTCCCGTCCTGGCTTACGCTGATCCTCATAAGCCGTATGAATTGCATGTGGATGCCAGCAGAGAAGGTCTAGGGGGAGCCTTATACCAAGAATATGATGGATTGTTGAGGCCTGTAGCGTATGTAAGCCGAAGCCTACTATCCTACCCACAAACTAGAGTTCCTAGCCTAGAAGTGGGCGGTAGTAGACAAGCTGCAAGATTATCTGTATGGGGCTGAATTTGTGATAAAGACTGACAACAATCCTCTTACGTACGTCCTTACTACTGCAAAACTGGATGCAACGGGACATCGGTGGTTGGCTGCTCTGTCAGGGTTTTGGTTCAGCCTTAAATAACGCCCTGGAGTGAATAATCGAGATGCAGATGCTTTGTCAAGAAGGCCCTACGCTACAGAATGGACTCAGCTGACTCCAGATGGGGTGCAAGCCTTATGTCAGGGGGCAGAGCACCGGGTCAAGGGAGTAGTTGAAGCAGAAGCTATAGGAGTTATGGCTGCGGGTGTTCCAGAGCTTTATTGTAATCCTACACAGCTGAGGGATGAAAGCCTACCTACTCTCTCGAAACAGGACCTGAGAGCCGATCAGGCTGGAGATCCTCTGATCGCTTTGACAGTGAAGGCTATGAACGCAAAGGGAAATTCTGACAAATTCCCCAGAAGGAGCCCGATTGGTATACAAAGAATGGGAGTGGCTGAAGATGTTGGATGGGGTGGTCTACCGAAGGGGCCCCTCGAACAATGCTGAAGAGACACAACAGTTGTTCCTCCCCACCAAGCACAGAGAAGGTGTGCTGAGAGCATAACACGATGACCATGGACATTTGGGTGCAGAGAGAACTTTTAAACTGGTGCAAGATCGATTTTACTGGCCTTGTATGAGATCTGAAGTTGAAAGTTATTGCCATTCGTGTCTGAGGTGTATTCGGAGGAAGACCCTACCAACCCGAACTGCTCCAATGAGCCATCTCCAGAGTCAAGGACCCATGGATTTGGTGTGCATTGATTTCCTGTGCTTAGAGCCTGATGCTAGTGGGCAGGGAAATATTCTAGTAGTGACGAGAGTGTGTGTCTGTGGAGGCGCTTGGTCAATATTTGGTGGTCGGGGTTGCTGCCTACAAGGTGTTGCACAAAAAATCTCAACTTAAATGTGCAAATAGATAATATGGAAAAGCTTGGGATCCTAGTGGCGCATTTGGTACTTCCCAAATGGAGGGTTCTTGATATATATAATGGGTATATATCAGCTACCACTGGGTGTTTAACAGCGAAAATACCACAGTGAATCCGTCTTACACTGATATAGGTACAGATAACAGTTTACAATGAAGTATCGATATAGCACCGTTATCAATGACTCTTTGTAACGTGCGTGTGAGTCCGTCTCAAAGTGCGGAGTAAATGTAAACAAGTGCAAAGATGCTCGTAATGTGCAAAATCACAATGTTAAAGTGACAATAGTATGGTGCAAATTTTGCCAATGGTAGTGCTACTTACAACCATGTGAATCGATCCCACAATGCGGAACGTAAGTGCAAACTATATATAAAGTGCATCTGCTCGTGCTAATCTTCCACAAATGGTGCAAATACAAAATATTAATGTGAATCCTAAACGGTCCACAGTATCACAATACACGCCATAAGTGTGAATTGCATATAAAGTGCATAAATTCGTATCTTCCTCTATTAGAAAAAAATGCAAACACAAATAGTGTTGGTGTGAATTTCTAGAAAGTCCGTAAATGCGTCCAATGATGTTGCCAGTCTCTAAATCGTCTATTGCCACAAAAAGTGCATGTGCAAAAAATTATCCAGTGGGTAAAATAGACCAAAACCAAGGTTACTGATCGTCGGATGGTTCGTAGAATCAAAATGTCCCAGCGTTGCACTTCCTTCTCTCAATTGGTGGATTCCATAGCATAAGAAGGAGAAAAAGAGGAATAATAGTGCAGACTGCTGGGATTGATTTAGATGGATATATATATATATATATTGCACTCACAAATTGGAGAGCCTAGTAGGTCCCGGCTCTAGGTTAGAACGCCTCACGTCAAATACAGGGTGACGTTCCCCCTTTTAACCGGGAGTCTTCTGGTCGTCCTCAAATGAAACACATGTGGAGAGGAGACACTCCCATAGCATAACACAGTTGGTATATCTCAAATAATTACAGTTGTCATTCAACTCACCGATGGTGGAGCCTCGATTATCTCAGGCTCAGCGTAGAAGCGAATTGTGCTACTCAGTCAGGTGAGCACCTAACCCCTTTCCTCTTATGATGCCTTCTTGTTCCAGTCTCCAATCCTGGACCGGCTTCCAAAAGGGGGGGGAGAGGTGGAAAATGGTATGGAAAGGGAAGGTAGAGAGACCTGCTCCTTCTCTTTATCTCCTTCGAATAGATGGGATGACAAATAATCCTTCTAGTATAGGTCTCAATCGCTCAAAACAAGGGGATAAAAACCAGATGAAATCCAAATAAAAACAGAGTGGTTTTATTCCATGAAATGGGGGGGGGAAAGATAAAAATAATGATAGCTGTGATGCGGTTCGGCACTCCCTGTGCCTTTCTCAAACAAAATAATGCATATAGGTAAGGGGTATCTAGTAGTGACTGATCATTTCACCCGTTATGCCCAAGCTTTCTCTACTAAAGACCAACGTGCTCCTACAGTGGCAAAGGTTTTAATGGAGATGTTTTTTGTTCATTATGGCCTACCAAAGAGAATCCACTCGGATCAGGGCAGAGACTTTGAGAGCCGACTTGTTGGGCAATTGCTGGAACTGTTAGGAATTCAAAAGACCCGAACTACTCCATATCACCCCCAAGGTGATGCTCAACCGGAAAGATTTAATCGCACTCTATTGAATATGTTGGGGACACTGTCCAACAGAGAGAAGCAGAATTGGAGTCGTCACATAGTATGGAGAGTGACGCTACTGGATACTCACCTTACCGTCTCATGTTCGGAAGAGAAGCTCGGCTGCCAGTTGATTTGGCATTTGGACTATCTCTTGATCAGACATCGGTGGCCTCTTATAAAAATTATGTGGACAGACTTCGAAAAAATTTGGCTTCTGCGTTGGAACAGGCCCGTTTGACTTCAGGGGGCAGAGAACAGAGGAATAAGCAAAACTACGACTCGAGAGTTCGTATACAGGATCTACAACCCGGTGATAGGGTTTTGTTGAAGAACTTGGGTGTTTCTGCAAGGCATAAGCTGGCGGATAGATGGAGTTCTCAAGTTTACATTGTCTGCAAGCAACTGCCTGGTCTGCCAGTTTACCAAATCCGGCCGGATGGAAAGGCAAGGCCTCTAAAGAACTGGCTCTGAAATCATCTGTTGCCTTTGAGAGAAGCTGTAAGGATACCAGTTGGAGACAAACTTTCTTTGCCGAACCCGCCTGTTCCTCGCTCGGCTCTAGTTACTTGGTCTCAGCAGTCACGGGTTGTTGAAGAAAGTGAAGAGAACAGTGAGGAAGGAAGTTTTTGTCTGGACCGGGTGCGCCCGCCTGAGCCTGAAGTAGTCATTCCAGTTTCTGAACGGTGTGAAAGTAACCTGAGGCCTGAGGCTCCTGAATTCAGATTTGAAGTGCCTGAGACTTCGGAAGTTCCTGTAGTTCCAGAAGATGCGTCCATAGATTATAGTTCTATGCCTTCACTGGAAGGCTCAGAGGAGGTGTCTGCTCCAGTTGTGGATGAAAGAATTGAGCCCGTAAATGTGGCACTTCCACCCGAAGATGAGATGATTGAACCGGAGTCCAAACGTTCTATCCGGCCCCCTCAGAGATTTACCTACGATTCACCGGGACATAGCACTGAAGAAGCTGTTACCACTGTGCGAAGGCTGCCCGAAGTGTCTGCTACGCTAGCTGAGGTAGTCAGGAACATGAGTCAGCTTGAGGATGTATATCTGACACATTATATGTTTGCTACTGAGCCTGAATGTATTGCTTAATGTAAATACTGAAATGTTATCTGTTACACTTCCTTGGAGAGACCCAAGAGTTTAAGGGGGGGGAGAGTGTAGCGCTGCTTTAAAGACTGTGTTCTGCTGCAATTAATTATTATGGCCACCAGAGGGAGACAGAGACATAGTGGACTATGCTGGACAAAAACTGAACTACACCTACCATCATCCTTTGCATGAGGACAGGAAGGGGGTGGGATAGGAAGAGGAAGGAGATCAGCGGCCTCGTGGAAGGCATGGTCAGAATGAGCGGAGCAGTGAAAGGTAGAGGACGCACGTGAGAGCTGTCAAGGATCGCCACCAGGGCGGAGTACAGACGCTGTCTCACTGGTGCTGGAGATCAGGACAGTGACCGTGCTGAGACCTACCTACACAGCACTGAGAGGTCTGGATGACAAGCTGGTTCCAGCTGGACCCCGAGTTAGGAGACCGCGCTGATCGATTGGGAGTGCAGGCGGTGGATCATTGTTCCAGTTGCGGAGATTTGGCAAGCAGGGAGCGGATTCAGTTGCACAGAGTCCCAGTACATAGCGGAGAAGATCTTTGATCGGGTGCTGGACAGTTTCGTCTATCGGATGGGTGAGAGGCCTCCAGGCCGCAGTTCCCAAATACGAAACGCACGCTGCAATATTGTTTAAATCCACAGGGCCCCAACGGTGACTAGTCGAAGATTGTTTTGTTTCATTCACTGGCCAGTTGAATACAGTACCCGGGTACCCAAGACAACACACATACACATTTTTGAGCTATTATTCACGGGACTTACACTCCAGAACTGAGGGGGTTAACCGTTTCTTTTGCCGCCACGCGTTTTTCCCGCGTTACAAATTCTTGTCATTCAAATACCGTATATACGTAATATATGCTACTTTATTGGGATCAGTAAAGAAGATAATACATAAAAATCCACAACAGTGCTGGTGTATAGTTATTTCCTAGTGCGGTGAGACTAACCCGAAGTATTATTCAACGGCTCCTCCGGGAGTGAGCGCTACACAATATTAACTGATTACATCACACCCAGCTGTCACAAGATGGCTGCTCTGATTCTGCAACTTTCCTCCCACTTGATGATATCATGTTTTTGTACAGAAACCTCAATGTTCTGTTATTCACAATCAGGAAGTAAATACAACACTGCAAAAGCAAATCGCCAAAATTCGGTATTTGAATTTTTCTTGAACAATACATCAAGCTTCTATGCAGTGTTGTATGTGCATGGGAAGATGGGAACATGAATATACCGTAAGCCTCAAACATGTTAAATATTTACTTGTAGCGAATGTTCATTTAATTATTTCTCACACATCATAAATCCAATGTCGTTAAGTATAGCTGTTATATACTCAGTGGTGTATTTAGGTTTTGTGCTGCCCGAGGCCTGACTAAACTCATGCGCCCCCTAATTTAAACGTGACACACCCCTGCCTGTCAAGGTCACACCTCTTCCTGGTTAAACCCCACCCTTCCCTTTTAGGCTCCACCTTTTCCTCATAGAGCTCCTCCTCCTCTTTATATTAAAAGTGGATACCTAGTGCCTACTTGTATATTTTGTATACCATTTCAAATGTATCTATTGAGATAATCAAATAGAATTATGAAGGGCCACATTACAATCTAGGTGCTAACGTTAACGCTCACCTGTGTGAGCATTAACGTTAGCCGCGGTGGCTACCGCATATTACAATCCAAACGCTAACGGGTTAAGTAACCTGTTTGGGTTCGGTACCTTGCGCTTTTCAGCACGAGATTACTGTACTTTCGCTCCCTATACTTAACATGGGGAGCGCAAAGTGTTATTCAGCGTTAGTATTATAATCTACTAGCGCTGATTAACGTCTGGCTGCAGTTAACTGAAAGTTAACCACAGCCAGGACTTGGTGTTAACGGATTCCGCTTCTGCAGAATCCGTTAACACCAGCCAAAAATTTAATAAAAGTGATCAGATACTCACCTTTTGTCCCGCGGTGAGGACCACAGCTCTGTCCGCCTCCTCTGTCCGGCAGGAGCAGGGAGAGACCGGGGGAAAAAGTTCCTCAGTCTCCCCCTGCATTTCACTACGCCGACCGGCTGGATCTCGCGAGGCGAGATCCGGCTGGTCATGAGACCGCCGGCGTCTGGCTCAATGAAGTCCTATGGACTCCATCGAGTGGATGCTCGCGGCGGCGCTCTGCGCCGCTGCGAGCATCCAGGGGCATAGCGTGCGGTAACAATGCAGGCAGCTTTTTAAGCGCCTGCATTGTAATCCCACGTTAAAACAGGGGCGGTAGGGAGAAAACTGTGGGCACAGTTTTTTCTCCCCACCGCTCCCGTTTTAACGACGTCAAGATCATAATTTAGCCCAAAATGTTTAAATTCAACCATTTTTACAAAGATCAGTCATGCATGTCAAGTATACTGGATCACAGCTGCTCTAATTGGTTGAACAATAAAACCCACAAAAATGTGCACTGTGTATGAGCGTATCACAGAGCTGCACAGCAATAAAACCCACAGAAATGTGCACCGTGTATGAGCGTATCACAGAGCTGCACAGCAATAAAACCCACAGAAATGTGCACTGTGTATGAGCATATCACAGAGCTGCACAGCAATGAAACTCACAGTAATGTGCAGTGTGTATGAACGTATCGCAGAGCTCCACAGCAATAAAACCCACAGAAATGTGCAGTGTGTATGAGCGTACCACAGAGTCCACAGCAATAAAACTCTCATTTAATTCCCAATGCCCCCACGCTCTTCATTTCATAACAAACCCCAACTCTTATTTCAATAAACCCCCACTCTCATTTCATTACAACCCCCCTCTCATTTCATTACAACCCCCACTCTCATTTCAATACAACCCCCCACTATCATTTCATTACAACCCCCCCCCCACTCTTTTCATTTAATTAAACCCCGACTCTTTTGGGCAACTTCCATTGTTGCCCAAAAGAATCCTGATAAAACTCCTGGTTTTCAGATTTCTTACCATAGTTACCAGAATGATCACCACCTTGGAGCGGTTGCTGAGCAATTGGTTGGGAGCCCGAGTTCTGATTATTGGTCTGGCGCCGCTTGGAATCTGCTGGTCAGCTTTGCGCTTTCCTACTACATTTCCACCGCGGTCACCCCTCTCACCACGTACCCCGCGGCCTCTTTGTTGCTGGGCACGATGAACCTTGAGGCTGGAGCTGGGTTGGGACTGGGTCCTTTGAGCCACCTCTCTCCTCCGCAGCATCGGCATTATGGTAGAGCGTTGGGAGGAAGTGACGTTATATGATCACTTCCTCCCAGAGCAGAGACAGAAGCTGCATGTGACAGTGGAGGCCCTGCAACGCTCGGCGGCGGGTGTTTCAGAAACCGGCAGCTGCCGGCAGAGGGTCCCACTGAGCAGCGTGGTGGCGGGGCGGCAGTTCCAACTGAGCGGCGGAGCGGCCGCCCCCTGGAAAATGCCTCCCTAGGCCTAGGCCTTGTCGTCCTAGGCCAAGATACACCACTATATATACTGTATATATAGTACTGTTTAAAGAAATGACATTGAGAGTTATTTTGCATTCCTTATAAAGTTTACTCTTCATGTTTCTATATGATTATATGTTCGTTGTATTCGGCACACACATATAATAGTTTGTGACCAAATGCAAAGTGGCAATAAGCATAATTTATAACATATCTGAAATAATCAAATGGTCACGAGGCTCAACCCAGCTGCATACGAATTCATTCATTTTTACCCATCTGTTTCAGGCAAGTGTTTTTTCACAGTTTACTGATTGTACACTGCCATTTTGGTCATGTTTACACTTTTCAACCACCACTTACTAGTCAGAGATGGATCTGTCAGTATTGGTGCAGGGAATCATGTAAGGGTACATTCATTGGCTTTCCTTATACAATTACCTGAGAAGATACAGACAGGTGCAACTCTGTACCTTGTTCTTAATTGCATTTCATTTTGTTGCTTGATGTTTATGGAAGGAACATCCAGGTGTACTTTAACTAATCACACAAGAAGTCCAGGTGTACTGCTTACTTTAAAGGTGCACCCTAGTAAACTTGACCATTAATTAATTTTCCTTAGTCAGGGTCAGCTGAGTGTACCCCCTATTATCACCTTCATGTGTCCTGGTGGGTTGATTCCTCCTTCCAAAGTAGAGGGCTTCCCTTCACCTGAAAGGCTGTCAGTCATCTCGCACTGGACTGCCTTCCAGGATTTGCGACTTCAATGCACAGCTCCATGTATTGCTGCACTGTTAGTGCCTCACAATACAGAAGCACTGAGAGGCATTGGTTTGGCTAAACATCCTGCCCTCTATCAGTCTGCATCAACAGAAGGAACAGCACAGGAGGAGACCCTGACATTGGGAAGAATGTGAGTTTTTAATGATATTTTAAGGTTAAATACAGGGAGTCAGTGGGGTTAATATTAAACCCTTCTGCGCCCCTCTCCCATTTTTACACTAAAGTATCCGTTTAAGCTGTACAATCTTACAATGCTGTACATTTCCTTTTCAATGTATGTGATATTGATAATGGTATACATTTATTCTACAGAACTCTGTGCCTTGTCAGCAATGGGAAAACCAAATAGTAAGCTGGCCCCAGAGATGTTGCAGGACCTGGTCCAAAGCACAGAATTCACAGAGCAAGAACTAAAACATTGGTATAAGGGTTTCCTGAAGGACTGTCCATCTGGAATTCTTAATCTGCAGGAGTTCCAACAGCTGTATATTAAGGTACCACCACTAAATTCCGTTTCATAAAACCAGGTGCTACACCTGTACTTAAAATGTAAAGTAAATAGCGCCAAACTCTCACTCACTGTGCACTGAGGAAATGGCATCAGATATTCACTGTAAGGTTTGTTACAAATTATTTCCATGTATTCCATTCTACCACATGGTGTCACTGGCTTATACTAAATCAATTCGGAGATATTTTGCGATTCTGACTCACTTTGGAGCCAAAATACACATGAAAAAAAATGCTGTTCACTTTAAGCCACATATTTTAGGTCAAAGAGTCCCTCGAAATCTTCAAACTGGCCAGAATCCACAGGAAGCCGAGGATATAAAAGCACAGAGGGGAGTATGTTCTAAGCAATGTTACAAATTCACAAGATTTTCTGTTTAATAACATGTCCCCTTGTTGCCCTCTCCTCAGTTGTACACCATGACAAGGCTTTTCCGTTCTCTTTTTCCCCACTTCCTCTTCTTTCTATCCCCTCACATCTTTCCTGTTCGTATCTTTAATAACAGAATTTGAAGCTTTTGTCTTTAGAAGGCAAATATATTGAGTTTGACGAGTCCAGAAGAGGCATAACAGACAACAAAGCTATTTGACCAGAAACACTTACAGTATATTGTTCTTCGGCAGTACATTGCACAGGGCCTGTATGAACATGCAGGTAATGTGGACCTTGTCTGTCTACAGGCAACTGCACGTGATTTCTAAAGGAAATGGTTGGCATGGCAGCATTTGAATTGCATGGGATAAAAATATTATGCATATAGCAGAAGGTGAATTCAGGAATGAAATCAAAATTCTATGTCTAGCTCATTGGATCTTAAATCCCTCACATAAGCTTTTTGTAACTCCTAGTAATAAAGGTTATTGTATCTCCTCTCTGTTTCTGCAGTTTTTCCCATATGGTGATGCCTCTAAGTTTGCTCAGCACGCTTTCCGCACCTTTGACAAGAATGGAGATGGAACCATAGATTTCAGGGAATTTATTTGTGCTTTGAGTGTCACTTCACGAGGAAGCTTCGAGCAGAAATTAAACTGGGCCTTCGAGATGTATGACCTTGATGGAGATGGGAAGATCACAAGACTGGAAATGCTGGAGATTATTGAGGTGAGAGAAAGTGAAGCTGCAGGGACAAAGCTTGTGTTCTAAATTGTGATATATTTAAAGAGACCCTCTAGGCAAATGACTAGTTAAGCTAATTTCAGAGGTCAGGAAGACATGAGCCTGTTGTACCATCAGCCATCCTGCTGTTCTTGGCCACTGTAGCTGCATTTCAAAGCAGACTTATTGCCTCTGCTTAAAAAGCTAAGAAACCACTTGCCATTGGAAGACTTCTGGTAATTGGGTTCTTTCGGGTACAGAAACTGTCAGCTCACTATTGTTATTCCATGCTGACATAGTTGAAGGAGGAGCTGGGAGACTGAACAAGCATATAATTTACTAATAAATTGTATTGAGAAGCATTGATTGTCATTAGTTGGGCACCACTCTATTGTCATAGTAGGGTACCTGCACGTCATAAGAGCCTGGAGGAGTTGCTTTCGTGGAATTAAAAAGATATCCTTTGGAGATTACAGGGATACTTCTTTTTAAAATCATGAGTTGTTCTATAGAAGTAGAAAGATGCAGTTGAGAAACAAAGATTTTTATTTAATATTGTGAACCCCCCAGCCTAAGTGGGAATTGGTGCACCCAATCCGTTACAGTTACAAGTGACTTGTTGGGAGGTAGGTAAGTAACAGTTGTATCATTTATGGTAGTTTCTTGGCTTGAGACTCTTCATTCTCATCTCTACATACACTAAGTGCAAAATTATTAGGCAAGTTATTATTAACTATTAGGCATTTTTTTTTGAGTATTAATTTCATTATTTAACAACTACAGTGCTATTGGTCAATGTTAATAAATATTAATGAAACTCAAACCTGAATATTTAAGAAAGGAAAAGTGAGGTTTTGGCTTTCTTAGGAGAATATCTATGTGTGCACAATTATTGGGCAACTATCAGCGTGCAGAATTATTATGCAACTAAAAAATGAAACTTTTCCATCTCTCGTGTTTATTTTCATCTAATAAGTGAGAATAATAAACCAAAAAACTTAAAATTTACAAATAAAAATTACTGACATTTTCAAAACAAAATCAGTGACCGATATATAGCAATCCTTCTTTTCAATAACAGTCGTAAGTCTTCCGTCCATGGAGTCTGACAGTTTCTTGATCTGTTGATGATCACCTTTTTGTGCAGCACCAACCACAGCTTCCCAAACACTGTTCAGAGAGGTGTTCTTTTTCCTTCACCGCAAATCTCCTGATTAAGGGCTTGTAATGGAGTGGACCTTGTCACATGAACACCACAACAGGGAAAGTGTTTCATCAAGCAGTCTTTATTCCTTGTAGCATAGGTGTATACAGGCACAGCTGCTTGGTTCAACCAAATAAACAAAAGAAGAAAACCTTTCTCTTCTATCCAGCAATCAATGTAACAATAACAAAAGATTGTGTCCTCAAATCACAGGCCTTTAGGAGCTGTGTCTGTCTGAGGGGAGATCCACCAAAAAATGAACCTCCTGTGCCTGTATAGGCGTGTCTCTTTTAAAGCCCCAGCAATCACAACATCAAGCCATTGTGTGTTGCTGGGCTGATCAACCCTGCCAAGTTAACCCTTTCCTCAGGGAACCTTATATACACCCCATCATATACCTCCCCCCTTAGAGTGGACCCCCAGGCACACTCTCCCACACCAAACACATCCCTAGATAGGAAATCTGCATTTAGGTGCTCCTTTCTGGGACGATGCCGGACACTGAAGGAGTAGGTCTGTAATTCCAAATATCATCTAGTGAGCCGTGCATTCTTGGATTTCATGGTGTGAAGCCAACGTAGAGGAGAATGGTCGGTCACAAGGAGAAAGTGCCTGCCGAACAGATAGTAGCACAGAGAGTCAATAGCCCATTTCACTGCTAAACATTCCTTCTCTCTGGGAAGTAGTTTCCTGCTTAAATAGAGGATGGGGTGTTCCTCTCCATCAAATTCTTGGGACAATACAGCCCCTAAGCCCACCTCTGAGGCATCCGTATATAGAACAAACTCTTTGTCAAAATCAGGACTGCGCAGCACCGGCTGATCACACAGCGTATGATACCGGCTGATCACAATCCTTTGGTACATTCGGAAGTCCAAATCACTTTGTTTGGAGCAGAGTTTTTGGTCAAGTCTGTTAAAGGGGCTACCAGGGTAGAAAAATGTGGCCCAAATTTTCTGTAGTACCCAGCCAAGCCAAGAAATGCCCTCACCTGCGTCTTATTGGTAGGAACAGGCATTTTAGCCAGTGCTGCAACCTTGTCTTGCAAAGGCTTAATAAGGCCATTGCCCAAAACATAGCCCAAGTATCTGGTTTCTGTTTTCCCTAATATACACTTCGCTGGGTTTGCTGTGAGACCTGCTGACCTTAATGACCTCAAAACTGCAGCCACTTTGTCAAGGTGGTCATTCCAGTCAGTGCTATAAATGACTGCATCATCTAGATAGGCAGTGGCATACTGTTCGTGAGGGGTAAGAATATGATCCGTGAGCTTCTGAATGTCGCAGGGGCCCCATGAAGCCCAAACGGCAGCACACGGAATTGGAACAGACCTGCAGGTGTAGCAAAGGCTGTTTTCTCTTTTGACGCTTCTGTCAAAGGGATTTGCCAATAGCCTTTGGTTAAATCCAGTGTGGTAATATATTTGGCTTTACCCAGTCGGTTTTACATTTCGTCAACTCGTGGCATAGGATATGCATCGAAATTGGATATTGCATTTACCTTCCTAAAAATCAATGCAAAACCTGACCGAGCCATCGGGTTTTGGTACAAGAACTATGGGGCTGCACCACTCACTGTTTGAAGGCTCTATAACCCCCAGCTTCAGCATGCTCTCTATTTCTTCTTGTACTACCTTCCGCAATTTCTCTGGTATCAAGTATGGCCTCAATCTAACAACTTCATCACTTTTCGTCTTTATGTGATGTGTAATTAAGTGTATATTTTCCCGACATGTAGAAAACACATCGGTAAAGGCCTCCAGTAGCCGCTGTGCTCCCTTTTGCTGGGCTGGAATTAATTGTTTTCCCAAAGTCACGCCCATCGGTTTCTCCTGAATTTCACGTACATCTTGGCCCCACGTCTAGCCTATCCGCTCTGGGAGCAATAACCAAGTTTTCATCGGCTCTCGGGAGTTTTAACAGATTAATATGGTATATTTGTTTTTCCTTATTATGTCCAGGGCAGAAGATTTCATAGTCAACATCCCCCATTCTTCTTATTACCTCATAAGGTCCTTGCCATTTAGGCTAGGGTCAGACTAACGCATTTTTCACGTTGTCCGTGAAAATGTGCGTTCGAAGAATGGACGTATTTTTTCACGGAATACGCAATAAAGGTCATACGATGCGCATTTGCGTTCGTGATTTTGTACGGATCATCAATAAAACACTTCTTGCATCTGGACGTTATGTTGGCCGGACATTAGCAGCGTCTGACGTCTCCAATTCACGCACACACGCCTCTAGCGGACGCAGCGCACTCTGTACGTCAGTACTAGTGGTTTAACGTTCTCGAAAAAATGCGTTCATTTTCCACTTGCGTTGCGCAGCCGGACTTTTGTGCGACCGTACTTCGTATATTGGCCGTCATTGCCCGGCATCTGCTGCTAGTGCGGCCGTGATTAAGTGCGCCAGAACGCACGTTCGCACTGCCTCAGTCTGACCCTAGCCTTAGCCAACAGCTTACTTTCTGAACTAGGTAGAAGCAATAACACGATCTCCGGGCTTAAACTCCCAAGCTTTTGCATTTCTGTTAAAGCTGGGAGCTTGCGCCTGTTGGGCAGTTTCTAAGTTACTAGCAGCAAATTGCCTGACCCTTTTAAGTCTCTCTCTCAACTGCATAGTGTACTGTAGGATATTCTGGTATGAATTAGACTGCGCATCCCACTCTTCCTTCACTATGTCAAGTATGCCTCTAGGTCTCCTCCCATAAAGCAACTCGAAGGGTGAAAACCCAGTGGAAGACTGCGGAACCTCACGGATAGCAAATAATAGATATGGCAACAATTTGTCCCAGTCTCTGTTCTCCCCATCCACAAATTTCCACAACAGTTTTTTGAGCGTGCCATTAAATCTCTCTACCAACCCATCCGTTTGAGGGTGGTAGACTGACGTTTTAAGGGACTGTATGTTTAAGAGAGCACAAATCTCCCTCATAAGCTTTGATGTGAAGTTTGTACCCTGGTCTGTCAGTATCTCTTTAGGAATACCCACTCTCGAAAACAACTTTATCAATTCATTGGTTATTGTCGAGGCTGAGGTATTCCGGACTGGAATCGCCTCTGGGTACCGGGTTGCATAATCAACTATTACCAGGATATGATGGTTACCTGCTGCAGTTTTCTCAAGAGGACCAACTAGATCAAATGGCAGTTCCACTAATGGTATCGGTATAAGTGGTGCTTTGACTTGGCCCTTTGGAGCCACTAGCTGACATTCCGGGCAGGACTTACAAAAATGTTCTACCTCCTTATATACACCAGGCCAGAAAAACCTGTACAATAAACGGGCAAGAGTCTTCTCTCTCCCAAAATGCCCTGCAAGGGGAATAGAATGAGACAGCTGTAACAGTTGTCTCCTATAGCCTTTTGGTACCAATATCTGCTCACATAGGTCTCCTGTATTAGGTTGTTTGCAAACTCTGTATAGCAATTCATCCCTTAGCATAAAATGGGGGAACTGACTATGCTTGAGTGCATCCAAAACATGTCCATTTGCAATTGTCAGACTGTCGTATGCTCCCCTCAGTGTGGGGTCGTTTTTCTGTGCCCTTCACACATCCCTAGGACTTGTCCCCAATTCAGGTATAGGGTCCCCAGGGTCCCCTAATGCATCATCAGGTTTGGCATTCCCTGCTTGCTGTCCCATGTCTTCCCCAGCTATCACCTGCTGAACATGGCATTTATGTTCCACATCCTATATGTCTGCCCATTCTCTTTTCTCCAGTTTCCTTTGTGTTTTTGATTTATGAACCCTAGCTCTTGTAGAAAACAAGTCTGGGTCCTTAAAAGGGAAGAGTTTTCCTATGTCTGCACTGCATTCCTCTTCCTTTCTTAGTTCCACATCTTTCACCTGAACTTTGAGGACTCTGCCAAAGTGTTCCCAATCCTTCCCAACCACCACTGGATATGGCAACTTTTCAGCCCCCCTGCAACAACCTGGGATGCATATCCATCTATCTGAAGGTTAATTTTCGCTGAGGGGTAGGGTTTTACATCGCCATGTATGCACATTATGAGCACAGGTTCTTGGGAGTCCAAGAAGCTGAAGTTAACAAGATCCTGTTGTACCAGAGTTCTCCTACAACCTGAATCAACAAGGGCCCTGACTTCTATGCTATTCACCCATGCTGGGACTACAAAAGCTTCCAGGTCATTTACTTCATAGTTAACTGCATAACACTGGCCAACATAGTCACACTCCATAGAGTCCACAGAGGAACACAATTTTGCAATATGCCCACTTTCTCCACACTTAAAGCATACCAGTTGCCTTTCTTGTACCTGATCATTGCTTAAAGCCCTCACTTTATTGCCAGAAGGCCTTTCTGTACTGGCCTTAGACCAGGGACCTGCTAGAGTTGAGTTCTCCTTAGAGACATTCTCCCTCCTTGATAGAGGGGCATTTAAAACAGAAGGTTGCTTCCCTAATGTTTCCCACTTTTCTCTTTTACTCTTCTTTTGAACAACCTGATACCCATGGGTATCCTCTGCCTGCAGAAACTCTTCTGAAATTTGGACAGCATAATCCAAGGAACTGCGTTTGTGTTGTGAAACCCATTGGGATAGACCCTTTGGGAGCTGTTTGATGTATTGTTCCAGGATTAGCAAATCCATAATTTCAGAGACTGGGCGAGTAGCAGACTTTAACCATTTATATGCCAAATCTTTAAGCTGCTGAGCAAAAGCCCTAGGGGGAGTGCCCAAAACAAATGTCTTATTCCTGAATTTATTTCTATAACATTGTGGATGGGGAGTGGGGAGACAGGGGGGAGTGGGGAGACTGTACTCATCCTGGCCACTTTCAAAATATAATTCCTTTAAGAATGTCTCAGGTTGCATTATTAACGCATCCATAGAACATGATTTTGACTTTTCCAGAATGCATTACTCAATATGAAGTAGACTTATAGGCATATGTGCACAAATCCCAGCTTATAACTTGCACTAAAGGACTATTATACAAACAGATTTGTATAACAAAGAAAAAAATGCATAGAAAACAACATGTCACAACCTTGGAGATGTCATTATTAATTCCTGATAAACTGATCCAAACTAGAAGTCTCAGAAATCATATGAGGAGAGCCAACCAGATGGAAAGGATTAAACCCATAAAGACCAATGATGTACCAGGTACGTCCTACACAAACAGTCGCTTAACGACCAAGGACGTACCTGGTATATCATGGCTTTGGGGGGTTCTCCCTACCAATACTCACCTCTCTGACCGGGGTCTCGCGGTGGTCTGACTTCCTTGAAGTCAGACCATCGCTTTTATGGCCCCAGCTGTCGCACTAACATCATCGCCGGACACGATGATGTCAGTTTCAGGTGCCAGCCCCCAAAAGATCGTGAGGAGATCCAGGTCGAAGAGAGGCATCGCTGGAAAGGTCACAGTGATGCCATCGATGCCTCTATTTAACCCTTGAGGTGCCGGTCCACTATCTGGAGCTATTCGGCACCAGATCGAGGACTTCTCCTGGAGGTGGACCTCCCCTGCCTACTGATGTCATCGCACATGTGCATGATGATGTCAGCTGGGCAATTAGCCCCCTAGCTGCCAAGGGATTTCCTATGGAAATCCCTTTGGTGGAGATAGGTTGTGTTATGATCTCAACAGGTTGGTCCTTTGGACCCCAGTATCTCCCGATTGGTGGCAGCTAACCAATATACATACAAGTTAAACACATAGAACAGTAGGAAAGAGGACCCTGCTCAAGAGCTTACAATCTAAGAGGGCCTGATAGAGACCAGGGAAAACAGTGGTGCCGGTGTAGCGCTCACTCCCGGAGGAGCCGCTGAAAATGAACCACGGGTCAGTCTCCCCGCACTAGGGAATAAATATACTCCAACACGCTGAACAGTTTTATAATTTAAAAGGTTTACTAAAAAGTTTGCAGCTCTTAAGACACGGTATATGCAGGAAGATTTACAGTACTTTCGTAACACGATAAACGCGTAGCGGTAAAAGAAACGAAAACACGAGGGCTTCGTATTTTCGGAAAAAAAAAACCCCCGACCGAGCAGAAAATTAAAAGATACGAAATTCGAGGAAAAAACCACGTAGCGGGACACAATAAAATACACAGTTCTCGTATTACGATAGACGCGCAGCGGGAACAAAAAAAGGAAAAATCGTTCAGAATGTAGCTTTTTCTTTGCCCCCTTGTATGGATTTTTAAAAAGGAAAACAGAGTCCTGCACAGGTTAAGTCCCAGAACTTGGAGTGATATATATATTTATATATGTAGGGTACCCGGGTACTTTTTCTACTGGCCAGTGAGTTTGCTTTAACGATGTCTTCGACTAGTCAGTTGGGGCCCTGTGGGTTTTAGAAGAAAACAGCAGTGTACGCTTAAATTTACACACGGCCTTGGGGGCCTCTCACCCATCCGGCGCAAGCTTGAGGTTCCGCTGACCCAGGACGTCTCTCCGCTCGATATTGACTGGGGACGCCGATCACCGGATCTGTTGTCTGGCCTTCTGTCTGTCAGCCGCAACTCAGCCAGCTTACCGCCTGCTCCCCGCTTCAATCGACCGCGGTACTCCTTACTCGAGGGGTCTTCTCTCCTCAGCACTGCACTCGGAATACAGCTGGTGATGTCTCTCTCCCGCAAGGCTGGGTGGCCCGATTGTGAGGCCCAATCCACTCTGTCTGCGCTCCGGCCTAGCTCTTGATCTCTCCTTCTGTGTGTGTCTCTGTGCATCCGCTCTCCTCAGCTCTCTGGCGCGTTCTCCCTGCTCTCCACGAGGTGCAGGATGTACAGGCTCTCCACAAACCCACCCACTTCCTGTTTCTTCGCAAAGCATGCATGGATATGTAGTTCAAGTGTCCAGGGTCTTAAATCGTGATAGTCTCCATCTTGTGGCCAAAAATGGGTACTGCCACAGTAAACTTTAACACATCGCTACACTCTCCCCCTCCTAGAACTCTTGGGTCTCTCCAAGGAGGTACAACAGTTACATTATCCTTTTACAATTTGCACACAGTTTATACAGCATACATGCAGTGGGTTAGAAACACTTTCTCAAGCTGATTCATGTTCTGGGCTACCTCAGCTAACAAAGCAGACACTTCGGGCAATCTCTGCACAGTGGTGATGGCCTCTTCAGTGCTATGTCCGGGTGAGTCATAGGTAAGACGCTGGGGCGGCCGAATAGAGCGTTTTTGTTCAGGCTCCCTCCGTTCCTCTTCAGGTGGAAGTACTATGGGCGTTGGCTCAATTTCTCTTTCTATCACTGGAGCAGACGTTTCTTCAGAGTATGATCCCTCCAGTGAAGGCATAGAACCGTAATCACCTGAATAAGCTTCCGGAGCTATCGGGATCCCCACAGCCTCAGGGGCTTCCCACTGAAATTCAAGCGGCTCAGAGATATCAACAGTCTCAGGGACTTCCAACAAGAATTCAGGAGCCTCAGGCCTCAAATTACTCTCCCATCGTTCCGGAACTGAGGTAATCTCTTCAGGCTCCGGTGAACGTATCCAGTCCAGACAGAAACTTTCTTCCTCACTGTCCCTTTCGCTCTCTTCGACAGCCCGAGTCTGTTGAGACCGAGTAACAGGAGGTAAACATGGAACAGGCGGATTCGGCGGAGGGTCAACTACCCGAGTCTGTTGAGACCGAGTAACAGGAGGTAAACGTGGAACAGGCAGATTCGGCGGAGGGAGTTCATCCCCAACTGGTATCCTCACAGCCTCTCTCAAAGGTAACAAATGATTTCGGTGCCAGTTCTTAAGAGGCCCAGCCTTTCCATCTGGGCGGATTTGATACACCGGCAGACCCGGCAGTTGCTTGCAGACAATGTAAACCTGGGAACTCCATCTATCCGCCAACTTGTGTCTTGCAGCAGCACCCAAGTTCTTCAACAGAACCCTATCACCGGGTTGTAGATCTTGTATCCGAACCTTCAAATCATAGTTCCTCTTGTTCCTCTGTTCCCTGTTACCTGAAGTCAAACGGGCCTGTTCAAACGCAGAAGCCAGATTCTTCCGAAGTCTATCCACGTAGTTTCTATGAGAAGCTACTGACGTCTGGTCTAGAGATAACCCAAATGCCAAATCAACTGGCAGTCGAGCTTCTCTTCCGAACATAAGACGGTACGGTGAATATCCCGTTGCATCACTCTCCGTACTGTTATATGCATGCACCAGAGTAGCTATATGACGACTCCAACTCTGCTTCTCTACATTAGACAAGGTCCCCAGCATGTTTAGCAGCGTGCGATTAAACCTTTCAGGCTGAGCATCACCTTGAGGGTGGTATGGCGTAGTTCGAGTCTTTTGAATTCCCAACAACTCCAGCAATTGCCCGACCAATCTACTTTCAAAGTCTCTTCCCTGATCAGAGTGTATTCTTCTTGGCAGGCCGTAATGAACAAAGAACTTTTCCATCAGCACCTTCGCCACCGTCGGAGCGCGTTGGTCTTTTGTAGAAAAAGCTTGGGCATAACGGGTGAAATGATCAGTCACTATCAGAATGTTCCCTTGCCCACTAGCATCCGGCTCTAAGCACAGGAAGTCAATGCACACCAAATCCATGGGTCCCTGACTCTGTAGATGGCTCATTGGAGCAGCTCGGGTTGGTAGAGTTTTCCTCTGAATGCACCTCAGACAGGAATGGCAGTAACTCTCGACTTCAGCCCTCATGCAAGGCCAATAAAACCTATCTCGCACCAATTTAAAAGTTCTCTCAGCACCCAAATGTCCATGCTCATCATGTAGTGATCGCAACACACTCTCCCGGTGTTTGGTGGGGAGAAATAACTGTTGAATCTCTTCGGAATTGGTCGAGGGGCCCCTTCGGTAGACCACACCATCCAACATCTTCAACCGCTCCCACTCTTTGTAGACCAATCTGGCTCCATCCGGGGAATTGGTTAGCAGAATCTCTCGCTGGTTTGCAGTCAGGGCCTTTATGGTCAATGCAATCAAAGGATCTCTAGCTTGATCCGCTTTCAAGTCCTGCTTGGAAAAGGTAGGTAGGCTTTCATCCCTCAATTGCGTAGGGTTACAGTAGAACTCAGGAACAGCCGCAGCCATGACTCCTATGGCCTCCGCTTCAACTCCTCCCTTGACCCGGCGCTCTGTTCCTTGACACAAAGCTTGCACCCCGTCTGGAGTTAACTGAGTCCATTCTGTAGTGTAGGGTCTTCTTGATAAAGCATCAGCATCTCGATTGTTCACCCCAGGGCGATACTTCAGGCTGAACCGAAACCCTGACAGAGCGGCCAACCACCGATGTCCCGTTGCGTCCAGTTTCGCAGTAGTAAGGATATAGGTGAGAGGATTATTATCCGTCTTGATCACGAACTCAGCTCCATACAGATAGTCTTTCAACTTGTCCACCACTGCCCACTTCAAGGCCAGGAACTCCAGTTTGTGAGTAGGATAGTTCTTCTCAGAAGGCGAAAGGCTCCGGCTCACATACGCTACAGGCCTCAGCAATCCATCATACTCCTGATATAGGACTCCTCCCAGACCTTCTCGGCTGGCATCCACATGTAGTTCATATGGCTTGTGAGGGTCCGCGTAGGCCAGAACAGGAGCTCGGGTTAGATTCTCTTTCAGCTTCATAAACGCACCTTCACATTGACTAGTCCATTCACCTTGTATGGACTCTTTAGCCTTCCTTGGTCCTGGAGCGGAGGGATTTCGGTCAGAGACCTTACAGCCTTCTTCGGTGGTTTCCTTCTGTAGGAGTTTGTTCAACGGCTGAGCTATCTTTGCAAATCCTCCCACAAATCTTCGATAATATGAGCAGAATCCCAAGAAAGATCTAAGTTCAGTGACGTTTCGAGGTCTAGGCCAAGAAGCTACGGCCTCCAACTTTCGAGGATCTGTCGAAACACCTTCTGCTGAGACTACGTGTCCCAGATATGTAACTGACGGTAAACAGAACTGGCATTTCTCCAGAGACAACTTCAACCCCTCTTCATGGAGCCTCTTCAAGACCTTCTCCAAACGTTGCTCATGCTCCTCCAGAGTCTTCCCGAACACAATTATGTCATCCAGGTACACTAACACTTCGATTAGATTCATATCCCCGACTGTCTTCTCCATCAACCGTTGAAACGTGGCTGGAGCTCCCGTCAGACCTTGAGGCATTCTATTGAACTCAAAGAACCCCAGTGGGCAGATGAACGCAGTTTTCTCTTTGTCTTCAGGGTGCATCGGTATCTGATGATATCCGCTTCGAAGATCTAGTACACTGAACCACTTTGCTCCAGATAGACACTGTAAGGCATCTTCAATCCTAGGAGTGGCGTATTGGTCGGGGATGGTTCTTCGGTTCAAGGTGCGATAGTCTATGCACAAGCGGACAGAACCGTTCTTCTTCCTGACCAGCACTATTGGAGATGCATATGGGCTCCTGGACTCTTGAATCACATTGGTTCTCTGCAACTCATTTAGCTGTTCTCGCAGATCATCCAAGTCTCCCAGCGGAACTCGCCTTGACCTTTCACGAAACGGCTTGTCTTCTTGCAACCGAATGCGGTGTTCCGTACTCTTAGCCAGGCCCACATCGAACTCATCTTTCGAGAATAATTCTTTCCATTTTAGAACTTGAGACTGAAGACGTTTCTTCCACTCAGGTGAAATGGGAGCGTCCTTGGGGTAGAATCTTTCATCTGGAATCTCTTTATCTTCTCCCCCTCCTGAATCGGTAGAGAGGGGTGTAACAGACTCTACTTGCCCAATAGGCATTCGTGCTTTAAGAACCACTGGAGAATCTGTCACATTGCACACACTGACCGAGACTCTTCCTCGTGTTCTCTTCAAGGCTTTTGTGGAGATTATTTCAGGAATTACTTCGACTCCGGTTTCACTCCCATGACTGACATCGGTTCCCAGCACCACATAGGGACCTGGTTGCGATCCGTTCAACTTAACTGAAACCCGGAAGCTCGCTACTTCTCCTGCTTGCAGAACCTTCTCTGTTCCCCCCAGTCTCCACAGGCGCCCCACCTCGGCAGGTGCCTTTCGTTCTTCAACCATCCTCTGATAGACCGGACGTAACAGTGGGTGTACTCCTTGAGTCGAACCTTCTTCCAATACCATAGGTGTCAGGAGACGCCGCACTAGGTCAGTATTCGTCCCCACTATCAGGGAGCTTCTGTTCGCGCCTGGGGGTCGAGGACACACAATGGCCAATGCATCACAACCCCCAGACTGCCCTATGACTTCAGATCCGATCTCCAACTTCACCTGCAGGTACCCGTCATAAGGGAGTTTCTCAGTGCCGATACCCCATATTTCCAAATCCTTCAATTCTTGCAGAGGAATGTGCTTCAAGTGTTTCTCATAGAAGTCTTTGTAGATCAATGTCACTTGAGCCCCTGAATCTAACAGGGCTTTGGTGTAGACTCCCTCCACTTGAATTGGCACAATAGGAGAAGGACCTATCAGTTGGTCAGGAAACTTGGTGGCGGTATCTGGACGCTTAGACCCAGTTTTCTGTACCCTGGCCTTTTTCTTGGCCCGTGTAGGTTTTGGGTGTGCATTGCCTCCCCATGACGCAGACCCGGACGCTAAGGGAGTGACTCTCTCAGTCCTGGCAGGCTCTACAGTTGGCTCGGCTTTGGGCCTCCTCGCCCTCTTAGTCTTAGCTTGGTTTTTGGAGCGGGGTTCAACCTTCGGGCACTCAGGTTGCTCCTTTACTGGTGCCCTCTGGCGTTTCCCGCCTGCAGGACGGACAACAGCTTCTCCACAGCTTTTAGAAGTTCTTCGACTGGTTTCTTTTCAGCCCTCCCTTGTGGGCATTGAGCCCTGAAATGGCCCATTTCCCCGCAGCCAAAACATTTCTTTCCTGGGTGTGTAAGCTTATTTCTTTCTGGCGGTTCACTTGGAGACCCCCTGTTCGAGGCTACAGCAACCCCTTCAGTTCTGGTGTCCTTAGCCGACAGCAACGTCATTAACTCCATCATTTGCAACATCTGAGTTTTTAGCGCCAGCACTTCAGTCTGTATGTCTGCCACACAGAGAGTTCCTACTTCTGCGGTGAAAGCTGTGGGCGACGCATTTGCGACCTTTTTAGCTTTAATCAAAGCCTCTTCTTCTCGGATAGCTTTGATCAGTTTGGAATAGGTTAGTCCCGTGTTCTGGTATCTAGTCTGAAATCTCAACATTATGGGATCCAGTGGGAGTGCTCCTTTGAAAATTTGATCCATCAAAGCTTTGCTTGCCTGACTCGGTTGCACGCCCCCTTTAAGAATGACCTGATGGATGATTTTATCCAGCCGCCAGACATATGCGGACAATTCTTCTCCTTCCTTTTGATAGGTGTGAGAGAACTTGTGAATAAGTTCGGCACAATCCTCCACTCCTCCGAAATTTTCCTGTAAAGCTTCTAGATACTCCGCAGCAGTGCAGCCGGGCTTGTCCCTTTTCAGATTTCGAATGACCTCTGAAGCAGGACCTCTTAGGCTCTCGATCAGCCTTTGTCTCTTCACGGTGTCAGCCACTTCCCATTCTTCCACTGCCTGCACTGCCTGATCTATCCAGGTCTCAAAGTCCTCTTCTCCAGTTGGCACGGGGACCTTACCAGAATAAAACCGTAACTTGCGATATCCATAATTTGGAGACGCAGTAGAGTTTTTCGCTAGTGTTTCCACCAGTTTCCCCATAGTGGTGAAAAATGTAGCAGGAGGGAACCCTGTAGTTGGGGTAACATCGGGAACATTCTCGTGATCACCACGTGGCGTACTTGGCTGTATCAGTTGGACTTCCACCTCACCGGTCAGCTTCACGCTCGCGCCCTGAAAACATGCTGGAATACCTTTTCTCCATTCAAGAAGAACATGCGTGTGAGAGGTATCTGGGTTTTTCTTAATGTCCAGGATTAACCCCCGATGATCTGGTGCTAGCGTGGCCACGGCCTGGCGAATCTGATCTTCGGCCCAAGTGTCTGCGGGAATATCCATGACTACGCAACATGCTAACTGACTACTATACTCCCCACACCATTCGGCAGCAGTGTCTGGATCCATATTTAACCCTTTAGATGCGGTTTTTCCAGAGACTGAATCCCGGACGAGCCCCCACGTGTAGCGCTCACTCCCGGAGGAGCCGCTGAAAATGAACCACGGGTCAGTCTCCCCGCACTAGGGAATAAATATACTCCAACACGCTGAACAGTTTTATAATTTAAAAGGTTTACTAAAAAGTTTGCAGCTCTTAAGACACGGTATATGCAGGAAGATTTACAGTACTTTCGTAACACGATAAACGCGTAGCGGTAAAAGAAACGAAAACACGAGGGCTTCGTATTTTCGGAAAAAAAAAACCCCGACCGAGCAGAAAATTAAAAGATACGAAATTCGAGGAAAAAACCACGTAGCGGGACACAATAAAATACACAGTTCTCGTATTACGATAGACGCGCAGCGGGAACAAAAAAAGGAAAAATCGTTCAGAATGTAGCTTTTTCTTTGCCCCCTTGTATGGATTTTTAAAAAGGAAAACAGAGTCCTGCACAGGTTAAGTCCCAGAACTTGGAGTGATATATATATTTATATATGTAGGGTACCCGGGTACTTTTTCTACTGGCCAGTGAGTTTGCTTTAACGATGTCTTCGACTAGTCAGTTGGGGCCCTGTGGGTTTTAGAAGAAAACAGCAGTGTACGCTTAAATTTACACACGGCCTTGGGGGCCTCTCACCCATCCGGCGCAAGCTTGAGGTTCCGCTGACCCAGGACGTCTCTCCGCTCGATATTGACTGGGGACGCCGATCACCGGATCTGTTGTCTGGCCTTCTGTCTGTCAGCCGCAACTCAGCCAGCTTACCGCCTGCTCCCCGCTTCAATCGACCGCGGTACTCCTTACTCGAGGGGTCTTCTCTCCTCAGCACTGCACTCGGAATACAGCTGGTGATGTCTCTCTCCCGCAAGGCTGGGTGGCCCGATTGTGAGGCCCAATCCACTCTGTCTGCGCTCCGGCCTAGCTCTTGATCTCTCCTTCTGTGTGTGTCTCTGTGCATCCGCTCTCCTCAGCTCTCTGGCGCGTTCTCCCTGCTCTCCACGAGGTGCAGGATGTACAGGCTCTCCACAAACCCACCCACTTCCTGTTTCTTCGCAAAGCATGCATGGATATGTAGTTCAAGTGTCCAGGGTCTTAAATCGTGATAGTCTCCATCTTGTGGCCAAAAATGGGTACTGCCACAGTAAACTTTAACACATCGCTACACCGGGATCGGGCTATCTGGGTGGGCTGGGATCTTAACTGCTGTTATCTGATTCTATACCAAATAAAAGGAGGCCTGCTGAAATGGCCAGAGAGTCTGCTTAACCCAATATGACCAGTGTCGTCTGCTTTATTGGGAGAAATTAAGAACTGACATTGATTCAGCGCTGCTTCCTGAGGGAAGAAACCAGGCACTAGCGGAGGAAAATGAATCACAGGGGCCGAGGGAAAATATTTGACCTAGGCTCTCGTAACAATATTCCAGTGCAGTATGGTTGTCACCCATACGGGTTTGACCCATACAGTCCAGGTTTCATACTGTCTGCCCAGGTTTGTGATCCAAATGTACAGGGCTAGGTACATTGGGAAAGCAGGACTGCAGAAAGAACCAGGCATCCAGCCCTGCACAGCCTGGCTCCTGGAACACTTCCAGAGATGTGGGCTAACTGTACACGTACAGGCAGAAAGGGGAAAGGAGGGTAGAGAAAGGAGGGGAGGCTGGAAGAGAAAAGGACGGAGGGAGGTAGAAAGAGGGGGAGTGAAGAATGGGGGAGAGAAAGGGGGAGAGTGAGAGAGAAAAAGGAAAGACGGGCGAAAAGGGGAGTGTGAGAGATGGGGAGGAAGAGGAGGAAGATGAAGAGAAGGGGAGGAGGGGGAAGAGAGTGAGTGTGTAAGCGAAGAGGGGGAAGAGAGGGGAGGAGGAGGAAGAGAGAGGAATGAGTGGGAGGATGTAGAAGAAGGGAGAGGGTTAGGAGGAGGGAAGAGAGAGGGGAAGGAGGGAAGGGGGGCGAATATAAGAGTGAGAGAGATGGAAAAAAGACAAAGATGGAGAGATAGATAATGATAATGATGACCAGTGTAAGGATGTTTGGGGATGAAAGGAGCTGATTTGTGGTTCAGAGTGAGAGGGGCTGAATTGTGTGTTAAAAGGACTGATTTGATGTTTGGGGTAAATGGGATGAAAGGGACTGAAATGGGATATGAAGGGTGAAAAGGAAAGGCATATGGATCTGTATATGTGCATGATCGTCTGTATGACTGAGCATATATTCCTGAGGAGCAAAAATATTTTGTCATCCAGTGCTAGAGTGTTCAGGTTTGGCTTGAAGAAAAGGTGACAACCCTATAGTGCAGTCTTGATAGTTTATACTAAAATAAGTGAATTTAATCTATATACTGGTTGAAATTACTGTTTGGAATACAGTCCTACATGATATAAATCTCTTTGTTTCTATATAACAAGCAGTTCATTCACTTTTCTGAGCTCACGGCTGATGCTCACAGACCATTTCCTTAATTTTCTCTTTTTATTCTTCTCATTTTAGGCCATATACAAGATGGTTGGTACTGTGATTATGATGCGAATGAATCAGGATGGTCTCACCCCACAGCAAAGAGTTGATAAAATTTTCACAAAAATGGACAAGGACAGAGATGACCAGATCACTCTGGAAGAGTTCAAAGAAGCAGCCAAGAGCGACCCATCTATAGTGCTGCTGCTGCAGTGTGACATGCAGAAATAGCACCAACCCCAGGCCCACATCACCCAACTTGCCAGCTCAGCTGAGCTTCCCGCATGCACCTCACTACCTACCCCAACCAACAGCTTCCTGGGTCCTTCCTTCTGTGTGTTACGATAGCAGCATCTCTCACACATCCTAAAGAGGGAGGTGACAATGTGTCTTTTAATCAGGTTCCAGACTGGGAAACACTTACGCATGGAACACATGTATTGAAATTCACAAAGGTGCATTGAAAGGCAGTTTGGTCCAGTCCTAGATTTTGTGTTCCCTATTGCTATTTGTGTGTCCTCACTGTTGTCTTGTGGAATTTTAGTCCCTACTCATTATTTGCTTGGAAAATGTAGTGCTGTTTTCTCAAACACAAGAAGACCTGTCTAATACCATATATACCAAATGTCTGGTGGATTCCAACTATGGCAGGAATTTAAGAGATTGCACTAAATTTTACTTGTAAAATGCGCTGCATGTTTAATAAAGCATTTAATTTGTTATATATGTATATTGCTTTGTATGTTTATATATACACAATGCTTTGCATGTCTTGCATAGCGCTTTGGATCATTTAAAATGCATTGCGTGTTCTAAGATAATATATACCAGGAGAGTTATATATCTTTATAAAGTATTTTGCATGTGTTAAAAGCTTATGTACAGGATATGTAATAGTGTATATGAAAATCGCTTGTGTGTAATATATATTTATTGCTGTAATAGGTTGTAAATTCAGTGCTTTGTGCATAATGTATTTGCAGCTTGGTCTATGTGCATGTCTGTATGTGTATATTCAATTTTTCACAGTGCGAACTAGTGCGTTATATATTCTGTTGTATTTGTGAACATATCACTTTTCTAAAAACAATCAAGCTAGTGTCAACCAAAATACTGCAATTAGTATTTCACAAATAAATTTTAGACAAGTTTAAAAATATACTTTCGATGTGGGCTAAAAAAACAAAAGGAAACCCTCTTTTTCTCTTTTACTTTTGGAGTTTGGTCTGCTTTATAGTAAGGGTCTCAGCTACTGATTGTTATATTTGATTCTATGCATTTTCACTATAAATGGTAAAATGAGTGCAGTTATCCAAGCTGCTGTAGTATGAAAAAGTCTAGCATATCAAAGACTCCTTGGCAACAAAATATTTCTATAACAGTGTTATTTTATATATAAGATATTGTGGTTGATGCACCATCTGCTTGACAGAAATCTTAATATTTATATGCAAGAGGTTCACTCCATGATGAAAAGTAAAATGGTATGTTTACAAACGTCACAGTATTCATTGTGATACTCGTTAGATGCTCAGATGTGTAGTTGTGAACCAAAGGACCCAGAGACATTCATTGCCTGGGTAAACTTTGATATGGACTGGACTGAACTGCTTTTCCAATGTAGCTAAATGTCTCTGCATCCACTGCTGAAACACAGTTATGCCTGAAAAGGGGATTAATGGGTGCACTGAGTGACAGGTTCAGTGTTTCTGTAAATAGACCCATGAGTCTACTGAATTGATTAAACTAGAATACAGTATTGTGATTGAGATATAGCTCAAGTTTTGTCTGGCAGAAACCTCTGTCAGATTGTTCAAGAGTAATCCACTTTATCTGGAGCATTGCAGGTATGCACAAATACCCATTGTCAGCACTTTAGGGCCAGGTGGCCCCAGCAGTTCCCAACGTTGTCCCTGTGGGGCATGTTCCCAATCCCCACCTGCTCTTTGTGTGAGTGTATAGTCCGATCAGTACAAGTGAACTTGGTATATTTTTCTAACTTACAATAAAATATATAAAAACAACTTATTCATTTAAACCACATTGTGTGAACTTTGCTACCATTTCACTCACCAGTATAATGTTTACACATGTACACCTCCTATCCTGACCCTCTTCTTGTTTCGATTTACTATCTGCTAATGAATGATTCCACCAGGGAACGATGTGACGATAAAGTTGCTTCATAAAAAAATTCCTTATATTGGACACTAGTCCTAGAACATAAAAAAGTTGGTACCTGTGCCATTTTCTTTAATCAAAATTAGTTCCATGCTATCTTCATGTTAACGGACGCTGGTGTTAGGGTTACTTAGACAGGGTTATTCAAAGAGAGCCAAATTGGCCCCAAAATTACACCGAACAGTGAATTTCCCCGTACGGTGCAAGTTTAGAGCCATTCGGCTATTCAAAAGCTGGCACTTCGCCAAATATTGGCAAATTGTCAGCGAAATACATTGATCTTCGGTGACAGTGAAATCCCCATAGAGATGCAACGGTTAATCTATTCAGAGAACACCGAACAGCAGTGACATGTCAGTGAATTGCCCTGATGTTCGATGGTTTCATTTGGCAGGATTAGTCAGATGAATCTCATAGTTTTCAATGTAAAAAAATTTACCGTTTTTATTGAATATTTATTAAACCGTTTATTTTATTAATTTGCAGCAAAAAGTCTTGTTATTTATTTTTTTCGATTTTTTTCTGTAACAGACCTTTTTATTATTATTCATAGGACCTTATATGTAATTTTCAGACATTTTCATGCACTAGTTTTTCTTCAAACTGCTTTTAAAAGTTGCAGGGGTTTTTTGGAGGGGTTTTTTTACCCCGTTTGTCGACTTTTTCCGATACCTGGTTGGCGCTCTGTTTGGCGGATCGTCGGCTTTTTTTGAATGCGTTCAGCAGTTTTGCGGTGGATTGTCGGTGTGTTCGGCGGGATTGCTGTGGCTTGTCGGATCGGATTCAATGTTTTCTGGGGTTTTTGCAGCGGCTTATCGGATCAGATTTGATGTTTTGCAGTGATTTACTTTCGATTCGGTGGTTGTTTGGTTTCCAGGGGAATTTCAGTGCTCCTTGAATAACCCTTATAGAGTTAAGGTTAACCCTAGCCATCAGATTCTGCTGTTTTTGTTTCATTTTGTGCGATGGATTCTGCTCGAAAGAAGCGTAATCTGTTGTCTAAAAATAAAGTGAAAATAGGGCATAATCAGTTGGTCAGGGTTAGCCATAACCCTAAATTAAGCACAACTAGTAACCCTAACCGCAATACTAACCTTAACCCCTGTGTCAATTTTCCACCATACTGGTCCCACAAAATGAGAAGCCTATTGCTAGGTAACATTTTTTTAATGCATGACTTTTTCTTACACTTCTCATACTGTGGCAACCACAAGGTGGAGAGTTTGCTCCAAGATAATCTTGTTTTCAATAGGAATGCTGAGCATATCTCTTAAAACCTTTTCATGTTAACAGTTTAAACTTTATCGATTCAACACAAAGCATGCTGTCATTTTAATCTGAAAAACTACATAATGTTACAGAAAACATTGAGCAACTGTATATCATCTTGCCAAACTGCTTATTTCATGATTGTTCAAATAAACTAGATGCAACTAGGAATGACCATAATGTCTGAAAAATATCTGTTTCTGTTTGGGATAGAATTGGTGCAGTGGGAAAAGGGTAGTAGCATAATGCCAGTCCTTTAGATCCCTGAGCTTAAAAGGCAAATACATCAACATAGTAAAATAGTAAAAAGTAAAGACATAGGGCTAAATTACAATCTCCAAGCTAAAACAGGGGGCGGTAGGGAGAAAAAACTGCGCCGACAGTTTTCCCCCTACCGCCCCCGTTTTAGCGTGGAATTACAATGCAGGTGCTTAAAAAGCTGCCTATATTGTTAGCCCGCGCTACGGCTCCGCGATGCTCGCAGCAGCGCTGAGCGCAGCCGCGAGCATCCACTCGATGGAGTCCATAGGACTCCATTGAGCCAGACGCCTGCCGTCACATGACCTGCCAGATCTCGCCTCGCAAGATCCGGCCGGTCAGCGTAGTGATACGAAGGGAGAGACTGGTGGGACTTTTTCCCCCAGTCTTTCCCTGCTCCCGCCAGCCGGAGGAGACGGACAGAGCCGCGATCCTCGCCGCGGGACAGAGGAGGTGGGTATAGGATTCTGTTTTTTATTTTTAGGCTGGTGCTAACAGATTCCGCTTCTGCAGAATCCCTTAACACCAAGTCCTGGCTCTGGTTAACTTTCTGCTAACCAAAGCCAGACGTTAATCAGCGTTAGGACTTTGTAATCCTAACGCTGATTAACACTTTGTGCTCCCCATGTTAAGTATAGGAAGCGCAGGGCAGTATTACAAAGTTGGTGCTAACTTAACCAGAGCTGTTGTAAACTTACCAGAGCCATTGAAGTCTATGGAGGTTTTAAGTTTACAACAGCTCTGGTTAAGTTAGCAACAGCTTTGTAATACTGCCTGCAAAGTACAGTAACCTCGCGCTGAAAAGCGCAAGGTACCAAACACAAACGGGTTACTTAACCCGTTTGCGTTTGGATTGTAATATGCAGTAGACACCGCAGCTAATGTTAATGCTCACGCAGGTGAGCGTTAGCGTTAAGAGTGTAATGTGGCCCATATTGGGCAGTATTACAAAGCTAGTGCTAGCATAACCAGAGCTGTTGTAAACTTACCAGAGCCATTATAGCCTATGGAGCTGTTTACTTAACCAGAACTGTTGTTAACTTAGCACCAGCTTTGTAATACTGCCCATAGTCTATGGGGTTGTTAAGTTTACAACAGCTCTGGCTAAGTTAGCACCAGCTTTGTAATACTGCCTACAGAGTGCAATGACAGAGAAACAAAAAAAATGATTCAAGATCAAAGAGCAGCAAAAGGGGTACACATGAATGATAAAAGAACAAGTACCACAACTAGTACAGGCCAGGTCAGAATCAGTGGGATCAACACATGGTGATAAGGAAAGACCTATGGACAGTGCAGTAATTAGCATTATCAAATCTGTTAACAAAACAAAATATATTTGCAGACCAAGAAGGAATACAAGAAGGAACTTCCCAGCAGTGTGTGGATTCATATGCTGCATTTATTATAACTCATAAAAAACTAAAAACTGATCAAAAAATGAATCGATCCGAATCAATGAATCGCTCTCCAGAGAGGCGCTGCCCGGCAGTGTGCGGATTCATTTGCTGAATTATTCTGCAGAGACGTGCTGCCCGGCACTGTGCGGATTCATATGCTGAATTATTCTGCAGAGAGGCGCTGCCTGGCAGTGTGCGGATTCATATGCTGCATTGAAACCTATGGGTTAAAAAGCCTTGTTTCTTAAAAAAAAGTTAGGAAACCTAAAATTTCACCCAAAAACATGCATAAAAAATCCTAAAAGAATAATTAAGTAAAGAAACTTACATTCTATTGGTAGTAATCTACTTCCCATTCTTAAATAAGCAATAAAAAATGAAATAAGTCATAAAGAAGTGAAAAACAAACTGATCCGAATCACCCGAAATGAGCTGGTTTGTCGAAATGATCTGGATCGCCGAAATGAGCCGGATTGCGGAATTGATCCGAATCGATCCGAATCACCGAATTGAAATGATTGGAAACTAAAGAAAAACTGTCCGAAACAGAAAAAAAACACCCTGAAAAAATCATGCACAACCCTATTCCCAAACACATGTGAGATTTTATTCATTTGGAATAAAGGAAGGAGCATCAAGAAAACACTTCTAAGACAGCCTCTGCCTTTCTCTGTTGCTGGAGTAATTTACAAAGGGCAGAGCCTCTTTAAAACATCAATATATAAAGACATTGGATATATTCTCATGATTCCATCAATTGGATGAAATATTTGTCATAGGGAAATCCAACATCAGCACTTTTAGTAGAAGTAATAACATGCTTCTTCAAGAGCCAGAATATATCACATATCACATGGTGCATGAGGTCATTGCTAGTCTTCTAAAGTCAGAATTTTATGGTTCCCTTGGTAGTTCATTCACTGTGTGCTGAGCCATTCACAAGTGTCTTTCTGTCTGAATTATATACCGAAAATCACATATACAGCAGATAACAAATTATTACATGCAAGACAATTGTTATTTTTAACTGGTAATGAGTTAAACTATTCACCATCAGGACCTTGTTCAAATTTTCTAAAAGCATCCAAAACAGAGACTTATATTCAAAATAATAGTATTATGCTTATTTATGCATTATGCTTAGTTCAAATGCTTATTTTCAAAATTTCATTTTCCATAATTAACCTTTTCATTTCAGCAGCTTTTGAATAGCCTTAAGGGGACATTGTCGTAGAGTATTTAATTGTACCTTAGATACAGTCTATTTTTATTATTGCTATATTTATTTATGTTGCACCAGGAGATTCTACAGCATAAGACAAAACAAAGGGATAATACATCACAATATAAATACATTTGAACAACATATAACAAAGCCATAGATTTTTGCGCTTAGTTGGTGATGCAGTGTAACATTAAACAATAGGGTTATATTGTATATACGTTTTATAGAAATTCCAAAAATGTCTTTATATAACCAACAAATGTAAACAGATGGAGGCTGTGCAACCTTTCCTGTTAAAATGACAGACATTGGCAGAAGATAAAGTTGCATACCAAACCAAATAGTCCAAGCCACGCTTGTCACTTGTCACCTGGAGCTATGAGTAACAAAATTACATTAGTTATTTTTGGAACATACTCTTGCAAGTTCATGGCTGGAGCAATATGAAAACAATAAACATGGCTCCAGTCTTCTTGAATGTTTAGCCATGTATCTTGATTAATTGAGATCACTTTCAACAATATTCTAAGCTACGTAGGCAGTTTTACACCACAGAGGATTATGAATCAAAGCAAAACAAATGTTTGTGTCTTGCACACCTCTGCAGGTCATCTTTGCGCTTCCATAAATAAAATTGCATCAATACATTCTGGAAGGCAAATGATTAATAAGTGAAATGTTTTTCCCTCCTGTCATTCAAATCATTGGCATGTCATGATGGTTTCCTGAATTCACTTTAATAAGAAATGGCAGAAAATTAAGAAACCGAAAAAGAAAGAATGAAGGGAAGGGGGAGTTGTCGGCCTGTGTCCAGGTTCTAGGGGGAGATTACAGTATCTGGGTCCGTAGGCAGCTCATATTCCATACAACCAGGCAGTCCTCCCAGGCAGGTGTAACGGGGGGAGTAGTGTCCACTAGATAGTCGCAGAGTTGAGATCCTTAAGGGCTGAGAAATCTTTTTGACGTTTAAACACCGTTTGTTATTCACAGAATCAGACACTTGCGGCAACAAGGTTAAACAATATACTGAGTCGCTACTAAGCACTAAAGGTTTCGAGACCGAAAGACAGTACTTAGAGCACATGCAGAGAAACACAGATAAATCAGGCAGTTGGTGAATTGCGTGGACTGCAGGGCAGTTAGGAAATAAGTAGCTTTAACGTTTGCTGATAATCGGGAGCAAGTCAGTGGTACCTTCAGATGGTAAGAGACAACACATACACCTCGGGGTCTGTCGTAAATACAGTAATGAGTATTGTTGCTGGTGAGCGCACACTGACCATGAGCATTAAATAAGCAGTAGCTTGTGATCGCCGATTTTAACAATATATGTGGCTGGAGAACATGAGCCCTTGGTTAGGTATAGGCACTATAAGAGACCACAGACAAGACCCACCGATGAGAAGGGACACTTCCCTAGTAGCGGGTAAACACCCCAGCGGCAAGCATGGGGTTAAACCACCAAAGCACCACACAGGCGATCGTAATCAATCAGCAGAGAATAGTCAAAAATCAAGCCAGGTCAAATAACAGGAGCAGGGATCGTATCCAAAGAATGCGTCGGCAACAGAGAGACAATATCAACGAATAGGTAGCGATGCGGGAAACAGACTCCACGACAGGGCGACAAGGCAACTCCTCGCGCCCTGTTTTAAACCCGGCGGCTCCTCATGACCATGCTAGGCCCCGCCTCCTCTGACGCCGCTCGGCCATTCCCCAGTGCTGGCAGCCGGCCATCTCCTGGCACAGGACCTTGCCAAGACGCCCCAGGCAGCGCAGGGGCTGAGGACATGACAGCAGGGCCGGCCCAAGCCACTGTGCTGTCTGGATCCAAGGATGAAATGCTGCCCCACCCAAAAAAAAAACTGTGGCATGTATGAGTGTATCACAGAGCTCCACAGCAATAAAACTTATACCGCACATAAAGTAATGTGCGGTATGAGTTTTATTGCTGTGGAGCTCTGTGTTACAGTAATGTGTGGCGTGCATGAGTGTATCACAGAGCTTCACAACAATAAAACTCACAGTAATGTGCAGTATGAGTTTTATTGCTGTGAAGCTCTGTGATACGCTAAAACACACCGTGTGGTTTGGTTTTGGGGGGGGGCAGTGTACAGCACTCTTTCTCATTTATCATATACCGGTAGCAGTCTCCTTCATACTGTGCAGCACACATCCATGCAGCAAAACATTGTGCTGCTTGGAGCTAACGCTCTATGCGGCTCCATGGACGGGCCAACCCTGCTTCCTGGGTAGAAAAAAGGACACTGACCCCATCATCAACATCCGAGACTGTAGCCAGCTCCAGCAGACACAGTCAGGACTCTCAATCAAGGAGTAGTCAGGTCCAGTGCGAGCCCCTCAGGCATCCCCCTGCTCCAAGGCTCAGGAAGAAGCTCCCAACTCTCCCAAGACAGCCCCTCCACCTAAGATAGTGAAACCGCTTCTACTGTAGATGTACAGTATCTCACAGAAGTGAGTACACTCCCGCATTTTTGTAAATATTTTATTATATGGAGGATGTCACATACTTGCTTCAATCCAGAAGGGCACGTGACTTGGCGAAGTGGATGCAGGGCTAAAAATCACTAGTCGTTTTCACTACACCCAAAATAATGACTGCTTTGCCCACTATCCAGCACCCCCTCCCCGTGGGTGCTGGATAGTGCTGCCACCACAGGTCTAATCCAAATATCCTAATATCCGAAACGGAGCTGACGTGAGGCCCCGTCCAATTATACACATAAAAAAAGGAAAACAGTTCAGTAGACCGACCACACCAAACCCACTTTAGTAGATCGTCCCGAAACTCAAGGCTGTCTCTTCAGTTGATGTGATTCTTATATCAGACAAAGGCAGAGCTTAATAAATGAATATTTATTATGATGAAAAAATGATCACTGGGCATATACAAATACCAAAGATATTACAGATTTCATGGAAAAAGGACTGTCCAGCCTGCTCACTTGGCTTCCCAGCACCCATTTCACTTTTAACTCTCAGGCATGCTCAGTACACATCCAATTTTTACGATACCTTTTGAGTATTTAATTCCAGTCGGAGAGAGCACATCTGCTCCTTTCATATGCATTAAGGCTCCAACTAACTAGGTGGGGGTGACAACTTTTAAGCATTGCATAAATCACTTTTGAGGTCTCTTTGATCTCTTTTAAAACATTTTTTTTGCCACAGAAAATTAAGGTGAGTTAGAAAGAAGGTGGTCAATAATATGGAGTGCTCTTTCTTGGTGTTTTGTGTTTAATGTCTTAGATGCACCCACTTAGATTTGAGGTTGAGTGCAACCTTCTGCTGTTTTCTATTTTATATATAGAGAGCTGACAACTCTCATTTGGTATGCACACCTCCCTGTTCACAGGTGCTCCACAATGGCAGCCTATAAAGGGCTTGAGCTGCCAGGGAGCTCCAGGGTGAGTTGATCCTGTAAGTGCAGACTCGGTCAAGTTAAATAGGACCTGTCAAAGATGGGGTACATTGGCGACTGTGACAGGCTTAAGTAAATTATGATCATACTTTGTGAACTGAACCCCATCATTTTACCTCAGTCACGGTTTCTTTTGAACGTTTTTAAAACTGTGTTTTTTTGCCACAGAAAATGGTGGAAGAAGTGGTCAATAATATGGAGTGCTCTTTCTTGGTGTTTTAGGAATACAAATATACGCAACATTGTGGAAAGAGCAGATGCTCAACCCAGAGCAAGTCAAACCTTTTTGTCTACCCTGTACTTGGTACATATCCATGTTTACAGTGCAATTATTGCAATGGGATTTTAAAAGGCAACACGTGTACACACCCACGTACCGGAGAGGGTACTAAGTTGAAAGTTTTTTTTACTTGTCAGTCTGACTTTGTAATGTACCTACTCAAATGCCCTTGTGGCTTGGGCTATGTGGGTTAAAGCACTAGACCCTTTAAAGATCGGAGCTCAAAACATCTATTCACAATCTCTCATTAGAACTTCCTGTGGCTAGACATTTCAGAGAAATGAGACATAACGTCACTGAAATATGTTATCAAATATTTGAGAGAAGTCCCCCACTGGCAAGAGGAGGGAATAGGTACAGGCTGTTATTACAGAAGGAGGTTAGATGGATGTACCAGTTGGACACAGTGGCCCCTCATGGTCTCAATGAGAAGCGTGAGTGGCACTGGTTCCTCTGAGTGTATCCATTGAGGCATCTGCAGCTTATGGGTGAGTAGTTCTGGTGTCTTAATAGGGTCCTTTATTATTTGCCCCTTGTATTTTTTGTCCTGTGGTTACAAGTATTGCAGAACAGTAGGTTGAGAGGATCCTGCTCGAGAGCTTACACTCTAAAAGGAGAGGGGCAACACACTAGGTGAGGGTAAATGGCGTACGTGAAGTAGCGGGTTGCTTGTGGACTGAGTGGGAAGATGGCACAAGAAATGTACAGTGAGGGAATCATGGAGTAAGCTGATAGGCTTCTCTAAAGTAAAGTGTTTTCAGAGACGTCTTGAAGGACGTGCCCGCTCGACCCCATTCCCTCACATCTAATTCCTCCCCTCTCCTCCTCCCTCACCCCTGCTCTCACACACATCTTCAACCTATCTCTCTCCACTGGCTCCTTTCCATCCGCCTTCAAACACGCGCTAGTTACCCCTTTACTAAAGAAACCATCCCTAGACCCCAACTCTCCATCCAACTAAAGCCCTGTATCCCTGCTTCCCTTCACATCAAAGCTCTTAGAAAAACTAGTCTTCAACCGCCTCTCCCTCTTCTTGTCCTCCAATTCCCTATTTGACCCCCTGCAATCTGGCTTCCGTCCCCTACACTCAACTGAAACTGCCCTCACCAAAGTCACCAACGACCTCCTAACTGCTAAAAAACACGGCCACTATTCTATTCTCATCCTGCTTGACCTCTCGGCTACTTTTGACACTGTTGACCACCCCCTCCTTCTACAGACCCTCAACTCTCTGGGTCTCGGTGACACTGCACTTGCTTGGGTTGACTCCTATTTATCCAACAGGTCCTTCTGTGTGTCCTTTCCTGGTAACTCCTCCTCTTCATTGCCTCTATCTGTTGGTGTACCTCAAGGCTCTGTCCTTGGTCCTCTGCTCTTTTCCATCTACACCTCCTCCCTGGGCAAAATCATCAACAGCTTTGGCTTTAATTACCACCTCTACGCTGATGACACTCAGATCTACCTCTCTACCCCTGATCTCTCTCCCCTGTCCTTTCAAAAGTCAGTGACTGTTTATCTGGCATCTCCTCCTGGATGGCCTCCCACCACCTAAAGATCAACATGTCAAAGACTGAGCTCCTACTTATTCCTCCCTCCAATTCCTCCCCACCTCCTGACTTCTCTATCACGGTGGAGGGTATCACCATCTCCCCATCAAACCAAGTTCGCTGTCTTGGAGTTACACTTGACTCTGCTCTTTCCTTCATCCCCCACATCCAGTCTCTTTCCTCCTCCTGCCGATACCAACTGCGTAATATTTCCAGAATTCAGCCATTTCTTACCGCTGTCACCACAAAACAACTCATACACGCCCTGGTAATCTCCCGACTCGACTATTGCAATAATCTCTTATCTGGCCTCCCTCTGTCCCGCCTCTCCCCCCTACAATCCATCCTGAACGCCTCCGCCAGGCTAATTCACCTCACCTGCCGCTCTCTCTCTGCCGCTCCCCTCTGCGAGTCTCTTCACTGGCTCCCCATCCACTGCAGAATTAAGCTCAAAATCCTTATCCTTACCTACAAAACCCTCACTAACTCAGCGCCCCACTACCTGTCCTCACTAATCACCAAATACACCCCAGCCCGCTCCCTAAGGTCAAACAGTGACCTGCGCCTAGCTTCTCCCCGCATCACCTCTTCCCATGATAGACTGCAGGATTTCTCACGCGCAGCCCCCACTCTCTGGAACGCTCTCCCTCGTACTGTCAGACTTTCCCCTAACTTCTCTTCCTTCAAACGCTCCCTTAAAACATTCCTATTTAGGGAAGCCTACCACCCAACTCACTGACACAACCATCAATCACTCTCACCTTACAGTCCTCTCCTCCTGTTTCCAACCCCAACCCTCCTAGATTGTGAGTTCCTACGGGAATAGGGCCCTCATCTCCTCCTGTACTGTTTGTCAAATGTTGTTCAATGTATTGTAACCCTGTCTATACTGTGCTTATTGTACAGCGCTGCGGAATATGCTGGCGCTTTATAAATAAAGAATAATAATAATAATAATAAGGACTGGAGAGATAGGGAGAGTCTAATGTTGCAGGGAAGGGAGTTCCATAGAAAGGGGGCAGCTCGGGAGAAGTCCTGAAGGTGTGAGTTGGGGGTGCGGGTACGAGTAGACGATATCAGATCATTGGCAGAATGAAGTGGTCGGGATGTGATATGTCGGATATAATCTCTGCACGTGAATACAACACGTTATATATTGGACTTATCAGCCAAGCCTCCAATATATCAGGGATTATTATTTCATAAAAAATCTATACGAGACACAAATATCAATCGTTTACATTTCCTAGAAATTCTCCTAAATTCTTTTAATTGTCTGTGTTTTGCTTTGAAAAATACAATAATCAATAATCGGATAAAAACATATATATATTTATTACTAGGGTTGCACCGATACCGATACTAGTATCGATATCGGTGCCGATACCGGGTACTGCAGGAGTACTTGGTACTCGTGCAGTACCCCCGATATTTTTTTCCGATACCGGAAGCCGGCATTGAGCCGGCTTGCCGGTATCCGAGGGGCTGCGGCGGCTGTCCGAATGCTCTATCGGCATTTGGACAGCCGCCCCTGGAGCTGCTCTCGTGTTTAATACTTACCTTCCTTCAGCGCCGTCGGTAAAGTCTTCGTGCGCACACTCCTTGAAGGACCCCAGCCGCGACCACGTGGGACCATGTGATCGCGGCTGGGGTCCTTCCAACGAGCGCGCGCGCGGGAACTTTCCCGGCGTCGCTGAAGGAAGGTAAGTATAAACAAAGTGAGCAGCTGCAGGGCCTGTCCGAATGCAGATAGAGCATTCGGACAGGCCCTGCAGCTGGTCTCCGCTCATACTTACCTTCCTTCAGCGACGCCGGGAAAGTTCCCGCGCGCGCGCTCGTTGGAAGGACCCCAGCCGCGATCACATGGTCCCACGTGGTCGCGGCTGGGGTCCTTCCAAGGAGCGCGCGCGCGCGAAGACTTTACCGGCGGCGCTGAAGGAAGGTAAGTATGAGCGGAGAGTGGGGGGCATATCCATGAGCCTGGGGGGCATATCCATGAGCAGGGGGGCATATCCATGAGCAGGGGGTGCATATCCATGAGCCTGGGGGGCATATCCATGAGCAGGGGGTGCATATCCATGAGCAGGGGGTGCATATCCATGAGCAGGGGGGCATATCCATGAGCAGGGGGGCATATCCATGAGCAGGGGGGGCATATCCATGAGCCTGGGGGGCATATCCATGAGCAGGGGGTGCATATCCATGAGCAGGGGGGCATATCCATGAGCGGCATTATCCATGAGCAGGGGGGCATATCCATGAGCAGGGGGGCATATCCATGAGCGGCATTATCCATGAGCAGGGGGTGCATATCCATGAGCAGGGGGGCATATCCATGAGCGGCATTATCCATGAGCTGGGGGCATATCCATGAGCAGGGGGGGCATATCCATGAGCGGCATTATCCATGAGCAGGGGGGCATATCCATGAGCAGGGGGGCATATCCATGAGCGGCATTATCCATGAGCTGGGGGCATATCCATGAGCAGGGGGGCATATCCATGAGCAAGGGGGGGCATATCCATGAGCAGGGGGGGCATATCCATGAGCAAGGGGGCATATCCATGAGCAAGGGGGGCATATCCATGAGCAAGGGGGCATATCCATGAGCAGGGGGGCATATCCATGAGCAAGGGGGCATATCCATGAGCAGGGGGGCATATCCATGAGCAGGGGGGCATATCCATGAGCAAGGGGGGCACATCCATGAGCAAGGGGGCATATCCATGAGCAAGGGGGGCATATCCATGAGCAGGGGGGCATATCCATGAGCAAGGGGGGCATATCCATGAGCAGGGGGGCATATCCATGAGCAGGGGGGGCATATCCATGAGCAGGGGGGCATATCCATGAGCAGGGGGGGCATATCCATGAGCAAGGGGGGCATATCCATGAGCAGGGGGGCATATCCATGAGCTGGGGGGCAATTATCCATGAGCTGGGGTCAGGATATCCATGAGCTGGGGCAATATCCATGAGCTGGGGCAAATCCATGAGACCTGGGGGCTTTATAGGAGGTCTGTTCTTATTGGAAAGCGTCACATGACATAAAATAAAAGTATCGGTAATTGGTATCGGTGAGTACTTGAACAAAAGTATCTGTACTCGTACTCGGTCTTAAAAAAGTGGTATCGGTGCATCCCTATTTATTACGTATACAAAAAAGTTTCAAATCTCATATAATAAACAAAGATTTATAAACCACAATCCATCAGCATATAAAAACTAGCTTCACAATATATATATCTCCTGTTAGTAACTGCATATATGATTAATATCATTTACCTTATCAGTTAGTAACTAATACACAAATGGTTAATAAACATTTCTGCTTAATACAACATGCATTTCCCAGCAAACAATGTTTAACCAGCCAGCTCTTATAGAAATATATATTTCTCTCTATGCTACATGGATCAACAAAAGATGAGCTAATTTAAAAGGATAAGTAATAAAAACTTATTTAGTGAATCCTCCCCTAATCTTGAGAATTAAACTTCTAATCTTTTGCTTTTTTATTTTGTAGCTATATAATTCCTTGCTTATTAATTTAATCACAGTAATTTCCAAATTCAATATATAATGGTATCAATCTTACAACAATTCTTTTAGGAATATATCCTTATGTCCACTTCATCATATCCTTATCTGCAGAATAAAGATATTTAGAATTTTTGGAACTACCAGGAATCTGAGAAATCTCAGTCTACGTTGCAAGAATATCTACAAATATATATAATTACATTAATTCCTTAATTTCATACATTACCTGTCCAATCTGGATTTTAATGAGTCTTGGAATTGTCTATGTGATGCTTTGTTTTGGAATATGTGAAGATTATCGATATCAGATAATCAATGCATGTAAATTAGAGATTTGGTGAGAGTCTTGATTGCCTCATGTCCTGGGATCTACTTGCATCGTGGTGTGAGTCTCTGAATGTTGGAATCTCGGACTCTCAGAGTGTCATGTGTACTGGACGTCTGAATGCATTGTGGTGTGAGTCTGAATGCTGGAATCTCGGACTGATTTGCAACCAACATTGCCGCTTATTATAGTCAATTTGACGTCACTGGCAATATTATTGGTATATCAAATATAATATTTACTATCCTCCAGAGGGCAGTATTGCACTTCTTAATTAATTCCACCATTTCTTTTTAATATTCTTATCTCGGGTCAAAGTTCAATCTGACTTAACAAAGACTTCTTCTCTCAGTCACTAGACACTGTGTCTCTACCTATCATATCTAATTTATATCCCTGACTCCTTTCAAAATTACTTACTATCAGCTGAATTCTTTTCTGGTTAACTCAACAGAATCTATTCTTTAGTAATTTTTATCATTTATCAATTATATACTTTCTACAATATTTATTGGAGTATACATTTCCTACTGTAAATATAATAAAATATACCTTGATTATAAACATATATTTTGTTAATATATATTACCTTACAAAATATTAACTCTTATATTCCTATACCCAAAAGACAAAATATCTTTTGTTTTAAAAACTTAAGACAGACCAATAAATTTAATTATGACACGTCTTAGCACTTAACTCTAGCATTATCACACATAAACATTCTAGGTTCCTTCATGTCTGGCACTTCTAAAAAAAAATATAAAAGACTTCACCCAGGAATGAACTCTGTAAAACAAAATCTCGTTCATTTCTAAACCTAGAGAAAATTGAAAAAAAAGACTGTCTTTAAAAACAAAATGGCTACAGGCATCCATTTTACCTTTTTCCTTTCTGTAATATACCCGACAGATATACCTGCTAATAAGGGAGGAGATGTAAGCAGGGGCGTGGTTATGGAGAGCTTTGTATGTGAGCACCCAGTAGCGTCGCTAGGGGGGCGGGGGCGGCCCGCACTGGGTGGCACCACCCCCTAGGGTGACAACCTAAAAATAAAATATATATATTTTTTTTACACAAAAATATTTTCCCAGGAAGGATACATTGAGATTTCTCTCAATTTCAAATATGGCCTAGGCTGGCACTTTCAAGGGGGCAGCAAAAAAAACACCACTAAAGGGGATATTCACAGAGCACCGAAATGACGCAGACATTTCAGTGTTCTGTTCAGTGTTCTGTTCCCCGCACTTTGGGGAATCAAATTTCCCCGGTGAATTCACTGCAGAGTCCCTGAAGTGCAGGGAATCAACCACCGAAAGCCGCCGCAAACTCATTGCCCGCTGTTTTCAAAAGAACCTACTGAATGAAAATGTCTTGAATTTACATATAAGGTCCTTTGAATGATAATTAAATGGTCTGTTACAGAAAAAAGAAAAACTGCAATTAGAATTTTTTTTAAAAAACAAAATGCCTAAAAGATACAAAAAAATAATTAGAAAAACCAATAAATAGACTTTTTGCTACAGATTAAAGGAATATATGGTTTATTAGATATTGAATAAAAATGGGAATATTTTTAACATTGAAACCTATGGTGTTCGCCTGAATAAACCTGCCAAATGAAAACACCAGACAGAACTCAGGGCATTTCACTGTTGTTCAGTGTCTCTGAACAGATTAACTAATACTAAGAATTTTACCCTTATTTCTCTTTTACAACTTCCTCTTTCTTAAGTTACCTCAGTTCCCTCCCGAACCAAAAACCCACCCCTCGCCCCCAACTCCCCATAAATAAAAACACACGACAAAGTATTGGTGGTTTGAAAAGGTCACGTCTTTTATTAATTAAGGCCAGAATCATTGCCTTTATGGCAGAATTATAAGCGATCCTCGCTTTCTCAAAATAGGCAACACCAGATAACACTGGTACCAGAAATCCAGCCAGATAACACTGGCAACCGCAATGCACCACAAGCATTGCCCAGAAATAGCGGCCGGCCCGACGTGGCTAAGCTAGCGCGACCACACACTGCTCTCTTTATAGCAGATAGCAGGCCGAGAGGATCTGCAAACCAGGAGGCACCTGAGTTTGGCCGAAAAACCACCACCCAGACCCCCTAACCTACAGACCCTCCCCCTCTATCGCCTCTAAACGTGCCAGGGCCGCATATTTCACCGTAGATCGATATAACCATGTTCGTTACGAAAACAATCCCCCGGTTCTGGCCGCAAAACCACCAACCAGCGTTATGTAACATGGCCAACTATACTATTGGCCATCTTGAACTAAACCATGTCGATCGTTACCATACCCCGGCTCTGGCCGCAAAACCACCAGCCATCTCACGGTAAGACAATCCCCCAGCTTTGGCTGTAAGCCTGTAACTTAGAAAACCACCAGCTGGCTTCATGTAACATGGTAACATTATATTCTTGCCAATAACTCAACTAATCATGTCTTTAACCAAAAAGCAATCTCCCCGTCTCTGGCAGCAAAACCACCAGCCAAAGTAAATGCCAATACAATCCCCCAGCTTTGGCCACAAAACCACCAGCTGGCTTCATGTAACATGGTGAAATTATCTGACTGCACCTCAACTAACCATGTCTTTAATCAAAAACAATCCCCCCCGGCTTTGGCCGCAAAACCACCAGCCGAAGTAACTGTCAATACAATCCCCCAGCTTTGGCCTCAAAACCACCAGCTGGCTTCAGGTAACATGGTGAAATTATCTCACTGCACCTCAACTAACCATGTCTTTAATCAAAAACAATCCCCCCAGCTTTGGCCGCAAAACCACCAGCCAAAGTAACTGTCAATACAATCCCCCAGCTTTGGCCGCAAAACCACCAGCTGGCTTCATGTAACATGGTGAAATTATCTCACTGCACCTCAGCTAGCCATGTCTTTTATCAAAAACAGTCCCCCCAGCTTTGACTGCAAAACCACCAGCTGAAGTAACTGTCAATACAATCCCCCAGCTTTGGTCGCAAAACCACCAGCTGGCTTCATGTAACATGGTGAAATTACCTGAATGCACCTCAACTAACCATGCCCATATCTAAAGCAATCCACCGGCTTTGGCCGCAAAACCACCAACCGGCTTCCTGCAACATGGTATGACTCCATATGGGAACCCACAGGCGATCTTGTAATGACTGGCGGAATCACCACTTCATTTGCCCCTATCCGTGGTCCAACTGATCTCTGCGTGACCTTTTCAACTCAGTATTCAGGCAGTAACCTAAAAAACAGGGTGGGTAGGGTGGGAAAAGAAAAAGGTTAAAAGTGATCCTCAGACTCTTGCACTCCCGTTTTTACTACCTCTACCCCACCCCCTTCTGTTATCTGCCCTGAGTCCAATCCCAGCAACAGACTGGGAACACAGGGAACTCACCCAACTTTCTGCTTCTTGCTCAATCAGGGAAAATCCTTAAGCATCGTCACTCCGATTCCATCGTTCCTCAGTACTAAGAATTTTACCCTTATTTCTCTTTTACAACTTCCTCTTTCTTAAGTTACCTCAGTTCCCTCCCGAACCAAACACCCACCCCTCGCCCCCAACTCCCCATAAATAAAAACACACGACAAAGTATTGGCGGTTTGAAAAGGTCACATCTTTTATTAATTATGGCCAGAATCATTGCCTTTATGGCAGAATTATAAGCGATCCTCGCTTTCTCAAAATAGGTAACACCAGATAACACTGGTACCAGAAATCCAGCCAGATAACAATGGCAACCGCAATGCACCACAAGCATTGCCCAGAAATAGCGGCCGGCCCCACGTGGCTAAGCTAGCGTGACCACAGGCTGCTCTCTTTATAGCAGATAGCAGGCCGAGAGGATCTGCAAACCAGGAGGCACCTGAGTTTGGCCGAAAAACCTCCACCCAGACTCCCTAACCTACAGACCCTCCCTCTCTATCGCCTCTCCACATGCCAGGGGCGCATATTTCACTGCCACCAAAAATGAGGACCCTCATTTTCCACCACCAATAAAGGACCGTGACCTTTTCACTTACCTTACCCAAGGTTCTTTATCTCACCTTCGGCACCACGAACGAAAATGTTGTTCCCTGCCTCAGACAAATGGACCCCTCTTCCCTATCCCCCTAATGCCCATTTTAGCGAGGCTGACCGAGGTTCACTCCCCTCTTTGTGCCCCCAGCGTGAATAGCCGCCCAGCGCACATAGGAGTGTCCCAGGATCCATACTCTCTTGGCCCGTTCTGAAAGAAACCCAAAAACAGAAGCTATTAACGCACAAAATACATACCAACTTTTATAGCAACTGAAATTAACCAAACCTTAATATAGAAAAAGATTTAATTTTTTGTCCCCCCCTCATTTCTGCAGCGGCCTCACATAACGCCTATACGCATCCGACATTCATCTCCACATGTTTTAATATACTCCTTAGGGTAACCCAACTGCACTGCCGTAGTGGCTGCACCCATTCTGAGAGAATGCGGGGCAATGCAATCCCCTTTCCATCCCAGCAACATTACAGCCTTTTCCAAAGCCGCTTTGAATTGAAACCTGGACAAATTGGTTCCATTCTCATGCCTCAAAAAACATATGGCCGTTTGCAGGAGCCGCCTCCAAATAACCTCTTACACATAACACCGGGCATACCTCCGCTTAACCTCTGTATTACGCTCCAGTCTTTGTATAATATACACCCCCCTCTAAGTAATGGATTCCTTTTGATTTCACATGCTTCCGTCAGCCCCTCCCCCCCCAGCAACCAAGGTCGCCCAGCTCACAGTTATCTGATCCATTGTTCCTAGCTGGGTGTGATTACATTGTCTCTGCTCCTTTCCTCTGTGTGTGTGTGTGTGTGTGTCCCTTGCAAAATGTAAATAAACGCAGTCTCCATTTTGGGTTGAAAAGGCAAGGATCTTATGTACGTTATTGCCCGCATTCTGGGCCTGAAGCAGTACTTCTGCGGAATACTGACTTCAAGGGGAGCAGTCTGCACGTGGACAGGAACCCCCACCTTACAGCCTCGTTCCCCGACTGCCCTCTGGGTTAAGCTAAATGGGGACTTCTCCAAAGGATCAGCCATTCTACCTAACAGCACCTCCTTCCCCCACTTTTCTCTCAAGATTTCTGGCAGTTCATATGCTGATTTCAACTGCTTTACTTTCCTACCCCCCTTCGCTTCACCCCTAATCAGTATCATGAAGCCTTCCTTAAAAAATCCTTACTCCATTCTGCTTATCCTCCATCTTAAGACTCACCAGCCCTGGAATCCTTTACCAATAGTACGAGGCTACACATGTGAAAGTCTTTAACCCACGTCCACCAATGAAACGGTTTCTTGCTTAGTATATTAATCTATAGGCCCGAAGTTAACTCAACCTACCCAAAATAATGAAACAGCATTTGCTAACATACAAAATCACTGTTTAGTTGATAAGCCTCTTCAGAAATTATAACGGACACATGTAGATGTGTATTTGTTATATATTCATAACTCTGGCAGAAACGATTTGGATTAATTTAGTTGCGCAAATGTAAACTTAAACAGATTGTACAGTTACTGCTACAGCACTTCCTCATTGACAGCAGACCATGTGACTTTTTGAAGCTTAAGATGGCTGCCAGCCATGCGGTCACTGATTACCTATGTTTATAAGATCATACAGACTATACAAATAATAAGGTTTGATTAAGTATTACAAAGTGAAGCAAATATCAACGAGCACATTCTAGCTAAAAAATGCAAATCACTATAACGGGTAAATTAGCGCGTATTTAACCAAATAGATTACACACACACGCATATAGTATAATGTCAAAATAGAGACAAATTCACTGAATTGGTACACTTAATACTGATCCACTCCCAGGCTTTCTTATGATGATGGTACGAGTGGGAAAGATGAGGGAGTTGCTGCTCATGTTTCCTCCATTTCGGACATAAGTCTATCCTCTCCCTCAATAAAGACAAAGTTAGCGTTCTGAAATAATTATTTACTCAATTGTAGCAAGTGCGCAAAAAAGATTGTACATTACTGCTGTGTCACTTCCAAAATTGCATCAATTAGAATAGTGAACTTAAATATAGTATACAAATTAATTTATTCATCTGTAGCGCTCACTCCCGGAGGAGTCGCTGAATTTAACCTCGAGTCAGTCTCCCCGCACTAGGGAATAAATATACACCAGCACTGTTGTGGATTTTATAAGTTATATAGTTTACTGGTCTCAAATAAACTGGCATATATAAAGCAGCACGGTATAATTACATATATATTTACAGGAATTCGTAATGCGAGAAACGCGCAGCGGAAAAGAAAAGGAATTTTAACCCCTTCGTTGCCGGAGTGTGAGTCCCGTACAGGTTGTGTCCCAAGAAGGTGTGCGTGTATGCGTGTGTTGGTACCCGGGTATTAGATTCAACTGGCCAGTGAATGAATTCAATGTGTCTTCGACTAGTCACGTTGGGGCCCTGTAGATTTAGACAAACTGCAGCGTGCTTTATTACTGTACTGTGGCCTGGAAGGCCTCTCACCCATCCGCCACATACTCTGCACCCTGCTCGACCCAGGACGTCTCTCTGCTCGATTTGGCTGGGACTCTGTGCCACCGGATCCGCTTGTCTTGCTTGTCTGTCTCTGCCACAAGATTCTCAGTTCATCGCCTGCACTCCCATTAGATCATCGTGGTCTCCTAACTCAGGGTCCAATCTGCAGCTCTGTATCTGTGTAAACCTCTCAGCGGTGGATTACTAGGTCTCTGGCAAGTCACTGAAACCGATCTCCAGTGTCCGCAAGGCAGCACCTGCGCTCCGGGCTGGTCACAATCGCTCCTTGTCTCACGTGTGTCTTGCTCTGTTCACCCCTTGGCGCGCACTGGCTCTCCTCTGAACGAGGTTGCGGATGTCTCCCCGTTCTCTCCACCCACTTCCTGTCCCTGCCCCAAAGCATGCTGGAAAACGTAGTCCAAAAATGTCCAGTATGGTTTACATTGCGCTCGTCTCCCCCTGGTGGCCAGAAACGAGTAATTACGGCAGCAGAATTAAACCAGCGCTAGACATCAATTTATTGCTTAGCCCTTGGGGTTACTTTCTTTACTTCAACTACACACAGGTGAGACAACCCCCTCCCTTCCAGAATAAATTACAGATAACAACAGGCTCCAGCCACTGGACAATAGAAAAGACATTCAACACAATGGAATGTTTACCCATGCATCTTCTCTAAACAGTGTGCTTAGGGAAACACAGGATGTTAGAGTGCAAGCTCTTGAGCAAGGGGCCTCTCCTACTGTTTTTAATGAGTGCAAAATATAACAACTTATTACTGTAACATACACATACACACTTTGACAACAGCATAGCACATCACACACACTCTACATTATATACAGAGACAATAAACTGTAAAGCAAAATACTTGCAAATAAACATTGGGGCGGCCGTTTCGTCACAGGTTGCTTTGTATGCTTCCAGCCTGTTCAGTACAAATTGACTGCAGCTCATTAAAATTTATCTATTTTGGAGTGCTATTTGGTGCTAGAACACCCACTATTCATGTGCGTGATTCTTAAAATTGACCGTCAGTCATTTGCTAGAGTGAGCACTTTAACTATAAGGCACGGCAATCCTCAGACAGACACAGGCAAAATTACTGGAACCCAAATGCACCTAATAACATACAAAACAACAAATCACTGAATTCTGGCAGAGTTATACCACAACAATTAACCTATTCATAATTACTATCACGCAGAGATTACACAAAATTAACAAGAGAATACAGTATTGCAAAGTGTAACGAATATCAAAAAGCATCTACTAAATAAAACCTACAAATCAATACAATGGAAAACCTGCACCTATTTATCCAAGTAATAATAGAACTAGGAATATATATATTTAGCAGACTATAATAATAGGGAATACATAACAGATTGATACAGCCAGAAATAGTTATCCAGTCATTGGTTTTCATATGATGATGGTGATGGTAAAATGGAGTTAGCTGGCTAGAAAGAAAAAAGGTTAGAAGTGATCTCCAGACTCTTGCACTCCCGTTTTTACTACCTCTACCTCTCCCCCTTCTGTTATCTGCCCTGAGTCCAATTCCAGCAACAGACTGGGAACAAAGGGAACTCCTCCCCAGCCTTCAACTTCTTGCTCAACACATCTGCCTTGAAACCCAATCCTAGCAACAAACTGGGAACACAGGGAACTCACCCAACTTTCTGCTTCTTGCTCAATCAGGGAAAATCCTTAAGCATCGTCACTCCGATTCCGTCGTTCCTCAGTACTTCTCCATGGGGACTTTCACTGCCATCGAACAAGCACCGTACTTGCTGGCGGTTCGTCAAAACCTGTGTGTGAGCATATGAGAGAGCTCTAGCAATAAACCTCTTAGTAATGTGCGCCGTGTATTATGAGCATTCAGTGTTATATGGGAGTACTGATTTACGAGTAAGTAGTTAAAAAAAAAACAGTAAAACTTGGGGGGGTGGTGACACCATAAATTACCGTACCGGGTGACACCAACCCTAGTGACGCCACTGTGATCACCAGTATTTTGAATTGGATTCTAAAGGAAACAGGAAGCCAGTGTAAAGATTGACAAAGGAATAAGGTGCAAGAGGTGAGGTGTATGAGCCTGTCACAGGCATTTTATAACAGACTGCAGAGGGAGAATCTGGGATCTCTTAAAGCCAGAGAGAAGGAGGTTACAGTAGTCAAGGCAGGAAATAATAAGAGCTTGAATGAGTATTTTAGCAGAGTCCTGATTAAGAAAGGTGCGGACGCGTGCAAGTTTTTAAGGTGGAAGTAACCATGGAAGAGATCACAGGGGCCAGGGGACCTGGGGCCAGGAGAGACGGCTAGAGCCATGGTGGCCACCCAAGTGGCGCGCCCAGGACCACACAGTGTCCCTCATCCAAAAAAAAAGAAAAACAAAGGGGTCCCAATGGTCTCAGAAAGTCCTATGTGCCGAAGTCTGCAAGAGGTCCGCCAGTAGTGAGGTTCACTCAGGATAACAATATCGATAAAAAATAAATAAAAAAGGGGGGTGGGGGGGAGTCAGCCAGTCATAGCAATAAACATAGGGATGGGACCATCTCAAGGGGGGGGTGCAGGGTCCAATAGGGGGGAAAGAAACACAGCATAATATGCAACTAGAAAAACATCGGCGTAGGAGCCCCGGTGAGACAGTCCTAGGTGACCAGTGCTGTTAGGCTCTTGGTCAAGGAGGGGCCATGCGACATCAGCCCGGATCCAATTGCAGAGGCCCCGCAGTCATGTTTCCACGACAAGTAGACGCCGTGGCATTCAGAGGACGCCTGCCGACGTCCAGTAGAGCCCATGCTTCGTCCGGTGTGGTCACAGAGTGCATAGTCCCACCATGCAGTATCATCAAGGAGCCAGAAGGGCCCCAACGATATCTTAGTCCCCGTTCTCTCATGTGGGTTGTCACATCACGGAAACAGCGACGTGCTGCCAGGGCAAGAAATGATAAGTCTCGATAGATGGTTACCTGCATATCATTGTAGGTCACAGACGGGACATTTCCCGCTTTCTTAAGCACTTTGGCATGAGTGGAGATATCAGTAGTGACAGCAATAACGTCCCTGGGAGCTGCGACAGGCGCAGCAGCCGCCTTACGCACTCGGAAGGCCGTGGTAACCGGCACCGGGAAGTCCGGAGATAGAGTCAGCAGCATGGCCACCAGGCCCGAAACACACGGCAGCAGAGCCTCATCACATACAGTTTCAGGGATCCCACCTAATCCGCAAATTGCGACGGCGATGTCTAGTCTCCAAGTCCAAAACTGTGGACGATAGGGCCATGACCTGTTTCCGTAGGTCTTCCATCTGGGCCTGTACTCCCGGTCTCTCCTCCTCCAGGACTGACAGGCGTGCACCCATAGACACAGAGCCAGACGAGATGGCCGCAATTTCAGCTCTGACCTGAGTAAGGTCAGTTTGCCACAGGGCCCTCAGATCTTCATATAGCTGCCGGATATCGTCTTTAGTCGACAGCTGCGGGTGTGGGGTATCAGGCACCACCGGACTGCGACAGGGTGAGCCATCTGGGGACACAGGTACCTCCGGGATCACCTCCTGACACTGACGCCCAGGACCAGTCAGTGATGCCCCCAGGGAAAGCCGAATATCCGGCTGAGCGGCCGCCTCCGAACCCTCCAGGCGCTTGCTTTTCTTCCCCATCCAGGCAGAAAGTCCCAGCCGAGGAGTAGGCCGCAAACAAAGATGGCCGCCAGCAAAACACCAAAGGTTATATGGTGCTGGATCCGGGTAATAGTGCCTCCCGGGGGGGTCAAGGAAGGCACACCACAATCAGGAAACTCTGCAAAGTGGCTGTGGAGGCGAACCGATCTGCGGGCCGGGAGCTAAGGGTACAAAATCCGACGGTATAGCATTCAGCAACAGGAGCTCCCTCACCACACGTCCGCTCAGCTCGGCGTCCAGCCATTTCAGAACTTTTTCCACCTTTAATGTGACCTATAAACTGTACAATTTAATTGAAAAGCAAACTGAAATCTTTTAGGTGGAGGAAGGAAAAATAAAACCCAAAAATAATATGGTTGCACCCTTAAACTAATACTTTGTTGAAGCACCTTTTGATTTTATTCCAGCACTCAGTCTTTTGGGGTATGAGTCTATCAGCATGGCGCATCTTGACTTGGCATTATTTGCCAGCTCTTCTTTGCAAAAACACTCCAAATCTGTCAGATTGAGAGGGCATCTCCTGTGCAGTCCTCTTCACATCACACAGATCTTCTGTGGTCTGACTGGACCATTCCAAAAGTTTAATCTTCTTCTGGTGAAGCCATTCCTTTGTTGATTTGGATGTATGCGTTGGTTCGTTGTCATGCTGAAAAATGAAGTTCCTCTTCATGTTCAGCTTTCTAGCAGACACCTGAAGGTTTTGAGCCAATATTGACGGGTATTTGGAACTATTCATAATTCCCTCTACCTTGACTAAGGCCCCAGTTCCAGTAGAAGAAAAACAGCCCCAAAGCATGATGCTGCCACCACCATGCTTCACTGTGGGTATGGTGTTCTTTTGGTGATGTGCAGTGTTGATTTTGCACCAAACATATCTTTTAGAATTCTGGCCAAAAAGTTCAACCTTGGTTTCATCAGACCAGAACACATTTTTGAACATGCGTTTGGGAGACGTCAGATGTGTTTTTGCAAAATTTAGCCAGGCTTGGATGTTTTCTTAGTAAGAAAAGGCTTCCATCTTGCCACTCTACCCATAGCCCAGACAATTTGGGAGAGTGTTGGCAGATATTCCTGCAGCTCCTTTAATGTTGCTGTATGCCTCTTGGCAGCCTCCCTGAACAGTTTTCTTCTTGTCTTTTCATCACATTTGTAGAGATGTCCAGTTCTTGGTACTGGCATTGTTGCGCCATATTTTCTCCACTTGATGACTGTCTTCACTGTGTTCCATGGTATATCTAAATTTGTACCTTCTCCTGACTGATACCTTTTAACAATGAGAACTCTGATGCTTTAGAAGCTCTCGGCGGACCATGGCTTTTGCTGTAGGATGCGACTAAGAAAATGTCAGGAAAGACCTACTAGAACAGCTGAACTTTATTTGGGGTTAATCAGAGGCACTTTAAATGATGGCAGGTGTGTACTGACTCCTATTTAACAGGATTGTGAAAGTGATTGCTTAATTCTGAAAACAGCTACATCCCAGGTTATAAGAGGGTGTGCACCATTGCTTTTTTTCTAGGAAAATAGGTGGGGGTATTCACCGTGAAGCGTCAGAAAGTGTCAGGCAGCGAGCCATACTGGGACAAGGTTACAGGCGCATAATTTTACGCACAGCAGCCTGTTTAAAGACAAATACATGCATTTACACACACAGCCATACATTCACATATGTTTACAGAGAAATGTAGGGACAAGTGGCGCTAAGGACCGTAACTGAATAATGCTCGACACAGCCCGAGGGATATGTTTGACACCGAAAATACGAAAATAGTAGTAGAAGAGTAACCCTTTAGGCGCGCGGATTGTATATTTCATGTATGGTACAATAACTTATCTGCCGAGAATTTTAACAGTATACGGATACATGCATATCAAATTCGCAATAAGAGTTTACATAAAAAGTTGTCCTTATGCGTATTAGGCATATAGTCTATATATTGTATATATCGAGGCTTCTGGTTTCTTTAAGTTCAATCGCTCATTTTTACATATTGCCTCTGCTCCTTGAAAGTTAATCACAATGGATGGTATCGAGTTGATATACGTCTTCTTATTATACCCCAAATTTTATATAGGTGGAATCCTCCATGAAAAACGGACTCAGTGGAGCTCCTGGGTGTTCTGTGGGATATATTGAAGAAAAAAGGCGATTGCGCAGTATATAGCAATAGCTGTCATGCCTGCTGGTGCTCCTGCAGTGCGGCCTTCCCAACAGAGAGGGTGCCAGTCTCTGAATCAGGCCACTTTGAATGCCGCACCTGGTCAGGGATCTAGGCCTTTAAATATCAGTCACTGACTGTGCTCTGGGCCCTGACGTGGTTATTTCGAGCCCTCAGCGCGTGTCTATAGCTTATGCATATTGGTTTTCTGGTTTGACTCCTGGCTTGTATATTGACTGTGTTTTCTGTAATTATCCCTTGGCATATGTTTATCTCGTGTACCGACCTCTGGCTTGTTATTACTACGATATCTCTCCTGTCCCTGATCTGTACTTCTATGTATTTTAGATTAGTACCTGGCCATTCTAAGGACCAGCTTTTCAGTTTAGAGTTCTTTCTTGCCTTCCTGGGTTTTGTCTGCGTGCTGGGTGACTATATCCTTACATTACATCAGGGCCTTGGACCCTGCAGACATTGCCCAGAAGTTTGCTGCTTGCTGTTCCCATATAAGGGAGGCTGATGACAAGATGTATCATTTTGCAATGTTGCTGGAAACAATCTTGGAGAATACAGATTGCATGCAGTCTCCCTCACCTGCTCCTATAACCCATTCTGACACTTCTATGGTTAAATCCACTGTTCCAGTGCAAATGTTGCCCTCATACTTTCTGTGGTGAGGCTGCTGCATGCAGAGGATTTCTGAATCAAATTGATGTATGTTTTGAATTAAATCCTCATATGTGTATAACTGACAGAGCTAAAGTATGTTTTCTTTTTAACCATCTCAGAGACAAGGCCTTAGACTGGGCTACTGCATTATGGGAGTCTAAAAATCCCATAATAAATAACTACGAGGAATTTGTTACCACCTTAAAAAGTGTGTTTAACCCTTCCAGAAAAACAAATTCTGCTATTAAACGGTTAATGAGGTTAAGTCAGGGAGACAGAACTGTGTTGGAATATGCTGTTGAGTTTCAGACGCTTGCTGCCGAGGTTAATTGGGATAATGAAACTCTGGTGTCCTGTTTTCTGGAGGGTTTGTCTGACTCGTTAACCCTTGCTAATACAGCAAGAGATCTTCCTGTGAATCTGAATGATCTAATTCCCTTCTGTATGGAGATAGAAGACCAAATCAGGGACATGTGTAAAACAAAAGCGCAACCTAATAGGTTAATACCATGTGTGTCTCCAGAGTTTAACCCTGCTGCATCTGACAACCCTGTACCTCAACCAATGCAGTCTGGAGAGATTAAACCGTCAGAGGAGAGGGGACTGGTATCAGAAGTTATGACATTGTCTCCTTCTGTCTATAAAAAGCGCTGTTACTTTACTATTATGATTGAGGTGGGTTCCTCCATTATTCAGGTAGATGCACTTCTTGATTCAGGGGCAGAGGACAATTTTATGGACACTACTTTTGCATTGGAGAAAGGGATTCCCTGTGTGGAAAAAACCCCACCTATAGCTATTCGTGCTATAGATGGCAGACCCCTTTCCAACCCATATATTTCTAAGGAGACCAGTCCTATTTCCATGTCTGTAGGAGTTCTCCATAAAGAGACTGTGGTATGCCAACTCCTATCATTTCCTTCATGTCCTGTTGTTTTGGGGTATCCTTGGTTACAAAAACACAATCCAGTCATAGACTGGAGAAGAAACACTGTTCTGTCATGGAGCAAGTCTTGTTTTGATTCATGCATGATTCCTGTCAAGTCTGTGCACACCATAAATGTACCCACTGCTGCTCCTTTATCTGTATTGGTTCCTATACAGTATGAGGAGGTCAGGGAGGTTTTCAACAAAGGAGGGGCTGAGACTTTACCTGAGCATAGACCCTATGATTGTGCTATTAATCTTCTTCCTGGCACTTTTCCTCCCAAGGGACGAGTGTATCCTCTGTCTCAACATGAGAACCTCATATTGGAGGAGTACATAAAGGATTCCCTTGCTAAGGGCTTCATAAGGAAATCCACATCTCCTGCTGGTGCTGGGTTCTTTTTTGTCTCTAAGAAAGAAGGGGACTTGAGACCTTGCATAGACTATAGGGGATTAAATAAAATAACTGTGAAAAATGCCTATCCCATTCCATTGATTGCTGAACTCTTTGACAGGTTAAAAGGTTCCCAGATCTTTTCTAAGCTTGACTTAAGAAGCGCGTATAATTTAGTACGTATTAAAGATGGTGATGACTGGAAAACCGCTTTCAATACCAGATCTGGTCACTACGAGTACCTTGTAATGCCCTTTGGGCTATGTAACGCTCCAGCTGTGTTCCAGGATTTTATAAATGATGTTTTGCGTGATTTCATACACGACTGTGTCATCGTGTATTTGGATGATATACTTATTTACTCACCTAATCTCGCTACTCACCACTTGCAGGTTAAAAAGGTTCTTCAGACGTTGTTGAACAATGGCCTTTACTGTAAATTGGAGAAGTGTCTCTTTGACCAACCTAAGTTAGCATTTCTAGGTTATGTCATTTCCGAAGAAGGATTTTCCATGGACCCGGGTAAACGTACTGCTGTTACTGACTGGCAATGTCCTATAGGGCTAAAAGCTATTCAGAGATTCATAGGGTTCGCCAACTATTACCGCAGATTCATACTCAATTTCTCCACAATACTGGCACCCATTACCAATATGACCAAGAAGGGAGCTAATACCCGTATTTGGTCCCCTGAAGCCGTTAAAGCCTTTGAGACTCTTAAAGAGGCTTTTTCTATGGCCCCTATACTTGTCCACGACTCCACCCTGATCCAAGGAAGCCTTTCATCCTAGAGGTTGATGCCTCTGAGACAGGAGTAGGAGCTGTTCTCTCCCAAAGAGAATCCCCTGACCAACCACTCAAGCCTTGTGGCTTCTTTTCCAAGAAATTATCTAGTGCTGAAAGGAACTATGATATCGGTAACCGAGAACTCCTGGCTATCATTTCTGCTTTGAAGGAGTGGAGACACCTACTTGAAGGAGCTCCTACTCCCACTATGATTCTGACTGACCAAAAAAACCTGACCTTTATTGCCGATGCCAAAAGACTGTCATCACGTCAAGCCCGGTGGTCTATGTTTTTGAGTCACTTCAATTACATAATCACCTATAGGCCCGGTAACAGAGATGCTAAAGCAGACGCACTTTCCAGGCAATTTGGGGTCACAGAACAGCAAGATAGACCAGTTGAGTCGATTGTTCCTCTGGAGAGAGTAGTGGCAGCTACTCATCTCACCCTTACTTCTACACTCCTTACTCGTATCCAAGCTATGCAAGGTACAGCTCCCCCTGAGACTCCTTCTGACAAGTTGTTTGTTCCTGACGCAGAAAGAAAGGAACTACTCTCATGTTATCATGCCTCCAGGCCAGCCGGTCATCCTGGTATAAAAAGGACATTGTCAGCCCTTACACCGATGTACTGGTGGCCAGACATTGCCAAGGATGTGAGGGAATATGTACAGGCATGTGTGGTATGTGCACAATCCAAAGCCTCTACTCAATGTCCTGCAGGGCTATTGCAACCACTAGCCATCCCTGACAAACCGTGGTCACATATTTCTATGGATTTCATAGTAGATTTGCCACCTTCTGAAGGGCATACAGTGATTTTGACCATTGTTGATCGCTTTACTAAAATGGTTCATCTGGTTCCTCTCAAGAAATTGCCAACATCTAAAGGTCTAGCCAACATATTTGCCAAAGAGGTATTCAGATTGCATGGTTTGCCTCATGAAATTGTCTCTGATCGAGGTCCCCAATTCATTTCTAGATTTTGGCGAAATTTCTGTTCACAGTTGGGCATTAAAGTATCATTTTCTTCTGCTTATCACCCACAGTCCAATGGAGCTGCCGAACGTGCTAATCAGTCTAGTGAGAACTACATTCGTAGCTTCTCTTCACAATGGCAGGATGATTGTGTTTCTTTACTTCCTTGGGCTGAATTTGCTCTGAACAGTAATGTGAATGCCTCGTCTGGTCACTCCCCATTTTTTGTTGCCCATGGTTTCCAGCCTACCTTTTTGCCATCCCCTAGTGCTGACACTGGTCTTCCTGACTTGGACTCCTATGTTCAGTCTCTTCATAATGTGTGGACTTTGGTACGTTCCAACCTCTGTCACGCTGCAGTCCAACAGAAGACCTATGCAGATAGGCATAGGCAGATGGGTCCTTCCTATGTTCCAGGCCAGAGAGTCTGGTTGTCTACCCGTAACATTAGGTTACGTGTGCCATCAATGAAATTTGCTCCGCGGTACATTGGTCCATTCAAGGTCCTAAGACGTATCAACGAAGTCAGTTATGCGCTGGACCTACCTCATACCCTCCGTATACCGAATACCTTTCACACCTCCTTGTTGAAGCCCCTTCTGTGCAATCGGTTCACCACTGTCATTCCTCGACCTCGTCCTGTACTGGTCCAGGGAGAAGAAGAATTTGAGGTCCAGTCCATTGTTGATTCCCGTCATTCCCGTGGTGGTCTTCAATATTTGGTGCACTGGAGAGGGTATGGCCCGGAGGAACGCTCATGGGTTCCGATTTCTGACCTCCATGCCCCCCGTCTGGTCCGTGCCTTTCACCGCTCTCATCCCACTGCCCCGGGATCTCGGCGCCCGGAGGTTGCTTGTGGAGGGGGGGGGGTACTGTTAAGCCTGCTGGTGCTCCTGCAGTGTGGCCTTCCCAACAAAGAGGGTGCCAGTCTCTGAATCAGGCCACTTTGAATGCCGCACCTGGTCAGGGATCTAGGCCTTTAAATATCAGTCACTGACTGTGCTCTGGGCCCTGACGTGGTTATTTCTAGCCCTCAGCGCGTGTCTATAGCTTATGCATATTGGTTTTCTGGTTTGACTCCTGGCTTGTATATTGACTGTGTTTTCTGTAATTATCCCTTGGCATATGTTTATCTTGTGTACCGACCTCTGGCTTGTTATTACTACGATATCTCTCCTGTCCCTGATCTGTACTTCTATGTATTTTAGATTAGTACCTGGCCATTCTAAGGACCAGCTTTTCAGTTTAGGGTTCTTTCTTGCCTTCCTGGGTTTTGTCTGCGTGCTGGGTGACTATATCCTTACAATAGCGACCCCTATTCGTCCTCTAGGGGGCACTTACAAGGTTCAGAGCCCCTGTCCTGGCTCTGAGGGGGTCTCGCTTGTAGGATTTTTATGGCAATCCTCAGCCCTCTTTGGATCTCTCCGCCAGCCCAGTCAGATCATCAGTGGAAAAAGGAAATGAAAGAAAAATCCACTCTCTGATGGGTTTAAAAGCAAGAATTTATTCTTAAAAAATATAATATAGAATAAAAGCACTTATAGTGCCGCTGAGACGCGTTTCGCCGAATATTCGGCTTCATCAGTCAGAGTGACCATGTTTTAAGTAAACAAAAAATAATAAATATTTACTTTTTCTTTCCAACAGTAATATTTTTCACTTTTCAATTATAGAGTAAACAATGATGCTGCACTAACTAACCTTCACATTTCTCATGTCACCAAGTGTGGAGGTGTGGGTGATGGTACAATCCATTGTTACGAATTGTTACATCAAAAACCTAAACTGCACTGCAGCGAAGAGCACTGTGGGGAACTTTGGACCCCTGCATCACTAAACTTTACACCTCACAATTTCACAAGTGAGGTGTCATTGGACAGGGCAGAGTCTAGCCTTTGCATTAATACCAAACCTGACCATGTAAAATCTAAAAGAGAAGAAAACAATTTTTTATTTATTTATTTTTAGTTCCAAAGCGATGGCATTGTCCATTTGTCACGTATAAAATGAGCAATACCACTGCCATTACACACCTTCTCATTTCCCACGATGGGAGCAAGGCCAGTGTTTTATACATAGTCATATTATTCGTAAAAAAAACATGTTCCAAAACACAAGGGAAATGTTTCATTTTTTTTAATTTTTTGGTTAAATTTGTATATTTTCGCCGAAAAATACAGTAACAGGTTCCCATTTCACTTTTGTTTTTAACAAGAATGCCCTATAGAATATATAACTACAAAGGTTTGGATGATGAATGAGGGGAAAAAAATTTACACTCTTTAAATGATTGAAATCTGAATGGAAATTTCCTCACACAGTATCTGCCTGGTTAGAAATACCCGTATCTGCACTATTAAATAACGAAAAATATGTTTTCATTTCACTAAATTACAGAAAAAGCCCAACCAAATTATTCAGCTCCAGGCCCGTAGAGATCTTAATGCGGGCCTGGTAATGATAGGAAGTAGTTACAAATTAGGTGTATTATACCGGTAGTAGGAGTGTGAATGTCTGCTTTAAGCTATGCATAGTATTGTTAGGCTGTAAAATAATCTTTTCTTTAGTGATCCCAGGATGGCTTAATCCTCTTTAGTTTCATCATTCTAATTCTCTCAGCTTGTTTGGGAAGCTGCCTGGTCCAGGCTCACCAAGGAAAGAAGCAATGACATGATCTGGGGACTTACACTAAGTATATATTTATCCTTCCCTCTCCATTTCATGGAAGCAGGGAACACAGTGGATTTATGGGATGCCTTATAAAGACTTGTCACCAGAGGGAGGGAGGCAGTACTAGACAGGGCTGATATAGAGGGACACAAACTGAGTTTTGCAGGGACAAGGAATACACACAGGGAGGGAGGGAAATGCGTTTCCATTTACATAAGGACGACTGTGGGAGATTATCATAGAGAGGGGGCTGATATTACTGTGATGAGAGGAAGAAAAAAGCATTGGAAAGAGGGAGACACAGAAAAGGGGAGGGCTAGAAAAGGAGGCAAGTACAACGTATCTCCATCACACATACACACCAGCAGGGCACAGGTCTTCCAATATTCTGCACATTCCCTACTGGAAACATGCTGCCTGGCTCTGGGGAGGACACTGAGAGAGAATCCAAAGACAGCAAAACTCCAGCACAAACCCCTCAAGAGAAGACAGCTGTGGAACAGGCAAGGGCCTTCTACAACAACCTAACACCTACCAAGAAGCCAAAGCTGGTATGAAGCTCTCTAGGTTTGCCTAAATGTTGTTTATTTGGGGGGGGGGGGTGATATGGTTCATCAGTACCACTAAGACAAAACAGCCAGGGATGTGTATCTTTTATTGAGGTACATGGTGGGGAGCTGGGCAGAGATAGCCTTCCTGTAGTTCTATTTTTTATGGTAGTATGTAAACTGTCTGCTTTATCATTCTGCTCTCTCATCTCAGTGATGATAGGGTTAACAGGGTAAGGCTGTGTGTTTGTATATTAGCCCAGAGAGATCTGTCAGTGAAAGAAAATGGCTTTCTAGTTCTCAGCTAGAGGATAACATGCTGAGTGTTCCATGCTTCTGACCTTCAGCTGTCTAAGTAGCAGGGATTGTAACCTGTTATGGCATCCAAGAACACTGACTTGTACTATGGACCCATAGATTTGTGTTTGTATATAGGTGTGTGTGTTTATTTTTACTAACTGCATACATACTGCACCATTCTGTATTTATAACGTCACTATATGCTATATATCAGAAGCCAATTGAGTTGAGTTACCTAGTAAATTTTTCTCTCCTCATTCATCTTCTGTCTTTCACCATCATGGGTCCTGCCAATTTCTTCAGATAGTTAATAAGATTAATACCCAGGGGCAATCATATGTAATGATAGATTGATAAATCCTAAAATGTATTTTATATTACATATCTTTGTTTTCATTCATCACATCATGATTAAATCATAATCTACCTCTGTACCCCTGAGATCTGTTTAATAATAACCTCACACTGGGAATAACCAAGAAATTACTAGGATACTAGAAATCCCTGGATTTACTGGAATACTGTATACTTTTTTAATGAAAACAGAAGTAAAATAAATAATGAAAGGTATAAGAAAGAATGGCGCACCAATATAGGAAAATGCAAAAAGCTCTTTATTGACAATAAATGCAATCCAAAAGTAAATAGTAACATATCAAAACATACTGAAAAAAATAACAAATATATATGCATAAACAATAAGCATAAACACATGAGAAATATAAGTATGAAAAACAAACATAGATTTCAAACAGTAAAAATGACAGCGCAATCAGCTCCCTACAGCAAAAATCTCTCCTTAGCGTCCCCCTTTTACCTGTAGATTACAGGGCCCGTCCTGTACCACCTGCTAGGGTCCATGATGCTCGGGAGAGCGCTAAAGCACCGTCCTGGGCATCCCCTCCATAGAGTCCAGGCTTCTGTTGCTGGGTCACATGACCGACAGGATCTCGCCTCTCGTGAGATCATTCAGGTGAGATCATTCAGGTCAGCGGAGGGAGACTGGGGACTTTTCCCCCCCAGTCTCACTCTGCTACCGTCGGCCAGAAGCATCTGATCGAGCTGCCGTTCTCACTGCGGGATGAGAGGTGAGTACTTGATTTTTAAGGGGGGGGGGTTTACAGCTGCAGCTAATTAATTCCACAGAAGTGAACACCCAATGAACCCTAACGTTTTGGATGTTTGCTTTAGGTAGAGGAACAGAAAAAAAAAGGTATAAGCTTTCAAAACATTTGAATACCTTTTGTTGTATTATCCTAGTATATGAGCATCTTTCTGGCATAGAACACCTGTCTACAATGTCAAAACTGGCATTTTCCTTCATTATATTGTGCAAACACATGCAGAATTACAGTCTTGTAGGTCTAATGGAAGGCTACAAAGAAGAGGTACTAGCACTATGAGCCAACTGAAATCTCTGGCTATTCATATTGCATAAGGAATCATTGTTAGTGCATTAGGAGACTAATAGGAACACTCTAAGCACATAACACTTCATTCAGCTTATTAGATTCACTCTCAAAGATAGCGTGTGGGTAGCATTGATCATGACAAATTGGCAGTCAGCACACCAGCCTGCATTCGACATCGAGGAGTGTAGGATGGCTCTTATGTTCACAGGTGTCACTCATCACAGCAGCATGCCACAGAAACTGAGGAACTGTGCTTTTTTTTTTTTTATTCTCTATATATTCAGGTACTGTGCCTTTTTTTTATTCTCTATATTTCAGGTACTGTGCTTTTTTGCTACGGAAGTACTCGCATTTTTAAGAATATATTTGTAAGCGAAAAAGCACTAATATACACTATATTGCCAAAAGTATTCGCTCACCTGCCTTGACTCGCATATGAATTTAAGTGACATCCCATTCCTAATCCATAGGGTTCAATATGACATTGGTCCACCCTTTGCAGCTATAACAGCTTCAACTCTTCTGGAAAGGCTGTCCACAAGGTTTAGGAGTGTGTTTATGGGAATTTTTGAGCATTCTTCCAGAAGCGCATTTGTGAGGTCACACACTGATGTTGGACGAGAAGGCCTGGTTCCCAGTCTCCGGCTCTAATTCATCCCAAAGATGTTCTATCAGGTTGAGGTCAGGACTCTGTGCAGGCCAGTCAAGTTCATCCACACCAGACTCTGTCATCCATGTCTTTATGGACCTTGCTTTGTGCACTGGTGCACAGTCATGTTGGAAGAGGAAGGGGCCAGCTCCAAACTGTGCCCACAAAGTTGGGAGTATGGAATTGTCCAAAATGTCATAGTAGGCTGAAGCATTCAGAGTTCCTTTCACTGGAACTAAGAGGCCAAACCCAGCTCTTAAAAAACAACCCCACACCATAATCCCCCTCCATCAAACTTTACACTTGGCACAATGCAGTCCGACGAGTACCGCCCTCCTGGCAACCGCCAAACCCAGACTCGTCCATCAGATTGCCAGATGGAGAAGCGCGATTCGTCACTCAAGAGAACGCGTCTCCACTGCTCAAGAGTCCAGTGGTGGCTTGCTTTACACCACTGCATCCGACACTTTGCATTGCTCTTGGTGATGTATGGCTTGGATGCAGCTGTTCGGCCATGGATACTCATTCCATGAAGCTCTCTGCGTACTGTTCTTGAGCTAATCTGAAGGCCACATGAAGTTTGGAGGTCTGTAGCGATTGACTCTGCAGAAAGTTGGCGACCTCTTCGCACTATGCGCCTCAGCATCCGCTGACCCCGCTCCGTCAGTTTACGTGGCCTACCACTTCGTGGCTGAGTTGCTGTCATTCCCAAACACTTCCACGTTCTTATAATACAGCTGACAGTTGACTGTGGAATATTTAGGAGTGAGGAAATTTCACGACTGGATTTGTTGCACAGGTGGCATCCTATCACAGTTCCACGCTGGAATTCACTGAGCTTCTGAGGGCGACCCATTCTTTCAGAAATGTTTGTAAAAACAGTCTGCATGCCTAGGTGCTTGATTTTATATACCTGTGGCCATGGAAGTGATTGGAACACCTGATTCGGATTATTTGGATGGGTGAGCGAATACCTTTGGCAATATAGTGTATATGGGGAGTGATTCCTTATCATATGTTTAAGGCTCAAGCTGCTAATAAACGGTTTAATAGATATTGGATAAAAACGGGAAAATTTTTAACATAGAAAGCTATGGGATTCGCCTGAATAAACCTGCCGAATGAAACCACCAAACATCTGGGCATTTCAATGACATTTCAGTGCTGTTCGGTGTTCTCTGAATAAATTAATCATTGCTTCTCTATGGGGAGTTCACTGCTGCTAAATAGGCAACGTATTTCGCTGGCAGTTCACCAAAATTTGGCGAACTGCCTGCTTTCTGAATAGCCGAATGGCCCCGAAATAGCACCGTATGGGGAAATTCACTGCTCAGTGCAATTTCGGGGCCAGTTCGGCTGTCTCTGAATAACCCTGATAGTACTGGCAAGTGCTACCTAGAATGGATACACCCTGAGGTGGTTCAGTTCCAGGCGTAGAGGGATCCAATGATGGTAGAAATCCTGCTAACTTAACCATAAGTTAGAACCGGTGAGAAAATGTATTTTTTCAAAATATTCAAAATTAAAGACACAGAATAAATGATTAAAAGGACTAAATTGTCCTGCTCATAATGACAGTTATAGCCAATCAGAACCAAACCAGAAGTCATATGAGTCCTAAAACCAGCCGAAAAAAAGGATATAATATGTAAAAATATGTCATATTATTGCAAAGAGATCCCACAATAACCGTAGTTATGACAATTCCTGGTCTATAAAATTGGGAAACATGTACAGAACCAGCCTTGCTAATCATTAAGGAGATATCCTAGATGTACTTTCAGAGTGCATAATCTGACATCTACTATTTTGCTCTTGTAATTCTGCTACTCTGCTACTGTCTTCATTGCATTGTCGGATATAATCTCTGCACGTGAATACAACACGTTATATATTGGATTTATCAGCCAAGCCTCCAATATGTCTATATTGGACTTACTGGACCTATCTCGGCAGTTGCCTCCAATATATCAGGGATTATTATTTCATAAGAAATCTATACGAGATGGGGAATCAGACGTGCTTTCTAGGAGCTCCGCTGAAACCCACTGATATCGGGGGTTTCTACCCGGATTTCCCGTGAATTATTTGAGGATATCACCCCTGCTGAGCTGGCCATCGAGTGGCAGACTTCGGAGCTCGTTTTGGCCCCCTCTCCGGAGTCTGGAGGAGCTTGGATGAGTTTAAGGCCTCTGAGTAAGCCCTGCAGTCGGCCATCTTGAGGCCTGTACCCCAGCATTTCGTCGGCCTGCTCCAGGAGTGGTCCCCTTACCCGGGTGTACAACTGCGGTGGTTGGAGAGGATGGAGGACCCTCGCCTACTGACTGCTGCGGAGGTCCCCATAGCAGAGGAGGGAGAGGGGGAGTTCCGGGGGCAGCTGGGGCTCCCACCCCCCGTCAGAACCCTGGGAGCCATGTTGGAGCGCCTCGAGGAGCTTGTGGAGCTGATGCCTGGGGACGATGAGACTCCGCTCACGCGCGGTGCGTGGCGGCAAATGATGGACGTGCTGTGGGGTGATCGGAGGCCGGAGGCCTTTGCTGGAGGAGAGGCAGTGGAGGGCTTGCTGGAGATCCGCGTGGAGGTCCCTGCAGAGGTTAATGCCGGTGAGATCGAGAGGGTGCCCGATCTGTTGCGCAGACCCCCGTTCCCAGTGAAGACACTGGAGGAGCATGAGGTCGCTGAGATGCCTGCGTGTCGGGACCTAGCTGAGATGGTGATTATGCTACCGGAGGCTGCGGCTCCCTCTGTGAGGCCTGTGCTGGGGGTGCTGCTCGGGGCCCTGAGTTTGGGTGCTGTTGAGGGCCGGTGCTTACCTTGGCCCTGGGCCGTTCCCGGTGCGGCAGACGGGGGGACCTGGTCGCTGGATGTTTCGGGCGCTGCAGGCGATGGAGGAAGGCATGGAGATGCTTTATACCCCACGTTCCTGCTGGACACAGGATGAAGGGAACTTCCTACCGATCCGCTGTTGAATAATGGTTTACGACCTTGGCACCCCTGCATGGCCTGCTGCGATTTTCTCCCCCTTTGCTTATTTACCGATGACTTTTTGTTTATTTTTCTGTTTACCCTGATTTTTGCTGAATAAAAGCAGATTCTTCTTTTTACTGCACGGTATCCACAGACTTTTGCTGTCCCCCCATTCCCCCCCCCTCGCTGAGACATACACAGCTGAATTTTTATTTTTGCTGGACTATATTTGCAGACTGTTGTGATCCCCTTCCCCAAATTTTATTTTTCCCTTATCCCCTCCCCCTGCTGAGACGTACTATGTGTTCTGATCTGTGTTCCCACCCTTTTAATTTTTTGTTTCCCCTCCTTTTTATGTACTCCTGAATGATTTTATGGTCCTGCTTGCTGATTCTGTGGGTTTAATGTTGTTCGTCTGTTGGAGCACTGGGACTTTTTATCCCCCTCCCCCCTTTTTTTTTTTTTTTTTTTTTTTTTGTGGGACATTGGGAAGTAGCCTGGGCGAGCCACTAGGGTGGCTACCTAGGCTCTGTACACCCTTTTGACCCCAGGTCTCCCGGCCACGTGGCCCCTTCCATGGCCCTCGGTTCCCCTTTAGGTTGCCGAGGCGAGCCAGGAATGCCACAATATGTTTGGCAGTCCCTCATTACCCTTTTTTTTTTTTTTCCTGGTGCCCCCTCAGCGAACTCCATTGCTCTCTCTTGTTTTTGCTGGATCGACCCTTTTGACGAGTTTCTGCACCCTACCCTGTTTTTGTATCCCCCTTACCCCAATTTTTGTTCTTCTGTAGTTTCCTCTGAGATCCCCCCTTATGTTTTCTGTGCTTTCTTTGAGAGTATCTTCTTAGGCCCTGTGAGGCCGTTTGGCTGGTCGGTCTGTGACCCTATGTTTATCGTAAAATAAAAATTTGAAATATAAAAAAAAAAAAAAAAAAAAAGAAATCCATACGAGACACAAATATCAATCGTTTATATTTCCTATAAATTCTCCTGAATTCTTTTAATTGTCTGTGTTTTGCTTTGAAAAATACAATAATCAATAATCGGATAAAAAATATATATATTTATTACGTATACAAAAAAGTTTCAAATCTCATATCATAAGCAAAAATTTATAAACCACAATCCATCAGCATATAAAAACTAGCTTCACAATATATGTATCTCTGGTTAGTAACTGCATATATGATTAATATCATTTACCTTATCAGTTAGTAACTAATACACAAATGGTTAATAAACATTTCTGCTTAATACAACATGCATTTCCCAGCAAACAATGTTTAACCAGCCAGCTCTTATAGATATATATATATATATATATATATATCTATACTACATGGATCAACAAAAGATGAGCTAATTTAATGATAAGTAATAAAAACTTATTTAGTGAATCCTCCCCTAATCTCGAGAATTAAACTTCTAATCTTTTGCTTTTTATTTTGTAGTTATATAATTCTTTGCTTATTAATTTTAATCACAGTAATTTCCAAATTCAATATATATATTGGTATCAATCTTACAACATTTCTTTTAGGAATAAATCCTTATATCCACTTCTTCATATTTCTATCTGCAGAATAGAAATACTTAGAATTTTTGGAGTTACCCAAGTATCTGAGAAATCTCAGTCTACGTTGCAAGAATATCTACAAATATATATAATTACATTAATTCCTTAATTTCATACATTACTTGTCCAATTTGGATTTTGATAAGTCTGCCTTGGAATTCCTGATGTAATATTTTTGGAATGTGTGAAGATTATCGATATCAGATAATCAATGCATGTGAGTTAGAGATTTGGTGAGAATCTTGATTGCCTCATGTCCTGGGATCTGCTATGTGTACTGGACATCTGAATGCATTGCGGTGTGAGTCTGAATGCTGGAATCTCCAACTGACTTGCAACCAACACTGCCACTTCAATTATAGTAAATTTGACGTCACTGGCAATATTGTTGGTATATCAAATATAATATTTACTATCCTCTAGAGGGCAGTATTGCACTTCTTAATTAATTCCACCATTTCTTTTTAATATTCTTATCTCGGGTCAAAAGGTCAATCTACACAAAGACCTTCTCTTCTCCCAATGTATAGACACTGTGTCTCTACCTATCATCTCTGATTTATATCCTCACTCCCTTTTGGTTACTCAGAGTCCTATCAGCTGAATTCTTTTCTGGTTAACTCAACAAAATCTTTTCTTTAGTAAATTTTATTATTTACCAATTATATACTTTCTACAATATTTATTGGAGTATACATATTTCCTACTGTAAATATAATAAAATATACCTTGATTATAAACATATATTTTGTGAATATAAATCTATATTACAGAGATATTAACTCTTATTCCTATACCCAAAAGACAAAATATCTTTTGTTTTAAAAACTTAAGACAAACCAATAAATTTAATTATGACACGTCTTAGCACTTAACTCTAGCATTATCACACAAAAACATTCTAGATTCCTTCATGTCTGGCACTTCTTAAAAAAATATAAAAGACTTCACCCAGGAATGAACTCTGTAAAAAAAAATCTCGTTCATTTCTAAACCTAGAGAAAATTTAAAGAAAAACTGTCTTTAAAAACAAAATGGCTACAGGCATCCATTTTAATTTTTCCTTTCTGTAATATACCCGACAGCATCAGGTACATTAGATACAAAAGTGCCAAGTCAAACAACTTGAAGTGACAACAAAGCTGTGTTAACGCTGCTGCTTGTTGTAACGGTTAAGGTTGCTAGGAAGCTACGCCTGCAATTTCACATTTCAATTCTATTCCATTTCCTCTGCATAGAGCCAAATAATTTTAAATAAACTGAATACAATAAAACTATGCATTTTAAATATAAAATACATCTGCTTTAATTGCTAATTACTGGCGGAGGAGGAGGCAGAGGGCCCGCTCACCAAGGGGGTCTAGGGCCAGGTGATGGTCGTGCTGCGGTGCTCCCGGGAGGCAGTGACCTCAAAGGAGGCTGCACTCGTGGCTGTTACGGCCCTGTGCTCTGATGAGACCTGCCTGCCTATTGTCGCTACCGTGGGGAGCAGCGTAGAGAATGGCAAACTGGATAAAGTGCTGGTCCGGGAGTCCCGACCCCCGAAATTGAGAGTTGGTGGTGGGTGTGCGCCCTGCGCACCCAGAGCGGCGACTGAATCACCAAGCCCGATTCCAGTGGATACCTGGAGGAGACCGGGAGCGGATGGCCCCCTCGTTCAACTGGCTGCTAAGTTGGTGTGGATGCGCCTGCCGAGGTGTCTGTCACACACTCCTGACAGAGTTTGAGGAGGGGCGGCTTGGGTACCGGCAGGGCCTGCAGTTCCCCTTCGTGGCTGCGGGATGGATGCGATAGGATGTTCCGGCCGGCTGAGTGTCGCGCTGCCTGCTCCCCGCTCCCTGCCATTCCTAGATGCAGGCTGAAGTAACCCCTTGGACACGCAGTTTGTGACTGAAGATTTCAATACCCTCTATTTCCCCCCCAAGCTGTTGCATTTTTCTTCCCCCCCCCCCCCCACTATCGGTTTTCAGTGATCTGGCTTCACCTGAGGACGCTCATCTATTTGTTTCCTTCTATTGCTGTCGTGGACATCAGTTTTGCTAATGTTTTTTTTTTTTCCTCCCCCCCCCTTTTTACATTAGCTGTCTCTCAAGCTGACCTCTGGTACTTCGTTCCAGGTAACCTTACGAGGCCCTCTCTTTTTGATGCTTGCTGTTTTGCCGATGTCATGTTTTGGGCCTGTAGAGTCTGTTTTGTCCTGCTAGTGATGACCCTTCTTGCATACCTGTTCCCTTTTTACAGCTGACTTCTTTTAATAGTTATTTTTCATAAGATGTATTTCTATTGCTGACTTTGTGCGGCCCTGCGAGGCGCTCATTTATTGTTTGCTGACACGATGACCATTTTACAAAATAAAAATTGTAAATTTAAAAAAAAAAAAGAAATACAAAAAGGAGAAAACAGAACATTCCCGAAAAATAGGCAAAGTTAATGACAATGAGAAAGGAATACAGAAAAAGCCGTCAAGCAGTGTGACAAAACGTATATAAAACAATCCACATATCCAAGCGTATATATGTAGGAGACGATATTAGAGAATGCCTCCATCCAGTTCGAGGGACAACGCCTCCAGGAGGCCCTCTGAAACACTACGTTACTTCAATGTTGTAAGAAAAAGGTTAGGGGAAAGTGGAAAAATGCCTGAAAAGAAGTAATATAGAAAAGTCCCTTAAGAGCTCCATATTAACAGGAATGCACCTGTAAACATGTAACATAGTGACTATATTTCCTACATATTTATTTTCTGTTAATCTCTATATTTGTTTTGTGTTAATTTCTTGCACTTTACTAGTTTTGTATTTCTGTAACCATGTTCTTGAACCCAGGACATACTTGAAAACGAGAGAAATCTCAATGTATCCTTCCTGGTAAAATCCTTTATAAATAAATAAATAAATAAAGAAAGAAAGAAAGAAAGAAAGAAAAAGAGGGGGAGACACAATACCATACACAGCGAGAGACAAGACAACAGTCATAGACTAGCAGTCACAAGTGAAGTCATATCAAGACTCCCAATAAGAAGGGTTCAGTCCGCTGGATCCTCAATAGGACCCAGTAGGAGAGAAGCAGTGTAGCGTTCCCAGTAGAACCATTCAATGCAAACCCGTCTAATGTCCCTCTCAGGTCGGCGTCTAGGCGATCGATGGATCGAAGGCCTTCCACCCTGCTGATCCAGTCTTGGAGAGAAGGCATACGAGTAGTACGCCATAAGGCAGGTATCATGGCGCGGCCTGACAAGAGTAAAAGGAGCAGTACAGAACACTTCAGAGCACCAAGAGGTTGCGCAATGTGAAAGAGCAGAAAACAATCCGGGTTAAGTGGTAAGTCAACATCAGTGATCTGTAGGACAGCATCATGAACCATCTTCCAAAACCCCATCAGAAGGGGGCAGTACCACCAAATGTGGAGAAACGTGCCCGACTCCAGTTCACATCGCTAACAGTCTGAGGAGACCGACGGCTAAATCGGGTGCAAGAAACTAGGGGTTCTGTACCAAAAAGAGTAGAATTTTGTACGATGTCGCCTGGACGCGAGTGGCTCCACATCCTTTGTGAACAAGGATATATGTCTTAGTCCATTGGTTATCGGATATGGAAGTTCCAAGTTCCATCTCCCATCTGGAGACGAACGGAGGAACGTCCGAATTTGCCACCATCACCAGGCCATATAAGGTTGACACTCTGTGTGTAAGCGGGCGCCCTGAGTGGCAAAAACATTCAAACTGCAGGAGCTGACGGCTCAAACTATAGCCACAGTTGAGCCCACGCAAATAAGATCGTATTTGTAAAAAATAAAACGTTCCAGAAGAGACAGAGGGCCCAGTGAAGCAGAGCGCGGAAGGAGATCAAGATCCCCATTGTGAGGCAAATCAACAGCACAAAGTTTGCCTGAGTCTGTCAGTCGAGTCTGTAAGGAAGGCATCACGCCGCCTGGAAGGCCCGGGTTGTGAACCAAAGGCAGTAAAGGAGAGATAGTTGTAGAGAGGACGAAAATCTATTTACTCTTATGCCAAATACGTAAAGTTACCGACACTGGATCAGGGTCCGCTCCCAAACTACTGGTCGGAAGAGGTGGTAGCAAAGGAATCGTCCAGAGCGGGCGGCCCGACAGGTTACATTCCAGATCTAGCCAACGTTTAGTAGGACAGGTCGCCGACCAGTCCACCACCTGTGCCATATGACTTGCAATATAATATCATCTGGGGTCAGGGAGAGGGAGAGCCAGTTCACCCCGGGATTTAGCCTGGCATAGTACAGCAAAGCCCACACGAGGTCGGCTCCGTGGCCATATAAAGCGCAGTAGCTCCTTTCGGAGAGCGACAAAATAAGTAAGCGGGATCGAAATTGGGAGGGCACTAAAAAGATAAAGCAGTCGTGGCAACAAGTTCATTTTAAGGGCAGCCACCCTACCCATCCAGGAAAGCATCCGACCGCCCCAATCCTCAAGGTCAGCGCGAAAAGAGCTCAAAATAGACAAAAAATGTAAATCATAGAGTTGCCTGGAAGACGGTGCCAGCCATACTCCAAAATATTTCATGCGGTGGGTGCAGTAGTGCAATGGGAAATCACGTTGAACCAAGCGGAGCGAAGAGGGGTCTCAGAGCCGTAGCTAGCTCCTTTTGCACCCGAGGCAAGAACAGTAAATTGTGCCCCCCCCCAATATTCTTACAGAGATATATATAACATTCGTGATATTTCATTTGCTGAGAATGCGAATCAGATTAGATATAAATTGAGCACTTTGTTTTGAATTTTACCGATCTTCAGTTCCAGTTCAAACCCACTGGCAGCAGGGCTGCAAAGCAAAGTAATTGCACACTGTCAGAAGGACGACAAACTGAAACGAAGATCTGTAAAAACCATAACAAAGTGTCAAGTTATTATCGAATCATCTGTGATTTTGCATTCTCAGCCAGATAACACGGATGTCATGTTTATGGGACGCATGTACAGGTGATCCTGTTTCCGCATTATATGGAGGGTGCGCATATCAGCAGATTGCCAAATTTGACAGAGCTAGGGACGCTCATGCCCCCCCTTCCGTGCACCTTCTTTCCCTCTTTTCCATTGTCTTCCTCTACTCTCTACCCCTTTCCTCCCTTCCTCTCTTTCTCCCCTTCTCATGCCCATTTTCTCCCCCTCCCTTCTTTCCATGTAAATTCTCCCCCTCCAAGACCATTCTCCCCTCGTTTTTATGCCCACCCCCTCTCTTTCATGTTCAATTCACCCCCTCTTTTTCAGTCCATTCCCCCCTCATTTTTTTATTCATTTCATGTTTCACCACCCTTTTTTAAGCCATTTCCATTGACTCACTGGTATTATGGCTTGCAGACTGGTGTTATGACTGGCACATTGGTATAGCTGGAACACTGTTATTATGGCTGGAACACTGTTAATATACATGGCACTTTGTTATTATACATGGCACTTTGTTATTATACATGGCACACTGGTATTATGGCTGGCAGGCAGACTGGTTTTATGGCTGATACTGCGCTCACAAAGTTGCTTGTCTCGGAGTTGGTGGAGCCGCCCTGGAGACGTAGTAGTGTAGATCTGGAGGGACAGTGGACGAGACCAGTCCCCAGGAGGAGGACTTCTTGACGGCTAGCACCAGCACCAATGAAGTACCACTGACAGAGGCTGAGCATTGCATGCACGTCTCGTTGGGAGTCTCGTGGGACTGGAGGCAGGAGCCGGCCCAGGATAGCTGCACGCATGCCAGGCGCACGAGCATGCACGTGAACATCACGTGAGCCATTGCGCCTGTGCGTAACTGACAGTGGGTGGTGTGGACCTGCTGCGTCTCCAGTGAATGGAGAAACAGCCGAAAGAGAGGATTGCGGCGACAGGGGAACGCTGAAATATAAGTATGGGGAGGAGATTGCCGGTACCGGCTCGGAGTCATGTGTCCGGGTGGCAGAGGGTGTCAAACCCGGACACATGACTCCAAAACCGAGTCTGGGTCAAAACCGGAGGGGTGGGAACCCTAATCACAGAGCTCCACAGCAATAAAACTCACAGTAATGTGCGGTATGTATGAGCGTATCAGAGCTCCACAGCAATAAAAAAAATCACAGTAATGTGCAGTGTGTAGGAGTGTTTCACAGGATCCACTGCAATAAACACAAACATATTTAATTTATTTTTTATTTAAATTCCACAGGGAAGCATTTAAATTCATTTTAAAAATATATTAAATACAGATTATTAAATTGATTATATAATATATTTAAAATTATTTTAACATTTTTAAATATGGATTTGTTTTTTATATGTTAAATATACTAAATTAAGGACTGAGATGATATATATAAATGTATATAATGAGCACAGGTTCCCCTCTCTGTGCAACTGAGATAGTGCCCCCCCCCTCCTGTGTACACCAAGGGTCTGTTCAACACAAGAAGCGGTGCTCTATGTGAGGGGTCTCCCTGTCCAGGAGTAACCCCCCCCTCACATAGCACAGCTTATTGTGCTGGACAGACCCTGAGTGTGTACACAGGAGGGGGGGGGTCACTATCTGGCCTGCACAGAGGGGGGGGTGTAGTACAGAGGAGAGGAGCAGACAGGGGGCAGGCAGATTCTCACTCACCTCCTGGTCTGGTGGGATGATGAATCCTGCTGAGCTGTTCACATCTCCTCCTCCTCTTCCTCTTCACTGGTTGACAGGAGGAGCAGCAGCATGAGGCAACACCTGTTCTCCCTGTGCCCCGGGCTCACTGTGAGCAGCTGCCACTTCCTGAGTCCAGCAGCACGTGACTCACCAGGAAGTAAATGAGGCAGCCAATCCAAGCTCACTGCTGAGTTATTTTAAATAATGGGCGGTATTAGAGAGTCCCTTCTGCGCCCCCCCCTTATCCTACAGGCTGACCGGCGCCTGGGTGCAACTGCCCGCCCCTGCCCCCCCTCGCTACATTAATGAATAGATGCTATGCATCCAATTAGTGCAATGCTGCTATCAATTTATTTTTTACAGACCTAACTAGCACTGACTGCGCCTCCTCTTAGCTGCACCCGAGGCGAGTGCCTCACTTGCCTCGCCCTTCCTACGGCCCTGAGGGGTCTAAAGAGATATTAAGAAGCTCCGATTTATCATTATTAATCCAGAAGACGGTCACGGTTCCGTAATCCTCTAATTCCCTCATTATCGCTGGGAGAGAGGCGGATGGGTTCGTAATGAGGAACAATAGGTCATCGGCATAAGCCGAGACCTTGTGATCCGTGTTGTGGCCGCGAATTCCAGAGATCCGAGCGTCGCATCTGATCGCCTCTAGCAACGGTTCGAGGGTGAGGGCAAATAAAAGGTGGGACAGCGGACAACCGTGGCGGGTCCCATTGCACACTTCAATCGAATCCGATAAGGCCCCATTAGCACAAACACGAGCAGTGGGGTTACGGTAAAGCGCGTCCAACCACCGAAGAAAAGACTCACCAACACGCTGAAGGACTGAGATCATGAAACTCCATTGCACCTATCAAAGGCCTTTTCCGCGTCAGTAGACAATAAGAGAAGGCCCGTATGTGTACATTTAGCTAAACCTGTGCATAAGTTTCTCGGCCTTGTCTGTAGTAGTTTTTGTGACATGTATTTTATGTACTTCATGTGTAGCAAGAGCAAGGCCGTGCAGAGGCGTAATGCCATACTGAAAGCACTTTCTCTAATGCAGTGGTATTAACTCTTTAAGAAGTCTCCTTACAGTTGGCTTGAATAGCACAATAGTTTAACCCTTTTCCTCTGCAGGGTGGATATGCCATCACTGCGGCGGGTGGTCCTTGAAGCTTCAGGGCGTACTATTACATCTCGTTGACGTCAATGGGTCGCCTCGACCTTTCTCAGCACTGGCGTGTGCCACGCACCGTTGGCTGCTGCGGGATGTCCTGGACTCAGGCCATCCCCCTGCAGCCAATGTGGCACGTCAGCTACGTGGACGGGCTGAGAGAGAGAGGCCCGCTGCAGCATCTGGCGGCGGGCGTACTAATACGTCCCGCTGACGTTAACCTCCTCCTTATAGGCACCGTCCGGCTGGTGTTAAGGGGTTAAAATCCGTTCTAATTTTACATTGGCTTGAAAAGGCCAACACATTAAAATCCCTTCTAATCCTCTTATTATTATTATTCCAAGCGATTGCTTCGATGTGAGGTGCGGCCCAGAGGTTTGGAGCTACGACCACCAAACATGGCACGGACCATGTTCTGACTTTGCCAGCTATATCTTTTCTAAGCAATTCGACTTACGGATTTTCCGTAGGGGGCTTCCGAATTTCAGAAAATTCCCCATAGACTTTCATTGACATGAGGAAATCTCTAACAGCCAAGTTGAAATTTCAACTGTCACTTTGGCCTTTTCAAGCCAACCCCTTAACGCCAGGTGGATGGTGCCTGGCAGGTGCTGCAGCTGGATGCGCTCTCAGCCCACCCACGCAGCTGATGCGCGACATTGGCTGCAGGGGGACCGCCTATCTGCTTGCCCGGCAACTTTTTTAAATCACTTTTCTGAGATTTGTGTGGAACGGCCGCCCGTCCGGCCACAGTCAAATTAAGATTGCTTACTGTCCCACACTTGCTTGGCGAATGATCGTTACCACATATTTGGAATTATTATTGCGTGACACATTTACTGCGGCTGGCGGCGTGGCATGGAGCGACTATCTAATCACTGGGTGGCAGGCATGTACTGGACATCGGGAGCTCCGGGAGAATCCAGAGGGGTCGATGGGTCAGTGGGCCGGCTGAGCCTGGGGTTGCTTTTTTTTTTTTTAAACTTAGTCCAGCACTTAGTATAACCAGGACTGGATAACACAAGTGTGGAATGTCAGCACTTGTTTCAAAGGTCTGAAAGATTTCTGCATTGCAGGGGTGGGTTAGGGGGGCTTCCTTGGACACCCACACATGGATTCTGGAGCTGGCTAAGGCTTTATTGTGTGTAAAGGAGTGGAATCCACAGAGACTGTTAGGATTCCACTCCACATTTAACTTACAGCTTCTCCTTCCAGTGACTGGGGCTTCAGAGTTTGAAGCCAGCAGCAGCCCTACATACCTCTCCTGTGCAGTCTGCTGTGACCAGGAGCCATCCTCAAAACGTGAAAATACCTAAGGTATTGACTAAACATGCCAAGTGAGGGTGAATCCCACCGTTATGTCTTATACCTGGGCATTGAAGCGACTCTTGAGAGCAGTGTGGCAGCCAGACGCACAGCCAGGCATGCAGGGAGCTGTAAATCTGACAGATCCTCTGATCTAACAGTCCCCCCTCCCTATTAAGCATATTAAGCCAGAGTTCAGTGTGACAGTGCTGTGCTTTCTCTATAGGAGCACTCAAGGGGTTAATTATCACAGGAGTCTGCACAGAGCTCAAGAAAGTATTTTCTAATCAGCCATAGCCATGTAGCAGGGAGACATGTCCAGGGACAAAGTCTAGCTTGGCTTCTAATTTAGAAAACGTGTACCCTTTTTCTATTCAAATACTGTAAATCCTGCAGCTCCTGAGCTGGACAATCTCTCTCTGAACTTGTCTGCCTGTTACATGGCTGAGGTTGAACAGGGATTACTTTTCAGAGCTCTGTGTACCCCCTTAATCCAACACTATCAGGGTTATTCAGGTGAAAACCTCGAGAATGACTGGAGAAGGGAAAATTCTAGGTCAAAATAGTCAAACCAGAACAATTCTCGCATTTATCTCACTTTCCAAATTGGCTACAGTTGCAAGAAAAAGTATGTGAACCCTTTGGGATTACGTGGAGTTTTGCATGAATTGGTCATAAAATGTGCTCTAATCTTCATCTAAATCACAACAATTTGAAAAACACAGTCTGCTTAAAATATACAACACAAACATTATATGTTTTCATGTTTTTATTGAACAGAATATGTAAACATTCACAGTGCAGGGTGTAAAAAGTATGTGAACCTTTGGACTTAATAACTGGTTGACCCTCATTTGGCAGCAATAACCTCAACCAAACGTTTCCTGTAGTTGCAGATCAGACCTGCACAATGATCTGGAGTAATTTTGGACCACTCCTCTTCACAAAACTGTTTCAGTGTAGCAATATTCTTGGGATGTCTTGTGTGAATCGCTCTCTTAAGGTCATGCCACAGCATTTCAATCGGGTTGAGGTCAGGACTCTGACTGGGCCACTCCAGAAGGCGTATTTTGTTTTGTTGAAGCCATTCTTTTGTTGAATTACTTGTATGCTTTGGGTCATTGTCCTGTTGCATCACCCATCCTCTGCGGAGCTTCAGTTGGCGGACAGATGGTCTTACGTTTTCCTGCAAAATGTCTTGATAAACTCTGGAATTCATTTTTCCATCAATGACAACAATCCGTCCAGGCCCTGAAGCAGCAAAGCAGCCCCAAACCATGATGCTCCCTCTGCCATGTTTTACAGTGGGGATGAGGTTTTGATGTTGGTGTGCTGTGCCTTTTTTTCTCCACACATAGTGTTGTGTATTTTTTCCAAACGACTCAATTTTGGTTTCATCTGTCCAGAGAATATTTTGCCAGTAGTGCTGTGGAACATCCAGGTGCTCTTTTGCAAACTTCAAACGTGCTGCAATATTCTTTTTGGACAGCAATAGCTTCCTCCGTGGTGTCCTCCCATGTACTCCATTCTTGTTTAATGTTTTCCTTATTGTAGATGTGCCAACAAAAATGTTAGCATGTGCCAGAGATTTCTGTAAGTCTTTAGCTGACACTCTAGAATTCTTCTTTACCTCATTAAGCATTCTGCGCTGTGCTCTTGCAGTCATCTTTACAGGACGACCACGCCTAGGGAGAGTAGCAACAGTGCTGAACTTTCTCCATTTGTAGACAGTCTGTCTTACCGTGGACACATGAACATCAAGGCTTTTGGAGATACTTTTGTAACCCTTTCCAGCTTCATGCAAGTCAACAATTCTTGATCGTAGGTCTTCTGAGAGCTCTTTTCTGCGAGGCATGGTTCACATCAGGCAGTGCTTCTTGAAACCAGTAAACCCAAAACTGGTGTGTGTTTTTAAAGGGCAGGACAGCTTTCAGCAGCGCATCCAATAATATCACACTGATTGGGCTCAAGGTTGGTTCACTCCTGGCTCCAATTAGCTCTTGGAGAAGTCATTAGGCTAGGGGTTCACATACTTTTTCCACCCTGCACTGTGAATGTTTACATGTTCTGTTCAATAAACACATGAAAACATATAATGTTTGTGTTGTATTATTTTAAGCAGACTGTGTTTTTCAAATTGTTGTGACTTAGATGAAGATCAGAGCACATTCTATGACCAATTCATGCAAAACTCCACGTAATCCCAAAGGGTTCACATACTTTTTCTTGCAACTGTATTTGGTCTAGATTGTTCATTCTCCTGGCAATTCTCAAGGTTTTCACCTCTCTCTGAATAACCCTATCAGGGTTGTTCAGAGAGCGTGAAAAGCAGGAGAATGACTGGAGAATGACTGGAGAATGAAAAATTCTAGGTCAAAATAGCCGATTTGGAAAGTGAGATGAAAGGGAGAATTTGTCTGGTTAGGCTATTTTGACCTAGAATTTTTCATTCGCCAGTCATTCTCCAGTCATTCTCCTGCTTTTAACACTCTCTGGATAACCCTGTATATGTCACAGTTCTGAGCCCCTTCTTAGAAGTGTCCCCTAATTACATTTTAGTAAAGTATATCTTAATATTTATTTTTTATAAAATAATTTAAATTAGAATATTGATTAAAGTAAGTATATTTTAATGCATATTTATTTTAATTGTTCAAATTACATTTACATGAATATATAATTCATATTAAAATACAATTTATTTTAATAATCCATAATTTTAATTCTATTGCTGTGGATTCTGTGATACGCTCATACACACTGCACATTACTGTGAGTCTTATGGCTGTGGAGCTCTGTGATACGCTCATACACACCGTACATTACTGTGAGTTTTATTTTTGTGCCACTCTGTGATATGCATTAACATGTTTTGGTGGGCATGGGGGGGGGGGTCAGTATTTCATCCTTGGATCCAGGCAGCACAATGTCTTGTGCTGGCCCTGCTCCAGTCCATATCAATATATGAATCCGGCCCTGTGTGTTTGCAAATCGGAGTGGGCCGGTCTGGATGAAGTCCAGGGCTGTTGTTTTGTCCCAGTCCAGCCCTGCTGGGTGGGGATTTAGAAGGTCTTTGTGACTCCCGCTTTAGCTGCCTTCTCCTGGCTTCCTCGCCGGTTGGTACTCCCCCTCCCCACCATGCTGGCCACACTAGGCGTATGGCGCTCGCTGCAATCACGGACACCTGTTGCCCCCTTCCCCGGTCATGCCTTTGCAGTATTTGCTGTTTTTTCTTGCCACCTCTCACCTACTGCGCCTTTGGACAACCCTCCGCTCCCCCTCCCGGGTCAGTTCATTGTAGATGGACACAGAGCGAACGACACCCATCACCCTTTCCTCCACGCACTAGGTTTTCTGGGCAGGTTCCACATGCACTATTTACTGACTTACTTGAGCTCTATCGCCCCCTTGACTGATTATTGCCGACAGCTCAGTGTCTTCGAAACTATTGTACGTCTGAGGGTGACTCCCCCATGGTACATCCCTCCTGTATAATCTGCTGCAGTCTACACTATCCCCCTCACCCTATTTCGACTCCGATGGGATGCCTCCCTGCAAGTTGCCTTGACCGATGCTGAATGGTCAAAAATTTACACCCTTGCACATTGTTGCACTCCCTCTACTTAGATATAGGAGGTCAATTACAAGATCTTGTATTGCTGGTACTGCACCCCAGACCAATTACGTCACTTCTCAGGTAGGGACGAGGGTTTGTGCTGGAGATACCTAGCGCCCGCTGCTGACCAAATGCATATCTGGTGGTCCTACCCCCGCGTTCAGGTGTTTTGGGAACACATACACACTTATGTTTGTAAAGTGGTAGACCCTCCGCTCCCATACATGCCAGTGTTCTATCTACTACATCACACACCTGCTAGTATTTTGGCATATATGAAGTCTTTGTCCCATGTCTAATCCATGCTGCTAGATTGTCAGTTCCCAAATTCTGGGGACGGGACATCACTCCCCAGCTCTCTGTTTGGGTAGATGAGGTTGAGTTTATCTGCAGCATCGACGAGCTCACGCTTTGTGCCCGTGATCGATATGAGGAATACTCGTGCCAGTGGTATTACTGGCTGCTGGAGGTCTTGCCGCATGCCAAGCACTGTTCGCTGACTGACTATATTTGTGGTCCGTGGCACTGTTACCTCTTTCACAATAAAAATGGTACAAGTTGCAAGGAATTGGATGCATATACATAAACCTATCACAAAGGAATTAAATAGGATGGCTTGACAAAGACTAACCGTCGAAACGTTGGGGTTCTTCTTTTCTCCGCTCTCTTGTCATGCTCTCTAGGTGCCGGTAATTATATTGTTTTTTATTGTTGTTTATGGTTACAATTGTTGCTTTAGTGAATAGTTGCTTTAGGGAATTGCATCTTCACTAGACGTATCACCTTTGCATCATTGTGTGCTTTTATTAGCCATCCTATTTAATTCCTTTGTGATAGGTTTATGTATATGCATCCAATTCCTTGCAACTTTTACCATTTTTATTGTGATATATGTCTAATAAAATTTTGTCTTTTGTTGCTACTTTGGTGTGCAGTACCTATTTTTGTTTAAATATTGACTTGGAGGTTTTGGGGAAGCCTTTTTGGATACTAGCACCCTTGTAAGTTTAAGAGTGTGCAGAACAGCTGGTCCTTTCTTTACTGATACTGTTACCTCTTTTGCCATTTCCGTCCACACTAATATACCGATTTGCCTCCCATGTATACGTGATGCCACTCTGTCGTATGCATGTACCCGCCTCCCATCTCTACTGGGGGATTGATGTGCCACATATTGCTCTGTTTTTGCCCACCTGTCACCTGAGTACCCCAATCGGTACCTTGATCTACAAGTCAGTATAGATTTTGTCTCACATCCCTTTCTCCCAGCCTCTTCTACCCCCTTGTCTTTATGTTTCCATGCCTTTCTTAGCAATTATATGTTTGTCTTATGGTCTTTACTTTAGTTGATCGTGATCCCCCATTTGTGGAATTGCATGTATATAAGTAATATGTGCCTCTTTCAATAAACGTGAATTTGTAAAAAAAAATAAAAAAATCTTTATTTAAATGATCCGGCACAAGCCATGTATGTTGAAATTTCAACTGACTCTTTGAGCTTCAGGTCTGTAACTGTCACAGTGAGAGCTGAGCCTGGGGAAATGACAAACTCATTATCTGTAAACTAAAGAGCAAGCCAGACTCACTCAGACTCAAACTCAGTCACCATCACTCACTCAGGTTCACTCACTCACATTTACTAACTCACAATTTCTTACTTACTCAGAATTACTTACACTTGCTAATTTACACTACCAGTCACTCACACACACTCACACTCATACCCACTCATACTCACACTCATTTACACAATTGCTCACACTCATAGTTACACATACTGACACACAGAAAGAAGATGCTGACTTCGACTGCTGTGCGCTACCTGAAGCGTAGAGTGGAGAAAAGTCCCCGTGTGACTGCTGAGGAACTGAGAAAAGATTTGTCAGATGTGGGTACTGAAGTTTCAGCTCAGACAATACGGCGCACACTGCGTAATGAAGGCCTCCATGCCAGAACTCCCAGGCGCACCCCCTTGCTGTCTCCAAAGAATAAGAAGAGTCGACTGCAGTATGCCAAAAGTCATGTGGACAAACCACAGAAGTTTTGGGATAGTGTTCTGTGGACTGATGAAACAAAATTAGAACTGTTTGGGCCCATGGATCAACGCTATGTTTGGAGGAGGAAGAACAAGGCCTATGAAGAATAAGAACACCTTGCCTACTGTGAAGCATGGCGGGGGGTCAATCATGCTTTGGGGCTGTTTTGCTTCTGCAGGTACAGGGAAGCTTCAGCGTGTGCAAGGTACCATGAATTCTCTTCAGTACCAGGAGATATTGGATGACAATGTGATGCAGTCCGTCACAAACCTGAGGCTTGGGAGACGTTGGACCTTTCAACAGGACAATGATCCCAAGCATACCTCCAAGTTCACTAGCGCATGGTTGCAGATTAAAGGCTGGAACATTTTGGAGTGGCCATCGCAGTCACCTGACTTAAATCCGATTGAGAACCTCTGGTGGGACTTAAAGAAAGCAGTTGCAGTGCGCAAGCCTAAGAATGTGACTGAACTGGAGGCTTTTGCCCATGACGAATGGGCGAAGATTCCCGTAGATCGCTGCAAGACACTTGTGTCAAGCTATGCTTCACGTTTAAAAGCTGTTATAACTGTAAAAGGATGTTGTACTAAGTACTAAGATTGAATGTCACTTGGGGGTTGAATAAAACTGATAATGATGTGAGCACAGAAAAGACATTTGTGGTTATTTCATTATAAATGTTATGTTATATTTGTCTGACCTACACGTGCCTCTTTGATTTAATTGTAAGCAAGATGACTGAATGATCAAAATCAATGTCAAACTGGCCAAAACACTCAATTTCAGTGGGGGTTGAATAATTTTGAACACAACTGTATACTCACATTCAGATTCAACACTCATTCACACTCACTTGCACTCAGAATCACACACTCACTATTTTAAACTTTCAGGCACGGATTTGTCAACATCAAAGTTTGTTTCTCCAACATTAGCCTCTCTAGTTAATTTTTATAATCTCTCTTCACAGCCAAAGCCTCATAATGCAATCACAATTGCAGTGTCATCTCGAGCTTTATTCTTCATGGAAGAAGAGCAGAAAATATACAACGAGAAAGGACTGGAGGAGTACGTACGCTACCAACTAGAGCATGAAAACGAGCCTTTTAAACCTGGAGCTGCATTCCCTTTTGTTAAGGTAAGCCCCAGAGGAGCAGGTATACAAATTCAAAAACATACTCAGGGTTATTCAAAGAGATCCGAATGGCTGCTGTAAGGTAACCAAACATTGAAAATCAGCGTTCGGTTTTTTCTTGGCCATTCGGCTATTCAGAGAGCAGGCAATTCAGATTTTTTTTTGCCCAAATAAAAATCCGATTTTTTTTTTAACCCTTTCGCTGCTGAGGCATTTCCCGCCTGTGTGCTGAGGTCATTTTTACCGGTTTCGCTCATCATGTTTAAATGCATTTTCAAGCCTTATTTTATTATATACTAGAAGTAAAACACAGCGTGAATGTGGCGCTTTTCTTAGTGGTTGTAAGATTATTAAGGCGTGCTCAATATAGGTCGGTGCTGCAAGCTAGAAGATATGTGTTTACAACCTCAAAAACACGAATATAATAGTAAAGAAAAAATACTTCTAGGCGCACCTTACTAAAATTTCCACTTTTTTTAAAACCAAAAATGGGCAATGTGCAAACATCTAATGAATTCATATTTAAACAAAACAGTGGTTATATTATAAAGATAAATGTGTATTATTATTATTATTATTTTATTATATGACCCAGACATATTATATATCGTTCTTTCCGGCAGACTCGGCAGATTCATAATATATCATTATTATATGTATACCTGAAGTCCTGTCTGTATATTATAACAAAATATGCAATAAAATTTGAATTTTCAATAATTTACAACGTGTAAAGTGGTTTTTTTTTCACATTTTAACATGCGATCGTTTTTTCTATGGGTTGTGCTTGTTAAAAAAATTAGAAATGGGGTCTCGTTACATTTCTTTTGGGGAAAACTTATGCGATTTTTAACAAACGCTCCCCATATAAAAATCGTTAGTGCAGCATCATTGTTTACATTATAAATTAAATGGTAACAATATTGGTGCATTAACAAAACAAATTTTAAAAAAAAACTTGTTTATTTTTTTAGAGATTATTATTTTTTTATTATTTTTTTTTAAAAAAAATAAAAAAATTTACATGGTCATGTTTGGTATCGTTGGAAAGGCCATGCTCTGTCCGATCCAAAAATATCAAACATTATTCCCTAGCTGCCACGGATCAGGAGATCATTGGAACCCCCTATATCCACCATTGGTGGGAGCAAGGGGTTAACTCCAAGACTGACGTCATCATGCTATGCACGATGACGCCAGTCATCAGGGGGAGTTCCCGGAAGCTTGGCTGACATCCAAGATGTCGGCCAGCCCCGGGAGAAGATCACGATCCGGAGCTTTTCCACGCCGAATCGTCATCCGGCCCCCAAGGGGTTAATGCCAAGTACCATTTGGAAGGGCAGGGTGTGCCCTTCCAAACTGCGCCTGACATTAAGCTCAGGCCCCCGGCGATCGGGAGGGAGAGAGATCCGAAGGACATCGCCCCCCTCCCTTCCAGGCGCCTCCTCCAAACTCGCGGGGAGGCCGCCTGAAATAGATGTCATTGCGCTGCCGTGATGACATCTATTGTGCCCGCGGCGGTCCCGGAGTGAAACGCCGATCACTGTCCTTGACAGTGGTTATTCAGAGAGAGGTAAAAAGCAGGAGAATGGCTGTAGAATGGAAAATTCTAGGTCAAAATATCCAAATCAGAAAAAGTCTCCCATTTATCTCACTTTCCAAATTGGCTATTTTGACCTAGAATTTTCCATTCTCCAGTCATTCTCCTGCTTTTCACCTCTCTCTGAATAACCCTGATACTGTTAAAGTACATGGAGGTAAATATTTTTTTTTTTTGCATTATCTATTTCAATCTTGTAGTTTAAAATTTGATAATGTTTGCTAATGGTCTTCTTGTCACTGAAATACAATACTAAATGGATTGTGCACCAAGAGCTGGTGTTCCAACACCGAAGAAAGCTGGCATTACACAAATGTAAAATCCAAAGAGCAACAGGAGAATCTTCACAGTGAAGTTTCTCGTGTTGGTCTTTGGATTTTAGTTTTGTGTTATTCCAGCATTGTCTGCACTGCAGCACCGGTTCTTTGTGAATAATCCCTAATTTTGTCATTTGCTGCAGTCTGTTAGTGTGTCAATATTTTGCATCAATATAATAAGAATAAACCATAGCCAGAATTGTTTAATGAATTATATAAACAAGTCAATCTTATGGTTTGTGGTTTTGAAACTTGATGTGCAATGGTGCTAAATTATGTACAAATAAATCTCTCTTCAAACCTAACCTTCATTCAGTAAATGACAGCTGCTCTTTACATCAGTCTCTTCTGAAAGACACAACACAGGCTGTATGTAGAGAACACATGAAAATATATTATGCTCAAAGGGCAATAAAACAAAATATAAATAAATAAACAAACAAACGGATTCTGACTCTTCATTAAACTAACAAATGATCACACTAGTACGAAAACATCCATAGCTAAGCATAAAGTGATGAGTGTAGTGTTCCCTGCAGTGCCACTAATTGTTTTGGTATGTCAGATTGTTGACTATATATACAGTTGTGTTCAAAATTATTCAACCCCCACTGAAATTGAGTGTTTTGGCCAGTTTGACATTGATTTTGATCATTCAGACATCTTGCTTACAATTAAATCAAAGAGGCACGTGTAGGTCAGACAAATATAACATAACATTTATAATGAAATAACCACAAATGTCTTTTCTGTGCTCACATCATTATCAGTTTTATTCAACCCCCAAGTGACATTCAATCTTAGTACAACATCCTTTTACAGTTATAACCGCTTTTAAACGTGAAGCATAGCTTGACACAAGTGTCTTGCAGCGATCTACGGGTATCTTCGCCCATTCGTCATGGGCAAAAGCCTCCAGTTCAGTCACATTCTTAGGCTTGGGCACTGCAACTGCTTTCTTTAAGTCCCACCAGAGGTTCTAAATCGGATTTAAGTCAGGTGACTGCGATGGCCACTCCAAAATGTTCCAGCCTTTAATCTGCAACCATGCTCTAGTGGACTTGGAGGTATGCTTGGGATCATTGTCCTGTTGAAAGGTCCAACGTCTCCCAAGCCTCAGGTTTGTGACGGACTGCATCACATTGTCATCCAATATCTCCTGGTACTGAAGAGAATTCATGGTACCTTGCACACGCTGAAGCTTCCCTGTACCTGCAGAAGCAAAACAGCCCCAAAGCATGATTGACCCCCCGCCATGCTTCACAGTAGGCAAGGTGTTCTTTTTCTTCATAGGCCTTGTTCTTCCTCCTCCAAACATAGCGTTGATCCATGGGCCCAAACAGTTCTAATTTTGTTTCATCAGTCCACAGAACACTATCCCAAAACTTCTGTGGTTTGTCCACATGACTTTTGGCATACTGCAGTCGACTCTTCTTATTCTTTGGAGACAGCAAGGGGGTGCGCCTGGGAGTTCTGGCATGGAGGCCTTCATTACGCAGTGTGCACCGTATTGTCTGAGCTGAAACTTCAGTACCCACATCTGACAAATCTTTTCTCAGTTCCTCAGCAGTCACACGGGGACTTTTCTCCACTCTATGCTTCAGGTAGCGCACAGCAGTCGAAGTCAGCATCTTCTTTCTGCCACGACCAGGTAGCGTTTCATCAGTGCCCTTTGCCTTGAATTTGCGAATGATGCTTCCTATGGTCTCTCTTGGTATGTTTAACATCTTTGCAATCTTCTTATAGCCATTGCCCTTCCTGTGAAGAGTAATCACCTCTTCTGTTGTCTTCCTGGACCATTCTCTTGACTTCACCATGTTTGTAACCACACCAGTAAATGTCTAGAAGGAGCTGAGTATCACAGTCATTTTAAAGCTGCCTAATTGGTGCTTATTATGCTTTATTGCTGCTCCGTGACATCCACAGGTGTTTTCAATACCTGATTGAAAACACTTGAATGAACCTTTGTTCTTCAGAGTGGTAGTCTTTAAGGGGTTGAATAATTGTGTCAATGAAGAATTCACAAAAGAAACATTTACTACTGTATTACAAAACCAATTGATGTAATTTTAGTTGCGTATGGTTCTTTAAAAAGTCCTTGTAGGATTTCATTCTGAATACAATTACAAATGTACACTAAATTCCCTAAAACCCTTTACAGCATTGGGGGTTGAATAATTTTGAACACAACTGTATATATTCCCACGAGGTAGCACACTGTAGTCTCTTTTTTTAAAATGTATTAGCTAAGTTAGTGAGGATCAGGGATCAAGTCCGAAAATATAAGTGAGGGAACTTGACAAGATTTCTGTCCCCCAATTAGCAATTATCATCTTGCATTCAACACAAACACACACTTAAATCGGATATATACAGTCATCAGCCACTTTATTAGGTACACCTTGCTAGTACCGGGTTGGACCCCTTTTGCCTTCAGAACTGCCTTATTTCTTCATGGCATAGATTCAACAAGGTTTTGGAAACATTCCTCAGAGATTTTGTTCCATATTGACATGATAGCATCACGCTGTTGCTGCAGATTTGTCGGTCGCACATCCGTGATGCGAATCTCCTGTTCCACCACATCCTAATGGTGCCCTATTGGATTGAGATCTGGTGACTGTGGAGGCCATTGGAGTACAGTGAACCCATTGTCATGTTCAAGAAACCAGTTTGAGATGATTTGAGCTTTGTGAGATGGTGCATTATCCTACTGGAAGTAGCCATCAGAATATGGGTACACTATGGTCATAAAAGGATGGAAATGGTCAGCAACAATACTCAGGTAGGCTGTGGCATTTAAACATGCTCAATTGGTACAAAGGGGTCCAAAGTGTGCCAAGAAATATTCCCCACACCATTCCACCATCACCACCAGCCTGAACTGTTGATGTAAGGTAGGATGGATCCATGCTTTTATGTTGCTTACGCCAAATTCTGACCCTAGCATCTGAATGTTGCAGCTGAAATCGAAACTCATCAGACCAGGCAACATTTTCCCAATCTTCTCAGCGCTATGGAATGTGTTGGCGCTTAATAAATAATAAATAATAATAATTCTGGTGAGCCTGTGCCTCAGTTTCCTGTTCTTAGCTGACAGGAGAGGCACCTGGTGTTGTTTTCTGCTGCTGTAGCCCATCTGCTTCAGGGTTGGACGTGTTGTGCATTCAGAGCTGGTATTCTGCATACCTTGCTTGTAATGAGTGGTTATTTGAGTTACTGTTGCCTTTCTATCATCTCAAACCAGTCTGCCCATTCTCCTCTGACTTCAACAAGGCATTTTCGTCCACACAACTGCCGCTCACTGGATATTTTCTCTTCTTCGGACCATTCTTGTAAACCCTAGAGATGGTTTTGCGTGAAAATCCCAGTAGATCAGCAGTTTTTGAAAAAACGCAGACCATACCGTCTGGCACCAACAGCCATGCCACGTTCAAATTCACTTAAATCCCCTTTCTTCCCCATTCGATTGCAAGGTTTGAGCTTCAGTAAGTCATCTTCACCACGTCTAGATGCCTAAATGTATTGTTTTGCTGCCGTGTGATTAGCAATTTGTGTTAACAAGCAATTGAACAGGTGTACCTAATAAAGTGACCAGTGTTTGTGTGTATATATATGTATATATATATATATATATTAGCTTTTGCCCTCGGCTTTGCTCTCATGAATTTTTCGGATGTGTTACAAAGCCCAGAAACAGTTTGCTGAAGAAAAGCAGACTAAGGACATGGATTACTGGAACCATGTCCTGTGGTCTGATGAGACCAAGATAAACTTATTTGGTTCAGATGGTATCAAGTGTGTGGTGGCAACCAAGTGAGGAGTACAAAGACAAGTGTGTCTTGCCTACAGTCAAGCATGCTGGTGGGAGTGTCATGGTCTGGGGCTGCATCAGTGCTGCCGGCACTGGGGAGCTACAGTTCATTGAGGGAACCATGAATGTCAACATGTACTGTGACATACTGAGCATGATCCCCTCCTTTCGGAGACTGGGCCGCAGGGCAGTATTCCAAGATGATAACGACCCCAAACACACCTCCACGGCAACCGCTGCCTTGCTATAGAAGCTGAGGGTAAAGGTGATGGACTGGCCAAGCATGTCTCCAGACCTAAACCTTATTGAGCATCTGTGGGGCATCCTCAATCAGAAGGTGGAGAAGCGCAAGGTGTCTTAACATCCACCACCTCCGTGATGTCGTCATGGAGGAGTGGAAGAGGATTCCTGTGGCAACCTGTGGAGCTCTGGTGAACTCCATGCCCAAAAGGGTTAATGTACTGCTGTAAAATAATGGTGGCTACACAAAATATTGACACTTTGGGCCCAATTTGGACATTTTCACTTAGGGGTGTACTCCCCTTTGTTGCCAGCGGTTTAGACATTATTGGCTGTTTGTTGAGTTATTTTGAGGGGACAGCAAATTTACACTGTTATACAAGCAGTGTTAAGCAACCGTATTTCAAGTGAGCGTTTGTAATCATCTAATGATAACGAAGTGTGATGCAGCAACATAGGGGCCGGGGCCAAGGCCGGTGGGCATGTGGAAACCTGGTGGAGTACATCATGGACCTTGTGCCAAAACGACTGAATGATTGGGCACGTCTACCACATGTGTACCATGTCAGCTTGGGGGAAACCGCACCTCCAGCAGGGCCCATCTACACCTTGGAGGTAGGAGGACAGCAAAGCAGGAGTCCGATACCACCGCAAAAGCAATTTATAGGCGGTTTATTGGGTCTTAGAGGCTATCGAGCATGCGGTGGTAAGGACAAAAATTTTCGCCACTGTTACTCAGTGAGGGATAGCTGTAGTTCCGCTTCCCATTTTGCCGCAATTGTGGGCATGAGGGCGCTGTATTAAGCCATATATCAGCAAAATCCCATTGGTTGGAAGGGAGGTGCGAGTTAAAAGTTTTTCAAATTCAGTGAGAGGATGGGTATATTTGTTCGGGGGGGCCATGGAACGCAGGTGTGATATAAAACGGTGGTAATGGAATATGGTGAGGAAGGAGTGCAGGCGTGCCAGTGGCATTTCCTGTGGTGGTTTAGGTTGGTCACTGGTTAAAAACATATGAGGTAGTGGGATCACCGTCACATCGTATAGGTTAAGTGGGCATATATGGGGAGAGAATGTCAGTAGCATGTGGACAGGTAGAAGGGGGATGGCCAAGGGGCAATGGGGGTGGCAGCCTGTAACAGTCTCCATATCTGGACAGTAGCTGATAACATAGGATGAGGAGGGAGAGGTGGAAGCGTAGCCGTTTTAACAAGCCACGGGAGACAAGCGAGAGGGCAGTCCACTCCTACCTGTTCCAAGGGTATCCATAATTTCTGCGGGGGGGTTTACCTTCCATTCCACCAAGCGAAGGAGGTGGACCGCTTGGTAGTAACCTCGTATAGACGGCAATGCCAGACCACCTCTGTCCTTCGGGGCCGTGAGCCGGCGATGACAAACATGGGGTTGTCTCTTGTTCCAGACATAACCAAGGAATAATTTCTGAATCATTCGAAAAAAATGCATAGGTATCTGGATCGGTATTGTCTGGAACAAGTACAAGATACGCGGGAGAATGTTCATTTTCAGAACACTGATGCACCCAAACCAAGTGATAGGTGGATTGGCCCAGTTAGAGAGGTCGGTTTCAATAGTCTGTAGTAAGGGGGCGAAGTTTGTAGCGTATAGTTCCGTCCACTGTTATAGAAGCTGTACACTCACTACTTTACATTGTAGCAAAGTGTAATTTCTTCAGTGTTGTCACATGAAAATATATAATAAAATATTTTCAAAAATGCGATGGGTGCATTCACTTCTGCAGATACTGAATATTCTAAATATAGGTTATATGTTTAAATTCTACATACACAAAGAAGCCCTGTACTTACATTTTTATGTTGCCTGTACACCTCATTTGCATCCTACACTGATACATTACTGCCACTTTTGGAGAAAAAAAGTTTTTTGTTAATTTTTTTAAATTATTATTTAAATTTTTACAGAATACCTAGTCAAGGATCTGGCCATTCCAATGACATCAAACCAGACCTCCTATATACAAAGAACCCCAGTAACTCTTGTATTGGACAGGGGACTCCCTCTTTTTGATGTCTTTGGGCATGGGCGATGACGCCTATAGCTGAGGGGGCAGCCCCCGCTCAGCCCACTGTGGTTCAAGCCCCAGATCGGCACCAGATAGGCACTGAACTGGGGAAACACATCGATCCGCTCCTGCCCCCGCTTCCACTCGCTACTCCACTGTCTCTACTGCTGCTATCTCCAGCCTTCTACTGTGACCCTGGTATCTCCAGCTTACAACTCAACGTGGTCAATGCTCACTCACATTAACCTCAGCCATCTACATATCCACTGCACCCTCCAGATTACTCTAGCTCCCCTTGTTTCCAGCCAGTATATCGCCCTTTGTATTTATCATTGCCCATCCTTGCCCCTACTTCTACCCTGTATTCCATGAGTCTTCTTTTGCCACTTTGTATCCTTTGTGTCTATGTCAGCTCTATTCCTGTCTTGTCCCTTTGTGTCTGTCCTGTGTTTTTGTATCTTTAGTAATCTAGCTTCTGTCTCCCTGTACCCTAGTTCGGCCTCAGCCTCCCTCTACCCAAGTTCAGCTATCTGTATTTTCCCTGATTCCCTGCTTTAAAATGCTTTTGTAAATCAAATTGGTGCTGGCCAGTCACTGGAATCCTTCTTCTATCTCCTCGCTCCCAGAAGTAGTAAATCGTTTAGATGGTATATGCAAATATGAGGAGTTGTTCGCCTCAGCCCGTGATGCTCTCCCATCATACCGAGCCGCCTGGGATGGTTGGGTGTCCTATAGATCCTCAAGGAGAGTGGTTTAATGCCTCTCGAACCCTGTTCTTTGTTTTTTCTTCTCTATTTTTCTTTCTTTTGTTTCTTCTCCTTATCGCTGTCTTTCTGTTTGTCTGTTGTAATAATTAAAATGTACCATATACTGCTGATGAGCGTCCACATGTATCTATCTGTCTTATATTGTTGGACGGTCCTGCGTGGCCTCTGTTGTCATTATTATATCTTTGTGTTATACTTCTCTAATGGTACTCAATAAAACTTTTATATTGAAAACAAAAATGCATTTATAAACTCTTTCAGCACTTGAATCTTTTTCAGTTTACTTGTATTTTTTAACCGCCTGGATAAAGTAGAGGTAACATCACTGCTCTATAGCTGTGGAGGCCCAGGTTCCATTCCCAGCCAGCGCACTTCTCCAGCAAGTGTCCTTGGGCAAGACATCTAACGGTACATACTTGTCTACCACACAATATCAGCTGTGGAGTCCAGTGGTACCGTCTCTGCTCTTCGACCGTGTAGAAGCAAGTCAAAATCTCGTTCAGCACATCCCTCCAATACAACTGTGGAGAAGCAAGTCAAATCACGTTCAGCCCAGCCCTCCAATACAACTGTGGAGAAGCAAGTCTCGACTTTACGAGAAGTGGGTTCAACCTAACCACCAGTTGGCTGATCAACAATCGTGGAAAGTCGACTCGGTCCCACTCAGAAGACACCCCAGCGAGTGTCCTTGGGCAAGACACCTAACGATATGGGTGAGCCTACCCCACAAAAATACTTACATATAGATTGTAAGTTCCCTTGAGAACAGGGTCCCCCTGAATCAGGCCATATCAGCCATGTGTGGTATTCTAATGTATCAACTCCTTGTACACCAATATTGTAAAGCACTGCAGAATATGTGGCACTATATAAATAAAAGATAATAAATAATAAATAAATAACTGAGTTTTTAAAAAGTTTAGTGAGAGATCTGACATTTGACACAAATGTTTAATGGGAAGCGAAATGCTGTTAAGTCCTTATTTAAATTACCCGGAATTGAAAAATGGCCGAATTCTGTCGAAAGAAATGGCAGTTTGAGTGATTGGTCCAAAATAAAATGAGGCCATCATGAGCTGAACGGGGAGGGGAGGGGAGGGGCTTTGTAAATTTTTGTGTATCGTGGTCAAGACCTAAAATAGAGGAGTATGTGGGTGTTCTGTTTTTAATGTATTCAAAGGTATGCTTTTTTTTTTCAATAATCCCATTTATTTCCGTCTTTGAAATAAGTTAAACATATTTCTTTTACTTCCTTGAAGAGTCTGTGCAGGTAGATTCATAGATTGTGACATCACTTTAAATTCTCTGTACCTCTTCCTTATTTTGATCTTTAGATCATATTGCTATTCCCCTTGTCTATAGGTTTCATAAGTAATTCCTGTTTGGTATTCCTTCTTGATAATGCTTGTCATTCACTAAAACTGTGAATCATGTTCGATATCTTAGAGCATTGCGTAAAGTAAAAGTACACAATAAAACTACCTGCCTACCTGCATTTTTTTCACAATAGACACAAGTTACCTTGAGTTATACATTTGCCGCCACACATTTCCAGACCTGGGTTCAGTAATGTAGAAAATCCAAGATCTCAGACAGGTGCGGAGACTAAAAATAGGCTGAGGTCAAAGACCTCCAACAGTATAGTCAGAATGACAGATAAGAGAGAGCAATGTAAAAGTCACCGTGCGCAGTGGAAGGTATAAGTACGGCAAAGGACAAGTGATATGGATGATTTGTTTTATTTAGCTGAGTGATCAAATATTTAGCTAAAGTGCACATTTGTTACTTATTTCCTGCTCCTTTGAGGCAGAGTAACGGGTATCCCTGATCCCTTCACGCAGACACTGCACAACCTACACTGCCGGTCTTTAGAATAACCGGAGATCCAGCAACAGGACAGGCACCCAGAAAAGACAGGATCAAGAGCAAGCCAGAGAGGGTAGTCAGACAGGCCTACGTTCGGTAAATGGGGTTAAACAAATATATAATATATATATATATATATAACAGCCAAGAGAATGTTCAGTAAACAGAGCCAAGGTCAATACACACTAAAACAGGAGTAGCAAGGGTTAATGTCAAGAGAGTGGTCAGAATAGAGCCCTGTGTCAATACACGAAGATACAGGACAAGCAAGGGTCAAATGCCAGGAGAATAGTCAAAACAGAGCCAGGGTCAATACACAGCCGCCAGGCACCAGGGACCCCAATCGTCACAGCACCTCCCCTCTACGGGAGGCCACCAGACAACCACCAGGACAAAGGGGATACTCCAAATGAAAAGCATGAACAAGACTGGGAACATGGACCTCAGGAGCAGGAAACCAGGACTGTCCTCCGGGCCATATCCCCACCATCCAGCAATGTACTGAAGGCAGCCTCTCAACAACCTGGGGTCAAGGATAGCATGGACCTCATACTCCTCTTCACCTTCAACCACAACAGGAGGAGGAGGCATAGTGCGTCTAGTATGTCTGTTACAAAGTAATGGCTTCAGCAAACTGACATGGAATACATTTGTTATGTGCATGTTGCTGGGCAATGAGAGGGCATAAGGACAACGAGTTAACACGACAAAGTACATTGTATGGACCAATGTAATGGGGTGCTACAGTTGTGTGAAAAAGTGTTGGCCCCCTTCCTGATTTTTTTATTTTTTTGCTCTATTGTCACACTTTAATGTTTCAGATCATCAAACTAATTTATATATTAGTCAAAGATAACACAAGTAAACACAACATGCAGTTTTTAAATGAAGGTTTTTATTTTGAAGGGAAAACAAAATCCAAACCCACATGGCCCTGTGTGAAAAAGTGCTTGCCCCCTAAACCTTATAACTGGTTGGGTCACCCTTAGCAGCAAGAACTGCAATCAAGCATTTGTGATAACTTGCAATGAGTCTGTTACAGCGCTGTGGAGGAATTTTGGTCCACTCATCTTTGCAGAATTGTTGTAAATCAGCCACAGTGGAAGGTTTTCGAGCATGAACTGCCTTTTTAAGGTCATACCACAGCATCTCAATGGGATTCAGGTCAGAACTTTGACTAGGCCACTCCAAAGTCTTCATTTTGTTTTTCTTCAGCCATTCAGAGGTGGACTTGCTGGTGTGTTTTGGATCATTGTCGTGCTGCAGAACCTAAGTTTGCTTCAGCTTAAGGTCACAAACAGATGGCCACACATTATCCTTCAGGATTTTTTGGTAGATAGCAGAATTCATGGTTCTACAACGGGGAACTCAAGAGGAGAATCCGGTTGGAAATCGAGAGAATTCCTCAGCGTATGCTCCGTGATGCGATGGGCTGTTTCAGAAATCGCCTACAAGAATGTCTCAATCGGGAAGGACACCATCTTACTGGAGTTATTTTTAAACAGTGAATGTTGTTTCTTAAATGCTTTTTAATGTACATTAAGATAGTAACAATAAAATTTTGAAATATTATTATCCGTTTATTTTTTACAGTCATTTCAAAAATGCAGGTTTGACTGTCTCACCCTGTATTTATCACAGCAAGTCTTCCAGGTCAAAACAGACCGAGACCATCACACTACCACCATCATATTTTACTGGTGGTATGATGTTCTTTTTCTGAAATGCGATGTTACTTTTACGCCAGATGTAATGGGCCACACACCTTTCAAAAAGTTCAAACTTTTGTCTCGTCAGTCCACAGAGTATTTTCCCAAAAGTCTTGGGGATCATGAAAAGGTTTGTGGCAAAACTGAGACAAGCCTTTATGTCCTTTTTGCTCAGCAGCGGTTTTCGTCTTCGAACTCTGCCCTGCAGGCCATTTTTGCCCAGTCTCTTTCTTATGGTGGAGTCATGAACTCTGAGCTTAACTGAGGCAAGTGAGGCCTGCAGTTCTTTGGATGTTGTTGTGGGGTCTTTTGTGACCTCTTGGATGAGTCGTTGCTGCGCTCTTGGGGTAATTTTGGTTGGCCGCCCACTCCTGGGATGGTTCACCACTGTTCCATTTTCACCATTTGTGGATAATGGCTCTCACTGTGGTCCGCTGGAGTCCCAAAGCTTTAGAAATGGCTTTATAACCTATTCCAGACTGATAGATTTTAATTGATTTTTTTTCTCATTTGTTCCTGAATTTCTTTGGATCTCGGCATGATGTGTAACTTTTGAGGATCTTTTGGTCTACTTTACTTTGTCAGTCAGTTAAGGGGGTGTGATAAACCACAGTTAAGTTATGTTTTAACATGGGGGTGGCAAACACTTTTTCTCGCTGTGGGATGAAAGGTGGATAGCGAACTCTTTGGGAGGTTTTAACTGGTGCTAAATGATTCTGTAAAAGCGGAATCATTTAGCACCAGCTTTTAGGTAATGTACATAAATTTTTAACCCATCGGTGCGGTAATCCCTCTAGGACTTTGTAATATCTTACTTATCTTAAAAAAGTGAAGTGCACCCAGTAATATTACCAAATGTACAGTATACTACCTATACGTTCAATGTCGCAAATGTCTGGGGATTAATACCTCAAACAAAAACAGAAACATCATAGCGTAACATATATCAAATATTTGGAAACAAAAAGGGAGGGACTACTTCCAACTAACATTTTAAAGAGCCACTTCTGGCTATAAATTCTTCGCTTAACTGAGTTATTTGTAGTCCACCCACAAGCCCAAAGGAGTCTCCCTGGCCCAGAAGTTGATTTCTTACATTTGACATTTGTGATATTGAACGTATAGGTAATATCCGTTTGGTAATATTACCAGGTGTGCTTCACTTTTTTTACTCTATTGTACTTGTATCCTAGTTGTTGAATGACAGAAACAATACTTAAAGGTGGATAGCGACACCGGCATATCTATTTCTTATCATCATTGGCGCTACACTATTTTTCTGTACTTACTTATCTTAACACTAATTACTCATTGCACTCCCCATGTTAAGTAAAGGTAGCGCAAAGTGCAGTAATCTCTTGCAAGGAGCGCAATAACCGATGCGCTAACAATTTCAGCATTAGGGATGTGATATGGGGGCTAAAGTCACTTGGCATGACTTGCGTGGCCGCTTACATATCCAAATGCTACAGTTAGCGTTTGGTATGTAATCTAGCCCTAAATGTGGAAGCTCACCGTGATTCCAGTCCTCCAATTAGCAAGTATCATCTCATACATAACACAAATACACATTCAAATCTGATATGAGAAATCATATAATTATTGTGACTTAACAGGGAAACATATTATTGAATAGCCGAATTCAAGCTTTATAGTGTGGGGTCAGTGAGAACTGAGTTCCTTCTACTAAAATAGTGTGTAGCGATGTGTTAAAGTTTACTGTGGCAGTACCCATTTTTGGCCACAAGATGGAGACAATCACGAGTAAAGACCCTGGACACTCGAACTACATGTCCCGGCATGCTTTGCGAAGAAACAGGAAGTGGGTGGGTTTGTGGAGACGCTGTACATCCTGCACCTCGTGGAGAACAGGCAGAGCGCGCCAGGGAGCAGAGGAGAGCGGATGCACACACACACAGAGAAGGAGAGACCAAAAGATAGGCCGGAGCGCAGACAGAGTGGATCGGTTTTAGGATTGGGTCACCCAGCCTTGCGGGAGACAGGCCTCACCATTTACATTATCCGAGTGCAGTGCTGAGGAGAGAATACCCCTCGAGTAAGGAGTACCGCGGTCGATGGAAGCGGGGAGCAGGCGGTAAACTGGCTGAGTCGCGGCTGACAGACGGAAGGCCAGACAACAGATCCGGTGGTCGGCGTCCCCAGTTAAAATCGAGCGGAGAGACGTCCTGGGTCAGCGGAATCTCGAGCTTGCGCTGGATGGGTGAGAGGCCCCCAAGGCCGTATGTGAATAAGAGCGTACGCTGCTGTTTTCTTTCTAAAACCCACAGGGCCCCAACTGACTAGTCGAAGACATCGATAAAGTAAACTCACTGGCCAGTTGAAAAGTACCCGGGTACCCTACACACACAAACACATACCATTTCACGTTCTGGGACTTAACCTGTGCAGGACTCAGTTTCCTTTTTCCTATCCATACAAGGGGGCAAAGTTAAAGTTACATTCTGAACATTTTTCCTCTTTTCGTTCCCGCTGCGCGTTTACCGTGATACGAGAACTGTGTATTTTATTGTGTCCCGCTACGGGGTTTTTCCTCGAATTTCGTATCTTTTAATTTTCTGCTCGGTCGGGGTTTTTTTTCCGAAAATACGAAGCCCTCGTGTTTTCGTTTCTTTTACCGCTACGCGTTTATCGTGTTACGAAAGTACTGTAAATCTTCCTGCATATACCGTGTCTCAAGAACTGCAAACCTTTTAGTAAACCTTTTTAATTATAAAACTGTTCAGCGTGTTGGAGTATATTTATTCCCTAGTGCGGGGAGACTGACCCGTGGTTCATTTTCAGCGGCTCCTCCGGGAGTGAGCGCTACAAGTGGATGAACTTAGTCCCACACGCTCCCCTTCACTTGACCCCTGAATGAAACCCAGTGCTAATTAAAGTGGTTACACAGGTTGCTTGTGTTTGGTTTATATCCTAATGAAGTGTTATAATATGCTTAATATATCTTGAGATCCAAGCAATAATGTGAGTGAATATCAGCACGGTAAGGAGTCCTTTTCATCAAATATTAACCAATGCAATGTTCTCCAAATGCCAAGATAACACAACATTACCTACTTAGCACCAAGATTGTTATGTGGCCCTAACATTAACGCTCACCTGCGTGAGCATTAACGTTAGCCGTGGTGGCTACCGCATATTACAATCAAACGCTAACGGGTTAAGTAACCGGTTTGCGTTTGGTACCTTTCGCTTGTCAGCGCGAGGTTACTGTACTTTGCGCTCCCTATACTTAACATGGGGAGCGCAAAGTGTTAATCAGCGTTAGTATTACATCTACTAGCGCTGATTAACGTCCGGCTGGCGTTAGCAAGAAGTAAACCACAGCCAGGACTTGGTGTTAACGGATTCCGCTTCTGCAGAATCCGTTAACACCATCCAAAAAAAACCCCAAAGAAAACAATCGTATACTCATCTCCTGTCCTGCGGCGAGGACCGTGGCTCCAACCGCCTCCTCCGTCCGGCGGGAGCAGGGAGAGACTGGGGGAAAAGTTCCTCTGTCTCCCCCTGCATATCACTATGCTGACCGGCCGGATCTCGCGAGGCGAGATCCGGCAGGTCATGTGACCACCAGCATCTGGCTCAATGGAGTCCTATGGACTCCATCGAGTGGATGCTCGCAGCGGAGCTCAGCGCTGCCGAGTATCCCGGGGCTTTGCGCCCGGTAACAATACGGGCAGCTTTTTAAGCGCCTGCATTGTAATCCCACGTTAAAATGGGGGCGGTAGGGAGAAAACTGCGGGCGCAGTGTGTAAACATGCTGCACCCCCCTCTCTCTGCAGCCGCTGAAACTTTGAACAGCATGGGGAGGGGGTGCAGCATATTTACACACATCTGCCAGAGCTGCGGATTGTCTGGCAAGCTGTGAGATCAGATGAGCTCGCACTGTAAGGCGGTACAGGTGGCCGCCTAAGAGCGCAAGACCAGGAGGGGGTACATTTTTTTTTTTAATCCCTGGCCACTTGCCTTGACAAGGATCCAAATTTTTAAACTAACTGCCTGGCGCTGTGTCCCTGCTGCTCCTCCTCTAAGATGCAGCCGGTGCCCAGCGAGCTGCATTGTATCGTCCAGGTCAGAGAGCAGACTCCCCCGTGGTGCTGGAATTGGAAACCTGCTCTCCTCTCTCTCTCCTCCTGGTCCCTTCCTCCTTGCTGGTGCCTGGCCCCCTCTGATGATGTCAAGAGGAGGGCATGCCGAAAGAAGTCTACACTGCCGCCTTACCCCCAGCCTCCCCAGCAGTTCCAGACAGTGTGTGGTGCACCCTGGAAGGTGAGAAGGTGGAAATTTAAGTTCTGGCTGCAGTGCTCTGCAGAGACTCTGTGATAGGCAGGCCTCAGAACAAAGAAAAAAAACTGCTGCTGCTTTCAAATACACTTCAAAACAGCATTTAAAAATATCAGCTCTGTCAACACAGGTATGGTCACCTGGTCCTGCTGTTACCACCATGTGGGGGTGTTCTCAAGGTCAAACACCCTCTCATTGGAGTCCCCCAATATTATTCAAACAGTACTTGGTGGATAGTGGAATTTTATTGCTGTGGAGCTCATACACACTGCGCATTACTGTGAGTTTCATTGCTGTGGAGCTCATACATACTCAGCAAAACTATGAGTTTCATTGCTGTGGTGCTCACAAATGCTAGGGGATTATCCACTCAGTGCCAGCGTTGCAAAAAAACAAACAAACAGCTAACTGCACTGCAATACAGACTTTTCTTACAACAGAGGCACTTAGTGGATAACCCCCTTAGGGTTACAACAATAGTTGTAGTTCATTTAAAGGAACACAGTATAAAAAATATGGTTCCCTTTTATAGTGTCTTCCTTTACGTGAGCTACATCTATTGTTTATTAGGACACGAAACTAGTCATAATAATCAGTTTTTCCCTGGATGTGAGAGTACCCCCACCTCTTTTTCCAGAAAAGCACTGCATACACACAAACACACCAGCCCTCAGAGTGTGTATATATATATATATTGTAACAGGGCATCATGTAGAGAGCAAGGAAAGGTCCTGTCCGGGGTTTATGTGTCACCCAGATTTCTCTCTTACACCTTCCGGAACCTCTAAGCACCTGGTTTTGCACTTTGCCTCAGTGGCAATTTAGTGCAGGTGAAGCAAACAGACATCGCTCTGGAGTCTGGGGAGCAGACGGTCTCTATCTGCTGGAGCACAAGGTTGGTCATGCTAGTTTGCTGAAGCCTGACAAACACTAGTTTTGCAAAGGTTGTTAGTCAGGGCTATTGTATGTTTAGTTAGTGCCGGGACACGGCTAGGAATTTTCTTTGCTTTTGAACTGTTTATTTTGAGCAATATACAGTGTTGGTGTATAACCTGTGGGTTGCTGCAATAAATGTACCCGTTTGAAGAAAAGTCACTGGTCTGGTCTCTGAACCTTTCAAGAGTGCTCACCCCAGAGAGCAATTGCACCCGCTACCTGTTTCCCAGCTCACAATATAAATATATATATTTTACACACCAACATGTCAGACCTCAGATCAGAGAGTGTGTGTCTAATATATATAGACACACACACACACGTTTCAGACCTCAGACCAGAGTGTGTGTGTGTGTGTGTGTACACACACACAAAACACATTTCAGACCTCAGACCAGACATGGGGCGGCTGTCCGAATGCTCTAACTACATTCAGACAGGCTCCTGCAGCTCATCGTGTTTCAACAAGCGCCGCTGGCAAAGTCTTTGAGCGGCCGCTCGTTGGGAAGCCCCAGCCGCAATCTCACGAGATTGAACAGAGTTACAGATCTCGCGAACTCTGCGATCTCGCGGGATCGCAGCTGGGGACTTTCCAACGAGTGGCCGCTCGAAGACTTTACAGGCAGCGCTCGTTGACACACAGTGAGCTGCAGGAACTCGTACAGAACCCAGTATCAGCACCGATTCCGATACTAGTATCGGTATCGGTGCATCCCTAATTATTACCAAAAGAAAACTCTGTCCAAATTCCTATTTATTCTGCTACTTTATTTTGAGCAATATACAGTGTGGTGTATAACCTGTGGGTTGCTGCAATAAATGTACCCGTTTGAAGAAAAGTCACTGGTCTGGTCTCTGAACCTTTCAAGAGTGCTCACCCCAGAGAGCAATTGCACCCGCTACCTGTTTCCCAGCTCACATATGGTGGAGAACTTTGGGCAAGTGATAGCAAGAACCTGCTATTTAAAAGGCCAGTTACTGAAGTGAAAAATAAAAAAAATAAAAAATAAAATGGAGGACGTTATAAAACAGTTGGTGTTGGCTAATGCAGCACAGCAACAGGCTAATGCTACACAGTGGGACATGTTAAATGCTCTGCAGAAGCAGACTCAGGTGCTGCACATGCAGACGCAGCAGCAGATTAGTGCTGTACAGGAACAGACACAAATGTTTTTTGAAAACCTTGCAGTTGCTGCTGAAGACCAACGTAAGACTCTGACAGAGGTGATACAGACGCTGACACAGAGGTCTCCCTTGCAAGCTGCAGATTCTTCTGACAACTCATCACCCATCCATGTCAGTCGCTTCCTTTCCAAGATGACAGCAGAGGATGATCCAGAGGCCTTCCTGTTAACATTTGAAAGAACCGCTGAGAGGGAAGCATGGCCTAAAACACGGTGGGCAGGATTGGTGGCGCCCTTGCTAACCGGTGAATCACAGAAAGCATATTATGATTTGGAGTCTGTGGATGCCATGGATTATGACAAGGTCAAGCTGGAGATACTAGCACGGCAAAATGTTACTTTGGCAGTGCGAGCACAGCGTGTTAACAACTGGTCCTACCAAGCTGGGAAGTCACCGCGGTCACAGATGTTTGACCTCATCCACCTGGTCCGAAAATGGCTGCAACCGGAGTCCCTCTCGGGACCACAGATCATTGAGCGGGTAGTCATGGATCGCTTCCTAAGATCCTTACCGATCGTCTTGCAAAAGTGGGTTACCCAAGGGGACCCCAAGTCGGTGGATCAGCTTGTGGAGATTGTTGAGAGGTACTTTGCAGCTGAGGACTTAAACGCCTCCCCGGTGAGCCCATGGACTTTCCGCCCAAAACCAAGGCCTCCCTCGGCAATCGGTAAGACTTTTCCAGGGAAAGTGGGTGGTGAGCGTGGCAAGGAGGCAGAGGGAAAAACTGCTGATTTAAACCGGAGAGGTTGGCATTCCAAAGCGGGAACACCAGTGCCCGTCAGCAGGCCTAACCTGAGGAATGTAAGATGTTTTCGGTGCCAGGAACTTGGGCATTTAGCTGCGAACTGTCCATTAACTGATGAGCCTATGCAGTGTGACTTGTCTTTCAAGGAAAGACGGCAGTCTTTGTTTTCCACTGTTTCATGCACCGCAGTGCCAGTAAAGGGAAAACACATGTGTGCAATAACTGTGAATGATAAGCATGTTACAGCTTTGCTGGACTCTGGAAGTTTAGTAACCCTTATTAAGGCTGAATTGATAGGCTCTGTGAACTTCCGGGCTAAAAAGGTTGCTGTAGTGTGTGTACATGGTGATACTCGGGAGTATCCTATAGTAGCTGTGAAGTTTGGAACCACACGGGGTGATCTGAGGCACTTGGTTGGGGTTGTGCCTCATTTGGTGCATGATGTAATTATAGGGAGAGACTTTCCTGAATTTTGGGAACTCTGGGAACACCCAGACTGTGCCACAGTTTCTAAACCAGAGACTGAATCTGAATACATGGATGCTGCAGAGCAGTTGTATTCAGAGGATCCCTCTTGGGGGTCCCCAGACTTTCCCTTCTCTGTTTTGGCAGGAGAATTGGAAGAGTCTGAAGGCCCTATAGCCAATGAGGATAGACCGCCCTCTGTTGAAACTGAAGCTACTCTAGAGTTTGCAGATCTTAACACTCATAGAGAGAACTTTGGTAGTGAGCAGAGGAAGGATCCTACTCTTGTGAGGGCCTGGGAAAATGTTATGATGATCAATGGGGAACCTGTTGACCCAGGGAATAGGCTCTCTTTTCCTTACTTCATTAGTAATGATGACATGCTATATCGTGTGTATAAAAAGAACAATGAAATTATTGAGCAATTAGTGGTCCCCAAACCGTACAAAAAGGTGGTATTGGAGCTTGCCCATGGACACTTATTGGGGGGTCATTTAGGTACTGAGAAAACCACTGAAAGGGTTTTACAGAGGTTTTACTGGCCTGGGGTACAAAAAGATATAGAAAACTATTGCAAATCTTGTCCGGTTTGTAAAATGTCTGCACCCCTACCTCATTTTTGGAGTCCCTTAGTACCCTTGCCAATAATCGAGGTGCCATTTGAGAGAATTGCTATGGACCTTGTGGGCCCGCTTCCGAAGTCTGCCCGAGGGCATCAGTATATCCTGGTCATTATGGATTATGCTACCCGTTACCCTGAAGCAATTCCCCTACGCCAGACATCAGCCAAGAATATAGCTAAGGAGTTATTACAGGTGTTTAGCCGGGTCGGGATCCCTAAGGACCTTCTGACGGACCAAGGTACCCCATTTATGTCACGAGTGACAAAAGAATTGTGCAAGTTGTTTAAGGTGACGCATTTGCGAACCTCGGTATACCATCCTCAAACCGATGGACTAGTAGAGCGATTTTAATAAAACCTTAAAAGCATGCTGAAAAAGGTTGTTGATAAGGATGGGAAAAACTGGGACTATTTGCTTCCATATCTGATGTTTGCCATCAGAGAAGTTCCTCAGTCCTCTACAGGGTACTCTCCATTTGAATTACTCTATGGGAGACACCCTCGGGGACGTCTGGACATAGCCAAAGAGACCTGGGAGGGGGAAAAGACACCCCACAAAAGCATTATTGAGGATATTTCGCAGATGCAGGACAGAATTACAGTAGTAATGCCAACTGTAAAAGAGCATTTAGCTCAATCGCAGGCAGCTCAGCAGAGAATATATAACAGGGATGCTCGAGTCCGCATTTTCTCACCTGGCGATAGGGTGCTGGTATTAGTTCCCACAGTTGAGAGCAAGTTCCTTGCTAAGTGGCAGGGTCCCTTTTGAAGTGATAGAAAGAGTTGGGGAAGTAAATTATAAAATTCACCAACCGGGGAAAAGAAAACCAGAGCAAATATACCATGTGAACTTGCTAAAGTCCTGGAAAGATAGAGTATCACTAGCTGCTGGGTTCATCCCAATAACCCACCAGCTGGATACTGAACACCCTCAGGTCCCTGAAGTAAAAATTGCTGAGTCGCTGTCTAAGTCACAAAAGCAGGAAGTCAGAGTTTTTAATAAAAAACCAAGAAAATTTTTCAGAGCTGCCTGGTCAGACGTCTGTAACACAACATGACATTGTTACTGAACCAGGGGCATGGGTGAAACTTAAACCTTACCGTATTCCTGAGGCAAGGAGGAAAGACATCAGTAGGGAGGTGAAGAAAATGTTTCAGCTAGACATCATTGAAGAGTCCAGTAGTGACTGGTCCAGTCCCATTGTCCTAGTCCCAAAGCCAGATGGGAGTTGGAGGTTTTGCAATGATTTTAGGAAGCTCAATTCAGTGACCAAGTTTGACACTTATCCTATGCCCCGGGTAGACGAACTTATAGACCGACTGGGCACAGCTCGTTATTTGACAACTTTGGACTTGACCAAAGGATATTGGCAGATTCCCCTGACAGAAGGTGCCAAGGAGAAGACGGCCTTCGTAACCCCTGAGGGTTCGTTTCAATATAAAAAGATGCCTTTTGGATTACAAAATGCACCTGCTACATTTCAGAGAGCTATGGACAAACTTTTGAGACCCACCAACAGTATGCTGCAGCATACTTGGATGACATCGTAGTACATAGCACTGACTGGGAATCTCATTTGCCTCGAGTCCAAGCTATCACTGCTAATCCAAAAAAATGTGCCCTGGGGTTAGAGGAAGCTAAATATTTAGGTTACACGATTGGGCGTGGAGTCATAAAACCCCAGCTAAACAAAGTAGAAGCCATTCAGGAGTGGCCACGTCCAGGGCCGGATTAACATAGGGGCAGATGGAGCAGCAGCTCCAGGCCCATGCCCCAGAATATGTCCACAGAAAGGACAAATTTGTCTCCATTGATGGGCATTTGGACCCCTATATTTCCACCTCCATAGCAGCTACAGGGTCATGTGAGGTATCATCGGAAAGGCCAGAGCATGACCTTTCCAATGATACCAAACATGACCAGGTTTTATCTAACAATAAAAGTAAAATAATAAATATTTCATTATTTTTCTTTCTAACACAGCAATATTATTCACTTTTCAATTATAAAGGGAACAATGATGCTGCAGTAACTCCCCATCTCATTTTTCATGTCACTAACATGTGTGGAGGTGATGGTACAATCCATTATTACGAATTGTTATATCCGAGAACCTAAACCGCCACACTGCAGCTAAGTGTACTGGCGGGGGCTTTGGAACCCTATGCCACTAATCTTTACACCTCACAAGGTCAAATGAGGTGTCATCAGAAAGGACACAGTCTGGCCTTTGCATTGATACCAAACATGACAATGTAAAATCTAAAAAACAAAAACAACCTTTTTTTTATTTATTTTTGTTCCAAAGCGATGGTATTGTCCATTTGTCACGTATAAAATGAGCAATACCACTTCCATTACTCACCTTCTCCTTTCCCACGCTGGGAGCAAGGTCAATGTTTTATACATAGTCATATTATTCATAAAACACCATTCACCCTCCTTCTCAATCACTGCATATTTCTGTTCATGGATAAAATAATGGGTAGAGTCCTCGCGCTTACGCCAAGTGTCCAGTGAGTAATACTTCAAGATAATCTAGAAAACATAATAGGAGACATACATTGCGCAGTACATCCTTATGACACCTGGTTTCCAGAGAGAAAGTATTCAACTCACTTTTTTCTGAGCCCCATAAAGTCGGCTCTGGACTATATAGGCATATATCTGTGGATATGATCTCACCAGCCCGTCCTACCAGCAACCATCCGTGGTGATAACCTGGTCCATAGATGAAATATTGGATCATCATGTATATTTTTTTGCACTTTGATAAAGACCAATTAGGTCGAAACGCGTTAGTGCTGCAATAAATTTTACTTCATTTTATCCTGCTGACTTTTCGTCTGTGACATATCCCGGGATCCAATATTTCATCTATGGACCAGGTTATCACCACGGATGGTTGCTGGTAGGACGGGCTGGTGAGATCATATCCACAGATATATGCCTATATAGTCCAGAGCCGACTTTATGGGGCTCAGAAAAAAGTGAGTTGAATACTTTCTCTCTGGAAACCAGATGTCATAAGGATGTACTGCGCAATGTATGTCTCCTATTATGTTTTCTAGATTATCTTGAAGTATTACTCACTGGACACTTGGCGTAAGCGCGAGGACTCTACCCATTATTTTATCCATGAACAGAAATATGCAGTGATTGAGAAGGAGGGTTTGGCTATTAAATGGGCATTGGATGCCTTAAGATATTATTTATTAGGGCGCCAGTTTGATCTGGTGACTGACCATGCTCCCCTCAAATGGATGGCTCTAAAAAAGGAGACCAATAGACGTGTGAACCGTTGGTTTCTGGCATTGCAGGACTACAGCTTCACTGTGAAGCATTGCCCGGGTAAAAAAATGGCCAATGTAGATGCTCTGTCCAGAGTCTCCGCTTGTGTAGCTGACAGTGTTCCACCCAGGGGGTTGAAACAAGGGGGGAGGGTATGTAACAGGGCATCATGTAGAGAGCAAGGAAAGGTCCTGTCCGGGGTTTATGTGTCACCCAGATTTCTCTCTTACACCTTCCGGAACCTCTAAGCACCTGGTTTTGCACTTTGCCTCAGTGGCAATTTAGTGCAGGTGAGGCAAACAGACATCGCTCTGGAGTCTGGGGAGCAGGCGGTCTCTATCTGCTGGAGCACAATGGGGTCATGCTAGTTTGCTGAAGCCTGACAAACACTAGGTTTGCAAAGGTCGTTAGTCAGGGCTATTGTATGTTTAGTTAGTGCCGGGACACGGCTAGGAATTTTCTTTGCTTTTGAATTGTTTATCTTGAGCAATATACAGTGTGGTGTATAACCTGTGGGTTGCTGCAATAAATGTACCCGTTTGAAGAAAAGTCACTGGTCTGGTCTCTGAACCTTTCAAGAGTGCTCACCCCAGAGAGCAATTGCACCCGCTACCTGTTTCCCAGCTCACAATATATATATATATATTTTACACACCAACATGTCAGACCTCAGATCAGATAGTGTGTGTCTAATATATATAGACACACACACACGTCTCAGACCTCAGACCAGAGTGTGTGTGTGTGTGTGTGTGTGTGTACACACACACAAAACACATTTCAGACCTCAGACCAGACATGGGGCGGCTGTCCGAATGCTCTAACTGCATTCGGACAGGCCCCTGCAGCTCATCGTGTTTCAACAAGCGCCGCTGGCAAAGTCTTTGAGCGGCCGCTCGTTGGGAAGCCCCAGCCGCAATCTCATGAGATTGAACAGAGTTACAGATCTCGCGAACTCTGCGATCTCGCGGGATCGCAGCTGGGGGCTTTCCAACGAGTGGCCGCTCGAAGACTTTGCAGGCAGTGCTTGTTGACACACAGTGAGCTGCAGGAACTCGTGCAGAACCCAGTATCAGCACCGATTCTGATACTAGTATCGGTATCGGTGCATCCCTAATTATTACCAAAAGAAAACTCTGTCCAAATTCCTATTTATTCTGCTACTTTCCCTGGCAAACGATGTGGAATCTAACCCTGGTCCTATAGCTGACACAACCTTTAGTCTACCCACTAAAAAAGGCCTCTCCTTTTGTGCACTGCAACATCCGCAGCTTACTCCCTAAACTGCAAGCTTGGTGTTGCTATTACAAACCCAAAGTCATTGTGCTCACAGAATCATGGTTAACTCCAAAAGTACCAGACTCTGCCATATCAATACAGGGGTATTCATGTTATAGAAAGGACACAGCAAAGAGAGGAGGAAGAATTGCTATTTATGTTGAGGAATCCATAAAGTTCACCCCTTTACAGAATTCTAGCTCCAAGGCCACCTTTGATTTCTTCTCTGGTATAATTGAGATCCCATTCAATAAATCAATCATTGTTGCTGGATTCTATCGCCTACCAAGCTCTCCAGTGCACTCCCTCTCTTACATAACTCAAATCCTTAATAACTGACTTGCACAATACCAAAAAAGTGAACTGCTGGTCCTCTGTGATTTTAATACAGATTGGCTGAATCCTAAAGCCAATAAACACTGCTCACTGTTTATGGCCTTGTAGCTAAATCAATTAATCTCCTCCCTCACTCGCATTAATATGAAGAGCCCTAACCATAACCTGCTGGACTGGATTCTTTCTTCATGTCCTGATAGAATACAGGAGGCAGGCGTTCTCGCTAATAGCTTCAGTGACCACTGTCTAGTGTACTGTGTGCGCAAAATAAAGGCCACAAAATATCCCCCAACAGTAATATTCACCAGGTCTTTCAAGAAATTTAATCTTGAATCCTTCCTAAGTGATCTCAAACAACTCCCATGGTACAGACTGAACCTAATCCCAGACCTGGACTGTGCAATTGAATACTTTCAGTCTGAGCTCCTGCAAGTCTGGAATGCCCATGCTCCGCTGCGGAAAGTGCAAGTAAAAGGGGCTCATCTCCCATGGGTTACAGCTGAACTTACACAAATCTACCAGCTTATAGATTCACTGTGGCCAAATTTCAAGAGTACTGGTTCCATGAACGATCCCTGTGAATACCGAAAATGCCGGAATGCATGCACAAAACAAACAACAATGGCTAAATGTCACGATTCAAGCCCAGTGTGTGGTTACACAAATGGAGAGAGGCAGGAAAGTGAGGTTTAAACCAAAAATATAGGTTTATTAAATAAACAGAAGTAAACCAAGAAGGGGAATCTGGATAAATAATAACAGATATAGGAGCTGGCTGGGAGAGATATTAAATACAGAAGACAGGGTACACTTAGCAGATGGGATAAGAGGGGGTGGACAGGACAGGACACTGCATAGCACAATAGGGCTAACAGGACAGGTACTGGACTGAACACTGAATAAAGAATAACACTTACTGGATACACAGAGGGTGGAGGACCAGGAGACACAGGGCAAAAGGAATAATAATAAATATATATCTAACAAGGTATTAGTAGGGCAAATTCAGAAGAATGGTCAGCTCAAAGCATAGGTCTTGGCAGGCAGCTGGCATCAGGATGGTCAGAGTCCAGAACAGAGGTCATACACGGGAGGTCAATCAATAAGCGGGTTTGTAGGAGTGATGGGGGTTAGAGTCCAGGAATGAGGATTGCAAGGAGTATCCAGGAAGGAGGGTTGCAATGGGATGCAGAGATGAGGGGTTGCCACAGGATGTAGAGATGAGGGGGACACAGCAGGACTACATGATGAGAGGGTCTTTGCAGGATACAACGATGAAGGGAGTCTCAGCAGGATAACACAATGAAGGGGGTCTCAGCAGGATAACACGATGAGGGGGTCTCAGCAGGATAACATGATGAGGAGGTCTCAGCAGGATATGTGCATAGCACGCAGGTCAGGCTTGCAAATTAGGCTTTTTATCAAGAAAGAACGATGCAGAAGCATTGATTCAGGGGTGAGGCATGATTATATGGGAAGTCCAGGCCCAGCCCACATCTGAGGCCGGAGAGGGGAGAGGAAAACAGGAACAGATCCCTGAGTGCCTGGCCCTGAGTGCCAGGCAGTGGTAAAATCAGGACTGGAACATGATTCTCGAGGGGAACGTCACCTCACTTGCCCTTTCTCTGGCACCTACGGCGCGAACCGTGACACTAAATCCCAATACTTCAACGAAAATCTAAATAATCACATATCAAAACCTATAAATTTTTGGAGAATCATAAGTAACATACAAGCACCCCCCATCCACTTCCGACCAGCTGCTGTCAAAGTAAACCAAATCCTGCAACACCCCCTAGATGTAGCAAATGCTTTTAATAATTATTTTGTTGGATGCGCCACCACCCTGATTGCTAAGCTAACGGATGAAACACCTACAGAAAGGCCGCACGCAGGTCAGGACCCTCCAACCGTGCAGAGACCCCCTATCGCAGATAAATTCAACTTTAGACCAGTACCTGTCAGTGTAGTTACTAAACTTCTCCATAATCAAAAAATTAAATACCAGTCTGGACCTGATCAAATCCCAGCAATGCTGCTGAAAATAAGTGCGCCGGCAATTGCAAATCCTGTCGCAACCCTAATCAATGAATCACTGGCGACTGGATACATACCCAAACTCTGGAAGACTGTGAGAGTGGTACCTATCCATAAAAGTGGTGACAGTACTTTGGTATCCAACTACCGTCAGATCTCATTGCTCCCTGTTATGTCCAAAATTTTGGAAACATGCGTGTACATGCAATTACGTGATTATTATCAATCTTCAAACTATTTAACCCCAGATCAATCCGGCTTTCGTCCAAATCACTCAGCTACAACCGCCCTTTTAAAAGTTTGCAATGATACCCAAGATGTCATGGAACAAGGAGACCTAACTGGAGCCATCTTCCTTGATTTTGCCAATGCCTTTGATACAGTAGACCATGGCATCTTATTACAAAAACTTACAAACTCCGGTATTGGTGACCGCACTCTAACCTGGTTTCAATCATATGTATCCGACCGATCGCATCAAGTGTCCATTTCTGGCAGCTCCTCCCTCCCCCCACCCAGTCACGTGCAGAGTACCCCCAGGCTCGATACTCGGCCCCTGCTATTCATGATATTTATAAATGATCTGCCCAATGTCTGCAGAGCCTCAACTGTACACATGTACGTAGATGACACCGTAATCTATACCAGCAAACCAAATCTTCCGCAGCTGGAGACCGTACTGCAAGAACAATTCACAGAGGTAGAAAGGTGGGTTGCAGATAACAAACTTTTTTTAACCCCTTAACGCCGCAGGACGTACATTTACGCCCTGCATTAGGCGGGCTTTGATGCCGCAGGACGTAAATGTACGTCCTTGGCGTTTTCAGCCCCCCCGGGGGATACTCACCTCCTCCGGTCGCTCCCACGCTGCTCTGACTCCCGCGGAGTCAGATCAGTGTGAATCCCTCCTCCGGCACAGTGACGTCATCCCGCCGGTGGCGCGATGACGTCAGTTTCAGGCGTCCCCCCCCGCCGGAGCAGGGGAAGCGCCTGAAGAGGAGGGGGGGATCCTTTGGATCCCTCTATCTCCCGATCGCCGGGGACCAGGCGGCTGTGGCCAGCATCGCTGGAAGGGTCACAGCCTGACCTTTCCAGCGATGTATGGGGGGTTAACCCCTTAGTTGCCAGGTCGCGACCGGGCACTAATTTGTGCCCGATCGCGGCCTATTTCCGGTGGAGGCCGCCATCTTGGATGGCAGCCCCCACCTCTGGGTCCCCCCCGGTCAACTGACTCATCGCGCCATGCGCGATGATGTCAGTTAACCGGGGAACCCCCTAGCTGCAAAGGGATTTCCTATGGAAATCCCTTAGAGGAGATAGGGGGGTTCTTTGAACCCCTTTATCTCCTGATCAGTGGCAGCTAGGGGGTCATGTATGATATTGCCGGAAAGGCCAGAGCATGGTCTTTCCAATGATATCAAACATGACCATGTTATAAGTAAAGTAAAAGTTTAAAAAAAGTAAAAATAAAAATAATAAATTAAATAATAAAAAAATAAATACGTTTTTTTTTTTTAATGCAGCACTATTGTTCACATTTCAATTATAATGTGAACAATGATGCTTCACTAATGATTTTTTTTTGGGGGGTTTAGCTAAAATCACGCAATTTCTCCCCAAAAAAAGAATGGGTTCCCCGTTCTAATTTTTTTAACAAATCTACCCTATAGAATATGACCGCAGAGCCTCGGATAATAAAATTTAAAAAAAAAACACTTTACACACTCAGGAAGATTGAAATTTTATTGAAAATTCAAATTTTTTTACTTTTTTTTACATTTTTTGTTATAGCATCTTGGCAGGGCATGACATATACATATAATAATGATATATTATTAATCTGCCGAGTCTGCTGGAAAGAACGATATATAATTTGTCTGGGTGGTATAATACGTGACTTAAAAATGGTCAAAATGAGCTCAGCAAACTTCTACTCCCGAAACAGCGCCGAAGTTGTAAAATTACTCCCGTCCTTAAGGGGTTAAATACTGACAAAACTGTAACGATGCTCTTTGGAACAGCACCTAAACTGCTTAAATTGCAAAATCCCCATCTACGTGTCAGGACAAAATCAAATGGCACGCTGACCACAGTCACGTCTCTCAAATATCTAGCTATGTGGTTGGACCCTAATCTATCCTTTGGCCCCCACATTGAAAAACTCTCCTCTAAACTTTACACTAAACTAGGTGCCCTGTACAGAAACAAATCCTGCCTGAGCTCCGCGGTAAGAAAGCAGATTCTACAAAAAATGCTTATGCCGGCTATTGAATACGGAGATGTAGTGTATGCAGCTGCCCTCCAAACGCACCTCCAGAAACTTACTACATTGTATAACTCATTCTGTCGCTTTGTACTTCAATGTAACTACATGACCCACCACTGTGACATGTTAAAAGAGCTAAAATGGCCGTCGCTGGAATCTAGATGCACACTTCACCTTTCCAACCTGGTGTTTAAGAGATTTTCTGGGAAGCTACCACCCTACCTGAATAGACTGTTTCCCCTAGCAGTTCCCTCATCCTATAACCTCCGATCCAGGACCAGCACCTTACTTGCAATACCACAATACAAAAAGAAAGTGATTCGATCCTCATTTTCCTACAAACCACCACAATTATGGAATAACCTCCCAGACGCCATCAAATCTTCCCCCCAGTCTTAAGTCACTCAAGAGCTTCCTAATAACATACCTCAATACGGAATGCACCTGTAAACATGTAACATAATGACTATTTCCTACATATTTATTTTCTGTGTTAATCTGTATATTTGTGTTTTGTTTTTAATATCTTGCATTTTATTACTTTGTATTTCTGTAACGATTGTAAAATGTCAATGTTCTTGAACCCAGGACATACTTGAGAACGAGAGAAATCTCAATGTATCCTTCCTGGTAAAATACTTTGCAAATAAATAAATCCATTACACTTACACTACACGGTAGCCCTTCCCCCTTAAGATGGAATACAAAGGTATACTTCTTAATTGTAGATCATGTATTTATATATATATATATTTATATATCCTGCTTCTGTACCCAGTGATTCATTTTTATTTTAAAACATATTTTATTAAAAGATATATCAGCACCAGAAGGCACAAGCACACAACAGCGGACATAAACAGGGTTATTCAGAGAGCGTGAAAAGCAGGAGAATGACTGGAGAATGAAAAATTCTAGGTCATAATAGCCGATTTGGAAAGTGAGATGAAAGGGAGAATTTTTCTGGTTTGGCTATTTTGACCTAGAATCTTTCATTCTCCAGTTATTCTCCTGCTTTTCACGCTCTCTGAATAACCCTGTAAGAGCAACCGTCATAAAAATACAGAAACATGGCACATTTTTAAACAAAGCAACAAATAGGGGAAGACCTACAGGAGAAGAAGGGGAGAAAGGAGGAAAGAGAAAGAGAAAAAAAAAAGGTGGGAGATAAAAAGCCTGTCATATGCATACCACACATCTGCAAAAGAGTATCAACGAGCCCCTGCGTGATTGATTTTTTAATATCTGTAATGTAGGAGATGAAGGAAACAGAACCGCTGAATACTCTATGATATGCATAAGTGGCATTGGATTGGAAAAGAAAAATGTCTGTGTGTGCCAAGATGCTACACGGAAGATTGGTTAAACGTTAATGGCCATGTGGGCCAGAGTAATAGACGAAAAAAACTGCCCATGTGGAGATGAAGAATCATGCATGCGCAATAAAGGATTGTAGGAAGCGCCAGAGTAAAGACGTTTATATTGAGGGACTTTTTTTTTTTTGAGAAAGGATTTTACCAGGAAGGATACATACAGGGTAATTCTAAGAGATTCGAAAAGTCACCGCACGTTCGGTGACTTTTCGTTCTCTTCAATTCGGTTCCTTTTGCCGATCCCATTTCGATGACCCTGCGGTGTATTCAGCAAGCACCACAGGGTCCCCGAATTGCAGGGAAAAGCTACGCAAACCTGACGAAAACTAACCGCAAACCCCGACGAATGCACGCTGAAAACCCGCAAAAGCATCTGGATTGACCTGCCGAAAAACCACTGAAAAACCCGAGCAGAAGCCGATCGCAGCCTTCAGAAAAAGCCGACACCGCAGAAGAGGCAGTGAATAAATTAGCAAAACAGTTTGCATGAATGTTTGAAAAGTGAAACGCTGTTTGCTAAGAAACTACTGAGCGAAAATGTCTGAAATTTACATATGAGGTCCAGGGAATGATAATAAAAAGGGCTGTTACAGAAACAATAAGTAAAGTTAAAAAAATTTTTTAAAAAAATCTGACTTTTTTAAAAAACTTTTTTAAAAAAATGCTTAAAGTATCCTAAAAAATCTATAAATAAAGAGACTCTTTACTGCAGAATTTTATAATGAACGGTTTATTAGATACTGAATTAAAACGGGAATATTTTTAACATTGAAGCCTATGGGATTCTCCTGAATAAACCTGCCGAATTAAACCACCGAATGACAGGGCATTTCGGGAACCTTTCACTGCTGGTTTGTGCTCTCTGAATAGCCGAAGCAGTGCTTTTTTATGGGGATTTCACTGTCCTCAAACAGGCACCGAACAGGCACCGAATGTGCAGGCAATTCGCCAGGATTTGGCGTATTGCTTGCTCTCTGAATAGCCGAATGACCAAGAAAGGTAACCGTACGCTGATTTTCAGCGTTCGGTTACCTTTCTCCAGCCATTCGGATCTCTTTGAATAACCCTGATAGAGATTTCTCTTGTTTTCAAGTATGTCCTGGGCGGCAAGTATGTACCGTTAGGTGTCTTGCCCAAGGACACTTACTGGAGAGGTGCTCTTGCTGGGATCGAACCTGTGTCTCCACAGTCTCTCTCCACGCAGAGCAGTGATGTTACCCCTACTCCACCCAGACTTCACCAAATACTTTCTAAAAAAAAACATAATCAGAAGCCGACTGAGGAAGCTAGGAATAGGACTGGATCCTAGAGCGAAATGCGTCTCGGCAGACCACGGAAGGATTTGGTGATATATACATGTTTTAATTTATTTTAGGGCGTTTTAATAAATGTTATTTTTTTATATACCGCCACTATCCTTCATTTGACCGTGCATGATCGGAAAGCCTATTTGAGGTTGGGCTACAATTTTAACCTCTGGGCATTACAGACAGAGCCTGGTCATGGCTCTAAACCACATGAGTTTGGGCCTTACTTATTTACAAAAAATTGGGTGTTGAAATGGTCTACACCATTTGTGTTTTCTCTCTATGCTTTATTGGAGATTGCAAGAGAAGAGTATTCCAGCGCAAACTGTCTGATGGAGGCTGAAGGGTGGCCTGAAAATAACCCTATTGCCTGTTAAACTAAGAGCCTGGTCGGCTCAGAGCAATGCGAGTGGGATCACTTAGTAATAACTTATGAAAACTATGTGTACAAGTTGCGCTATGAGATTTTTGTGATTCTCTTTTGGCTACTGTAGCGCTCACTCCCGGAGGAGCCGCTGAAAATGAACCACGGGTCAGTCTCCCCGCACTAGGGAATAAATATACTCCAGCACCGTTGTGGATTTTATAAATTATATAGTTTACTGAAGTAAAAGGCATATCATGAGACACGGTGTTCGTAGATATATTTACAGTATTTCGTATCACGGTAAACGCGCAGCGGAGAACAAAGAAATGCGAGACTTCGTATTTCTGAAAAATGCGCGACCGAGCAGAAAAGTACAATGCTTCGTAATTACGAGAAACGCGCAGCGGAAAACAAAATAAGATGCAAATCTTTGCCCCTCTTTCGATACTAGGGAGTGAGTCCCGAACAGGTTAAGTCCCGAACTGTGAGTGTATGTGTGTGTTATGGTACCCGGGTACTATTCAACTGGCCAGTGAATCTTTTAAACGATGTCTTCGACTAGTCAAGTTGGGGCCCTGTGGGTTTCAGAAATAAACAACAGCATGCTTGCTTGAGCTTTTGTAAAACCGGCCTTGGAGGCCTCTCACCCATCCGTTCGATCACCAAGGCTCCGCTGACCAGGACGTCTCTCCGCTCGTTCCTCGCTGGGATACTGGCTACTGGATAGTGGTCAGGCTTTCTGTGCTCCGGCCCGGACTTGTCCAGCTACCGCCTGCTCTCCCATCCAATGGACTCGCGGTACTCCTCACTCGAGGTCCTCAGCTTGTCTGGATAACAACTTGGGTGATGTCTGTCAATAAGTAAGGCTCCTTCTGGCAAGGCAGGATAACCCCACTAGAATCATGATAGGCCACACTTCCGCTCCGGCCTTGTCACGGTTCCGCTCTGCAGCACTGCGTCCTCTCTCATGCACTCCCTGGCGCGCTCTGGCGCGCTCTCCACCAGGCTCAGGATGTACAGCGTCTGTGTCCCACCCACTTCCTGTCTGTTTGCAAAGCATGCCGGGAAACGTAGTCCCAATGTTCAGTGTCTCTTATCGCGCTTGTCTCCCTCCGGTGGCCAAAAATAGGTACTGCCACAGTAAGAGTTTAAACACAGCGCTACACTCTCCCCCTCCTAGAACTCTTGGGTCTCTCCAAGGAGGTACAACAGTTACATTTACATTTTGATACAATTAGATAACATATACAGGGTTGGCAGCAAACATACAGTGGGTTAGATACACTTCTTCAAGCTGACTCATGTTTTGTGCTACCTCAGCTAACATAGCAGACACTTCGGGCAACCTCTGCACTGTGGTGATGGCCTCTTCAGTGCTATGTCCTGGTGAGTCGTAGGTGAGTCGCTGGGGCGGTCGAACAGAGCGTTTTGGTTCTGGCTCAATCAGTTCCTCTTCAGGTGGAAGTACTATAGGTGCTGGCTCAGTCCTTCTTTCTACCACTGGAGCAGACGTTTCTTCAGAGTATGATCCTTCCAGTGAAGGCATAGAACTATAATCATAAGATTCGGCTTCAGGAGCTACAGGGACTCCAGCAGTCTCAGGGACTTCCAACTGAAATTCAAGAGCTTCAGGGATTTCAACAGTCTCAGGGACTTCTAACCGAATTCAGGAGCTTCAGGCCTCAAATTACTCTCCATCGTTCAGGAACTGAGATAATCTCTTCAGGCTCCGGTGAGCGCATCCAGTCCAGACAGAAACTCTCTTCCTCACTGTCCCTTTCGCTCTCTTCGACAACCCGGGTCTGCTGAGACCGAGTAACAGGAGGCAAACGTGGAGCAGGCGGATTTGGCAAAGAAAGTTCGTCCCCAACTGGTATCCTCACAGCCTCTCTCAAAGGTAACAAATGATTCCGGTGCCAGTTCTTAAGAGGCCCAGCCTTTCCATCCGGCCGGATTTGATACACCGGCAGACCAGGCAGTTGCTTGCAGACAATGTAGACTTGAGAACTCCATCTATCCGCCAACTTGTGCCTCGCAGCAGCACCCAAGTTCTTCAACAAAACCCTATCACCGGGTTGTAGATCTTGTATCCGAACTTTCAAGTCATAATTCTTTTTGTTCCTTTGCTCCCTGTTTCCTGAGGTTAAACGGGCCTGTTCAAACGCAGAAGCCAGGTTCTTCCGAAGTCTATCCACGTAGTTTCTATGGGAAGCTACCGACGTCTGGTCTAGAGATAACCCGAACGCCAAATCAACCGGCAGTCGGGCTTCTCTTCCGAACATAAGACGGTACGGTGAGTATCCAGTCGCATCACTCTCCGTACTGTTATATGCATGCACCAGAGTAGCTATGTGACGACTCCAACTCTGCTTCTCTATGGTTGACAAAGTCCCCAGCATATTCAGCAGCGTGCGATTAAACCGTTCAGGCTGAGCATCACCTTGAGGGTGATATGGTGTAGTTCGGGTCTTTTGGATTCCCAACAGTTCCAACAATTGCCCAACAAGTCGGCTTTCAAAGTCTCTACCCTGATCAGAGTGTATTCTCCTTGGCAGGCCGTAGTGAACAAAGAACTTTTCCATCAGAACTTTGGCTACTGTCGGAGCACGTTGATCTCTCGTGGAAAAGGCTTGGGCGTAACGAGTGAAATGATGAGTCACTATTAGAATATTCCCTTGCCCGCTAGCATCCGGCTCTAAGCACAGGAAGTCAATGCACACCAAATCCATGGGTCCCTGACTCTGTAGATGGCTCATTGGAGCGGTTCGGGTCGGTAGAGTCTTCCTCTGAATACACCTCAGACAGGAATGGCAGTAACTTTCCACTTCAGCTCTCATGCAAGGCCAATAGAATCTGTCTCGCACCAGCTTAAAAGTTCTTTCAGCACCCAAATGTCCATGCTCATCATGTAACGATCGCAGCACACTCTCTCTATGCTTAGTGGGAAGGAATAACTGTTGAGTCTCTTCAGCATTGGTTGAGGGGCCCCTTCGGTAGACCACCCCATCCAACATCTTCAACCGTTCCCACTCTTTGTAGACCAATCTGGCTCCATCCGGGGAATTGGTCAGCAGAATTTCCCGCTGGTTCGCCATTAAGGCCTTTATGGTCAATGCAATTAAAGGGTCTCTGGCCTGATCCGCTTTCAGGTCCTGTTTTGAAAAGGTGGGTAGACTTTCATCCCTCAATTGTGTAGGGTTGCAGTAGAACTCAGGAACAGCCGCAGCCATGACTCCTATGGCCTCCGCTTCAATCCCTCCCTTGACCCGGCGCTCTGCTCCTTGACACAAAGCTTGCACCCCGTCTGGAGTCAACTGAGTCCATTCTGTAGTGTAGGGTCTTCTCGATAAGGCATCAGCATCTCGATTATTCACCCCAGGGCGATACTTCAGGCTGAACCGAAACCCTGACAGAGCGGCCAACCACCGATGTCCCGTTGCGTCCAGTTTCGCAGTAGTAAGAACGTAGGTAAGAGGATTGTTATCCGTTTTTATCACAAACTCGGCTCCATACAGATAGTCTTTTAACTTGTCCACCACTGCCCACTTTAAGGCTAGGAACTCCAACTTGTGGGTAGGATAGTTCTTTTCTGAAGGCGTAAGGCTCCGACTCACGTACGCTACAGGCCTCAGCAATCCACCATATTCCTGATACAGGACTCCTCCTAGCCCTTCTCTGCTGGCATCCACATGTAACTCGTACGGCTTGTGAGGGTCCGCGTAGGCCAAGACAGGAGCTTGAGTTAGACTCTCTTTTAGCTTCAAGAAAGCACCTTCACACTGACTAGTCCATTCGCCCTGTATGGACTCTCGAGCTTTCCTTGGTCCTGGAGCTGACGGATTTCGGTCAGAGGCCTTGCAGCCTTCTTCGGTGTTTTCCTTCTGTAGGAGTTTGTTCAGTGGTTGAGCTATTTTTGCGAATCCTCCTACAAATCTTCGATAATATGAACAGAACCCCAAGAAAGATCTAAGTTCAGTGACGTTTCTGGGTCTGGGCCAAGAAGCTACGGCCTCCAACTTCCGAGGATCTGTCGAAACACCTTCTGCTGAGACCACATGTCCCAGATACGTAACAGATGGTAGACAGAATTGGCATTTCTCCAGGGACAGTTTCAATCCCTCTTCATGGAGCCTCTTCAAGACCTTCTCCAAACGTTGCTCATGTTCTTCCAGAGTCTTCCCAAACACTAATACTTCGATCAGATTCATGTCCCCGACTGTCTTCTCCATTAACCGTTGGAACGTGGCTGGAGCCCCCGTAAGGCCTTGAGGCATTCTGTTAAATTCAAAGAACCCAAGTGGACAGATGAACACAGTTTTCTCTTTGTCTTCGGGATGCATTGGTATCTGATACCCGCTTCGCAGGTCTAGCACGCTAAACCATTTTTCTCCAGACAAACACTGTAAGGCATCTTCTATCCGAGGAGTAGCATATTGGTCTGGGATGGTTCTCCGGTTCAACGTGCGGTAGTCTATGCATAGGCGGACAGAACCGTTCTTCTTCCGGACCAACACTATTGGAGATGCGTATGGACTCCTGGACTCTTGAATCACCTTGGTTCTTTGCAATTCATTCAGCTGTTCTCGCAGATCATCCAAGTCTCCCAACGGAACTCGCCTTGACCTTTTGCGAAACGGCTTGTCTTCTTGTAATCGAATGCGGTGTTCAGTACTTTTAGCTAGGCCTACGTCGAACTCATCTTTCGAGAACAATTCTCTCCACTGTAGAACTTGAGACTGAAGACGTTTCTTCCATTCGGATGAAATGGGAGCGTCCTTGGGGTAGAATCTTTCATCTGGAATCTCTTTATCCACTCCCCCTCCTAAATCAGTGGAGAGGGGCGTAGCGGACTCTACTTGCCCGATAGGCATTCGTGCTTTAAGGACTACTGGAGAATCAGACACATTGAACACGCTGACTGAGACTCTTCCTCGTGTTCTTTTCAGAGCTTTAGTGGAGATTATTTCAGGGATTACTTCGACTCCGGCTTCACTCCCATGATTAAAATCGGTTTCCAGCATCACATAGGGGCCTGGTTGCGATCCGTTCAACTTGACTGAAGCCCGAAAAACTCGCCACTTCTCCAGCTTGCAGAACCTTCTCTGTTCCTTCTAATCTCCATAGGCGCCCCACTTCGGCAGGTGCCTTCTGTTCTTCGACCATCCTCTGATAGACCGGACGTAACATTGGGTGTACTCCTTGAGTAGAACCTTCTTCCAATACGATAGGTGTCAGGAGACGTCGCACCAAATCCGTATTCGTCCCCACTATCATGGAACTTCTGTTTGCACCAGAGGGTCGAGGACACACAATGGCCAATGCATCACAACCTCCGGACTGTCCGATGACTTCGGATCCGATCTCCAATTTCACCTGTAGATACCCGTCATAGGGGAGTTTCTCAGTTCCGATACCCCAGATTTCCAGGTCCTTCAATTTCTGTAGAGGAATGTGCTTCAAATGTTTCTCATAGAAGTCTCGGTAGATCAATGTCACTTGAGCCCCTGAATCCAACAAGGCTTTAGTGTAGACTCCCTCCACTTGGATTGGCACAATAGGAGAAGGACCTATCAGTTGGTCAGGAAACTTGGTGGCGGTATCAGGACACTCAGACCCAGTTTGCTGTACCCTGGCCTTTTTCTTGGCCCGTGTAGGTTTTGGGTGTGCATTGCTTCCCCATGACGTAGGTCCGGATGCTAAGGGAGTGGCTCTTTCAGTCCTGGCAGGCTCAGCAGTTGGCCGGACTTTGGGCCCTCTCGCCCTCTTAGTCCTGGCTTGATTTTTGGAGCGGGGTTCAACCTTCGGGCACCCAGGTTGCTCCTTCACTGGCGCCCTCTGGCGTTTCCCGCCGGTGAGGTAGATAATAGTCCTTCTAAGGCTTTTAACAACTCATCAACTCTATTCCTCTCAGGCTTTCGGTCTTTGCATTGTGCGCGGAAGTGGCCCATTTCTCCACAACCGAAACATCTCTTCTTAGAAAGTGGAGACGCAGTCGCCTGTTGTGATTCAGTTAAAGGACCTTGGCTAGACGCCACAGCAACTCCGGTTGTCTGCATGCCTGTAAGGAACTTCTGCATCTCTGCCTGCATCTCTGTCACCTTCATCAACACTCGGCACAGTTCCTCGTGCGCCTGCTGCAATTCAGCTTGAGCTTCCTGTACTTTCTAACAGTTTTGTGCAACTCACCACGTTCAGAGAGGTGTAATTCTTTGGCAGCCCTCTCTGTGGATTTAAAAGCGATCAGGTGCTCTTGCTCGTCCACGTCGGACCCGTACGTATCCAGCGAGTCACTTTCAGGCTGCAGACCGTCGTTATGCCTTACAGGTTGTGCGTAAGCTCTTTCCCCTCGGCTGAAGGATTTTTCCTCCAGCAAAGCCTCCTCCTCTCTGACAGCTCGGATCAGTTCCAGGTACTTCAGTTTTTGATTACCTGCTCTGCTTCTCAGCTGCAGCATCACTGGATCTAGAGGTTGAGAGCCCCTCAGGATCTGTTTTATTCGGATCTTATCCACTTCGGCCGGCTCGGCCCCTTTCTTGAGGAGTATCTGATGCAGAATCTTATCTAGGCGCCTCATGTATTCGGTCATTCTCTCACCTTTCCGCTGATAGGTGTGTTCATACTGATATACAAGCTCTGCGGCCTTTTCTGTTCGCCAAAAAACTTCCTCCAAAACGTTTAAATAATCTAAAGCAGTACAGTCTTTTCTACTCAGTTTTAGGTTTCTCACCGCTTCTGACGCAGGTCCCTTTAAACTCTCGGTGATCCTTTGCTTTTTCTGAGCTTCAGGGACGTCCCACTCATCCAGAGCCTGCATCGCCTGTTCCACCCATTCTTCAAAGGTTTCCTCTCCCGCCGGAGTTGGTACGTTTCCTGTAAAATTTCTCAACCGTCGATAACCGAAGTTAGTGTGCGGAGGGCTTGTTCTCTGACACTTAGCCAGCAAATCTCCAATAGCCACTATGAATTCAGGCCCGATCATGGCCAACGGACTGGGCGCGGGAACACTTGCGGATTCGCCACGTGGCGCACTTGGCTGAATCAGTTGGACTTCCACCTCATCGGTCAGCTTCATGCTCGCGCCCTGAAAACACACTGGAACACCCTTTCTCCATTCAAAAAGAACATACGTGTGAGAGGTATCTGTGTTCTTTTTAATGTCCAGAATTAACCCCCGATGGTCTGGTGTCAGCGCGGCCACGGCCTGGCGAATCTGATCTTCGGCCCAAGTGTCTGCGGGAATATCCATGACTATACAACATTCTAACTGACTACTGTGCTCCTCACACCATTCGGCAACAGTGTCTGGATCCATATTTAACCCTTTAGATGCGGTTTTTCCAGAGACTGGATCCCGGACGAGCCCCCACGTGTAGCGCTCACTCCCGGAGGAGCCGCTGAAAATGAACCACGGGTCAGTCTCCCCGCACTAGGGAATAAATATACTCCAGCACCGTTGTGGATTTTATAAATTATATAGTTTACTGAAGTAAAAGGCATATAATGAGACACGGTGTTCGTAGATATATTTACAGTATTTCGTATCACGGTAAACGCGCAGCGGAAAACAAAGAAATGCGAGACTTCGTATTTCTGAAAAATGCGCGACCGAGCAAAAAAGTACAATGCTTCGTAATTACGAGAAACGCGCAGCGGAAAACAAAATAAGATGCGAATCTTTGCCCCTCTTTCGATACTAGGGAGTGAGTCCCGAACAGGTTAAGTCCCGAACTGTGAGTGTTAGATTTTAATTTCCTGTAAATATAATAAATATTTAGTCTTAAAAAGCCGGTTCTTATAAATGGGCTGTGAAATTCCCCCCCTCCATTTTTGTTAGTGTCAATACTGTATAGACCGTTGTTCCTTCTATAGGATATGAGCTGTGGCCGATTTCCTGTTATGTTCAGTGCAGGAAAATGTGCGCAGAAGCGGGAAGATGGGAAAAGGGTCTCGTGAACCATATATGGTAGTAAGTTAACTGAGTGGTTAAACTTTGATGTTGTAATGTATCTGTACACTGATTGGCTATAAATTCTGTGTATTTTAATAAATAGATCTGGCTTAACGAGGAAAGCTAGACTTCTGAGAAAGACCAATACAGTTTTGTGATTGATTCTTTTTGGGGGTCTCCGCCATGGCGTAGCGCAGCTCTTACTTTGGTTTTGATATATAAGAAGAAACTTGGAAAAGGTTTATGGTAATTATAATGAAAAATAGAATTTTTCAGTGAGTGTATGTGTGTGTTATGGTACCCGGGTACTATTCAACTGGCCAGTGAATCTTTTAAACGATGTCTTCGACTAGTCAAGTTGGGGCCCTGTGGGTTTCAGAAATAAACAACAGCGTGCTTGCTTGAGCTTTTGTAAAACCGGCCTTGGAGGCCTCTCACCCATCCGTTCGATCACCAAGGCTCCGCTGACCCAGGACGTCTCTCCGCTCGTTTCCTCGCTGGGATACCGGCTACTGGATAGGTGGTCAGGCTTTCTGTGCTCCGGCCCGGACTTGTCCAGCTACCGCCTGCTCTCCATCCAATGGACTCGCGGTACTCCTCACTCGAGGTCCTCAGCTTGGCTGGATAACAACTTGGGTGATGTCTGTCAATAAGTAAGGCTCCTTCTGGCAAGGCAGGATAACCCCACTAGAATCCTGATAGGCCACACTTGCGCTCCGGCCTTGTCACGGTTCCGCTCTGCAGCACTGCGTCCTCTCTCATGCACTCCCTGGCGCGCTCTGGCGCGCTCTCCACCAGGCTCAGGATGTACAGCATCTGTGTCCCACCCACTTCCTGTCTGTTTGCAAAGCATGCCGGGAAACGTAGTCCCAATGTTCAGTGTCTCTTATCGCGCTTGTCTCCCTCCGGTGGCCAAAAATAGGTACTGCCACAGTAAGAGTTTAAACACAGCGCTACACTACAAACGGGAAGTTATACGGTATATGACTATACTACAACCCCCATTGAGAGATAAGCAACACGCTATATTGTCACGTGTGGAATATTTGGTGAAGAGTGAGCGCCACACCAAGTATTTGTATGTGTTGTGACTATATGTAGTGTGAGAGGATAGAACATACTTTTCTGGTGTTTGGGCAGACCAATCCACTCAATATCATTTATTTCTACCTGTGGTGCCCCTACCATATCTGTTATTCAAATATCTGGCAGTCATTGTAGGGCCCCTGCCTCCCTATGTATCCACTTTCTGTCTCGTCCTACTTTGGTCCAGGATTAATTAACAGCTTGCAACCATCACACATCCCAGATTCCCTTTTATCTGTTTGTATACACTATCAATGACATGTGTGTCTTCAACATGTGTGCAGTCTGACAAAACAACTGGATATTTTGCCCTTATTTTATTCATTTAGATCAATGTATCACCCCAACCCTTTTTTTCTTACCTCCCTTAATATTTTTCGAATTCCTCTAATTTACTACCTCCATTTATCCACTGTTTATCCATGATTTCAAAATATTTTTTGGGAAATATATACTTACCACTTTATTGTATTTTAAATAAACGTGATTAATATTATATGCTAATTCAATGTGCCTGTAAAATTAGAGAATTACAAAAGCCAGCATGAACATCAAGGAGAGTTTTCATTGGTTAATGAGATGCTGTAAACCGTAACTTATGTTCGCTGCATTGTTGGGCACCACCTTTACACTGTCCATTGACATCACCTTTAGGTAGTAGAGAAAATAGGACCGTTGCAGTCTGACTAACGCAGTGACACTTTCATTAGGGAAGGGAGAATTGCCTACTAGATGGATTTCCTGCTCTCACCTGTCTCTACTTGTTGTCATGGTGGCCAGCTTAGACCACTAGGCCACCAATTTCATTGGTAAAACAGTGGACGTTCATATGATAACCTATGCGCTTACTAGCCATTTGTGAGCATAATGCACTGATTTAAAATCTCAAGTGATCATAAGTCATGTGAACAAGCAGATCGACTTAAAGCCACCTAAGACCCAGCTATCCCAACATATCCTTGTTTATCAGGCAGGTCATTGTCAGTGAGTGTTCTATTTCCTTAAGCAAACTTTTCATGTAACATTTTTCCTTTTTCTAGGCCCTGGAAGCTGTAAATGCTCATCTACGTGAACTTTACCCAGATGATGAAGAGCTATTTGATATTGTCCTCATGACCAATAACCATGCCCAAGTTGGAGTGAGACTCATTAATACCATTAACCATTACAGTAAGTCAACAACCATGCTGTCATTAAAATTAAAATACTATGCATATAATTTGTGTCTGTTGTGCCAGCTGGTGGTGCTGTGTCTGCTCGTGCCGCAGCTAGGTTTCCAGGGCAGAGAGGGCGCAGTTCTGGAACCTGCCCTCTAGGACTTCTTGACCTGGTCATAGATCTGCGAAGCCTTTAAATAACAGCAGCTAACAGAGCTCTGGTCCCTGTCTTTTTTCCAGTATACCCCTCAGTGTGTTCCTGTATATCTGTAATCCTTTGGTTTGAACTTTGGCTAAGTATTCTCGGTTCTGGTTTCTGCTCGTGTCCCTGCTTAGTTTATATTGATTCTGTCTACTGACACTGGCTATGGTATCTGGACTTTTTCTCTATTCCCTGTATGGTTATTTATTATACTGATTCTGTGTACCGACCTCTGGCTTAGTATTTGTACTGCAATCTTTCTCTGGTCTCTGTACATTCAGTACTTCTATGCATTGTCCTTGTTCATATTCCCTATTCAGTTCAGATCTGGCTATTCTAAGGATCAACCTGTCAGATTAGGGGCTTTCTTGTTTAACTGGGTTTTGCCTGAGTGCTGGGCAGGGCTGGCCTTTGGGGTGTGCAAGCTGTGCGGACGCACAGGGTGCCATGGTAGCCAGCGCACAACTCGCAACATGCTGGCAGTCACGTACAGGATGTCCACGGCCATCCAGAACTCGTACCACATCTTGCCAAACTTCCAGGTATCCGCGTAATGGAGCTGGCACCGAAAGGCACCACGATCAGCCCCCATCACCAGTTCGGCGCTGGCCAGCAACGTGATGAAGTAGTTGGTGACGGTCTGCAGTCTCTGGAACCTGGCGATGGCTATGATGACCAGCAAGTTGGCGAGCACAATGACCGACATGAGCATGCCCACCATCCAGGCTTCCCTGGGGGGCGGGTCTCCAGCGAGGATGCTGGCGTTGCTGCTGTTGGGGGGGATTAGCCTCCATGCTGGGCTCTGTGTCACTCACCTCTCTCTGACAGAAGTTAGTCTGGGCACCTGACTGCCCACCCCAATCCAATTGAGGAGGTGCGGGGGGACAAGTGTTGGAAAGTGCAGGCCCCGCGCATCCAGTACTGCCCGGCTCTCACTCTGTGCTCTCACTCGCTGACCCACACAGGCTTTTCAACCCTTTCCCTTTGTGGAGCATACTATTCCGTTCCCGCTGCATGCCACGTTAGTTTCAATGGGCCTCTGTAGTCCTGCCCACCAGTTGGCTCGTAGCGCATGCCTTTGGCTGCCACGGGACGGGCTGGACTCAGGCCGTTGGCCTGCAGCCAATGTCGTGCGCCGCTCGTCAGCTGCGTTGGCAGGCCAGAGGAGGAGCCCAACTCAGCAGCCAGCAAGTGGGGTGCAGAACCAGCCTGGTAGTAAATGGTGAACTACACCCTCGTGACGTTACTGACTGCAAGCCAATCCCAAGAGAGTTGCGAGGTGTTGGGTGGTTTGTTTCACTGGACATGTTTGCTCTTTCCCCGGCCGGTACCGAGCACCAGCTGAAATGTGTGTCCTGCACTGAGCGGAGAGACCCGCAGTCTGTATGCGTTTGTGTGACATGTGTTAGACGTGTGTCTGTATTACATGTGTGTTTCTGTTTGACATGTATGTTTGTGTGTGTCTGCATGATGTGTGTCTGTGACATTTGTGTGTCTGATGATGTGTGTGTGAGTGTATGACATGTATGTTTGTGTGTCTGCATGACGTGTGTATGACATATGTCTGTGTGTGCCCTTCCCAGTGGGAGCCTGGGTGATCAATGATACGAATACTGATCACATTAACAAGAATATCATAATTTTCTTTCAGAGCTTTGGTGCAGGAATTAAATACCAAGAAGTCTAATCCTTGTAATGAAGCTCTGAAAGGGGTGTTTGAGTCCTAGTAAATTTGTGGAGTTCTAGATACACATTTTTGTTTTGTTAAAATAATTTGTCTTATTAAACAGTCTGCACTATGCAACCTGCAGTCTAGATTTTGTGCTGTATGGTTTGTTTTCTACTTTTCTAGGTGCACTTACTTGAAAAAAGAGTCTGCATGACTTACACGTTATTTTTCAAGACACTGTAAGTTTGATACTTACAGTTAACCATTTTGTTTACTGTTGTTTTATTTAATAATTATATCAAAAGTTTTATTTTATCATACTTGCTCATCTGTTTTTTTGGGGATTAAGAATGGAAGATTTTAAATGGTGGGAGGTATTGGATAAAGGGGTGTAGTAATGGTAGGGTGTGTGTTGTTCAGCTTTTTAATGTACTGAAATGATCCCCGAGGTTCTGTTTACAGCAACCTCTTTATGATATCATACATGAGATGAGTGCTGGCTTTCTGCTCTGAGCTGGCTCTCCTCCACATTGACTCTTCCTGGGGCCCAGCTCACTTCCTGTTCCCTGACCCTTATGAATATTCATTACTTACTCAGCTCAGCACATCCTTTCTTTTCTACAAAAACAAACAACAAAAACGCAAACATTGATAATAAGCAATAGAACAATTTCCTAAGAAATAAGATGTCAGTTTGGCGACAATCAACTTAGAACACATAACTATGTATAACGGAAATGTCAATGAGTTTAGTGTCAACAGCAGTTAACAGTCTTCAATGAGTCTTTGTGGCCTTCTGACAGCTCTGCCACTTGATGTATGTTGGTCCCCTTGTGATGACTGTTGTAAAGCTCTTCCTGGATGCTCTACTGGGCCAGGAATGTCCACTCTATTGTCAGTACCCTCAAATGAGGGCTCCTCAGGAGTATCTATCAGAAATGGTTCCCGATGAATTATGTTGTGGTCATGTTGCATATCAGAGCACGCCTCCTCAGAATCCTCACCATTACTGAAAGAATCCATGTCCCGTGACTGTGGTAGGTCTAGAGAATGACATGGTATCTTCGATAAATGTTTCTGATTGCATCTCAAGACCACTCCATGCTGCAACATTTTTACATTCTTTGCACTTTTGTCATAGTTCCTTTTCTGACATTCCCTAATTCCATCCTTCTTTGCAATGTAGGAAGTATGCAACTTTCTGTCATTGTGATACTGTGTCAAATTCAATTGTGGTAACTTAGTCTTTATCTGACGACCGAGGAACAATTCTTCGGGACATTTGCCCCCCTCCAAAGGTGTGGCTCTATAATTAAGCAAGGCAACCTGTGGGGCCTCCCCTGAGTGACTTGCCTTTGTAAAGAGTCTCTTAATGATTTTAACTCCACACTCAGCTAAACCATTGCTTTGAGGATATTTCGGACTCGCGGTTCTGTGAAGAAATCCATACTCTTCAGAAAATGCTTTAAAGTACCTGCAAGAAAACTGGGGACCATTGTCAGTTTTTAGGATTGTAGGTATGCCAAATCTTGAAAATATTGCTCGTAATTTCCGGCACACATGTTCTGAGGACGTATTCTTGAGTTTAGCAACCTCAGGGTATGATGAGTAAGAGTCCAGCACTGCTAGGTAATCACGTCCATCAAGGGAAAATATATCCACTCCCACTGTATGCCAAGGAATCTTCACCATATCGTCCTGAAGTAAAGGTTCTTTTGGTCTGACTGGCTGAAACACCTGACACGTAGGGCACAAAGAGACTAAAGCTGCTATGTCACTCATCATGGAAGGCCAGAAAAGAATTTCCCTTGCTCTCCTCTTGCATTTTTGTATTCCTAAATGTCTATCATGTATTTTTTGAAGCATTTCTCGTCTAAGAGAAACCGGAATTACCAATCTCCTGCCTTTCAAGAGTACATTGTCAAGCACTGATAGTTCATCCCTGTGTGCAAGATATTGTTGTGGCATGTAAATTTTCTTATTTGCTGAAAGTATGGCTTGTATCACATTTTGAAGAGTTTCATCTTCTGCAGTAGCCCGTTGCAGTTTTTTCCACAGGACTGGTGAGATCACGCCTGACATCACAATGCTGTTAATATGCACATCCACATCAGAATCGATTCCATCACCCGGAGACCTGGTCCTTTCAGGCCAAATTCGTGACAACGTGTCTGCGATTAAAACATGTCTGCCAGGGGAAAATTCCAACACATAATCATATTTTTGCAGCTTGAGCAGCAGTCTCTGAATTCTAGGTGGAGCTTTCCACAATTCTTTCTGAGATATAGCTATTAATGGTTTATGATCAGTTTCAATTGTAAATGAAGTTCCATAGACAAAATTGTGAAATGCTTCACAGCCAAATGCTATGCCAAGTGTCTCCTTTTCAATCTGAGCATACTTGTATTCCGTTTCTGTAAATGCCCTGGCCGCGTAAGCAATAGGCCTCCACCCTGTGCCATCATGTTATAAAAGGACTGCACCAAGTCCATCTTTGGAGGCATCTGTGGAAATTTTTGTTATACGTGAAGCATCAAAAAACTGTAGAGTAGGTGCTGTCATTAGCAACTCCTTTAGTAAAACAAATTCAGCCTCTTGCGCCTTTCCCCAATGCCACTCAGCAGCCTTAACTAGTAAAACTCTCATGTGTTTTGTTTTGTCTGACAGATTCGCAATGAACTTGCCCAAGTAGGTTACCATTCCCAGAAATCTTTGCAAATATTTCTTGTTTGCTGGGCTTGGCATGTCCTTAATAGCCTTGACCTTGGCAGGGTCAGGCTTCACTCCAGAATTTGAGATGATCTCTCCCAGGTACAGAATTTCTGATTGAAGAAATCTACACTTTGTTTGATTAAACTTTAACACATTGTCATATGCAATCTGTAGTACTTTCTCAAGTCGTTCATTATGCGCAGCTTCATCAGCACCTCATATCAAAATGTCATCTATGTATAATTTGACACCTTCTACCCCATCAAACAGTTGCTGGATGGTTCGGTGAAATATTTCAGGTGCGGAGCACAGACCAAATGGTAGACGCTTGAAACAGTACCTCCCAAAGGGTGTATTGAAAGTACAAATGCGCCGGCTCCCTTTCTCCAGAGGTACCTGCCAAAATCCATTAGAGGCATCAAGAACTGTAAACAGCTGAGCACCAGCCATCTCCCCTAGAATTTCATTTTGTGTTGGTATTTGGTAGTGTTCCCTTTTAATACTGGCATTTAACTCTTTAGGGTCCAGACACAACCTTAGGGAACCGTCCTTTTTAGCCACAATAACCAAAGAATGAACCCATTCAATTGGTTCATGTACCTGCTCGAGTACATCCATCTTTATCAAGCGCTGTAACTCTTTTTTTTCAGTGGGTCACGTAGGGCTACTGGTACTTTACGAGGAGCATGAATCACAGGCAGTGTTTCTGGCTTTAAGGCAATATTATATTTAATGGGAAGTTTACCAAGTCCACTGAAAACATCCTTATACTTTTCAAGTAAGGTATTGAGACTCTCATGCTTCAATTCTGTAATCTAAAAGAGCTTGGTGATAAACCCTAGTTGTTGTATAGATTGTAATCCAATTAAAGGAACCTTTTCTCCAGGAACCACAATGAACGGGTGTTTTGTTACTGTGGAGTTATGCTTTAGGGTGAGTATGCATTGACCCACAGTTGGAATGTCAAGTCCATTATATGCTTTCAATACTTTAGTTTGTTTCTGAAGTTTAGGTCTAAGTTGCAGTTGTTTCCATAGAGCCTCTGGAATAACATTGGGTTCTGCTCCAGTATCTACTTTAAATGGTATCAGTACACCATGAGCTTCTACCTCTACAATCCATTCCCTATCTGTTGTAGGTACTTGATTGACCACATCCACAAAAAGATCATCCTCACTGGAGCTAGAGGTATATGTTTTAACAGCATGTAGTTGTGTAGTGTGACGTCCTGCGCCCCCTCTGGCAGAGGTGGGAGTTGCCAGTCATGTTTTTGGACATTCTAGCACATCTGGCGCCCCCTCTGGCTTCTATGGACATTGCATTTAGTTCTGGACATTTGGGTTCACGTCCAAGCCTGGACCTCACCTGGACTCTAATTGTTTTCATTTAGTCATTGCTATATAAGCAGGCATCGCCCTAAGAAGGGCGCTGCCTCATTCTGATGTTTCAGTCTGCTTTGTTCCAAGACTGATCTCCTTGATCCTTATTCACTTACCTTGCAGTTCTGGTAGGGATCTTTTGCTCAGGTTCTCCTGTATGTGTTCTAGTTACCCTTTATTACTTTACTTTCAGGTTTTGGGTTTACTCCTCCGCCAGTTCTGTATTTTCATCTGTTTATAGTCTCCCAGGTCCTTGGTTATTCATATTGTTTTGTTCATATGGTTCATGTTTGGTATTTATGTTTGCATTTCATGTTTCTTCTCTAGGTTTAAACAGGTTTATGTTTTCACTCATGTTACTCTAGTGTTTAGTTCTCTTATGTCTTTCTGCCTATAGTTTTCCAGGTCCTTGGTTGTTCATCTGTTTGTTTATTTATTGTATATTTAGTTCAGGTCTATGGTTTAATTCTAGTGCTTAGGTCTTTTGTTTCATTGTGGTGTTCTGGTTCCTTGCTGTATATAGTACTGTTGTAATAAATCCCTTGTTTTGTTTATACATCCATGGGTCATGTCTGTTAACTGCTCAAATAGCTCACACCCCTTCTGTGCCATGTCAGGTCAGGCCCACCGTCACATGTAGCTTGTGTAGCGCTCACTCCCGGAGGAGCCACTGAAATTGAACCTCGGGTCAGTCTCCCCGCACTAGGGAATAAATATACTCCAGCACCGTTGTGGATTTTATAAATTATATAGTTTACTAGAATAAATGGCATATAAGGAATAACACGGTGTTCGTAGAAATATTTACAGTACTTCGTAATGCGGGAAACGCGCAGCGGAAAAGAAATACGATGTTTCGTAATTCGAGAAACGCGCAGCGGAAAATAAATACGATGTTTCATAATTCGAGAAACGCGCAGCGGAAAATAAACGGAAAATTATCTTTAACCCCTTTCTTCGTTGGGGAGTGAGTCCCGCACAGGTTGTGTCCCGGAATGTAAGTGTGTGTGTGTGTTATGGTACCCGGGTACACTATTCAACTGGCCAGTGAATTGCTTAAGAAGTATCTTCGACTAGTCAAGTTGGGGCCCTGTGGGTTTTGGAAACAAACAGCAGCGTGCTTTCTTGGATTTACAACGGCCTAGAAGGCCTCTCACCCATCCGCTAGATACTTGAGGCTCCGCTGGACCCAGGACGTCTCTCTGCTCGATATTGACTGGGCTCTCTTGGCTTCTGGATCCGCTGTCTGGCTTTCTGCTCCTGCCGCGACTTGTCCAGCTTACCGCCTGCTCTCCCAGTCCGATCGACCTGCGGTACTCCTTACTCGGGGGGTCCTCTGGCTTCCTCAATAGCAGCTTGGGTAATCTTGTGGATCACTGGGTCTCCCTTTGGTAAGGCTGAGTAACCCAATCTGTAACTCCGTTAAGCCGCACCTGCGCTCCGGCCTGGACGCTGTTACGTTCTGCAGCACTGTGTCTTGTCTCTCTCACTCCCTGGCGTGCTCTCCCAGCTCTCTCCACGAGGCTCAGGATGTAAGTCTCTCTGCCCCACCCACTTCCTGTGTCCGTTCCCAAAGCATGCCGGGAAATGTAGTTCCAATGTAATATTCAGTGTCTCACATTGCACTTGTACACTTGCACTTGCACTTGCCAAAAATAGGTACTGCCACAATAAGGAATTAAACACAGCGCTACACTTGCTTACACTGTTTGGCAAAGTGATTATATTTTTTGCAGATAATACATTTCTGTCCATAGGCTGGACATTTGCGGAACTCATGAATTTTTCCACATTTCCCACATGAAGCATCTCTGTACTTTGCATCTTGTACATTCACTTTATTCTTTGGTCTCTCTGACATTTGTGGAAAGGACTGTCTTCTGGAACCTGCAGATCTGTGTTTTCTGACTTCATTAACCAGTTCCTGACAATCTTGCTTACACATAACATCTAGTTGTTTTTTGGTCTGCTCTGCAGACTGACATATGGACACAGCTTTCTGCAGTCAAATCACAATCTCTTAGGAGCTCTCACGTATTTTATTACTGTTGCAGCCTATCTCTGATTAAAGATTCTTGCCGAGAGCCAAAGTTACAAGACCTGCTTTTTAATCTTAGGTCAGTGACAAACTCCTCCACTGTCTCATGTGGCCGCTGCACCTTTGAATTAAATACAAAACGCTCATATGTTTCATTTTTCATGACCATCTCATAATTCTCACCATCAGATTCAGATAATTGAAAACTGTTATAAATGTCCAAGGCTTCTGCTCCAGCAATAGCTAAGAGCAATGCTACTTTCTGATCACTTGGCAAAGTGCAGGTGTTTGTTGCTTTCATATCACTGGTGTATTTTGGCCTAGGCCAACAAGGCCTAGGCCTAGGGCGGCACTCTCCAGGGGGCGGCGGCCCGCCGGGTGGCCCCACCCCTACTTTTGCAAACTATTTTACCAGGAAGGAAACATTGAGATGTCACTAATTTTCAAGTATGTCCTGGGTAGGCAACGCCTAGGCTTTCACTTTCCAGGGGGCAACAAAAAACCTCACCACTAATTGGGTTACTCACAGAGCACCGAAATGACGCCTACATTTTGGTGTTCTGTAGTTCCCTGCACTTCGGGAAATAAAATTTCCCCACCCTGCAGTGAATTCACCATTCACCGCAGGGTCCCCAAAGTGCATGGAGTCGGCCGCTGTATGCTGCCACCGCAAACCCATGGCCTGCTGTTTTCAAAAGAACTACTGAACGAAAATGTCTGGAATTTACATATAAGATCCTATGATCTATATAATAAAACCGTTTTAAAGTCCGCCGCCATCAAGCGCTGACTGCGCATGCGCAACGGACATTTAAAAATGGTTAGAAAAAAAAAAAGCGGAGCCGTTGGAGAGGCACGCGCCTCTCCCTGTCTCACCTCCTCACAGCTCAGTCACTGAGGAGGTGAGAGAGGCGCTTTGCGCGCGCCTCTCCAACGGCTCCGCTTTCTTTTTTTTGGCGGATCCCTGCTCGCCCGAGGCTGGGCCCATGTATGCCCACCGGCGAGCAGGGACTTGAAGTTAGCCGCCGACGGCCCCCTCTGATGATGTCAGAGGAAGCCCGCCGGCGGCCATCTTTAAGTCCCTTCTCGCCGGTGGGCTCAGCCTCCAGCGAGCAGGGACTTCAAGATGGCGGCCCCTCTGATGTCAGGGGAAGTCCGTTGGCGGCCATCTTTAAGTCCCTGCTCGCCGGTGGGCTCAGCCTCCGGCGAGCAGGGACTTCAAGATGGCTGCTGGCGGGCCCCCTCTGATGATGTCAGAGGAAGCCCGCCGGCGGCCATCTTTAAGTGTCTGCTCGCCGGTGGGCTCAGCCTCCAGCGAGCAGGGACTTCAAGATGGCCGCGGCGGCCCCTCTGATGTCAGGGGAAGTCCGTTGGCGGCCATCTTTAAGTCACTGCTCGCCGGTGGGCTCAGCCTCCGGCGAGCAGGGACTTCAAGATGGCTGCTGGCGGGCCCCCTCTGATGATGTCAGAGGAAGCCCGCCGGCGGCCATCTTTAAGTGTCTGCTCGCCGGTGGGCTCAGCCTCCAGCGAGCAGGGACTTCAAGATGGCCGCCGGCGGCCCCTCTGATGTCAGGGGAAGTCCGTTGGCGGCCATCTTTAAGTCCCTGCTCGCCGGTGGGCTCAGCCTCCGGTGAGCAGGGACTTCAAGATGGCTGCTGGCGGGCCCCCTCTGATGATGTCAGAGGAAGCCCGCCGGCGGCCATCTTTAAGTCCCTGCTCGCCGGTGGGCTCAGCTTCCGGAGAGCATGGACTTCAAGATGGCTGCTGGGGGGCCCCCTCTGATGATGTCAGAGGAAGCTCGCCGGCGGCCATCTTGAAGTCCCTGTTGCCGGTGGGCTCATCCATGTGAGCTGGGGGAAAATATACCCATGTGAGCAGGGGGCAATTATACCCATGTGAGCTGGGGGCAATTAAACCCATGTGAGTTGGGGGCAATTATACCCATGTGAGCAGGGGCAATTATACCCATGTGTGCTGGGGCGAATATATCCATCTGAGCTGGGGGAAAATATACCCATGTGAGCAGGGGCAATTATACCCATGTGAGCTGGGGGCAATTATACCCATGTGAGCAGGGTGCAATTATACCCATGTGTGCTGGGGCAAATATATCCATGTGAGCTGGGGGAAAATATACCCATGTGAGCAGGGGCAATTATACCCATTTGAGCTGGGGGCAATTATACCCATGTGAGCTGGGGGCAATTATACCCATGTGAGTTGGGGGCAATTATACCCATGTGAGTAGAGGGCAATTATACCCATGTGTGCTGGGGCAAATATATCCATGTGAGCTGGGGGAAAATATACCCATGTGAGCAGGGGCAATTATACCCATGTGAGCTGGGGGCAATTATACCCATGTGAGCAGGTACAATTATACCCATGTGAGCAGGGGGCAATTATACGCAGGGGGCAATTATACCCATGTGAGCAGGGGCAATTATACCCATGTGAGCAGGGGGCAATTATACCCATGTGAGCAGGGGCAATTATGCCCATGTGAGCTGGGGGCAAATAAATCCATGTGAGTTGGGGCAAATATACCTATGTGAGCTGGGGGCAACATATCCATGTGAGCTTGGGCCAAATATACCCATGAGAGCTGGGGGAAATATACCCATGTGAGCTGGGGGCAATATATATACCCATGTGAGCCGGGGGAAAATATACCCATGTGAGCTAGGGGCAAATATATCCATGTGAGCTGGGTGCAAATATGCCCATGTGAGATGGGGTAAATATACCCATGTGAGCTGGGGGCAGATATACCCACGTGAGCTGGGGGAAAATATATCCATGTGAGCTGGTGGCAATATATACCCATGTGAGCTGGGGGCAATATATACCCATATGAGCTGAGGGCAATATATACCCATATGAGCTGAGGGCAATATATACCCATATGACCAAAAAAATTGTCTTTCCTTGGCATTGCTGTGCTTTCATTTCAGCGAACATTCATGCACACCTCACTTAACAATAGACTGCCCTCTGGGCAGGCTTTCCACCTAGTTGATAATAAAAAGTTCTGTTACATAAAAAGAAGAACCGATATTTAAAAAAAAGGGGGGGGGATTTTGCCCAAAAAATTCTGAAAAATTACTAAATGGTACTAAAAAAAAAATCAATAAATAAAGACTTTTTACTGCAGATTAAAATAAGTGGTTTATTAGATATTGCATAAAAACGGGAATATTTTTAACATTGAAACCTATGGGGTTCGCCTGAATACCTGAACCTGCTGATTGAAACCACCGAACATCAGGGTATTTCACTGTCATTTCTCTGCTGTTTGGTGTTCTCTGAATAGATTAACCATTACTTCTGTATGGGGATTTGCACTGCCTTCAAACAGCACCGTACTTGCTGGCAGTTCGCCAAACTTGTGTGTGAGCATATCACCAGAGCAGTGGTGTACTTAGAGGAGTGGCGGAGGGCGGGCCGCCCCAGGTACCAGTGATTATTGGGGTGTCATTAGGGGGTACTAGGAGGTGCCACTGTCACTGTGTATCAGCTTTGAGCTGTGTTCTCAAACAACGAGCAGCGGAGCATGGCGTTTGCATACGGAATAAAATCGAATAGAATAAAAATCCCCCTCTCCTCCCTCCATAGCTCCTCCCCTGCCCTGCAGCAGCTCTAGGAGGGGGATGTGATTTGTGTCCAGAGAGAGAAGATGACAGTAAACGGCAGGTAAAGGGGGGGTTATCAGCAGAATATGAAGCCCTGTCTGCTTACTGCTGTTTAAAGTGGACCTTTCCTTAACCAGCACTGCAGTGATAGAAATTTGTCATTGAGTTGCCTGGCTCCTGGTGAGGCTGCGTGCGTGCAGTTCACACTCGGTCCGGCCAGTCAGGTGGTACTGAGTCTCAGTACCACCTGACTGGCTGAACCACGTGACACGCACGCAGCTGCCCACCCTTTCGTTAACATGGACTGTCACTCTATTCTGGACTGAACACCCACCAGGAAGGGAATCAAAGCCACGGTGCACCCTCTGGCAGTGGCACCCCACTGCTGACAAGATGGCTCCACGCACAGGCACAGCCGCGATCCTAACATGGCCTGGAGGGACCTCCTGCTGAGTCTGTACACAGTCCCTGCTGACTCTGCACACAGCCCTACCGCGGACGGAGGCCGGTAAATGTAGAATAAATAATTGCTGTGTGCTCATATACACTCGGTTTGCTGGTAGTTTTATTGCAGTGGATTCTGATGCACTCATACACTCCACACATTGCATTGCTGGGAGTTTTATTGCCGTGGATTCTGATACGTTGACACACACCACAAATTGCATTGCTGGGAGTTTTATTGCAGTGGATTCTGATGCACTCATACACTCCACACATTGCATTGCTGGGAGTTTTATTGCCGTGGATTCTGATACGCTGACACACACCACAAATTGCATTGCTGGGAGTTTTATTGCAGTGGATTCTGATGCACTCATACACACCACACATTGCATTGCTGGGAGTTTTATTGCTGTGGATTCTGATACGCTGACCCGCACATTGCATTACTGGGAGTTTTATTGCTGTGGATTCTAATAGTCATACACACTGCACATTGCATTGCTGGAATTTTTATTGCTGTGGATTCTGATACGCTGACACACACCAAACATTGCATTGCTGGGAGTTTTATTGCTGTGGATTCTGTGATACACACTGCATAGTACTGTGAGTTTTATTGCCTTGGAGCTCTGGGATACACTCATACACACTGCACATTACTGTGAGTTTTATTGCTGTGCAGTTCTGTGATATGCTCATACACAGTGCACATTTCTGTGGGTTTTATTGCTGTGCAGCTCTGTGATACGCTCATATGCAGTGTACGTTTCTGTGGATTTTATTGTTCAACCAATTAGAGCGGCTGTGATCCAGCATACTTAACATGCGTGGCTGTTCTTTGTAAAAATGCTTGCATTTAAACATTTCATAATTTTATTTATCTCAATAGATACATTTGAAATGGTATACAAAATATACAAGTAGGCACTTGGTATCCACTTTTAATATAAAGAGAGGAAAAGGCGTAGCTCTAAGAGGAAAAGGTGGAGCTTAAAGAGGAAGGGTGGGGATTAACCAGGAAGAGGTGTGGCCTTGACAGGAAGGGGTGTCTCAAATTTAAATTAGGGGGTGCACGAGTTTAGTCAGGCCTAGGGCAGCACAAAACCTAAATACACCACTGTTTCATATACAGGATAAATCTCTGCTTGAATGTTCTCCACACTTCCTCCAAATTACCCACAAACCAGACTTCAGGAGGTGGCTTCAGGCTATCAGTTCTCACAGGTAAGCTCTGTGAGGTTTGCTGGCCATGTGCTGTACCTTGTTGCAGATCCATGTTGCTTTATTTGCTGGTAACTGGTAGAACTTGAAGAAACGTCCACTTCTGGTACCATGTGTTGTTCAGCTTTTTAATGTACTGAAATGATCCACGAGGTTCTGTTTACAGCAACTTCTTTATTATATCATACATGAGATGAGTGCTGGCTTTCTGCTCTGAGCTGTGTGGTAAATCGGTGCTGAGCCTGAGCCCTTGAAAATATAGGTGTTGGTGTACCACTCATCCAATTTACCACAAGCTGACTCTCCTCCACACTGACTCTTCCTGGGGCCCAGCTCACTTCCTGTTCCCTGACCCTTATGAATATTCATTACTTACTCAGCTCAGCACAGGGTGTGTGTATGGCTGCTCTGGGATGCTGTGAAGATTTCTCCCACAGGGCAATCAAAGGCCTAAGGCCAGCCCTGGTGCTAGGTTTTGTCTGTGTGGGTTACTCGCTATATATGTGACAGTGTCACTGCTTGAAATTTAGCAAGTTTGGTAAAAGGTAATTTTCCACCTATTAGGCAAAAGGATGTCTGATAATATTTGATTTGATATTGATTTGATTGCAATCAGTGAAAGGTATACCTAATCTAATGCATAAGTATCCCCTTCGTGCCGCAGGACGTGCTATGCCGTCCTGCCGGCGGGAGGGCTTTGAAGACTCAGAGTGTACATGTATGCCCCGCTGTCTTCAATGGGGCCACCTCGGCCCCTCCCTGCAGCCTGCACACACACCTACTCGAGGTGCCTGTCATTGGCTGCACGGGGACGGCCTGAACTCAAGCCGTTCCCCTGCAGCCAATGATGCACACTTCACGTTGGCTGCGGGGTGGACCGCAATCAGTGCCGTGCGACGGCCGAGGCGTTCCTGTACGCCTCTTCGGTGGAAACCATCCCTTAACCCTTTCGCTGCTGAGGCTTTTCACACCTCTGTGCTGAGGTCATTTTTACCGCTTTCGCTGCTCTTGTTTAACCACGTTTTGTAGCCATATTTTGATATATGACCCAGACATATTATATATCGTTCTTTCCGGCAGACTCCACAGATTCATAATATGTCATTATTATATGTATACGTTATGTCATGTCTGTATATTATAACAAAAAATGCAATAAAATTTGAATTTTCAATAATTTATTATGTGTAAAGTGTTTTTTTTTCACATTTTAACATGCGATCGTTTGCGGTTATATTTTGTATGGGGTGCGCTTGTTAAAAAAATTAGAAATGGGGACCCGTTACATTTTTTTTGGGGGAAAATGTCGCTATTTTTAACAAACGCACCGCATACAAAAATCGTTAGTGCAGCATTATTGTTCACATTATAATTGAAATGGGAACAATATTGCTGCATTAACAAAACATAAACAAAAAAAACCCTTTTTTTTTAGAATTTTTTTTAAATAAAAAAAATATATATTTTAAGTTTTTTTTTTTTTTAAACTTTTTTCATTATCATGTTTGATATCGTTGGAAAGGCCATGCTCTGGCCGATCCAACGACATCAAACATTAACCCCTAGCTGCCATGGATCGGGAGATAGGGGGTTCATTGGAACCCCCTATCTCCAACATTGGTGGCAGCTAGGGGTTAACTCCAGGACTGGCGTCATCATGCTATGCACGATGACGCCAGTCCTCAGGGGGAGTTCCCGGAGGCTTGGCCGACATCCAAGATGTTGGCCAGCTCCGGGAAAGGATCACGAACCGGCGCTTTTCAGCGCCGATTTGTGATCCGGCTCCCCAGGGGTTAATGAGAGCCACCGTTTGGAAGGGCAGGCTGTGCCCTTCCAAACGGTGCCTGGATTAACCTCCTGCTCCCCGGCGATCAGGAGGGAGAGAGGTCCGAAGGACCTCCCCCCTCCCTTTCAGGCGCCTCCTCCGCACATGCGGGGGGGTGCCTGAATTAGATGTCATCGCGCCGCCGCAATGACATCTAATTGCTCCGCCTGGGTCCCGAGTGCTGGGCTGACATCCAAGATGTCAGCCCGCACCGGGGGGGCGCAGCAATCCGCCGGAATCCGGCGGATTGGTGCCTCCTGTGCATGGACGCGCACAGCGCGTCCATAACACAGGAGAACCACTTGGCTGGACGCGTTGAGCACGTCCATAGCAGCCAAGTGGTTAAGGGCACCACCCACACGTCCTGAAGGGGTTAAGCAAGGACCTTTCTTTTCTCTAATACAGTATCTTAATGTAACGGATGTTTGCCATCGGGGTCTAGCACCCCTGGGGCCCTCATGCTCATTTACATTTTCCTGCTTACCATGTGTCTAACGAACACACCAAACCTCTCTAACCAGGCCCATTACCCTCCCTAACAACCTGTATCCCACTCTCCATCTTTGCCCTAATGGCTGATGAGTACAGTTGGTGCACAGATGCGTTGGGGCTGTTAGGATAACATACGTATAACAGAGCGGACATTCACAAGAAGGTTTTCTGTGAATCCACTTGAAGACTGGTTAGCTTTATTTGTGTAAGAAAAGGATAGAGCGCCCTGGCAGCAGGACAGGGGAAGAGGGTTCTTTTTACCAACATATTCAGCCAAACTAGGCCGCAGGGATAACCTCCCTGATCCGCCAGCTCTCCTTCAAACCAGACTGATGTCACGATGCTGCCACTCCAACACGTACTGCCCCGGTCTGCTTCTGTCGCTATTGCGTTTCCAAGCCATGAGGCGGCCCCGGCCTACTTTGATCGCTGCTGTGGCTCCAAACAAAGAGGCGGCCCTGGCCTACTTCTCTGCTGGCAGGCCTCACACACAGCCTCGTCCTGGCTTGCTTCTCTATTGCCAGGCCTCACAACCAGTGCTGTCCCGGCCTGCTTGTCACCTGCCAGGCCTTCTTCTCTGCTGCCAGACCTCACACATAGCGGGCTCTGCAGCGTCCTTCTCACCTTCCACATGTCTCTTCTCTCTTTCTGGAGAGTTCCAGCCACAGCTCCGCCTATTGGCTGCATAAGTCACATGCACCTGAGCCCCGTTCAATACCTCAGCAACTGCTGAATTGCTGCAGCGCAAAGATTCAGATTGTTTTTCGTATGACGACTCGGACAAAATATGATAAAGAAAAGCAGTCAGCACAATTCCGTTTTGTATGCACACACCACAAATGATAGTTTTTATTGAATAAATGTTATGTTTACTTCTGAAACAAAATATAATTGAACTGTAATATATGTCTATGTGCAGGGGTAAATAATAAATAAATATTTTGTACTTTGGTGAACAAAAACCTCAAAATTAACATTGCCGTACGGAATTGTTACTTGCTTCATGGCGGCGGCCATCTTTACTGCGTCACACTCAGCTACTCGCAGCATCTCTTCGGGTCGCTGCAAGTGCTAAATTAGCAGTGCTGAGCGCTGAACGGCAGAACGGCGTTCAATGGCAAGTTGCTAACTTAGCACTTGCAGCGGCTGAGGTATTGAACGCGCCTCTGTTCTTGTCATTGGCTGTGTAGGTCACATGCACAGACCCTTGCCGGCTCGGTATTCAGGGGCAACGTTTCACTGTCATCCATTCCTGGTGCAAGGAAAAATAGTTCCAAAGTCTCTGTGGTGCAAGGAAATATGAGGGCTACATTAATATAAATCCACAGAGGGCTACTTTAATACTACTGCTATTAAAATAAGTAGGAGTTAGTAGTATACAGTTTGAGGTGTGTTGGGCTACAAGTTACTTAGCACTGCCTTTGTGTGATGGATGAGGTAAAATACATTGCCTGGGGTTAGGTAAGGATTGTGTGTGTGTTAATTTATACACAGGGATAACTGTTAGTAAGAAAAACATGAATTTTTTAATTATGCTTCTTTTCCAGATCTTTTGATTGAACGATTTTGTATGACTGGAGGCAACAGCCCAATAGGTTACCTGAAAGCTTATCATACCAACCTATACCTTTCCTCTGACGGCCAGAAAGTGCAGGAAGCCATTGAAGAGGGTAAGTTAATAATGTTGGGGTTGTGTAGGACAAATGATTTTACATAACACGTAGAAAAAAAGAAAAACATTGAGTATAGTGATCTGCAATTATCTATACTTCTGTGTTATTGTATAGCAGGTTTTACCAAAAAACAGATTCCCACCGGTTGAAGAAATCTGGTTACGTTCACATCAATGCATGAGTCGGCTGTATGGAGGGTATGGCTGTGCACTGACTAACCATGAGAGGATCACTGCAAGCTTTTAAAAAAGTGTGTCTTTAACTCCTTAGAATAGATTCTTCCCTTGGTCTGAAATAGGACATGCCATATTTTTACTTTATGATTGGCAAAGATTTGTGGGAATTGTTGCTCTAACAGAGCTGAGGATTTTATTTTGAGATGTGTATCAACGGTGCTCAACCTTGGCCCTCCAGATATTTTGGAACTACATCTCCCATAATACTCAGCCACTCATTTGGTCAACAGACAGAACATTGTGGGAAATGTAGTTCCAAAACATCTGCAGGGCCAAGACTGAACAGCCCTTTTGTACATATCTTTTTTTCCCATTACATAAGTATATATTTGTCCATTAATGGTTCATTTGATTCCAGTTTTGGGTTTAAAGAAAATCACCTCGACATGATTTGCTATACTCATATTATTATGAATAATATTCTAACAGGGTTATCCAAAGAGATCCGAATTGCTTGAGAAAGGTAACCGAACGCTGAAAATCAGCGTTCGGTTACCTTTCCTGGCCATTCGGCTATCCAGAGAGCAGGCAATTCGCCAAATACTGGCGAATTGCCTGCACATACGGTGCCTGTTCGGTGCCTGTTTGAGGGCAGTGAAATCCCCATGAAAAAGCACTGCTTCGGCTATTCAGAGAACACAAACCAGCAGTGAAAGGTTCCCCTAATGCCCTGCCATTCGGTGGTTTAATATAATACGGCAAGTTTATTCAGAAGAATCCCATACAGGGTTATCCAAAGAGATTCGAAAAGTCACCGCACGTTCAGTGACTTTTTGTTCTCTTCAATTCGGTTCCTTTTGCCGATTGCATTTCGGTGACCCTGCGGTGTATTCAGCAAACACCACAGGGTCCCCGAATTGCAGGGAAAAGCTGCCGAAAACCTGACGAAAACTAACCGAATGCATGCTGAAAACAAGCAAAAACATCTGGATTAACCTTTGAAAAAGAGGAACAGGAGCCGAACATGAGCCGAATCACACAGAGCCGAAGCAGCTGTGACATAGAGGAGGCAGTGAATAAATTAGAAAAACCATTTGTATGAATCTGGGAAAATGAAACGCTGTTTGCAAAGAAACTACTGAGCGAAAATGTCTGAAATTTTCACAGGAGGTCCAGGGAATGATAATAAAGAGGGCTGTTACAAAAAAAATAAGTAAACTGAAAAAAAAAATTTAAAAAAAATCGGACTTTTAATAAAAAAAAAAAAAATCAGAAAAATGCTTAAAGTATCCTAAAAAATCTATAAATAAAGAGACTTTTTGCTGCAGAATTTTAGAATGAACGGTTTATTAGATATTGAATTAAAACGGGAATATTTTTAACATTGAAGTCTATGGGATTCTCCTGAATAAATTTGCCGAATTAAACCACCGAATGGCAGGGCATTAGGGGAACCTTTCACTGCTGGTTTGTGTTCTCTGAATAGCCGAAGCAGTGCTTTTTCATGGGGATTTCACTGCCCTCGAACAGGCACCGAACAGGCACCGTATGTGCAGGCAATTCGCCAGTATTTGGCGAATTGCCTGCTCTCTGGATAGCCGAATGGCCAGGAAAGGTAACCGAACGCTGATTTTCAGCGTTCGGTTACCTTTCTCAAGCAATTCGGATCTCTTTGGATAACCCTGATAGACTTCAATGTTAAAAATATTCCCGTTTTAATTCAATATCTAATAAACCGTTCATTATAAAATTCTGCAGCAAAAAGTCTCTTTATTTATAGATTTTTTAGGATACTTTAAGCATTTTTCAGAATTTTTTAAAAAAAATTTAAAAGTCCGATATTTTTTTTATTTTTTTTTTAGTTTACTTATTTTTTTTGTAACAGCCCTCTTTATTATCATTCCCTGGACCTCCTGTGAAAATTTCAGACATTTTCGCTCAGTAGTTTCTTTGCAAACAGCGTTTCATTTTCCCAGATTCATACAAATGGTTTTTCTAATTTATTCACTGCCTCCTCTACGTCACAGCTGCTTCGGCTCTGTGTGATTCGGCTCCTGTTCGGCTCCTGTTCGGCTCCTGTTCGGTTTTTTCGAAGGTTAATCCAGATGTTTTTGCTTGTTTTCAGCGTGCATTCGGTTAGTTTTCGTCAGGTTTTCGGCAGCTTTTCCCTGCAATTCGGGGACCCTGTGCTGTTTGCTGAATACACCGCAGGGTCACCGAAATGCAATCGGCAAAAGGAACCGAATTGAAGAGAACGAAAAGTCACCGAACGTGCGGTGACTTTTCGAATCTCTTTGGATAACCCTGGATGTTTGAGCTCTCAGTTTTGTACATGAACCAGTCCAGCAGGGACTGGTCTTCCTTTTATTTTGAATAGTGATGTGGTACTTGTTTCTCTATAAATAAACTCTTAAGTGGATCATTCTGATAATACACAGGGTTATCCAAAGAGATCCGAATTGCTGGAGAAAGGTAACCGAATGCTGAAAATCAGTGTTCGGTTACCTTTCCTGGCCATTCGGCTATCCAGAGAGCAGGCAATTCACCAAATCCTAGCGAATTGCCTGCACATACGGTGCCTGTTCGGTGCCTGTTCGAGGGAAGTGAAATCCCCATAGAGAAGCAATGCTTCGGCTATTCAGAGAACACAAACCAGCAGTGAAAGGTTCCCCTAATGCCCTGCCATTCGGTGGTTTAATTCGGCAAGTTAATTCAGGAGAATCCCATAGACTTCAATGTTAAAAATATTCCCGTTTTAATTCAATATCTAATAAACCGTTCATTATAAAATTCTGCAGCAAAAAGTCTCTTTATTTATAGATTTTTTAGGATACTGTAAGCATTTTTCTGATATATTTTTTTTTTTTTTAAAAGTCCGATTTTTTTAAATTTTTTTTTCAGTTTACTTATTTTTTTTGTAACAGCCCTCTTTATTATCATTCCCTGGACCTCCTGTGAAAATTTCAGACATTTTCGCTCAGTAGTTTCTTTGCAAACAGCGTTTCATTTTCCCAGATTCATACAAATGGTTTTTCTAATTTATTCACTGCCTCCTCTACGTCACAGCTGCTTCGGCTCTGTGTGATTCGGCTTATGTTCGGCTCCTGTTCGGCTCCTGTTCGGCTTCTTCAAAGGTTAATCCAGATGTTTTTGCTTGTTTTCAGCGTGCATTCGGTTAGTGTTCGTCAGGTTTTCGGCAGCTTTTCCCTGCAATTCGGGGACCCTGTGGTGCTTGCTGAATACACCGCAGGGTCACCGAAATGGGATCGGCAAAAGGAACCGAATTGAAGAGAACGAAAAGTCACCGAACGTGCGGTGACTTTTCGAATCTCTTTGGATAACCCTGACAGTGTATATTGCTTTATGCTCATATCTCCAGCCTCAATGTGTTAGAGAGAGCCTCTCAGGAAGTCATATTTCTCAGACTAGAGGGATCAAGGGTGGTTATATGTCTGTTTTTGCCTGAAATCTTGGTGAAATTGAAGTGGAATTAGGCTGGAAGCTGGCCGCCATTATAAGCCAGGCGGCCATCTTGTTCAGAATATTGGTTCACTTGAAAATAACTAGGTAGGTTTTAGCTGAAACTAGAATGAAGCATACGTAGAAATTTAGGAATGTGTTAGATTAGCAGAAAAGCAATTAAAACCTGAGAAAGATCGAGGCTGTTCCTGGCACGAAGGGATAGAATGAGAAGTGGATACATCAAGGTCACAGAGACCCCAGCAAGACAAAGGGAAGCATAGAAGATAGACCAGGTGCTACCCGCAACAAATAAGTACAGGCGTTAGGGAGGCGAGCATAGCCCGGACTGAATGTAAGAACTAATCATGATCTGTCGGAACTAACATGAAGTTTGCCAATTTACGGCCAATTTAATGGAATGTCTTTGTATTAGACTAAGGGAGGTATTAACCCACGTGGGGTGGGATAGTGTCACCGGGAGGTGGGCTAATTGGGATGTACCTAATTATGTATTCGGGGGTATAAGACCCCTGGTCGGGGGGAACTCGGGGCTCAGTCTTTGCGATTCAATCCTGTCTGAGCATCTTCTGTGACGTCACAATAAAGTTTGCCTTTCCTGAAGAGACTCGTGTCCAGACAATCCTTGCTCGTGTCCGGTCCGGCCTCGTCCCGAGTGAACCAAGTGGATTCCGGTAACAAAATATGGTTATGAGAAAGAGAACTGAATCTAGTGTAGCGCTCACTCCCGGAGGAGCCGCTGAAAATGAACCACGGGTCAGTCTCCCCACACTAGGGAATAAATATACTCCAGCACCGTTGTGGATTTTATAAATTATATAGTTTACTGAAGTAAAAGGCATATAATAAGACACGGTGTTCGTAGATATATTTACAGTATTTTGTATCGCGGTAAACGCGCAGCGGGAAAAAGAAATGCGAGACTTCGTATTTCTGAAAAATACGCGACCGAACAGAAAAATACAATGCTTCGTACTTACGAGAAACGCGCAGCAGAAAACAAAATAAGATGTGAATCTTTGCTCCTCTTTCGGATACTAGGGAGTGAGTCCCGAACAGGTTAAGTCCCGAACTGTGAGTGTACGTGTGTGTTATGGTACCCGGGTACTATTCAAATGGCCAGTGAATCTTTTAAGCGATGTCTTCGACTAGTCAAGTTGGGGCCCTGTGGGTTTCAGAAATAAACAACAGCGTGCTTGCTTGAGCTTTTGTAAAACCGGCCTTGGAGGCCTCTCACCCATCCGTTCGATCACCAAGGCTCCGCTGACCCAGGACGTCTCTCCGCTCGTTTCCTCGCTGGGATACCGGCTACTGGATAGGTGGTCAGGCTTTCTGTGCTCCGGCCCGGACTTGTCCAGCTACCGCCTGCTCTCCCATCCAATGGACTCGCGGTACTCCTCACTCGAGGTCCTCAGCTTGTCTGGATAACAACTTGGGTGATGTCTGTCAATGAGTAAGGCTCCTTCTGGCAAGGCAGGATGACCCCACTCGAATCCTGTTAGGCCACACTTGCGCTCCGGCCTAGTCACGGTTCCGCTCTGCAGCACTGCGTCCTCTCTCATGCACTCCCTGGCGCGCTCTCCACGAGGCTCAGGATGTACAGCGTCTGTGTCCCACCCACTTCCTGTCTGTTTGCAAAGCATGCCGGGAAATGTAGTCCCAATGTTCAGTGTCTCTATCGCGCTTGTCTCCCTCCGGTGGCCAAAAATAGGTACTGCCACAGTAAGAGTTTAAACACAGCGCTACACTCTCCCCCTCCTAGAACTCTTGGGTCTCTCCAAGGAGGTACAACAGTTACATTTACATTTTGATACAATTAGATAACATGTACAGGGTTGGCAGCAAACATACAGTGGGTTAGATACACTTCTTCAAGTTGACTCATGTTTTGTGCTACCTCAGCTAACATAGCAGACACTTCGGGCAACCTCTGCACTGTGGTGATGGCCTCTTCAGTGCTATGTCCTGGTGAGTCGTAGGTGAGTCGCTGGGGCGGTCGAACAGAGCATTTTGATCTGGCTCAATCAGTTCCTCTTCAGGTGGAAGTACTATAGGTGCTGGCTCAGTCCTTCTTTCTACCACTGGAGCAGATTCAGAGTATGAGTATGGATCATACTTCAGAGTATGATCCTTCCAGTGAAGGCATAGAACTATAATCATAAGATTCGGCTTCAGGAGCTACAGGGACTCCAGCAGTCTCAGAGACTTCCAACCGAGATTCAAGAGCTTCAGGGATTTCGACAGTCTCAGGGACTTCTAACCGAAATTCAGGAGCTTCAGGCCTCAAATTACTCTCCCATCGTTCAGGAACTGAGATAATCTCTTCAGGCTCCGGTGAGCGCATCCAGTCCAGACAGAAACTCTCTTCCTCACTGTCCCTTTCGCTCTCTTCGACAACCCGGGTCTGCTGAGACCAAGTAACAGGAGGCAAACGCGGAGCAGGCGGATTTGGCAAAGAAAGTTCGTCCCCAACTGGTATCCTCACAGCCTCTCTCAAAGGTAACAAATGATTCCGGTGCCAGTTCTTAAGAGGCCCAGCCTTTCCATCCGGCCGGATTTGATACACCGGTAGACCAGGCAGTTGCTTGCAGACAATGTAGACTTGAGAACTCCATCTATCCGCCAACTTGTGTCTCGCAGCAGCACCCAAGTTCTTCAACAAAACCCTATCACCGGGTTGTAGATCTTGTATCCGAACTTTCAAGTCATAATTCTTTTTGTTCCTTTGCTCCCTGTTTCCTGAGGTCAAACGGGCCTGTTCAAACGCAGAAGCCAGGTTCTTCCGAAGTCTATCCACGTAGTTTCTATGGGAAGCTACCGACGTCTGGTCTAGAGATAACCCAAACGCCAAATCAACCGGCAGTCGGGCTTCTCTTCCGAACATAAGACGGTACGGTGAATATCCAGTCGCATCACTCTCCGTACTGTTATATGCATGCACCAGAGTAGCTATGTGACGACTCCAACTCTGCTTCTCTATGTTCGACAAGGTCCCCAGCATATTCAGCAGCGTGCGATTAAACCTTTCGGGCTGAGCATCACCTTGAGGGTGATATGGTGTAGTTCGGGTCTTTTGGATTCCCAACAGTTCCAACAATTGCCCAACAAGTCGGCTTTCAAAGTCTCTACCCTGATCAGAGTGTATTCTCCTTGGCAGGCCGTAGTGAACAAAGAACTTTTCCATCAAAACCTTGGCTACTGTTGGAGCGCGTTGATCTTTCGTGGAAAAGGCTTGGGCGTAACGAGTGAAATGATCAGTCACTATTAGAATATTCCCTTGCCCGCTAGCATCCGGCTCTAAGCACAGGAAGTCAATGTACACCAAATCCATGGGTCCCTGACTCTGTAGATGGCTCATTGGAGCGGTTCGGGTCGGTAGAGTCTTCCTCTGAATACACCTCAGACAGGAATGGCAGTAACTTTCCACCTCAGCTCTCATGCAAGGCCAATAGAATCTGTCTCGCACCAGCTTAAAAGTTCTTTCAGCACCCAAATGTCCATGCTCATCATGTAAAGATCGCAGCACACTCTCTCTATGCCTAGTGGGAAGGAATAGCTGTTGAGTCTCTTCAGCATTTGTTGAGGGGCCCCTTCGGTAGACCACCCCATCCAACATCTTCAACCGTTCCCACTCTTTGTAGACCAATCTGGCTCCATCCGGGGAATTGGTCAGCAGAATTTCCCGCTGGTTCGCAGTTAGGGCCTTTATGGTCAATGCAATTAAAGGGTCTCTGGCCTGATCCGCCTTCAGGTCTTGTTTTGAAAAGGTAGGTAGACTTTCATCCCTCAATTGCGTAGGGTTGCAATAGAACTCAGGAACAGCCGCAGCCATGACTCCTATGGCCTCCGCTTCAATCCCTCCTTTGACCCGGCGCTCTGCTCCTTGACACAAAGCTTGTACCCCGTCTGGAGTCAACTGAGTCCATTCTGTAGTGTAGGGTCTTCTCGATAAAGCATCAGCATCTCGATTATTCACCCCAGGGCGATACTTCAGGCTGAACCGAAACCCTGACAGAGCGGCCAACCACCGATGTCCCGTTGCGTCCAGTTTTGCAGTAGTAAGAACGTAGGTAAGAGGGTTGTTATCCGTTTTTATCACAAACTCGGCTCCATACAGATAGTCTTTTAACTTGTCCACCACTGCCCACTTTAAGGCTAGGAACTCCAACTTGTGGGTAGGATAGTTCTTTTCTGAAGGCGTAAGGCTCCGACTCACGTACGCTACAGGCCTCAGCAATCCACCATACTCCTGATACAGGACTCCTCCTAGCCCTTCTCTGCTGGCATCCACATGTAACTCATACAGCTTGTGAGGGTCCGCGTAGGCCAAGACAGGAGCTTGAGTTAGACTCTCTTTTAGCTTCAAGAAAGCACCTTCACACTGACTAGTCCATTCGCCCTGTATGGACTCTCGAGCTTTCCTTGGTCCTGGAGCTGACGGGTTTCGGTCAGAGGCCTTGCAGCCTTCTTCGGTGTTTTCCTTCTGTAGGAGTTTGTTCAGTGGTTGAGCTATTTTTGCGAATCCTCCTACAAATCTTCGGTAATAGGAACAGAACCCCAAGAAAGATCTAAGTTCAGTGACGTTTCTGGGTCTGGGCCAAGAAGCTACGGCCTCCAACTTCCGAGGATCTGTCGAAACACCTTCTGCTGAGACCACATGTCCCAGATACGTAACAGACGGTAGACAGAATTGGCATTTCTCCAGAGACAGTTTCAATCCTTCTTCATGGAGCCTCTTCAAGACCTTCTCCAAACGCTGCTCATGCTCTTCCAGAGTCTTCCCAAACACGATTATGTCATCCAGGTACACTAATACTTCGATCAGATTCATGTCCCCGACTGTCTTCTCCATTAACCGTTGGAACGTGGCTGGAGCCCCCGTAAGGCCTTGAGGCATTCTGTTAAATTCAAAGAACCCCAGCGGACAGATGGACGCAGTTTTCTCTTTGTCTTCGGGATGCATTGGTATCTGGTGATACCCGCTTCGCAGGTCTAGTACACTAAACCATTTCGCTCCAGACAAACACTGTAAGGCATCTTCTATCCGAGGAGTAGCATATTGGTCTGGGATGGTTCTCCGGTTCAACGTGCGGTAGTCTATGCATAGGCGGACAGAACCGTTCTTCTTCCGGACCATCACTATTGGAGATGCGTATGGACTCCTGGACTCTTGGATCACCTTGGTTCTTTGCAATTCATTCAGCTGTTCTCGCAGATCATCCAAGTCTCCCAGCGGAACTCGCCTTGACCTTTCACGAAACGGCTTGTCTTCTTGTAATCGAATGCGGTGCTCAGTACTTTTAGCTAGGCCTACGTCGAATTCATCTTTCGAGAACAATTCTCTCCACTTTAGAACTTGAGACTGAAGACGTTTCTTCCACTCGGATGAAATGGGAGCGTCCTTGGGGTAGAACCTTTCATCTGGAATCTCTTTATCCACTCCCCCTCCTAAATCGGTGGAGAGGGGCGTAGCGGACTCTACTTGCCCGATAGGCATTCGTGCTTTAAGGACTACTGGAGAATCAGACACATTGCACACGCTGACTGAGACTCTTCCTCGTGTTCTTTTCAGAGCTTTAGTGGAGATTATTTCAGGGATTACTTCGACTCCAGCTTCACTCCCATGATTAAAATCGGTTTCCAGCACCACATAGGGGCCTGGTTGCGACCCGTTCAACTTGACTGAAGCCCGGAAACTTGCTACTTCTCCTGCTTGTAGAACCTTCTCTGTTCCTTCTAATCTCCATAGGCGCCCCACTTCGGCAGGTGCCTTCTGTTCTTCGACCATCCTCTGATAGACCGGACGTAACATTGCGTACTCCTTGAGTAGAACCTTCTTCCAATACGATAGGTGTCAGGAGACGTCGCACCAAATCCGTATTCGTCCCCACTATCATGGAACTTCTGTTTGCACCAGAGGGTCGAGGACACACAATGGCCAATGCATCACAACCTCCGGACTGTCCGATGACTTCGGATCCGATCTCCAATTTCACCTGTAGATACCCGTCATAGGGGAGTTTCTCAGTTCCGATACCCCAGATTTCCAGGTCCTTCAATTTCTGTAGAGGAATGTGCTTCAAATGTTTCTCATAGAAGTCTCGGTAGATCAATGTCACTTGAGCCCCTGAATCCAACAAGGCTTTAGTGTAGACTCCCTCCACTTGGATTGGCACAATAGGAGAAGGACCTATCAGTTGGTCAGGAAACTTGGTGGCGGTATCAGGACACTTAGACCCAGTTTGCTGTACCCTGGCCTTTTTCTTGGCCCGTGTAGGTTTTGGGTGTGCATTGCTCCCCATGACGTAGGTCCGGATGCTAAGGGAGTGACTCTTTCAGTCCTGGCAGGCTCAGCAGTTGCCGGACTTTGGCCCTCTCGCCCTCTTAGTCCTGGCTTGATTTTTGGAGCGGGGTTCAACCTTCGGGCACCCAGGTTGCTCCTTCACTGGCGCCCTCTGGCGTTTCCCGCCGGTGAGGTGGATAATAGTCCTTCTAAGGCCTTTAACAACTCATCAACTCTATTCCTCTCAGGCTTTCGGTCTTTGCATTGTGCGCGGAAGTGGCCCATTTCTCCACAACCGAAACATCTCTTCTTAGAAAGTGGAGACGCAGTCGCCTGTTGTGATTCAGTTAAAGGACCTTGGCTAGACACCACAGCAACTCCGGTTGTCTGCATGCCTGTAAGGAACTTCTGCATCTCGGCCTGCATCTCTGTCACCTTCATCAACACTCGCACAGTTCCGCGTGCGCCTGCTGCAATTCAGCTTGAGCTTCCTGTACTTTCTTAACAGTTTTGTGCAACTCACCACGTTCAGAGAGGTGTAATTCTTTGGCAGCCCTCTCTGTGGATTTAAAAGCGATCAGGTGCTCTTGCTCGTCCACGTCGGACCCGTAAGTATCCAGCGAGTCGCTTTCAGGCTGCAGACCGTCGTTATGCCTTACAGGTTGTGCGTAAGCTCTTTCCCCTCGCCTGAAGGATTTTTCCTCCAGCAAAGCCTCCTCCTCTCTGACAGCTCGGATCAGTTCCAGGTACTTCAGTTCTTGATTACCTGCTCTGCTTCTCAGCTGCAGCATCACTGGATCTAGAGGTTGAGAGCCCCTCAGGATCTGTTTTATTCGGATCTTATCCACTTCGGCCGGCTCGGCCCCTTTCTTGAGGAGTATCTGGTGCAGAATCTTATCTAGGCGCCTCATGTATTCGGTCATTCTCTCACCTTTCCGCTGATAGGTGTGTTCATACTGATATACAAGCTCTGCAGCCTTTTCTGTTCGCCCAAAGACTTCCTCCAGAACGTTTAAATAATCTAAAGCAGTACAGTCTTTTCTACTCAGTTTTAGGTTTCTCACAGCTTCTGATGCAGGTCCCTTTAAACTCTCGGTGATCCTTTGCTTTTTCTGAGCTTCAGGGACGTCCCACTCATCCAGACCCTGCATCGCCTGTTCCACCCATTCCTCAAAGGTTTCTTCTCCCGCCGGAGTTGGTACGTTTCCTGTAAAATTTCTCAACCGTCGATAACCGAAGTTAGTGTGCGGAGAGCTTGTTCTCTGACACTTAGCCAGCAAATCTCCAATAGCCACTATGAATTCAGGCCCGATCATGGCCAACGGACTGGGCGCGGGAACACTTGCGGATTCGCCACGTGGCGCACTTGGCTGAATCAGTTGGACTTCCACCTCATCGGTCAGCTTCACGCTCGCGCCCTGAAAACACACTGGAACACCCTTTCTCCATTCAAAAAGAACATACGTGTGAGAGGTATCTGTGTTCTTTTTAATGTCCAGGATTAACCCTCGATGGTCTGGTGTCAGCGCGGCCACGGCCTGGTGAATCTGATCTTCGGCCCAAGTGTCTGCGGGAATATCCATGACTATACAACATTCTAACTGACTACTGTGCTCCTCACACCATTCGGCAACAGTGTCTGGATCCATATTTAACCCTTTAGATGCGTTTTTTCCAGAGACTGGATCCCGGACGAGCCCCCACGTGTAGTGCTCACTCCCGGAGGAGCCGCTGAAAATGAACCACGGGTCAGTCTCCCCGCACTAGGGAATAAATATACTCCAGCACCGTTGTGGATTTTATAAATTATATAGTTTACTGAAGTAAAAGGCATATAATAAGACACGGTGTTCGTAGATATATTTACAGTATTTCGTATCGCGGTAAACGCGCAGCGGGAAAAAGAAATGCGAGACTTCGTATTTCTGAAAAATACGCGACCGAACAGAAAAATACAATGCTTCGTAGTTACGAGAAACGCGCAGCGGAAAACAAAATAAGATGCGAATCTTTGCTCCTCTTTCGGATACTAGGGAGTGAGTCCCGAACAGGTTAAGTCCCGAACTGTGAGTGTACGTGTGTGTTATGGTACCCGGGTACTATTCAACTGGCCAGTGAATCTTTTAAGCGATGTCTTCGACTAGTCAAGTTGGAGCCCTGTGGGTTTCAGAAATAAACAACAGCGTGCTTGCTTGAGCTTTTGTAAAACCGGCCTTGGAGGCCTCTCACCCATCCGTTCGATCACCAAGGCTCCGCTGACCCAGGACGTCTCTCCGCTCGTTTCCTCGCTGGGATACCGGCTACTGGATAGGTGGTCAGGCTTTCTGTGCTCCGGCCCGGACTTGTCCAGCTACCGCCTGCTCTCCCATCCAATGGACTCGCGGTACTCCTCACTCGAGGTCCTCAGCTTGTCTGGATAACAACTTGGGTGATGTCTGTCAATGAGTAAGGCTCCTTCTGGCAAGGCAGGATGACCCCACTCGAATCCTGTTAGGCCACACTTGCGCTCCGGCCTAGTCACGGTTCCGCTCTGCAGCACTGCGTCCTCTCTCATGCACTCCCTGGCGCGCTCTCCACGAGGCTCAGGATGTACAGCGTCTGTGTCCCACCCACTTCCTGTCTGTTTGCAAAGCATGCCGGGAAATGTAGTCCCAATGTTCAGTGTCTCTATCGCGCTTGTCTCCCTCCGGTGGCCAAAAATAGGTACTGCCACAGTAAGAGTTTAAACACAGCGCTACACTAGAGTTGTCTGCCTTTAAATGCTGTTCTTCTAACACAATTTACAAGCAGGGGTCTTCGGAAGAAGATATCATAACATCAGGGGGGCTTTAATGATTTGGCCCCCAGCCAAGCAATACATGAGTACTCCTAGTGAACAAATCTAAACTTGCCCGCTAGCGTGGTCTATGTACTTTCTTTTAACTATTCATCAGCAAGAAAAACAAGTGCAATACATTTTATGTTTCAGTGATTATTCAATACTGATTTGTGTATCTCCTTCAATGTACCATTCTTCCATAAACACACAAAAATCCTTCTGAAACATCTCTTAATTGCATGCAATTTCAGTGCTTTGATTTTCGATGCACTTCGGCGATTCCATTGCAGCAAAAATACAGTAAATTCACTATTTAGCAAATGGTCACCGTATTTTGGCAAAATTGGAGTTGCCAAAGCAGTTATAGGATGTTGACGGAAACCGATGATCTGTGCTGATAACCGTAGAACTGCGCCAAATTAGCATTGGCGAATTCCACCAGCCTGCAAAAAAAGAGTCTCCTATTCTCATAGGTGTATAAACCAAGAAAAATGTATTAAAATCTGTCTAAATAATTAAAAAGGTCCTTTAAAAAATAATAAACAGATTGCTCACAGAATTTTAAAAAAAAACGCCTTTCTAAAACATTTTGTCAAAAAATACAAAAAGGTGTTCTAACAAATATAACGGCTTTTTTGCCGGAAATGAAAGAAATAAGCGGTCTTTAAAAAGATATTTTGTTTTTACATTGAATCCTATGGGATTCGCCTGTTTAAACCAGTCGAACTGAAACATCGAAAATCTGGGCATTTCGCAGACATTTCGGTGCAGTTTGGCAATCTGTGAATAGACAAACCATTATGTCTCTATAGAACAATTTCGCTACCACTGAGGAATGTCAAACTGCACCATATCTCACCACCAATTCACCAGTATTTGGCAAATTGACAGGTTAGTGAATAGAGGAGCTGCCCCAAAATTGCACCGATTGGTGAAATTCACCATTTGATGTAATTCGGTGTCACGGGCGTGGGGGATGGTACCAGGGTGGCACCGGGGGAGAGGGGAGTATGAGCCCAGTGTGCAGTGGTCTGCACAAATAAACAGAGGCTAAGGGTAGAGGAGGGTGGGTGAATATGATGACTGACCAGGTTGATTGCAGAGGGATGATGGGAATGAAGGTTGTAGTTGCAGGAGCCAGAATTGGGGAATCAGGAACAGGTAGCAGATCAGCAAGATCAAGTAGCAGTGTTCACTCTTCATGAGCATAAGCTGTAATGAACCAGCAATGTGTGAGTGTGGGGCAGAGCCCTTTATTTTGTGAGTCACGTGTGTTTTTGGTGATTTAACTGTTGCATTGCTGGATGCTGATACTGAATGCTGGTTGCAGGGCAGGAACAGTACATGGATTGTACCACCAGAGGGGGTTTCAGGATGGTCGCTGCCATGGGGCATGACATTCGGTGGCAAGTTCGGTGCTTCGTTAATAAACCCTATAGTTTACTGATGCTTACATACAACTATTATTTGCATTAACGGTGTGCCAGATCAGTAAGAAAGGGATAGAAAATGTAATTTGCAAACACAATGAACTACAGATAAACAGTCCTAATAACATTACATTAACCCAACAGCACGTCGGATTCCTGTCTGTTTACTTGAGAATATGCTTATCCGTACACTGTTACACAGACATCTAGCAAAACACATTATTCAGAAAACACTGTCACCACACTATTGCTCAAATCTGCATATATCAAAATCAAATTTCCCGCTAGTCTATTTAATAAAATGTATTTTTATATATTTGTTTAACATTTATGTTTATGTGGGCAGATAATGTGTGATAAGATAATGAGGGCACATTCAAAAAAATAGATGCTGCCACTAACGTTGCTGGTTTCCTTTACTGCTTTGCACAGGTATTGCAGCTGCCACGATCTTCAGTCCCAGTCAAAATCTGTCGGTTCAGGAAGACCAACTGAGAGTGGCATTTGATGGAGATGCAGTTCTGTTCTCAGATGAATCTGAACAGATTGTGAAAGAACATGGCCTGGACATGTTCTTCGAGCATGAAAAAACATATGAGAACAAACCACTGGCACAGGTACTATAAACACATGGCCAGGGTGGCCTATGTCACGGCGACTTTAGGGTTTTGGAGTTGTGTTTGTATATCATGATCAGAACAACTGACACTCAGTTTTTATTTCTGAGCACTCACAAAAGATTTTAATTTGAGAACTTTTAGGCGCATTAAGAACTTAGGAGAATTGACAGTAGAGAACAATCTAGACCAAATTTCCAATTTGGAAGGTGAGATAAATGGGAGAATTTTTCTGGTTTGGCTATCTTGACATAGAATTTTCATTTCTCCAGTCATTCTCCTGAGTGTCACCTTTAGTGAATACACCTGGTTGTTTTATAACTTTTGGGGATTGTGAGAATCACAGAGCTATGCATCTTTACCCTTTGATGATAAAAGAGGAAGTAACACTTCCACAGTTGTGTTTTCAAAATCAAGCAAGTTATGATTATAGGAATATACCTGCTGAAAGCAAATCCTTTAATATCTGTGCTCTGCCAGTCTGTTGGAGTCTTTTGTTTTCAGAGACTATACTGAAATATGATAAATGGTATAATGGAGCTGCCATAATCTTCATGTACTCAACGATCATGGCAGCCCATGGTACCAGAAGCCATATATTTCCATCCATTGATGCAATGAACACTGTGACTCAAACATCTATCAGTTAAAGCTATAGGTCAACAACCTCAGCCCTCCAGATATTTTTGAACTACACCTCCCATGATATTCAGAAACTCATTGACTTTGCTGAACCTCATGGGAAATGTAGTTTCAAAAGATCTGGTTGGCCAATGTTGCTAACCCCTGGTTTAAGCCATGACTTTCATGAACTGCTCATGGTAACATTGCAGCTTAGTGTTGTGGATTCATATATCTTGGCATTTTGTTTGACACTGACCCCTGTTGGCCAGTGCCACTACAATGCTACATGCTCACATCACTCAGCTTTGCACAGGTGCAGAGTAATGACACCATAGCCCTGTGCTATTAAAATCTGACTTGTTCATTGTTTCCTACAGATTTCATTGGCATTCTCTGCCCAGAAATAAGTGCTATTTTTCTGAGTAGCAAGTCTAACTTCACTGTCTTCTGACGCATGTCTCTTGGCTCAGCATATCAATTCAGTGTACCTCAATATCAGTTGACTTTATCTAGTTTATGGTCTTGTCTGCGTTTCCTATCATATGGATAATAACCTCAGTCCATATGTCTGTATCAGGGTTGCCACCTTTTCTTTAAGACAAATCTGAATACTCTAGCCCCGTCAACCCACATCTCAAATCAGCATCTTTCATCACCTAATCAGCCCATTTCACTTGAACCTCAAAGCAGTTTCTTCAAATCTGTTCCTTTCACCCCATACTCCAGAGACAGATGAGACCTGTCTCTACCTCTCCTGCATTGTGCTTGACAGCCTTTGACAGCCTCCAGTGCGCACAGCATTCGTGATAATCATGACACATAGGGGTTTCCCCTCCGTTCTTGGATGCAACTGGCGTCCCAGGTGAACTAATGCTTCATCTTGCACTTCAAAATTAATCTTATTTGTGCTACCTATAGAAGAATAAAATGTCTAAATCTGGAGCTAGGTAACAAACTCCCACTGTCCAGGTCAATTCCACATAGGTGACAACCGAAGCCTATGTTTGTTCATTAAACCCATGTAGTAGATCAATCATTAATATGCTACTGTTAATGCCCTAACATACAATTAGCGCAAGGAATCTGGAACTACAATGACAACAGTTCTAGTGTAATTTTGTGAGGGAAAAGATTATGCTTTTTGACATTCTAAAGTTCAAATGGCTGGAAAACCTAAACACTTATTGAGATAAAGCTAACTTTAAAGTGATCCTGTCGTGAATAATACTCTTAATGTAATATTTCATTAATCTATAATAATATGACTTGGGTTCACTAAACTTCATGGTCCAAAACCTCCTCTCACCACTTGCAGAAGGAACGTGGGAACATAGGTGTCTTCACTCTCCAGTGTCCTTTCACTGGCCCTGCATGACACCACTTAAGTGAGCTCATGGGAGTCTCTATGGAGACCTAGGGACTCCAGGAGACAAGACCAGTGGTAGTGACATGGGTATCTTTAGCATCTCCCTTCTATTATGAGTCAAGTTGCTTGATTAGTGTCCTACTTGTAATAGAGCCGTTGATAGGGAGACACCAAGGGTTAATGGCTTATGCAGACTTTACCCTTTAGCAATGGAGTCAGCATGCTTGAGCCCCCCCCCCAGATGTTGTGGAACTACATCTGTCATGATGCTCAGCTACTCATTAAGTTGGCAGAGACTCATGAGAAATGTAGTTCCACAACAACTGAAAGGCCAAGGTTGCTGATCCCAGCTTTAGTGGCTCACTATTATCTGACAAGCCGGAATTGGGGCCCATATTAGCTGCATATTGTCTCAGTAGGGAAGTAAGACACCAGCAATATGCACAAAATACTGCTTGCTGTGTGCTCTGAACAACAGAAAGGGGAGCCAGCTAAAAATCACAACAGCAACTACCTACAGCGAGAATGTGTTAAGCTTGGCATTGGTAATTTAATAAAGGCCTGGCACTATTCCAGGATTATTAAAATATGCGATAGCAAAATGATTACATTCGCTGTATTATCGCCATAGGCAACTCCTGATGAAATGGAATTAAAATGACTTCCTAATTTTAAGAAAGTCATTTTGGAATTAAAAAAAAATTATATGAACAGTCATGTTTAAAATGTTAATTCATTATTTAATTGACCTTAATTGATTAATGCAATTGGTACGGGACATCTCAATTTTACTTAATTGAACTGGGTAATATTTTGGTTGTCACATGTAATTTTAATTTGGCTATACCCCTATGAATAAGTACATAGGATTTAAGGGTACTCATTAATGATGGAACATTAAAAAAAAATTAACTCTGCTCAGTTTAAAAAAAAAACACACAAAAAAGAAACAACCTTTCATGTAGATATGTGAATACTGCTGAATGCTATTCTTATACGTATGAACATAACATGCCACTTAAGGGGGTTATTCAAAGAATGCCGAATTTGCCACTGAATTGCACCGAATGGTGAATATATTACATTAGCAAATATTGGCGAATTGCCAGCGAAATATGGTGCAATTCATTGACCTTCAACGGCAGTGAAAATGTCCCATAGAGAAGTAATGGTTAACCTATTCAGAGAAAATGTTGGCGAATGCCCACAGGGTCGGCGAATTGAACTTGCTGAAGTGCACCGAACGAGAGCACTGAAATTTCGGTGAAATTTCAGTGCTCTCTGAATAACTCCTTTTAGAATAAGGGTCAGCATCCTTGGCCCTCCAGGTGATTTAGTCTAGGGTCAGACGAACGCATTCTGTGCTGACTGTGCGTCCGTGCACAACGGACGTACTTTCTGACTGACAAGGTAGTGGACACGGTCCGTTTTTGTGACTGACGTTTTTTTTGACTGATGTAGATGGGAAATTAATATGAAAAACCATTTTGTCCGTCAATTGCTGGACGTCAAAAATGCAGTCCGTTTGACTACGTTCCATCACTCACACACAAAGCTATGCGGACGTTGCAGACGAGGCGCACTCCACAAGTCTGTTCTAGCGGTTTTACGTTCTTGCCTAACTTGCATCCGTTTGCCGCGTCCGTTGTGCGTGCGCACTTCTGTGCGGACATACTTCATGTGTGGGTCTCTATTGATCAGAATTGTATGCTACCATGGACGTTAAAATGTGCGGCAACACGGACGTGAACACTGCGCCTGTCTGACCTGAGCCTAAGAAGTACACCCCTGATGCTCAAACACCTGGAGGGCCAAGGTTGCTGATCCCTGCTTTAGAGTTTATTAAGAAGGGTAATTTAAAAAAACTGAAAACCAAACTGTGAAACTTTCTGTGCCAATTCATTTTTTCTTATCTTGTTATTTTGCTCTATTTTAATTTTTTCAAGGGGCCTTTAAAGTGTTTTCTGGAAGCACTTGGGAAGTTGCAGAAGAAATTCTACCTCAAAGGTATGAGGATGAACTGTCCTATTCGAACCTATCTGGTTACAGCACGTAGCGCAGCTAGTTCTGGGGCACGTGCCCTGAAGACTCTCCGGACCTGGGGACTGGAGACAGATGAGGCACTTTTCTTGGCTGGAGCCCCAAAGGGACCTTTGTTAGAGAAAATTCGTCCTCACATCTTCTTTGATGACCAGATGTTCCATGTTGAGGGAGCACAAGAGATGGGAACAATAGCAGCTCACGTGCCATATGGAGTCGCACAGAGACATAAACACAAGCCTGCTCAAAACAAAAAAGTGAAGTAACAGACCTTTTGATGCAGCTTTCCACCATGTTGGATCACCCTGATCTATATGTTTAATTAAGTTGAATGTCCATGTGTCACCTTGATGGCGAGGAATGTTGCATTCACGAAACGGATTCTAAGTCAATTATGAAGCGGTTACTTGTGCAGCCAACATCTCTTAGTGATGGAGTGTGGGTTAATTTAGTACTGTAATAAATTTGAAGTTCAGGGTGCTTTGATCTGGCATACAACTTGTACCTGTTTCTCACACATTAAATTGTTATTGTCCTCTGCACCTGCATATTGACTAGGGAGGGGGGTCATCGACTTGTTTGCTATATCACTCAACCAGCTGCTTTCCAAGTGAGGAAATGTTAAACTATATGTTAACAATTTTTTAGTTGTCTGTTTGTCAGCTGTCAGACTTCATTGATGGAGCTCCTCTCTAATAAGGCTAAATCTGTCTCAGACTCTCCAAATCTGTTGGCTTATATTGAAGGCCCTTTGCACTATGCTAGCACCAGCATGCATAAGATGCTTCAACTCTGAGATATTGCCAGTGGGACCGGATGGTCCTGTAGAGTTTGGCTGTTGGGTTTCTAAGCAGGGCTTCTGTAGTTTGGAAACATGCTGATGGTGGGAGTGTACAACAAACTAAAATAAACCAATGCAAAGCTTGAAAACCATTTTCTGACTATTGTCCCTTTCCCTCTCCTTTAACTTTGTAAGCATGAGAATATAATTTTTTCCTTAACCCATTCACTATCAAGAGATTTTGCAAAACAACACTTTCAGGAATGGGGAGGGGGGTTAAAACCATTTTTAAGATTACAGTAAGAATATTTGGGAATATTCCCAATGTATTTTTTTATTGTCATAACCTATTTGGCAGGCAAATGTCACATTCTGCTGGCCAAATAGACTTACAGCAGTTCAGGATGTGGGATCAGTAGGGAAAAGTCCATTAGAGACATTCCACAGTTAGTTTTAAGCAGTGTTAGCAACTCTGGCATACTGTCTAGGGTGGTAACATTTTAGGGGCATGTTCTGGAGTCCAAATGCAAATGAAATTCTTTGCAACAAACAAATTCAATTTGCAACGATACAGTTTAGCTCCAGATTGTGTTAACATTATCTCAGGCTGCTGTGTTTACTGTAGACATATATACATGATGGCCCCAATTCAAAGGTTGGTGTTACCTTAACCAGAGATGTTAGAAACTTACCAGAGCCATTATAGTTGATGGAGGTCTTAGGTTTACAACAGCTCTGGTTAGGTTAACACCATCCTTGGAATAGGGCCAGATAATGAAAGTGAAGAGGTTAAAGTTAACATACTTCTCTGGTGCTTTGGTAAATTTGATAAGAATATTTGCACAACAATCTGAATATAATCTAAAAAACACACACTAGGTATAATAATATATAAGAACAATTATAATTTTATTTTAGTTGTATTTATTTATATGCATTAATCAATATTTATTTTTTTAGAGAAATGCATAAAAACACATTTCAAATATACTGTCAGCCATAAATGTTTGCATGAATTTATTATGAGGCAAAAGCTGGGGCAATGTTCATTACGTGCAATGCAAGATTAATATTTCTAGGAAGAGTTTTCTTTTGCCAAAGCTAACTTGTGAAGAATTGCTGCAGACAGAGGACCGAATGGTTATGAGGATTTACCGTATTCTGATCTGGCGTAACGTCATAAAATGTCAATGTAGACTGGCCAATATACAAGTGCTGTATGGTTGATATCGCTGCTAATGCAAGTGAAATGGAAGAGAGTAGCAAACATGCCAGTCATTATGTTCCTTGATAAGATAGAGTTGCTGTGTCTTGTGAAAGTTAATTTCGTTCTCTGCTTAATGTGTTGAAGTGTTTTGTGCCTTCATATAAATATGATTGTATAATGGAGTTTTGGAGACTCCTGATTTTGCTACCTGTGCTTTTCTGAATGTAAAAGATGGAATGTACTGAAACATTTTAATATATTGTACGTAATAAAAAAATAAACATGTTTTGGCTGATTAGAACTCATGCTTCGCTATGTCAACAAAGACCATTTCAGTTACTAATTCTACACATGATAATTACGCCTTGTGATGTCAACTTCTGCACATTGTCTTAACCCATTCACTACCAAGATTAAAAGGGTTATTCAGAGACAGCCGATCTGGCCGCGTAATGGCACTGAACAGGGAATTTCCCTGTACAGTGCCATTTCGGGGCCATTCGGATATTCAGAGAGCAGGCAGTAGCCAAATTTTGGCAAACTGACGGTAAGTACGGTGCCTGTTCGAAGGCAGTAAAATCCCCATAGAGAAGCAATGGTTATTCTATTCAGAGAACACCGAACAACAGTGAAAAGTTGCCGAAATGCCCTGCCGTTCGGTGCTTTCATTCGGCAGGTTTATTCAGGTGAACCCCATAGGCTTCAATGTTAAAAATATTCCCATTGTTATTCAATATCTAATAAACCGTTCATTATTTTAATCTGTAGTAAAAAGTCTATTTATTGATTTTTATTTTTTTTAGGATCTTTTAGGCATTTTTTTTATTTTCTCTCCAAATTTTTTCTTATCATTCATAGGACCTCATATGTTAATTCCAGACATTTTCGTTCAGTAGTGTTTTTGCAAACGGCTTCTCTTTCTTGACACTTTCAATCGTCTCCCCCCCCACCCCACGGTTATCATCTTGTCAGCTTTTTCTGGCGTCTGGTCTGCTGTGTTTGAAGGCTCATCGTTTTTTTCCGGATGTGTTGGGCGTGTTTTTTCTGTGGCAGTTCAAGTGATCCGATACTTCAGATGGTATTGGATGTGTTTGTCAGTGACATTTCGGTGCTCGCTGAATAACCGCCTAAGTATACTGGCTCTTCGAAGGGCATGCCACAATACCAAGTACACTACTTTTGGTAACACATTGAGTATGACAACCGAGGAGTTGAGACAATTTGAACAGCTGCAACTCGGTCTAAGGCTAGGGTCAGACGAACGCATTTTTCGCGTCGACCGTGGAAAAGTGCGGTCGAACGAACGGACATATTTTTCACGGAATACGCGGTAGCGGTCATACGATGCGCCTTTTCGTCCGTGATTTTGTACGGATCATCAATAAAACACTTTTTGTGTCTGGACGTTATGTTGGCCGGACATTAGCAGCGTCTGATGTCTCCCAATCACACACACACGCCGCTATGCGGCCGCAGCGCACTCTGTACGTCAGTAGTAGCGGTTTGACGTTCTCGAAAAAATGCGTTCGTTTGCCACTTGCGTTGCGCGGACGAACTTTCGTGCGGCCGTACTTCGTGTGTTCCCCGGCATTGGACGTCATTTGCTGCTAGCACGGCCGTGATTTTGTGCGGCTAAACGCACGTTAAAGCTGCGTTCGTCTGACCCTAGCCTAAGACACGAATCCACAGCTGATTCATTATGAAGCCACAGCTCCAGTAGTGCATTGCGGGCAGCAGATGGCGATGACTGCTTTTCAAATAGGACTACTACAGTAAAAAATACATTGAGAATTTTCCAAAATTATTTTCTTTTACTGTATAATATATAAAAAAAACATTGGTCGCTGACAGTGATTTTACGGAAAATCACTTACTAGTGAAAGCCTTAATCTGTAATAGTGGCTCCTTTAGTAAATAAGTGGAATCATCTCTTAAACCTTTTGTAACTGAGATCGATAAATCAAAATTAGCGTTTTGTGCAATGGTTTGGATAGTTGACAAGAGCATACTAAAAATAGCAAATTATCAATCAAAGCACTACAGTGTGCCTCTCAATGCTTTTGCTTTTCTGGCTAGCTGTGTTCCCACCAGAACAGATTGTCAGGGGGACAACACTAATAAAGGGGTTATTCAGGGAGAGCCGATCTATCCCCGAAATTGCACCAAACGGTGAATTTCACCATATCGTGCAATTTCGGGGCCACTCGATTATTGAAAAGCTGTCAATTCACCAAAATGTTGGCGAACTGCCAGCGAATTACGGTGCCTGTTCGACAGCAGTGAAATCCCCATAGAGAAGCAATGGTTAATCTATTCAGAGAACACCGAACTGCAGTCAAATGTCCGGATCTTCGGTGGTTTCATTCTGTATGTTTAATTAGGCAAATCCCATAGGTTTCAATGTTAAAAATATTCCCATTTGTATTAAAGATCTAATAAACCGATTATTCTTTTAATTAGCAACACCGTCTCCTTATTATTTTTTTTTAGAAGTCTTTAGGCATTTTTCGGTGATTTTTTTTAAAATAGCAGGTTTTTTTTCTGTAATGGACCTTTTTATTATGAATAATATTCATAGAACCTTAGATTTTATTTTCAGGCATTTTCGTGCAGTATTTTTTTGCAAACACAATTTTAAAGTGGCAGTGGTTTTTTTTGCTTGTTCTTTTTTACCCGCCCGTTCGGCGGCTTGTGGGCTTTTTTCGGTGAATGATTGGCTCTCTGTTCGGCAGATCCTCTGCTTTTTTCAGGTGTGTACAGCAGTTTTGCGGTTGATCGTCAGGTGCGTTCGCCGTTTTTTCTGTGGCGTTTCGAATTGATCTGATTTTTTCGTATCGTAACAGCAGGTTAACGGCGGATTTTCGGCAGGTTTTTTGCGGATTTCGCAGATTTTTCAGATCCGTTCGGCATCTTTTCCGTGCACTTCGGTGACCCTGCAGTGAATGCTGAATTCACTGCAAGATCAGCGAATTTGATTCCCCCGAAATGTGAGAAACAAAAAAGAATCGAAATGTCGGTGATATTTTGGTGCTCTCTGAGTTGTTTCTTGCACTGTTGGCGAGTTGAAAGACAGCTGGGGAAGACTGTGGCAGGGATATGCGATGAATTTTGACAAGAAAAAGGGGGTGTTGATATTTAACCTCTCTCCCTGTTTTCAGCCTAGAGTGTCCCTTTAAAATGTATTTAGAAAGAAGGTATTATTTCTTCACTAAAGACAGAGATAAAATGAAAAACTTTGAGAGACAAACACCTAGAGGGTTATTGAGAGAGATCCGAAAAGTCACCGCACATTCGGTGACTTTTCGTTCCCCGCACTTCGAGGCGATTCCTAGTTCGCCGACCCTGCGGTGTATTCAGCAAGCACCGCAGGGAATACTCGCCGCAAACCCACAGAACACTCGCCGACCACTCAACGAAAACCCGCAGAAACCAGCGCAAAAACCAAACCGAACATGCAAACAGAAAAACCGGAGCAGCTGCTGATCGCAGAGCAGCCGCCGGCAAAAGCCGACACACAGGCGAATGGGGTGGGAAAAAAAAACTGTTTGCTTGAAAGTTTTAAATTTGAAATGCTGTTTGCAAAAAAAACTACTGAACGAAAACGTCTGGAATTTACATATAAGATCCAATGAATGATCTGTTAGGAAAGTAAAGACAAACGGTCCGGGCTGCATCTGAAATGGGGCTCCAGAGGGAGGAATCCGCATTGGACTGGGACAGCATCAGAAGGCATGGAATGGGCGTTAGAATCGCATATGGCGGATCAGTCCTCCGCCGGACGCGGAGAGCGAAGGAGCGTCAGGTCTGGAGCAGGATCATGGTCTGGAGAGAGCCGCTGGCGTCTGCGAGAGCGATGTCTGCGAGGACGAGGCAAGACCGGGTCAGGGTGACGGTCCACAGACTCCCAGCTTCTAACGCGGATGTCAGGTAGATCAATGGGAGCAAGAAAAATAGACATCCGATGGGTAGCATATCACGTGGCGGACCCCATTTTTCTGGGCGATAAGAGCAAAGGGGAACCCCCAGCGGTAAGGCATGTTAGCCTGGCGTAGCGCCTGAGTTATGGGTTGCAAGCAGCGTCTGGCTGCTAAAGTGAAGGGAGATAGGTCCTGGTATAGCTCTATGCGCTGCTGATGGAAATCCCAGTATCGGGAGGCACGTGCCTGGCTCATGATGGATTCCTTTAGGGAGAAATCCACAAGGTGGCAGAGGATGTCCTGGGGGGGGGGGGGGGTGCTGTTGGCCGAGGATGCAAGGCCCTATCAATTAAAATGGGGGTATTAATGTCTCTGTTTAGGATCGTATTAAAAAATTCCCCCAGGAGTGTGCGGAAGTCTTCAGAGGCCCTTCAGACTTGGACAGGCCATGAATGCGGATGTTGTGCCTCCTACCTCTGTTGTCAAGGTCGTCGACGTGGCGCTGCAGTCCCGAAAAGGCTGACTGAGGGTGAGCCAGTATGTCTGGAAGAGGCCTGCTCGCATCTTCTTCAAGAGCGCTCACACTATCCGTCAGGGTCGCGACATCTGTGCAGATTTTATTTATAAAAGGATTTTACCAGGAAGGATACATTGAGATTTCTGTCGTTTTCAAGTATGTCCTGGGTTCGAGAACATTGAGTGGTTACAGAAATACAAAATAGTAAAATGCAAGAAATTAACACAAGACCAAATATACAGATTAACAGAAAAATAAATATGGAGGAAATAAAGTCATTATGTTACGTTTACAGGTGCATTTTGTATTGAGGTATGTTAATAGGGAAGTCTTAAGGGACTTTAGACTGGGGGAAGATTTGACGGTGTCTGTGTCAGGGGCGCTCGGTGGGATGGGAGAACCCAGGTGCAGAGTTTGCGTAGTAAGTTGTATATCGCGGTACCAAAGGAATATCCAAGAAACGTAGTCAGGTTCACAATCGAGGTCAGGGGCAAACGGCGAATCAAGAGAGGTCGGGTATAAAGCCAAGTATTGGTACACAGAATTAGCATAGGGAGAAGCTTCTAAGAGTAACACTGGCAGGAGTGATACAACGCTGAAGCAACGATATACTGGCAGAGAAAACTCTATATAGGTGCAGAATCGTCAAGACACTCCCCACTGTGAATCCCTCCACCAATCAACCTCTCCTCTGAGCCAGGACAATCAAGGAGCTGGAGGTGTCTGGTGCAGTTCCCCATCAGGTCCACCGGGACTGAGGACCTCCCCCTAGGTCTGCACCTCCCACCCAGATCCCTGCGCCCGCCCCTGTGACGTCAGACGCCACTCGCCGCCATGCTCAGGGTGGACAGGACGGCATGGGCCGCCGACCCACCCGAACAGACGCGGCAGAATTCGCAGGGGGCGGCGCAGGACCCGGGGATGCTCCCAGCCCGCACCTGGAGCGTGAGGAGCGCCGCAGCGCCACCCGCTCGGCACCTGCCTGCCTCCGAGGTAAGGGACCCGGCTGGCGGCGTGCCGCGGGGCGGCGTGACAGAACCCCCCCTGAAGGAGTGGCCTCCGGACGCGACAAGGACCCGGCCTTCCCGGGTGTGCACGATGAAAAGCACGGAGGCACGAAGGGGCGTGCACCTGGGAGCGGCGGGTTCCAAGAACGCTCCTCAGGGCCAAACCCCTTCCACAATACAAGGTACTGAAGGGTACCCGGTGAAACCTGGAATCCAAGATACTGGCCACCTCATACTCCAACTCATCACCAACAAGCACAGGAGGACAAGAGGGAGCGGACCTTCCCGGAAACTCATCAGGAGGAACACGTTTAAGGAGGAAACATGAAACACAGGGTGGATTAGGTATGTGGGAGGGAGAGCGAGTCGGAAGGTAACCGGGTTAACCTGGTGGGTGATCTCAAAAGGACCTAACATGAAACGGGGCCCCAATTTTTTCGAGGGACATTGGAGACGGAGGTTTCTGGTGGACAGCAGAACCCGGTCACCTGGTTGGAAAGGAGGGGGAACGGACCTGGAGCGATCCGCCGAAGCCTTGTATTTGTCCTGGGCAACACGTAGGGTCTTTTTGGCCAGTTGCCAAACCTCCCGTATGGTGGCCAATCTGGAGTCGGCGTCAGGGACAGAGGAGAGGGGAATCAGACCCGGGATCATAGTGGGGTGGTACCCATAGTTGAGAAAAAATGGGGAGGAAGAAGTAGATTCATGGTCATGGGAGTTATAAGCAAACTCGGCCAACGGTAAAAGGTCAGTCCAGTCATCTTGGAGGTAAGAGGAAAAGCAGCGCAGGTACTGTTCTAAGGTCTGATTAACTCGCTCCGTCTGTCCATTTGTCTGGGGGTGGAAAGCTGTAGAGAGGTGGATGCGAATGTTAAGTCGGGAACAAAAGGCTCTCCAGAAACGAGAGGTAAACTGGGTACCCCTATCAGAGGTTATCGAGTCGGGGATTCCATGGAGCCTGAATATGGCCTCAAGAAACAGAGAGGCAGTTTCAGAAGCAGTGGGTAATTTCTTGTATGGGACGAAGTGTGCCATTTTAGTGAAGCGGTCAACTACTACCATGATGACTGAGTGACCCCGGGAAGGGGGTAGATCGACAATAAAGTCGGTGGATAATTGGGACCATGGGCGTGTCGGGATGGGCAGTGGTTGTAGCAACCCCGCAATCTTAGTGGTGGGGTTTTTGGATCGTAGACAAATGGGGCAACTAGCAACATACTTGGCGACACTTGAAGGCAACAAGGGCCACCAGAAATGTCGTCTCACTAGGTCCAGTGTCTTCTTATAACCGGGATGTCCGGCCGCCAAGGAGTCGTGGCACATCTGTAGGGCCTCTAATCTAGCTTTTTCAGGTACATAGATGCGATGGTCTTGTACGTGGAAACCCTCACTAGATAGGGGTAAAGAGGTCTCTGCCGTAAATTTTTTGATGTTGTCGTGGAGGCTAGAAGTGACCCCCAAGAAACATTGAGGTGGCAACACTGTGTGGGAGAGGTTCGAGGATGAGGATGGACCCTCCTGGATCCTTGAGAGGGCATCTGCCTTCCCGTTCTTCGAGCCGGGGCGGTAAGTTACATGAAAATTGAACCTTGTAAAGAAGAGAGCCCAGCGGGCTTGACGGGGTCTCAGACGTTTGGCGGATCGCAGATACTCCAGATTCTTGTGATCAGTGTGTACAGTTATTGGATGTATGGCCCCCTCCAGCAGATGACGCCACTCTTCAAAGGCTCGCTTGATGGCAAGGAGCTCTCGGTCCCCGATATCATAATTTTGCTCCGCCGGGGCGAGCTTCTTGGAGTAGAAGGCCACGGGATGTAGTTGTCCGGAGGGGGACCTTTGTGACAGGATAGCCCCAGTGGCAGTTTCTGATGCATCGACCTCTAGGAAAAAGGGTAGTTGTGGGTTAGGTAGGTTCAAGACAGGAGCAGTAATGAAGTGATTTCGGAGGTCATCGAACGCCTTCTGGGCCTCTTTGGACCACTCAAAGAGGACAGTAGGGCTGGTGAGTCGAGTCAGAGGTTGAATTACTTTGGAAAAATTACGGATAAATCGTCTGTAAAAGTTAGCAAACCCAATGAACCTTTGTATGCCCTTACGATCTTTAGGAGTGGGCCAAGAGGTGATGGCCTCGATCTTTCGGGGATCCATCTCTATGTGACCAGGTGAAATGATAAAGCCCAGGAATTCCACTCGGGTGGTCTCAAAGGTACATTTCTCGGGTTTAGCGTAAAGGTTGTTCTCCCGGAGTCTCTGGAGGACGGTGTAAACGTGTTGACGGTGTTCCTGAAGGGAAGTGGAAAAAATCAGAATATCATCGAGATATATTACAACATATTTGTCCAATAAGTCACGGAAAATGTCATTAATCAGATGTTGAAACGTGGCTGGGGCGTTGCAGAGTCCATACGGCATCACAGTATATTCGAAGTGCCCATATCGAGTCCTAAAGGCGGTCTTCCACTCGTCCCCCTCACGGACGCGTACCAGATTATAGGCCCCTCGGAGGTCAAGTTTGGAATAGATACAAGCGTTCTGGAGACGTTCTAATAACTCTGGGATAAGTGGGAGAGGGTACCTATTCTTGATGGTGATTTTATTTAATTCACGGTAGTCTACACAGGGTCTCAACCCGCCATCTTTTTTATTAACAAAAAATATCCCTGCTCCGGCAGGGGAAGTGGATGGTCGAATGAAGGCTTTTCGTGTGTTCTCCTGGATGTAGTCTTTTAATGTTCTTAACTCAGGCTCGGATAGGGGGAAGATACGTCCATAAGGAATGGGAGCCCCGGGTAGTAACTCAATAGGACAATCATAGGGTCTTCTGGGTGGCAGCGTTTCAGCTTTCTTTTTATCAAATACATCCTGAAAATTGTGATAGTGTGCGGGTAACTGGGTCTCGTTCCCGATGGTGGTACTTATGGTATGGAGAGGTACGCAGGTATTTTTACAATGCTCGGAGGGAAGGAAACCTCGCCGGTTGACCATAGTATGTGAGGGTTATGCAATCGAAGCCAAGGTAGCCCCAAAATCACGGGGAAAATAGGAGAGGTAACAATATCAAACCGTAGCAGTTCTGAGTGGCCATGACCTAGGCTCATTTGAACAGGTATACTCTCCTGTGTAATCGGCCCTGAGCTCAAAGGAGAACCATCAACTAATCTGATCTCAACAGGTATCTCTTTATTAGACAGTGGTAAGGAAATACATGTCGCTAGGGTGGCGTCCATGAAGCACCCGCTAGCCCCTGAATCCACCATTGCCTGGAGTGGGAAGGTCCTCTGTTGCCACTGCAGAGAGATGGGTAGAAGGAGATGAGGCATGGGTAAGAGTGGAGAAGGTCTAGAGAGTGTTGTGATGAAACCACTCTTACCTCTTCCGGGAGTTGCTTTAGCGGGACATACACGGGCCTGGTGGTTGGCCCCTCCACAGTATAGACAAAGATTGAGACGGCGACGTCGATCCATCTCGGCCTGTGGTAGGCGTCGATCCACTAGCCCGATCTGCATTGGTTCCTCGGTTCTCCTAGGATTAGAAACTGGAACAAGAGCATTGAAGGGTACCTGGTTTTCACGTGACCCCCCGGTTGGGGCTGAGGGAGGCCTTTCGTCTCTGCGCTCTCTCCATCTTCTATCGAATTGTATGCAGAAATCGATTACAGTATCTAGAGACCGGGGTACTCCAACACGTGCGAGTTCGTCCTTCAAATGATCAGCTAGGCCTCGACGAAACTGATCCAGGAGGGCGGCTTCATTCCAAGCCGTATCATGGGCATAGTGGCGGAAGTGAGTCACGTAGTCCTCTACGGGGCGGCGGCCTTGTCGGAGAGCCCTGATAATGTTTTGGGCGGACTCTCTCTTGTGGGGGTCTTGATACATGGCCTCCAGCGCCGCAGCAAATGAGGGCCAGCTCTCCAGTACTGGGTCATGGTCCCGGAGGAGTGTATGAGCCCACTTCTTAGGTTCTCCACCCAGTAGTGATATGACCATGCGTACCTTTACAAAATCACTATTGTAAGTGCGGGGTTTTAGAGAAAAAAGGATGCAACAATCGAGCATGAATGCCTCAAATCTTGTGCGGTCTCCATTGAAAGTCTCAGGTAGTTTAACTTGAGGCTCAGGAAAGGGGGTATCCAAGTTTGCCTGTATGGGTGCGGAAGGCGGCGTGTAAGGAGGAGGTAGTGTCACGACTTGAACTTGCGCCTGCAATTGTCGATGTTCTGTCTGAAGTTCCTGAAAGGAGGGAGTGAGTGAGGGCGGATACCTGGTGTGACAAGGCCGCAACGGTATCGGTGATCTCTGCGGGTTCCATATGTTTGGCTTCAGCGTCTGTCAGGGGCGCTCGGTGGGATGGGAGAACCCAGGTGCAGAGTTTGCGTAGTAAGTTGTATATCGCGGTACCAAAGGAATATCCAAGAAACGTAGTCAGGTTCACAATCGAGGTCAGGGGCAAACGGCGAATCAAGAGAGGTCGGGTATAAAGCCAAGTACTGGTACACAGAATTAACATAGGGAGAAGCTTCTAAGAGTAACACTGGCAGGAGTGATACAACGCTGAAGCAACGATATACTGGCAGAGAAAACTCTATATAGGTGCAGAATCGTCAAGACACTCCCCACTGTGAATCCCTCCACCAATCAACCTCTCCTCTGAGCCAGGACAATCAAGGAGCTGGAGGTGTCTGGTGCAGTTCCCCATCAGGTCCACCGGGACTGAGGACCTCCCCCTAGGTCTGCACCTCCCACCCAGATCCCTGCGCCCGCCCCTGTGACGTCAGACGCCACTCGCCGCCATGCTCAGGGTGGACAGGACGGCATGGCCGCGCCGACCCACCAGAACAGACGCGGCAGAATTCGCAGGGGGCGGCGCAGGACCCGGGGATGCTCCCAGCCCGCACCTGGAGCGTGAGGAGCGCCACCCGCTCGGCACCTGCCTGCCTCCGAGGTAAGGGACCCGGCTGGCGGCGTGCCGCGGGGCGGCGTGACAGTCTGGGAGGTTATTCCATATTTGCTGTGCTCTGTAGGAAAATGAGGGATCGAGCCAATTTTCTTTTTGTATTGCGGTATTCAAGTAAGGTGCTGGTCCTGATCTGAGGTTATAGGATGAGAACTGCCCGGGGAAGCAGCATATTCAGGTAGGGTGGTAGCTTCCCAGAAAAGCTCTTAAACACCAGGTTGGAAAGGTGAAGGGGCGTCTAGAGTCCAGTGATGGCCAGTTTAGTTCTTCTAACATGTCACAAAGGTGTTCATGTAGTTACATTGTAGCACAAAGCGACAGAATGAGTTATACAATGTAGTAAGTTTCTGAAGGTGTGTTTGCGGGGCGGCTGCATACACTACATCTCCGTATTCAATGGCTGGCATAAGCATTTGTTGTACAATCTGCTTTCTTACCGCGGGGCTCAGGCAGGATTTGTTTCTGTACAGGGCACCTAGTTTGGGTAGAGTTTAGATGAGAGTTTTTCGATGTGGGGGCCAAAAGATAGATTTGGGTCTAACCACATACCTAGGTATTTGAGAGAAGTGACTGTGGTCAGCGTGCTATTTGATTTTGTCCCAACACATAGATGGGGTGTTTGCAATTTGTGTAGTTTAGGTGCGGTTCCAAAGAGCATTGTAACAGTTTTGTCAGTATTTAGAAAAAGTTTGTTATTTGCGATCCACTTTTCTACCCCTGTGAATTGTTCTTGCAGCACTGCCTCCAGCTGCCTTCAGCTGTGGGAGATCACCCGGCCCTCCCTGCCAAAGCTCTCCCGCAGGTCGGCCACCATGTCTGTTAAGTCTGCTTTGGTGGGGAGCGCGGAGATAAGGCATTCCAGGCAGCACGTCGCTTCCAGGTGGTCCGGAGCACGAGGCGATTCGGAAGGCCCATCCGCCATTTTAGGAACCACCGCGGGCGACGGAGTCGGGGGAGTAGGCAAGAGAAAAGTGTCCAATGGACCTGTGACGCGGGTCAGGCGGTGTGTGGGTGTCCTGGGGGTATGCAGTCTCCCTTTGCCGTGAACCATGTCCCAGCAATCGAACGTAGAGCGGATTAAAGCCGGAGGGGACTCAGGAGCTCGTTTAGAATGCGGCCATCTTGGTCGAAGGTCAGGACACACCCCTGTCCCTCTCACGGACGTTCCTTCCGCTCTTCAGAATGCTCATCTGACACTGGCCTTAGGGTTCTTCTCCATTCTCGAAAATTTTTAGGCAACAGATTCTGCTCGTAAATGTAACCCTAAGGCTAGGGTCAGACTAACGCATTTTTCGCGTTGTCCGTGAAAAAGTGCGTTCGAACGAATGGACGCATTTTTTCACGGAATACGCGATAGCGGTCATACGATGCGCATTTTCGTCCGTGATTTTGTATGGTTATCAATAAAACACTTTTTGCGTCTGGACGTGATGTTGGCCGGACAGTAGCAGCGTCTGACGTCTCCTAATCACACACACATGCCGCTAGCGGACGCAGCGCACTCTGTACGTCAGTACTAGCGGTTTGACGTTCTCGAAAAAATGCGTACGTTTGCCACTTGCGTTGCGCGGCCGCACTTTTGTGCGGCCGTTCTTCGTATGCTGCCCGGCATTGGACGTAATTTGCTGCTAGCGCGGCCGTGACTTAGTGCGGTAAACACACGTTAATACTGCGTTAGTCTGACCTTAGCCTAAGGCAGCCGGCACACGAGCATACTGTACTGCGTCCGTTACGGATGCACTTTTTCACGGGAGATATTGCGAGTACTGCGTAAAGTGCGTCCGTAACGTCTGATGTCTGCACACCCTAGGAAAATACATGGCAGGGTTGTTTCTGCATCCGTTTAGCTTTTTCACGTCAATGTTATTTTTGCGTCCGTGGCTTTATTCTTTCCCCGTCCGTGAACAAGTGCGCAGGGGCTACGTGTGGTGAGTTTAATTGACTCCTTTATAAAGCTACGACGGACGTCAAACAGTACGGTCAGACGGACGTCAAACAGTACGGTCAGACGGACGTCAAACAGTACGGTCAGACGGACGCTCGTGTGCCGCCTCCCTAAACCAAGAAAGGGTTAACAGGGAGTTGCTGCCAGGACAGCCTGATGGAAATTCAATTTTTGTCAACTTGCAACATTAAAAGCAAAAGTTGTAAGTAGTGGATGCTAGCACGGAGAATAAAATACGAGATTATCAACATGTCATTTAATGTATCACAGTATTAAATAGTGTGTGCTGTCAGGCACTGGAGGAAGCAGCGGGACACTGTATATCAGTAGGTGAGATGGCGGCGCCCGCTCATACCCCAGCAAGATGGCGACCTATTCACTGTATATCCCCGTTAACACTGGAACAGCTAAAACGGCCTTCCTTGCACCAAGTTATTACACAAAAACAAACCAAGGGCACGGCTCAATATCAGCTGTGCGTACTCAACAATGTTACCAAGATAGACTACGCCACCACTCGGCATGCCCCACACAACATGGCGACGCGCAGTCCGCACACAGCTACAAGGCAATGCCGCTGCACTACCTGTGGCGATCAGCAGACGTCGCTGTGCAATCACATCGGGCCCTGGCTGTCGCGTGACCCGGATATAAAAGCCGAGCTCTCATAGCCTACCGGTCTTTCTGGTCCTCGCTGCCGCGCGGGGGTGCCGGCTGGAGCTGAGCGTTTCACGGTGACCGGGGCCTAGGGAGACAACCCGTTCAGTCACTGTGTCACGCCAAGCGACCGCCGCACGCTGCTGCAGGACACCCGTCTCCATCCTGCAAGCACCAGAACAGCGTGTAGCTAGCCACCCGGAGCCCCCCTCACCCTTTCCACCCATCTATTAATAGCGGCCTGTGAGTCTCGGTTGGGCGATGCACACTGCGGCTAGCAGTTACCCCATGGCTTCTCTGTATGTGGGTGACCTGCACCCCGATGTGACGGAGGCCATGCTGTACGAGAAGTTCAGTCCGGCGGGGCCTGTATTGTCTATCCGGGTGTGCAGGGACATGATCACCCGCCGATCGCTGGGATACGCATATGTCAACTTCCAGCAGCCTGCTGACGGTGAGTCCCCTCCCGGGAACCTGCAGGAGCTGTGTGCGGGGAGCCTGCATGCTGCTGGGCTGGATGGGGCAGCAGGGCACACGGATCCCCCAGATCAGCTCCCCCACAGCACTTATTGCATGCTAAACCTATTCTATATCTAATAAAGCGGAGTGGATCAAAAGCAATGATAGGGAGAATGTTTAAGCCAGCTCCAAGAGTGACCCATCACTGCATGCAAGGAATCCATATAGTGAAAGCAGAGACTCCAATGGAATGTTCACAGCAGACTTCACCCTGAGCCTTGCTCCAGCACTGCTGTGAGTGCAATACCGTGATCAGTACACTCACACAGGAAAGGGGTTTCAATTAACACATGCCCATGAAGTTAAACCGTCCACATATCCCTATGGCTGCTATTGATCCATAACATTAAAAACACTTTTTCCAAGAATTACCGATTTCCTAGAATCTAGTCATTTCCAGACAGTGCCCCACACACACACACAGTGCTTCCTTTTGAAAAGTCTCAGACCAGCAGAGCTGTTAAATAGCACATGCTGTGCTGCCCAGATTCTGTATATTGTACAGTTGTAGGAAACCTCGACTTGCATTGCTCTTCTCTAAATGCTATGCAACTGCACACTCAACCATTCTCTGCTATAAATAAACCCATGCAAAGGCCAGCTGCTGCCCAGCACAGGAACATTTATTGGTTACATGACTTGCTCTGCGATCTGGCCAGAATAATTCACATGTGACCCGAAGCTGAAACCTAATCAACTGATTTATCAAAGCTGGTGGATGCTTGTCACTTTTTGATTCACATGTGTCATTTTTGTTTTGTTCTTTTGAGCTGTTCTTTCGAAATCAATAATATTGCTTGTAAACATTTATTTGGGCTTCTTATCCCTCACATGAATGTAATTAAACACGTTTTAAGGGTTCAGTTTACCAGGAAAGGTACTGCCCCTGTCTTGGGTTGGCTGTTATCTCATAGGTGTGTAGAGGGCAGGGGTAGATCCAGAACTAGTTTAGGGAGGGACACTACCACTTTTGGATAAGAGCTGGTGTTTGGTGTGCAGTGACAGGTAGAGTGGGTGCTGGATTGTAAACTGAGCGCATCACTCGCTCCAGATCATTGCTGCTCAGTTTCTGTCCTTCTGCTGCTCATGTGACACCTGACAGACCCTGCACAGCAATGTCCTGGATTCTGGCACATGCTCTTTCTGTCACTGAGAATCAAGCCACACTGGATCCAGACATTCACTTCTTATCCATTCATAACTGGCTGGGTGGAGTAGAGGTAACGTCACTGCTCTATAACTGTGGAGACACAGGTTCAATCCCGGCAAGAGCACCTCTCCAGTAAGTGTCCTTGGGCAAGACACCTACTTACTCGCCACCCAGGACATACTTGAAAACTAGAGAAATCTCAATGTATCCCTCCTGGTAAAATACTTTATAAAAAAATAACCATATAACACAGATACAAACACCTACACCATTTAGGGAAGTTGCTTAAGGTATAATCAGAAACTAGACCAGGGGTCTGCAACCTTGACTCCCTGATGTTTTGGAAACTACATCTCCCAAGATGCTCAGTCACCCATTAGGCTGACTAAGCCACATGGGAAATGTAGTTCCCAAAACATCAGGGAGCCAAGGTTGCTGACCCCTGAATTAGACTATACTCCGACATAGTCTGCATCATAAACTATTGGGCCATTTATGTCAAACAATTCTTGTAGGATCTTTTTGTACATGATAATTTTTGGTATCATTGGATAGGCTAGACCCTCATCTTTAAATGGGTTTGCAGCTGGGGGGAGGGGGGAAAATGACCCCTCTCTGGATCTGCCAGTGGTAGAGGCCCAGTCAGGTAGAATTCCCCCCCCCTTCCTGCTGACGAGACCCAGCTAAAACGATTGTCACAGTTTCTGTATCTTTGTGCAGAGATTTCCTTGTTGTTTTCATACAGTATGGTGGAGTCAGGATGCTTTGGATACGATTTACATTAGCCTGTAACAACAGTCTAGAAGATCTTGGCAGGGATTCTCCGAAGACGAGGCCACTTATGCCGTGGTCCGGTCAGTGCCTTTGTGATTGTGGTTTTGTTAACTAATAAGATACTTTATCACCCCTGAAAGGATGACTGGCTGAGTTGACACTGTCAGAACTCAACGCTGGTTTCTACAGACCCTAAACAAGCTGAGCATTAACCATTGCACTATACCAATGGTTCTCGGCACATGAGCTGGGTGTACCATTTACACAAAGTATTTGATTTAAAAAAATCCTTCTCACAATGATGCTCATTTAACAATCTTTCATGGATCTCTTTTATAGTACGTGACCGGTGTTAAACTGTTAGGCTAGGGTCAGACTGAGGCAGTGCGAACGCGCGTTCTGGCGCACTTAATCACGGCCGTACTAGCAGCAGATGCCGGGCAATGACGGCCAATATACGAAGTACGGTCGCACAAAAGTCCGGCTGCGCAACGCAAGTGGAAAATGAACGCATTTTTTCGAGAACGTTAAACCACTAGTACTGACGTACGGAGTGCGCTGCGCCCGCTAGCGGCGTGTGTGTGTGATTAGGAGACGTCAGACGCTGCTAATGTCCGGCCAACATAACGTCCAGAAGCAAAAAGGGTTTTATTGATGATCCGTACAAAATCACGGATGAAACTGCGCATAGTATGACCGCTATTGCGTATTCCGTGAAAAAATACGTCCATTCTTCGAACGCACATTTTCACGGACAACGTGAAAAATGCGTTAGTCTGACCCTAGCCTTAGTGGGGTAAGCTGATACAATAGGTGATGTGCCATTGGCTAGATCTACTATTTGCAATCTTTAGGGGCTACAAACCAACACCCCTGTGAGTGGATGTCAATAGAAACATAATATTTAAGCCTTAATTGAATAAACTAGAGCACTGCCACTTTGACAGGGAATTGCCAATTTTATATAAGCCCAGTTTATTGTGGGAATAATGGGTGCACGTTAAGGCCTTTTTAAGTCTTTTCAGCCTGATAATGTTTGTAAAGGTTCTTTCCTTCTGAGTGTTCCACTGATCCCATAAAACTCCTTTTTATAAGTGATCTCTAATCATGTAAAAACTCTATCTGGTTGTAAAATCATTTGTGATGTACGGCTAAGGCTCAATACTCGGCCCCCTGTTATTCACAATATTCATAAATGATTTGCCCAATGTCTGCAAAGCCTCAACTGTACACATGTACGCAGAAGACACTGTAATCTTTACCAGCAAACCAAACCTCCCGCAGCTGGAGGCCGTGCTGCAAGAACAATTCACAGAGGTAGAAAAGTGGATCGAGGATAACAAACATTTTCTAAATACTGACAAAACTGTAATGATGCAATTTGGAACAAAACCTAAACTACATAAATTGCAAAATCCTCATCTATGTGTCAGGACAAAATCAAATGGCACGCTGACCAGTCACTTCTCTTAAATATCTAGGTATGTGGTTAGACTCAAATCTATCCTTTTGGCCCCACATCGAAAAACTCTCTTCTAAACTCTACCCCAAACTAGGTGCCCTGTACAGAAACAAATCCTGCCTGAGCCCCGAGGTAAGAAAGCAGATTTTACAACAAATGCTTATGCCAGCTATTGAATACGGAGATGTAGTGTATGCAGCTGCCCGCAAACACACCTTCAGAAACTTACTACATTGTATAACTCATTCTGCCGCTTTGTGCTACAATGTAACTACATGACCCACCATTGTGACATGTTAAAAGCGCTAAACTGGCCGTCGCTGGAATCTAGACGCATCTTTCACCTTTCCAACCTGTTTTTTAAGAGCTTTTCTGGGAAGCTATCACCCTACCTGAATAGGCTGCTTCCCCCCAGCAGTTCCCTCATCCTATAACCTCCGATCCAGGACCAGCACCTTACTTGCAATACCACAATACAAAAAGAAAGTGTCTCGATCCTCATTTTCCTACAGAGCACCATAATTATGGAATAACCTTCCAGCTGCCATCAAATCTTCCCCCAGTCTAAAGTCCCTTAAGAGATCTCTAGTGATATACCTCGATACAGAATGCACCTGTAACATAGTGACTATATTTCCTACATATTTATTGTCTGTGTTAACCTGTATATTTGTTTTTCTTGTTTTATAATTGCATTTATTACTTTTATTTCTGTAACAATTCAATGTTTTTGAACCCAGGACATACTTGAAAACAAGAGATCTCAATGTATCCTTCCTGGTAAAATACTTTAAATAATTTAAAAGGTTTTTAAACTTTCCTTGATTTTATGTCTCTCTTTACAGCTGAGCGGGCTCTGGATACAATGAACTTCGACGTGATCAAAGGGAAACCCATTCGCATCATGTGGTCCCAGCGGGATCCATCCCTTAGAAAGTCTGGTGTGGGTAATGTTTTCATCAAGAATCTGGACAAATCAATTGACAACAAAGCACTTTATGATACCTTCTCTGCGTTTGGCAACATTCTCTCCTGTAAGGTTAGTATGCTCATGTATGTTTGAGTCAGATGTAGCTGTCACATGTAGCGTGCTGGATTTTCATGTTTTTTTAAGACCTTTTCTATTATAGGTGGTATGTGACGAGAATGGATCCAAAGGTTACGCTTTTGTGCACTTTGAAACACAGGATGCGGCGGATAGAGCCATAGAGAAGATGAACGGCATGCTACTCAACGACCGCAAAGTGTGAGGAGCCTTGTTTGTTGGGTCCAGAAGTGATGATTAGAAGATTTAAAGGTCTTTCAGTTTACCGAGAATCGGCAGATGAATATAGCTCTACAGAGTAGGTGGCTGCTGCCTGAGTAATTGCAGTTTTGCATTTGAGCAGTCAACCATGTACATAAATATTTGGGGTTCTAGGTCAGCGTTTCAGGGAGGTAGGAGCCTGAAAGGGATGCACACATTCTAAGTCTTGACAGAAACTGTCTGGCAGGGTTGTCGTGTTGCTCAGGTCCAATTTGGAATAAATCGCTCTAGTATCTTGGTTTGTCTAACTAATAGTTCCACATTGGTTATGGGAGCTGAGGGTTCCCTTTTGGTTATGCACATTGTCTGGAATACAACATTGTGTATTCAGTTCCTTGGACTGACAAAGGAGGTAGCATGCAGTGGGAAAAGGGAGGTTTACAGCTGCAGGACATGTTTTCCTAATCTCTGCAGGCAGCCTACACTCAGGTTCATCATTAACTACTGTAGAGTAGAAATATTTATTCTGGGATTGTTCATTTTAATGGGAAGTCTTTAAGTCAGAGCTTGGCTACTTGGCCCCCAGGTTTGTTGAGCTCATACTAATGTTTACCCCATCTCTTGATTTTGGATTATTCTGCTGATTTATATTTAAAACTTGTCTTGCTTAGAAAACCGTAGTTTGCTTCTTTGTTTGAAAATTCGTTTTGATACAAATCTGTCAAACCCTGCTTTAGGCAGACATGTGGATGCACTGGCAAGCTAACCTCTGGTAAAAATTCCATATATAATAAGAGTAAAGATGATGTAATAACTGATTGTAGCACGGTGAACTTGTCCCATTCCTGCTGTGTGGTGGAGGGATGGGGTCAATCAGTGCTAGAAGAACGCAGTGATAATCCAGATGGCACATTTTTCTAAATGTGCTGTCTCTACAACACTGCTACACCAGTATTCTGTAGAAATTGGATATGGATCCTTGGAGTAAACATGGCAATGCCATAGATTTCAATGGCTATGGGAAGTTTTTACCAGGGTTGGACTATAGCTCTTTGTTTATGATATGAATGTCTCAAAACAGTGTCTTTAGAGCAAAGGAATGTTAAAATACTGAGAACTGATGTATTTACTTGGATGTATTTTTTTGTTTTGCCAATAAGGTTTGTTGGGCGTTTTAAATGCCGGCGGGAGAGAGAAGCCGAGCTTGGAGCCAAAGCCAAGGAGTTCACAAATGTTTACATCAAAAACTTTGGGGAAGACATGGACGATGAACGACTGAAGGAGACATTCAGCAAATACGGTAACTGAGTGATGCCATTCGCTGCAACTTCATGCAAAGTCGCTCCCACTTGGGCAATTGCTTCCGGCTTCGTGTGTGCCGTGGATAACCCTGTGAGCTCCGTGGCTCCGCCCAAGCATGCGGGCTTCTGGTTTCAAGCGTATGCTGTGGGTAACCTCGTGAGCTCCCTGAATCTGCTCCCGCATGTTGGCACCTGGTATCACCTGTATGCCGTGCACCTGCATGCTGTGACCCTGTGACCTCTGCGGGTAACTGGTGTCTCTTGGCTGCAGGGAAGACTCTGAGCGTTAAGGTGATGACTGATCCCAGTGGCAAGTCCAAGGGGTTTGGCTTTGTCAGCTTTGAAAAGCACGAAGATGCCAATAAGGTAAGAGCTCCCCCTTGAGAACCAGGCAGACACTGGGCATCTGCTAGAGAGTCAGGTGATGGGGAGCTCTGCTGAAGAGGTGCAGTCAGGATGGGGGAGGCATATTTTTCATGAAAACACTTCTTAATATGGTTGTAAATTTTGTTTACAGGCTGTAGATGACATGAATGGAAAAGACATTAGCGGAAAGATTATGTTTGTGGGCAGAGCACAGAAAAAAGTAGAACGCCAGGCTGAGCTCAAAAGAAGGTTTGAGCAGTTAAAGCAAGAAAGGATCAGCCGATACCAGGTGACTATATACAGATAGACTCCATGCTGGAGGCCTGTCATGGACTTTCTCTGCCTGTTGAATGTCTGCAACATTCTGTAGACCATTAACTGTTCACGTTTGCTCTCAGTATTGCTGTGCACGTTGTTGGCTGTTATAGCCTATGTTGCCTCTTCTCTTTAGGGGGTGAATTTGTATATTAAAAACCTGGATGACACTATTGATGACGAGAAGCTGAGGAAGGAGTTTTCCCCATTTGGATCAATCACAAGTGCCAAGGTGAGGGAAGGGGGTACTACGCTTTTCAGGGGTTAACCTTCCTTGCACTGAACTTACCCTGTCCTTGCAATTTAGTGCTGGGAAGGGTTACTTGGTGCTAGAGAAATGTAGAGGAAATCCAGACGGAATATCAATTTATCTAATGTTCTGTCTCTACACCTCTGCAACATTGTTTTATGGCTTTTTTTTTTCTTGTGGGCACTTTCTGCATCAACCACCCTATCTACAATCCTATTGACAGGTGATGCTGGAGGATGGACGCAGCAAAGGTTTTGGCTTTGTTTGCTTTTCCTCTCCGGAAGAGGCCACTAAAGCGGTGACTGAGATGAATGGGCGTATTGTTGGTTCTAAACCTTTATATGTAGCGTTGGCACAGCGAAAGGAAGAACGTAAGGCTCATCTCACTAATCAGTACATGCAACGCATAGCTGGTATGCGAGCTCTTCCTGCCAACACACTTATCAACCAGTTTCAACCTGCACCTGGGGGTTATTTTGTTCCAGCTGTAGCACAGGTGAGTAATTGTTGTAGTTGAAGCCAATGTTGCTTTAGCACTGAGCAAAGTTATATATATTTTGTTTTTCTTTCTAGACTCAGAACAGGGCTACGTATTATGCACATAATCACATTGCTCAAATGCGGCCTGGTCCTCGCTGGCAGCAGGCTGGTCGTCCTCAAGGTATTCACCGGACTTGTTTTTTCCCCTTAGGCTTTGTTTGCTGTTTATAAAAAGTTTAAAATAAACCCTTTTTAAATCTTCTGCTTTAGGATTCCAACCAATGCCAAATACCCTACGGCACAGTGGACCTCGGCAATCATTGCGCCATCTGTCGCCCTCCAGTACTCAGGGCACTCGTGGCATCCCAAGCATAACCCAGAGGGTTGGTAAGTTATTATTTTTTTAAATTCTTTTCTTCAGATGTGCGGTACAACAATTACCTTAGTCTTCTATAAAAGGCTGTAATCCTGACATTTTGCTAGGGGCGTGTGCAGTTCTTCTGCAGATTTATAAGGTGCGTTTTGAAATCTTTGCTTTTAGTGGTTTTCAGTAGTAAAAAGGTTTGAAATTGTCTGTCAAGCTATTTGGGACTTTAGGCACTTGTGTGTTTTGCCTACCATACAGTGCTTGTCCTTAACTCACCTGTTCACACAATACATATTACTATATCTGATATTTTTGTCCAGGGGTGTCTTCTGCTACTCAGACTATGGGCCCTAGACCGCCTGTTTCTGCTCCTCCTCCCAGAGCTGTGCCTCCTTACAAATACACGCGCTGCCCGCTTCCAGGTGCTCAACCACTGCAGGTACATAATATAATTGTTTTGTGTGGTGTGTATTTTTTGCTATTTTTCATGTTCTTGTACACTACAAGGTTCATATAGTCAGTGCAAAATGTTAACCGCTTGGCTGCGGCCGATGCACCAAGCTCATTCTCAGCTTTTCCGCTTAGTTGCAGAGGACACACTCAGCATGTCGTTGCGGCTCTGTGCTGACCATCGTGTACTCTTGATGAAGGCTGGCATCTTACATCACTGGCCTTTCCAGTGATGCCAAGCATGACCAGGTTATATGGAAAAATAGAAATATAATACCCCCCCCCCCCCGGCAGCACTATTGTTCACTTTTCAATTATAACTTCAACAATGATGCTGCACTAACTCACTTAATCATTTTCCCACGATGTCAGCAAGTTTGAAGGCAGTGGCACAACGTGCTATTACACATTTGGTTCATCAAAAATCTAAACTGCTGCGAGGGTCGCTGGGGGCCCTTTAGAACCTGCGTCTCTTTTTTATTTAAAAAAAATACAGTACAAGGTCAAGTGAGGTGTCATTGGAAAGGTCAATCTGGCCTTTCCAACAATACCAAGTATGACCACATACTTTGTAATTAAAAAAAAAATGGGGGGCGTGGCTGGCTCCGCATGGAAGCAGACGTGTCCTGGTGGAGCTCCATATGTCTTTCCTGATAACAGCGATTTTTCACCTGAGTTTCAACTTGGAAAACTCACTACTGGGGTTCCTGCGGGGCTGGCCACTGCGTGGATTGCTCTGGGGCCTGTTTATGTCTCTCCCCCCCCCCCCCCCCGGAGCTCAGCTGAGTTATTCCCTGTGTTCTCACGGCGGCCCTGAGTAGCTGTCGCCATTTTGCGGCCTACCCTTCTGCTCCCTTCTAAATAGCCTGTCGCATCTCCAGCTTCCCTCGGTGTGCCGAGTGACCATTTGTCTAGGGCTGCGAGGATGGAGGGCCCCCATCTTCCTGCTGTGTTGGAGACCCCCTTGATGAAGAGGGTAGAGGAATGTGCGATATGGCGCGGACGGGAGTGCCCCTCTACCCCGGTGAGCAGAATGGAGGCAGTGTTTACTGCCATAGAGAACTGCCTGAGGCAGTTACCGGAGGAGGAGGGAGACCCGCTCACACGCGGATCGTGGTGCCGGCTGATGGCCGCGATGGGAACTGGACGGGAGGCTGTGGATTCGGAGGTTGAGGAGGAAAGGGCTGCGGTACCTGTTGGGCGAGTGACTGGCGCGGATCCTGCTGCGGAGGACGAGACGAGAAGAGCTGACCCGGGACAACCGACTCCTGAGCCGGGCATGTGCTGCCAAACATCAGGAGAGACCCCTGAAACACGAGAAAAACTCATGCTGCTGTCCCCCGTGGCGGCACCGCCTGCGGCCTTCTCCCATGATGCTGGAGGAAGGTGTCTCACTGCAGCTGGAGACCTGATTGCTTGGAGCCTGAAGATGGTGGACTTCTCCCACGTGAGTGCGGGGATGCCTCCGCTTGCCACTAATGTGCTGACCCCCACCCCGGCTCTGCTTGCGGCCCTGATCCGTGATCCTGGTGATGGGTGTGACCAGCCAGGCCTGTTTTATTCTGCCATGCCTCAGTCTGCTGCCTGGCCAGGCCTGTTCGGCTTCTCCCTACCTGCGCTGCCAGTGTTGCCTTTCAGAGAACTGGCTGAGAGTATACCTGCGGACTCCCCCGTATGATATCTACACTTGCTGATGACCCCCTCGCTTTCGTTCTGGACGTTTTACTGCTATATTGCGGAGTTTCCCCTTTTTATTTTTTGTTATGGAGACTTTTATCGAGATGCGGGCTGAGACAGCCTATGTGTTTTTTTTTTTTGTTTTTTTTCTCAGCTGACTTTTATTTTTCTATCTTACTTTTATTTACCGATGAGACCCTCCAATTGGGGATGGTTTTATGTGACCTTTTTCTGTGGATTTGATTTTTACTTTCATATTTTCTTCTGCAGACGCTCATTGAGGACTCACTGTTTCCCCTATACCCCCCCCCCCTGCTGTGTATATTAGCTTTGAACCCCCCTCCCCATGTTGATTCTTATTTTACATTCACGACTCTTTGCTCCCTTTTGAAGCACGACATGCCAGTGAGGGTGTTCCCTTCCCCCCCCCCCTCCCTTTTTTTAAATTTTTTTTTTGGCAATTATCAAGATGCCCCGAGGTGTGCCACTATGGCACCTACCATGGCCCTGGCTGTCATACTTGCCCCTCGGGCTCCTGGGCCCTGTGACAATATCCTTCCACGGCCTCCTTCGGGAGTGAGCCGGGAAAGTCACGGTTCTGGCCTCTGCCGTTCCCCCGCACCCTCTTCCCGTTCCCCCGCACCCTCTTCCCAACACACCCCCCCCCCTTTTCTCTCCTCTCTCTTCCCCCTCGCACCATTGCTGGCGTGTGGCAGGTGTAGTTTGCTACCCCTTTCCCTCATTTGTTGTTTGTTTATTGTTTTTCATATGATGCTACTACGCAGAATGTTGCGGATGGTTGTTTATTTTACTTGGATTATTGTACCGCTGACATACCTTCAAAAATAAAAAAATTTAAAAAAATGTTCTCGTTCTAATGTGGTGGCATTATTTTCTTCTAGAACAAACCTTGCCACTGCCTTTTTCTCATGCCTGAACCATATGTGGCGGTGATGGCGCAAAGCGTTATTACACATTGACCCATCTAAAACCCAAACCCTTTCAATGCTGAGAGGGTAGCGGGGGGTCCTTTGGACTCCTGTATTTCCATTTCTTTACACTCCACAATGTCACATGGGGTGTCACTGGACAGGTCAGTCTGGTCTCTCCAAAACATGACCATGTTAAATGTAATGTAATAAAACCCCCACAAACATAAAAGCTATGTTTATTTTTTTTGTTGCAAAGCAATGGCATTTTCAGTTTGTCATGTACCACTGCTGTTACTCCCCTTCATTTCCCACACTGTGAGCAAGGTAAAATATAATAGTCATATTATTTATAAAAGGCAATGCGCCAAAATACAAGCAAATATTTTTTCCCAGTTTTAGTTAAAATTGCGTAACAGGTTCCCGTTTCGATTATACAAGGTGTCCATAAAGTCCCTTTACAATTTCAAAAATTCATTACAAAAATACAAAGGCAAGTGAAAATTATTACAAAATGAGATGTATACATTTAAGTTTTTTTGCCTCATTTAATACACCTCTATATGGGGACCATTAGTTGCACATCGAGATGGTACTCGATTTATTGCCATTGTCACTGTAGCATACCCTCATCAATGGTGGCAATGGCATCAGTGATCCTCTGCTTTAGATTAGTGATGTCCCGTACCTTTGTTCGATACACGATATCTTTAACGTAACCCCATAGAAAGAAGTGGAGGGGATTGATATCTGGTGAATGAGGTGGCCAGGGAATTGGGCCACCCCTTCCAATCCACCGGTCTGGAAACCTTTCATTTAGGAACCCACGAACATGCAGTCCTCAATGTGGTGGTGCACCATCTTGATGGAAAATGATGGTTGGTTGAAGGTTTACAATATCCAAAGGGAACGAGATACAGATAAACGGACATAGGATGTAAACACTAGCAGGGTTATTCAGAGAAAGGTGAAAACCAGGAGAACTGGCAGTAGAAGAGAACAATCTAGACCAAATAGTCTATTTGGAAAGTGAGAGAAATGGGAGATTTTTTCTGGTTTGGCTATTTGGTCTAGATTGTTCTCTTCTCCTGGTTTTCATCTTTTCTCTGAATAGACCTGTAGATGTAGAGGGCCCTGCTCATAGGAGCTTACAGTCTATGACCCTCTAGCTGCCTTTTGGACACGACACCCCCCCCCCCCACCATAGGGATTTCCATAGGAAATCCCTGGGCAGCTAGGGGTTAACTGCACAATGGTCAGTTGACGAGGGGAGACGTCAATCTGGCCTGTTAGGGGTACTTGAGGACCGCGGTTGGGAACCACTGCTGTAGATGATTAAAATTTTAATGGAAATTCACTTTTTCTAAAAATAAAAAAAAAAAAGGAAAAATTGTAATAACACTCTGGCAGGGCATGATGTATACATCTAATAATGATATATTATGAATCTGTCATCTGCCGTAAAAGAATATATAATTTGTCTGTCATGTTTAAACGTGATTTGAAGTCACATTTTAAACATGAGCAAAATGGTAAAAATTAGCTCAGCACGCAGGGGTGAAATGTAAATTGAATACCTCAAAGCCTAATCTAACATTTTATCGTCACCAAAATATCAATGGCAATTTAAAATTGCCATCCACAACAGTGTAAACCAGTACCTCCTTTTTTTTTTAAATGAAATTTTTATAAAATTTTCACATATCCGAATGAAAAAAGCATCAACTATACACAGCAATGAATACAATCAATAATCGGGGTAGAAAAGAGGAGATGGGTTGCCCAGACCCGGGAAAAGAAAGAAAGAGGTAAAGGAGGCAGAAGTAGAGAGGAAAAGAAAGGTAGAGTGGGCATCAGCCCTGTTGATTTGCCTAGTCTACCCCTGCCTGTGAGTCTGGTGATGATGCCTTCCTCCCCTAAACTGGCACTGGAGGACGACCAGCTCCCCCTTACCCGAGGGATGCTCATAGAGCTGCTGGAGGAGATGCGGAGGGAGTGGCGCGCTGCTATGCAGGAGACTGGATGTGTACAGCAGAGGCTGGAAGGCCTGTGGAGTTGGAGGACACATTGCGGCCTTGCAGTGAATTGGCGCTTGAGTGGGTGGCCAGCGGACGGAGCGGCCTACCTTCTACTCCTGCTGAACCTGCTCTGGAGTCCCAGGGTCACCTGCCGGCTGTACTGCTTGGAGCAGCTACACCTGTTGCTGCTGTTCTCCAATACTCGGTTCCTGACGTCCGTTCATTGGATATTGAGGATTCCGGGGGTGGTTTTTCTCCCACTGTGACCGCATCCCAGCTGCACCACGATCCTGCTGCAGAGGCTGGGTGTTTGGGAGGAATACAGCGCTCAACAGTATTTCCTGCAGACCTGGAGGGGGTGGGGGACAGGCAGCCCGTTGTTCAAGAATGTCCAGCAGAGCTTCCTGTTATTCTGCCCCCCTGCTTTTTTAGGGCCTTTGGCAGCTGCTGGCTGGCCCGCCCTGGTGGGGGAGACATATGACACCTGCGTCCTATGCCCGGGCTGTATCTTTGATATACGGTGCCTCTTCTCCGATGGGCTGTGGACTGCCGTGGGCCTCCTGCTCTTGGACACTGGCTGAAGATGTACCCCCCTCATCCTGATGGCTTCCTCCATTGTTGACCCTGGAATCCTGGCCTGCACTCCGTTTACTGCTGACATCACCCCGCATTAGATATATGATGACATACATTTTCCTGCTGATCCCTCTGTTGTCTCTTATTTTTGTTCCTATTACCTGAAGAGACCCCACCCTATCGGGGATGACCTTGTGGACACTTGTTTCTATTATTTTAACGCAGTGTTTTTGATTTGTTTCTTCGCTGGACATGGCACCTTGATGACGTCTACCCCCCCCTGTTTTTCCTCCTTCCCCCTGGTTTTGTTTTTGGCACACCATCATGTGCTGCAGACACCCCCCCCCTCTTTTTTTTGGGCATTGGGGCCATCTTGGGGTGTGCTATAGTGGCGGCCACCATGGCTCTGCCCACCATACCTGGCACCCGAGTACACCGGCCTTGTGACCTGCACATTTCCATGGCCTCCTTGCGGTCCTTGGACCTTTAGGAGTGAGCCAGGAAAGTCACAATTGGCCTTTTCTTTCAAGGAGGTTCTGGAGCATTTTTTTTTTTTTTCTGGGGTGCCCCCCCCCCGCCTTATCGGTTTCTTCCATTATTACTTGCGGAGTGACTTTATGAGGATCCTGCATGATCACTTTTTTACTTACTTTAATTGGCTGATTGTACTGCTGACATTCTTTCCAAATAAAGAATCACAGTGTGAGTTTGGTCCCAGAATTTCTGTACTTTGGGACAGAACCACCACATATGAGCATAAGTTCCCCGTAGGCCACAGCCTCTCCAACAAAGGTCCGGCGTGGACATATGAGCAATTTGAACAGGTGTGGTGTGGTGTACCAGCGGAGGATCGTTTAAATAAGCTGTTCCTGATGCGTGGTGCAGATCGAAACAGACTTCATAGCCTCCCAGATGTCGCCCCATTTCTCCGCCTCCAAGGTCTCTCCCAGGTCCCTTTCCCAAGCTTGGATATATGGAAGTTCTCTCCAGTCTAACAAAGCCGTTACTGAACAGTATAAAGTAGCGATCAGTCCTTTAGGATATGAACCCCGGAGGCACAAAGATTCAAAGTAGGAGGGAGGATTTATCACCACCAGTTTTATATGTCTTCTAGAAGCAAATGTCCGTAATTGGAGAAAAGACAAAGGGTGGGTGAGTCGGTCCTGTAGATGAGCTGGTAGATCTGCCATATTTAGTAGGGTCCCCTTAGGGTATAGATGACATAACCGATATATTTGAGACCCTTGCCAGCTGTCCAGAGGGAAAGCGTTCCAGCCAGGAAGAAATTCTTTATTCCGGAGGATCGGTGTCAAGGGAGAGGGAAATGACGTGAAATCGCACTTTGTAGCCAGTTTGTCCCATATCCTGAGAGAATTGAGTATAGCTGGGCATGTAGTTTTCAGCAGGGGACGGTGGGTCCGATGTGTCCAAATCCAGAAATGTGGGTGGTCGGTATACATAATGCCTCTTTCCAGGTCAACCCATCTTCTATCTGGGTCAGTTGAGCCGCGTAATAGTATGAAAATAGGCAAGGAAGTCACAGGCCTCCGGCCTCTTTAGGTCTGTATAAGGTGGCCCTCGCAACTCGACGTCGTTTGCCTTTCCAGATAAAGGAGTCTATTGCCTTTTGCAGGTCATGTAAGTCCCCCGGGTCTACCGCCACTGGGATAGTTTGAAAAAAGTACAGTATACGCGGGAGAATATTCATTTTGATACATCCGTTTAAGAGGTACTGGTTTATATTGTAATGAGTCTCCCTACCTCTCTACCATCATGGTGACATACTGTATGAAGCTGCATTAATATAAACTCGGACCCCTGATAGTTTTGCTGAAATTGCTGACTTTAAACCGTTAGACATTTAAAAACAAAAAAAAACAGCACCTCTTCCCAATTCGTCCTATACGCATTTCTTATCCTGAAAAAAGATGAAGGGTATTTGATTGTTTTGAAAGTTGTTCATGCAACTTTTAAAAAGGTGGCTAGGCTTTTTGGGGTGCTTTTTTATTTTTTAGCATTCGCCTCATTTTAAATGCAATGTGGTATATAGAGATTACCTCAAGTTCTGCAACATTATGGGGTTATTCAGTAACTGCCAGTGTTGTAACTAATTGAATGCTGGTGTTCCTCCAAAAGTTTAAATCCAGAGCGTGCCAGAAGCTTCTGTTTATATTTAAATTGAGAAATGCTGTTTTTTGTCATAGTTGCAATACTGGTAGTTCAAGAAACCAGTAAATTTATATATGAAGGGTATTTATGAAGGACAAACAGCAATGAAGTAACATCCGGATGTCATCTCTGTTCTCAGACCCCACAGCCAGCAGTCCATGTTCAAGGCCAGGAACCTCTCACGGCCTCCATGCTGGCAGCTGCTCCACCTCAGGAACAGAAGCAGATGCTGGGTGAGTCCCATGTGGGTTTAGCTTAAGGATGTGGTGTTAAGGGTGGGAAGCAAAAAAGTCAGTTTCATCTTCACACTTCTCTTGCTTCAGGAGAGCGTCTTTTCCCCCTTATCCAAGCCATGCACCCCACGCTAGCAGGAAAAATTACTGGAATGCTGCTGGAAATAGATAACTCCGAGCTCTTACACATGTTGGAATCTCCAGAATCCCTACGCTCCAAGGTGAGAACCATGAACTGAAGCAAGTAGACATGTGCAGAAATAAGAGTTCTGTTATGCTATCGGATAAACCACGGATGTTTTAGAATGGCTTGCATATGCACTTTTAATGTAATCAGAAGCAAAATTATTTATAAAAATTCAAGGAACCATAACTGTTTACTGATTCCTGATGTTAATTAAAAGTATAAATATACAGTGAAGAAAATAATGAAAATGTACAGTAAATATATAATTTGGGGTTTTTCCTACCTAACTCAAAGTGCTTAGGCAGGTATGCTTTTCTGCAATGGGTATAATGAAGAGGTGCTAATGACTAACAGAAAAGGCATTGCTTCTGTGTGTAATATTTCTGTGTTTACTCCTTCAGGTTGAGGAAGCCGTAGCTGTTCTCCAAGCTCATCAAGCTAAGAAAGAGGCAGTACAGAAGGTGGGGATCGTTGCTGCTACCTCTTGAAACCGTGTCAATTGTAAGTATGCAAAGTCTGCCTGCAAACAAATATTAGTTCATTGCTTCTAATGCATGAATTTCAACTGGTTCTTGTAGTATTTGTACAAACTGCTTTGTCCACTGAGGCAACTTTCTTTACTAATGTTTAAGTAGCTCAGGGCACCAACTGCTGACACTATTGGGTCTATTCAATAAAGGTGACACTCAGAAGTGAAAATTCTAGGTCAAAATAGCCAAACCAGAATTTTTTTCCCATTTATCTCACTTTCCAAATCGGCTATTTGGCCTAGATTGTTCATTCTCCTGCCAAATCTCCTGAGTTTTACCTTTAGTAAATAGACCTTTATCTCCACTTACAGGGTTATTCAGAGAGAGGTGAAAAGCAGGAGAATGGCTGGAGAATGGAAAATTCTAGGTCAAAATAGCCGATTTGGAAAGTGAGATAAATGGGAGAATTTCTGGTTTGGCTAATTTGACTTAGAATTTTCCATTCTCCAGTCATTCTCCTGCTTTTCACCTCTCTCTGAATACCCTGATAGTCATGGAGTAAAACCAGGTGCAAAGTTCTTCATAAACGTCTAAACCATAACATCATGAATTGATAAAATTCATGGACCCCAGCTGCTCCTTTGATTAACCCCCTTCCCCCACAATTGACCTTCCATGGTCAAAGATCAGCAATATGTATGCTCTGATTCAAACTGGAGAACAGGTAGATTTTGTCCATTTTTAAACGTAAGAACATTTTAAAAAACTACGAAATGGCCAAATACAACCCTGTAAACTCAGAAGAAACCATAAAAATCTGTGCTTGTGGAGGTTTGATAATCTCGGTGTAACTGAACAGTTTCTTACATTGTACACGTATGTGCCATGTTAACATATGGTTTAAACTGGTTGGAAATGGTCACAAATCATATAAAGTAACCATGGTTTTTTTTTTTCTTGTTTTTTTTGCAGACCCCTTTTAAACGGTTTGAGTTTATTGTGTATTGTCGTGGACTTGGAAGAAATTCTTGTGCAAAATCTCACTAAGGCTAGGGTCAGACGAACGCATTTTTCACGTCTACCGTCAAAAGGTCCGTCGCTGCGTTTGAACGCATTTTTTAACGGAAGACGCGATAGCAGTCATACAATGCGCAATGTCGGCCGTATTTTTTGACGAAGCTATAAAAAACAAATGGACGTGATGTAGGCCAGACATGTGCAGCGTCTGACGTCTCCTAATCACACGCACACACCGCTATGCCGACGCAGCGCACTCTGTGCGTCAGTACTAGCGGTTCCACGTTCTCAAAAAAATGCGTTAGTTTGCCACTTGTGTTGCACGGCCGAACTTTCGTGCAGCCGTACTTTGTATATTGGCCGTCATTTGCTGCTACTACGGCGGCTAAATTTGCTCATTTGCTGCTAAAATGCGGCTCAACGCACGTTCGCACTGCGTTCGTCTGACCCCAGTCTAAGTCATGAATACATGACCACTAACGTCTGTGAGAGTGGACGTTCCTTCCGCTTTGCAGCCCCGTCGAAAGAGCATCGTAGCGCTTTAACAGGGTGGCTTTCTAAATGGTCGCAGCACACCTGCTGTAGCGCGTGCAATTCGTGCATGCGCTACAGCGGGTGACCAGCCCTGTCACAACGCTGCAACGGACGCCTAAAGGCACATCAGCAGTCTGACACCAGCCTAAGCTAGAACACAAGTCCTTGCAGACTGGCTGATCTTGTATTTTCTGCTGAGTTTACTGATGCAATATTACGGAAATTTTTTTTCCCCATTTACACTAAAATACAGTATATTTTTATGGCTGGTTTAAACTGTACTTTAAGCTCTAATGTGTTAATCTTTTTGTAGGATTAAAAGAAGCCAAATAGTTTCAGAAGGTTTAAGGATTTGGGAAGTAGCTGGTAAGAGTCTGGTCTTCTCCACATGCTACTCATCTCATCAGATACAGTAATGTCTGTAAAACATGAGGTCTATGCACTATGTCGCTTTATGATCTTAGGTGAGCATTGCTGGGATCCGTTAATGTGGAAACCGGACCGTGGATTGCAAAGCACTTTTATTTTTGCAATTTTAGTTTGAAGAAAAATGTTTTGAATGTGAAAGTACAGTTTCTCATTGAAATAATAAAAGATTTGAGTATCAGTCTGGTTTTTAGGTTTTTTATTTGCATTTGTACGCTTACATTTTGTTACCCACACATCTCCTTAAAGTCGTTGGTATATTCATACATTTCATTTGAGTTTAGAAGTGTTGGACGCGGAGTGTTATTTAAATTCATACTAAAGTGCCACCTGTACACTAAACATTCCTCTTTTTCTTTTCCTTTCAAATGACTGCACCCATCCCCTACCATTATTCAGATGTCAAACCTACCTTGCTGGGATAGCAACAGCGCAAAACAATGCAGCAGATTGGAGGAAGCAATTTGCTAAAAATGCTTGCTTGCTCAGTCCACCTATAGTAATCATAAATGACCATTTTTTTTTTCCATGTAAAGTTTTTTATTGAGGTTCATACGTAAATAACAATGGCAGAAATTAAATCACAAATATTGAAAGAGGGATCATGCAGGATCCTATAAGTAACAAGTCTAGCAAGAACATATGGTGTGCAACGTAAGCAGTCGGGTGAACCACTTTTTTCATTCTAAACTAGTACACAATAAAATTTGTAACGCATTAAAACATAACAGAACAACAAAGAAAAGAAAAACCAAATAACTTATAAAACTACTCAAAAATAATGAAAGGGAAAAACAGGAGAGAAATTAATAGAAACCAAGGAAAAAGGAAAAGAAAAAAAAAAAAGGGAGATGCTCAGTCAGGTCCAGAAACGGTAGCACTAATGTCCTATCCCCATCGATTTATATCAAGTCCCCAGAAGCCACAAAAAATTCCCAACCTTCCCATATACTTTGAAACATGACCAGAGAGTTAGCGGCCCTATGGTACATTCCCTCATAATGATAAACATTCTCTAGGGATAACATGACTTCTCTCATAGAGGGACTGACTTGAGAAAGCCAGTGACGAGCTATCGTTGATTTAGCTACGCTAAGTATAATCGTTATGATGCCTCTGTGGCGTCGTTGTACATTAATTGGTAGCATATTCAATAGGTATTGTTTAGGGCATAAGGACATAGACAAACCTGTACAGTGAGAGATCAGTCTGCAAACTTTCCCCCAGAAGGTGGCAAGGAGCAGACAGTGCCAGAAAATATGAAGAATAGATCCAACACTGGTGCCACAACGCCAACACATACCGGACTGTCCGGGTATATAAGCTAAACGATTCAGGGTCAGATACCATCTATATAAAAGTTTAAGATGTGATTCCCGCAAATTAGTGCTCCTAGTGTATTTATATACCGTTTCAGTGGCATAGAACCAGTCCTCTTCAGATGAATTGAGCGACAAGTCTTTGTCCCATCTGTTCATATAAGGCAGTTTCTTGTTAGGGTTCACATTTAACAAACGGTCATAACACAAAGACAAAGGTTTTTTCATAACTTTTTTACCTAAGCACAGTCTGTGGAAGGCCGTAATATCCGTCGCTGCAAAGGAGGAAATACCTCGTTGAGTCAGTGCATGTTTTACCCTAAGGTACGTGAAGCAGTCGCTAGCGGGGATGGCAAACTCACGTGTCAGGTCCGGGAAGGGATTAATTGCGGTGGCCGTAAAGAGCTCGTTAATATGTGTAAGACCTAATTGGAACCATCGGTCAAGATTCAGGTCCTGGATAGTGCGGAATAGAAAGCGCAACGGAGCTAAGCTGAGCAGTGGGAAGGGTCGTAAAAGTTTTCTACCCCATAAACGCCATGACATAAGTGAGAGGGAAGTGGATGGTAAGATACCTTCCAACCTTTGGTGTGGGAGCGTCGCAAACCACATCAGGTCATGAACTCGGAAGGGGGATGTATAAGCCTTTTCCATCCGTAGCCGTAAGTGGGTTTCACGCTGGGACATAGAGGACAGCAACTGAGCCAGTAAGGCAGCCCTATAATATGCTGTAACATTTATAAAGCCCAGGCCCCCCCTGCGTCTAGTCGCGTTGATTGTGGAGGCTGAAATGCGCGGGGGCCTCCCCTTCCATATGTGTGCCTGCAGCATTTTTTGCATGCGAAGCAACATGGGCCAGGATGAAAACTGGAATATTCCTAAAAAAATAGAGAATCTGGGGTAGAATACACATTTTCAAAGCTGCCATGCGTCCCATCCAAGAGACCTCCAGGGCCTGCCAGGAGGTCAATTGGGAGGAGATAGAAGTCATTAGGTGGTTGTAATTGAGTTTAAGGATAGAGCCCCTGGATTTGGTGAGAGAGATACCTAAGTATTTTAAAGAGGTTGTTCTCCAGTCAAATGGGTACAGGCCCCGTAAGGTGGAGAGTAAGAGATCATCAACATGTAGGGGTAGTGCCTGCGTCTTGCTCACATTATTTTTATAGTAGGAGACCAGGCCATAGGAAGTAAGCTGGCGCATCAGAGACGGCAGAGAAGTTTCAGGGGAGGTAAGGAAAATCAAAATATCATCAGCAAACATAGCTAATTTATGGACTCCATCTGGAGTGGAGATGCCAGGGATAGAAGAGTCTTGCCTAATCCGTGCAGCCAACGGCTCCAATGCCAAAACAAAGATGAGTGGGGAGAGGGGGCATCCCTGTCTGGTACCGTTGGTAATGGGGAATGAAGAGGAAAGAAACCCAGATGCCAGAACTTTTTCTGTCGGGAAGGAATATAGGCTCATGATACTATTAATAAATAGGGCAGGAAAACCAAAGCATTCTAATGCCTTACGCATACAGCCCCAATGTAGGCGGTCAAATGCCTTCTCGGCATCCAATGCCAAGAGGAGCCCAGTCGTATTGGTTCTGTAGGCAATGTCAATTATATTATAAAATCGTCGGGTATTGTCACATGTTTGTCTGCCCGGTACAAACCCGGTCTGTTCCGCTGAAATCAGGAGGGGAAGCAGAGGTGCTATTCTAGACGCCAACAGCTTGGCATCCACATTTAATAATGAGCTAGGACGGAAATTCGCTCAGCTCGTCGGGGGTTTGCCAGGTTTAGGTAACGTTATGATAGTAGCTTGAAGCATTTCTGGGGGCACTACACCTGTGGTTTTGATGTGATTGAAGACTCTCGTAAGAGTCGGTATTAGAATATCTGCGAAGGGCTGATAATATAAATTAGAGAAACCATCCGGTCCAGGGGCTTTGTTCTTCGGGAGAGCCTTAACGGCCTTATGCACCTCTTCCTCTGTGAACGGGACCAGCAGATCTGCCGCTTGCGAACGGGATAAGGAAGGGAGGTTTGCATCCTGAAGGAATCGAGTTATCTCATGTGGGTTGTCGGGTCCGATTTTAAATTATATAAAGAGGCGTAAAAGTCAGCAAATTCCTCAGATTTTAAGCGGGTTGTAAATCCTGTCCCCTCCTTTATCTAATATGTAAGATATTTTGTTTTGAAGTCCTTTAGATTTTAATTTAGATGCCAATACCCGGCCAGCTTTGTTGCCTTGGGTATAATGATTGTAATTTAAGCGTCGTATGGCCCGTTCAGAGGACTGCAACGTCAGGTGAATTAAGTCCCGTCGGAGGGTCGTTAATCAAGACAAAAGGTCAGGTGTAGGACTTGTTTTATGTTGGGATTCCAAGTCAGATATTTGCCGCTGTAAGGAGGTCGTCTGGGCATTCAATGCCTTTTTCCGTGCAGCCCCTCTCTGAATCAAATGTCCTCTCACCACCGCTTTATGCGCCAACCAAGCGGACAAAATAGCCACTTCGTCCGTCACATTCACTGTGAAATATTCCCGTAACACCGCCGATGTATCAGAGACATCAGCACCTCTTACTATAAGTGAGTCATTTAATCGCCAGGTCCCCATCCCCCTAGCAGGGTAGTCAGCCTCAAAATCCAGCGTTATGGGAGCATGGTCGGACCACGTTATAGAGCCAATACAGGGGCTATAAGTCGAGGGACTGTAGAGCCATGTATCAGACATAAGTCAATGCGACTGTAGGATGAGTGAACTGGTGAAATCCCTAGTCGAGGGGTTAATAATTCTCCATGCATCCTATAAGTCAGAGGAGCGTAAAAAATCATTTAGCTGGCGGCTAGAGGGGGGCTGTTTACGAGGCTGTGTGCGGGTCTGGCCCGGCCGTGTGTCCACAACTGAGTCAGGCACACAGTTAAAATCTCCACATAGGAAAAGAGTTCCCTCCATCACATTCTTAATTTTACCATAAGCTTTTTTCAGAAAACATACCGGGTTGGCATTAGGCAAATACACATTAGCAACAGTTATGGGGAGTTCATTCATAGTGCCCACCAAGATCAAAAGGCGACCCAAGGGGTCTGCATATCGGTTTGAGCATTTAAAGACCCAATCTTTATGAAAAAGGACTGAGACACCCCTAGACTTCGTCTGGGCAGTAGAATGATAAGAAACAGGGTACATGGAAGATTGCAAATGTGGGGTGTGCATAACACTAAAATGCGTCTCCTGCACGCAGACTATCGCCGGTTTATGTTTATGTAAATCACGAAACAAAGCATGTCTTTTAAACGGAACATTCAGCCCCCTAACATTCATTGAGAAAATCTGAAACTGAGGCTTACTCATGATTAATTAACCACAACAATATAACATGCATGGTAGGATTAGAAATGACAGAGGAGAGGCATGGGGAGTATGAAGGCCAGGACCATAAGAGCATATCGACAGACCAAAAAAAAAAAAAATTAAAAAGGAAAAAACACAAAACAAATAGCGCTGCACCATAAAAATACAGCAAAAATGAGTCATTCCAAGTGGCAATAAAAAAAAAAAAACAGTAAAATATCAGCTAAGGAGACTCAAACGGGGGGACGAGGGGACGCTCGCTACACAGAGCTCAATGCAAGGACCAAGCACTGAACCAATAAACATAGGGTCCCGAGGCGAACATAAAGCGGAACCACTCCCGCCATAAAGGTAACTGTCCAGGGATCTGAACAGTTGAAAAGCGACACCGGGAAGGAGACGCCCATCATTTAGGCCGGACTCTATGCCATTCTGGGGAGACTTTGATCGGTGATGAGGAAGGCTCACGTGGAGGTGAGAAATCAGCCAGAATATTCCACTCTTTCAAAAATTGTAATCCAGTGGCGACATCAGGAACAACATGCAAGGTACCATCCTTCCATATCAGGAGCTTCGTAGGGAACCCCCACCTGTACGCCAACTTATGATTACGAAGAATCTTGGTGAGAGAGGAAAACTCACGGCGTTTGGACATGGTCGAGGCCGACAAATCAGCGAAGAACGAAATCTCAGCATAAGGGGCAGATAAAGGCATGGACTTCCTTGACGCCGACATCAGAGCCTCCTTAATGTGAAAAAAATGCACCCGGATAATAACATCCTGGGCCACCGTTGTAGGCAGGGTTTTCGCTCGCGGAGACGATGCGCTTGATCCAGAAGAAGGTCATGTGGCGTAGCCTCAGGTAGCAAAGTTTGGAACAATTCCAGAAGGTATGGATGTAAGTCCGCTAGGGTGACCGCTTCTGAAATTCCCCTGATTCTAATATTATTACGCCGTGATCGATCTTCGATGTCAGCCATTTTAAGGCCCAGAGATTCATGGGCCGCTTGCAAAGCCTGATGTCGGTCTACCAGATCATTGTGGGGCAAGCATAAGTCATCCGCCTTGGTTTCCAGCGCATCTGTTCGCTCACCCAAATCCAGAACGTCTCGGCTCAGCTCCTGCAGCGCTCCCTTGATGTCGGCCTGTATGGTTGAACGCAGTTCCTGCAACATGGCATGTAACCTGCTCTCTGAGGGTGGTAACGATTCAGAGAGGCCTAGCGGAGCCGAGGGCGACGGTCTGGGTCATGGGCCAACGCAGGCTGCGGGGATCCGCCATCTTGGGCCTCCTTACTGCGGTCCTTCCGAGCCGATTTCGGGGCCTCCAGAACTCGCTGTGCTTTGGGAGGTGCCATCTAGGGCGCAGAGTGAGTTCCCCCACCTGTGGTTGGAAAGGGTTTGCCTCGGGTACCCCTTAAATGCCGTTAGATTGATAAAGATTCAGCACTGGTCGCATGATCTACATAGCCATACGATCAGGCGCTTATGCTAGCTGGTCAGCTGAAAGTCCGCCGACAGGGAACCCGACGACGTCGGTTCGAGCCTCCGAACAGTACTCCAGGATGTGTCCGCTGTAGGTGAGGTCGAGAGTTTGGCGTTCCCGCCGCACAAAGGATCCGAGGGGAGCCGTAGCTGAAGGCCGCTGCTTGAGGCGTCAGCTGTGCGTGTCTCCCGATGTCAAGGGGAGAACGCCGTGCTGTGCAGGGGGAAGCGACAGGCCGCCGCACTATACCTCACCCCGGATGGTCGGATACGGCAAGAGGTCCTCAGTGCAGCCGCGAGTACTGGCAGCCGTATCCCGTGGTGGAGATCAAACTGACAGTGGGGATGGCGATAGTCAGCCCAGGCCCCTCTCTTGCTGCAGGCCCACACAGCTCCGACAGCTCCTCCACAACGCCCGAGGCCCCCAAACCGCACCCAGCGCCTCCTCCGGGACTTAGGCAACAGAGGCAGGTAATCGGCTCCGCAACTGTGGGGGAAGTCGCGGGGGACCCGATATTAGGGGTAAAATTGCGGGTGCTACTCCTTGGCGCGGTTGGTCTCAGTCCTCCCACTCATTTAGGAACGGGACGGAAGAAGATGGACCTGGCGCGTAAGATCACAATAGGCCGCAAGATGGCCGCCGGCTCACATCAACCTACACCGCAAACACTACCTAGATTGTAATTGCGGGTCCGGGGTGAGGGCAGACCAGGCTCCGGAGTGCAGCATCTGACGACTGGTGTCAGGGGTACAGAAAGGGGAGTCCGTGCCATCTGAAAACTCAAAAACTCACCGTTTAGAAGAGAGAAGACACGGAGCTCTGCAAAGGCACGTCTGTTCCCCTCCACATCCGGCCACGCCCCCCATAAATGACCATTTTAAAGTCTTCTACAGCGAACGTTTGCAGTACAGTGGACTTTTGAAACAGTTCAGACCCCTTGTGCTTTTCACGTAACAATTTTTGGAACAGTATATATGGAGGGGACTGCTAGGCTGGCTAACCACCATGCGATCTTGAGGGTCTGCCAGAAAGCCCTCACTTGATCTCTTGGCAAGACATACATGGACCAGTATGTGCTGAATAGTAATGTGACAAATGGAATATGGGTTGCTTGTTGGATGGCCAATCCTTAGGACTTGGTCACTTTAAAACTCCTATTGTAGCATAAGTGGTATTCATTATGTTGATTAGGAGTCTCCTTACATTGCCCCAGCCCCCCTGCTGCACCAACCCTTCACCGAGCAGGTGACCTTTCAAAATTTCATCGCAAAATTAAGAGTAGCCGTAACAAGGAATGCAGAGCGGGGCTGCACCGGGCTTGTGGGAGCAGTATGGTGGTGCTGATATTATATATCAAAAACCATGAGACTCGTACCTTGAGTGGCATAACTGTGAAGCAGGATTATGAATTTGGAAAGAGTAAAACATACAGCTTAGAATTCAGAACTATAAACGTTCGACCAAACCTCTAACAACATTTACATTAAGTGGCAAAAATCATTGCCATAGGTGGCTAAAATGGCTAGTCCCAACAGAAATCTACACTGATAAACATCTGCCTAATATCATGCAAGGTCCCCCTTGTACTGCCAATACTGCTGAGACATCAAGGCATTGATTCCACAGGACTTGCAGATCGTTTAGTCCTGCAAGTTGCAAAGAGCGGCCTACATGGATTGGATATGGTATATTGCAGGGTTTCTCAACTCCAGTCCTCGGGACCCACTAACGGGCCAGATTTTAAGGATCACCTTGGCGAAATACAGACTGAGTCCTGTAATCCCTGAGCAGCAAAACATATCACCTGTGCTTCACATGTCTGGCAAACTGGCCTGTTAGCGGGTCCGGAGGACAGGAGTTGAGAAATACTGGTATATTGGAACATCCCAAAGATGCTCCATTAGATTGATCTGGGAAATTTGAAGGTCATGGTGACTTTTAAAATCCTTGTCATGTTTCTCAAAACCATTCCTGAACAATTTTTAAAGTTTCACCGGGAGCATTATCCTGCTCCAAGAGACCATGCCATGAACACAATTGCCATGAAGGTATGTATGTTGTTTGCAACAATCTCTAGGGATGTTGTACGTGTCAAGTGTGTATTAGTACAGCATTTTAGTTTTTCGGCATTTTAAGCTACCGTAGCTCTTCGGTGTGATTGGACTAGGTTAGCTATTGGTGTCCATGACCCTGACACAGATTCACTGGTTGCTATTTCTTGCACCACTGTTTTAACCACTGCATCCTGGGACTACTCCACAAGACTTAGGGCCCTATTCCATTCTTTACGCAAAAATGCACAGTAAACTCGTGAATTTTTGCACGAAACGTTAAACGTTAACGCGCGTAAATTAACGCTGGTATTACAATCCTCGCGCATTATTTCATCCGTCAAAAAATAACGCGCGCAAAAACGCGCGAGCATTAACGTTGCGCGCAGAAATCGGTGTGCGGACTATTTTTTGTCCATGCGATTCATCCAATCAGGATTAAGAACCACAATTGTCTCACGTTAAGTTTTTGCGCCTGTCAAAGTCAATCTGCGCATATATGCTGCAGCAATAATAAAAACACATAACTTCTCAATTTTGATTGTTTGGGTATGTGTAGATTGTGTAACTATACTTGTATTTTTTACTGTTTTTTTTTTTTTTTTCGGGCTGGTGTATTTGGGTTCGACCAGGACATTCAGATTTGCCATTACCACCAGGTTTTAGAAGTCATTAAAATTATGCGCGCAAACGCTGTGCGTTAAATTTTGCGCATAGATTGTGCGCTGGTACGGGGATGGTAAGTATAGGACGCGCACAGTACGCTGGCGCAGCGTTCGCGCACGTTCACCCGCGGTAGACTATTACGTGCGTTTGTTGCTCTGTGTTGAACGTTGTATTACAATGTCAAAAGGGTTTTGCCCCTCGCGTTAATGCGTTTTTGCGTGAAGATTGTAATAGGGCCCTTATTGTTTTGGAGATGTTGTGACCCAGTCGTCTAGCCATTACTATTTGGCCCTTCTCAAAGTCACTCAGATTTTCGCTTGCCCGTTTCTCCTGCTTCCAACACCTGAAATTCAAAAACTGACTGTTCACGTGAATAAATCGATGGAAAACCCACCGTTAAATGGCTAAATAGAATAGGATAGTGATTAAACACAACAATAGGATATACTATCAAATCCCCTTGCGAGGAAAAGTCCTATTAATTAAAACGATTAATTTTATTAAATTAGATACAGTTGTCAAAAATTTGACCAAATTGATTATTTATTTTATTTAAATTAAACATTAAGACCCACATCAATGAAAGTGATATCAGGTGACAACAAGATAGATAATAATTAGCAAAATTGTTGTTGTAAATCAAGAGACTGGTGCGTCCACCAGTTTGACTAGTAGTGCGTGTAGGGTTAAATGTATATATAGCATATATAACTTCAGGTATTAGATGATAATAATTAAACACAAATATACTTCTGACAATATGCTAATAACACTCAATGATTATAATTGGCCTACATACAACCAAGTGACGAGGTACTCACAATAATAGTAAATGTGTGAGCCCCACTAGAAGGATAATGGCTCAATTAGCATAAAAGGATAGGGTCACCAATTAATAAAAAATCAAAAGTGGGATGAAAGAAAGTGGTATAAACCATTTGATAAAGGTTAACACATAGACAAATTGGATGCCTATTCAGGCATAATGAGTTATATCAAGAGTAGCGTTTTGAATATATGCACACAATGAACGCAATTAGTGGCCGTTAGACATAAGTAATTAATAGATTAACACCAAATCAACCTCGAATACATTTGTGAGCAGTAAATGAAAATGCTGAAATAACCTTGGTGTGGCCACACCTTAAGTATTAACTATAAGCATTCGTTTACACGAGGGGTTCTGTTCGTTAACCCTCAATCAAAAAATGGTCAAGAAAATTAGATGATGCTTAATACTTGTTGCACAGGTGATCACCGCTACTGTGTATGATGGTACACTAAATTACGATTGAAACTGTGCATGCAATAATTAGTGCAAGTGAAAAAGACCACGACACAGGCACTGCTTTAACGAAGTTAGTACCCTTGGAATTGAGATTGCGGTGGAGATTGTGTAGCCAATCAACGCTCGATTAGCACATATATCGCTTCCAGATCAGGAGAGAATCAACAAGGTAGATAAATATTGTCAAAGTTATTATTGTAAATAGGCTTCCAAGGTTGTTCAGTGCGAAGCCTTTAGGCTGGGGTCAGACGAGCGTAGTGTTCACGTCCGTGATTGCGCCTAAAAGTACGTCCGTGATAGCATGAAAGTAAGTCCATTGGAGCCTGACACATGAAGTACGTCCGCACTGAACTGCGGACGCACAACGGCCGCGGCAAACGGACGCAGGTTAGGCAAGAACGTAATACTGCTAGAACGGACGTGCGGAGTGCGCCACGTCCACAACGTCTGCATAGCTTTGTGTGTGAGTGATGGAGCATGGTCAGACGGACTGCATTTATACGTCCAGCATTTTTGACGGACAGAATGTTTTTTCATTGTAATTTATTTTCCCTGCTACATCAGTCAAAAAATAACTTCAGTGAAAAAACGGACTGTGTGACCACTACTGCGTCATCCGTACTGACGATGTCCGTACTGCACGGACGTACAGTCCGTAGAAATCACGCTCGTCTGACCCCAGCCTTAGCTGACAATTAAACCGAATAAATGCGATGTTCACAGTGTTTAATGTCGCCGATAATTAAAGAAGCCAGACCTCGTAGATCATAAATTGGTCATAGTATCATAAGTGATTGCCATATAGTAGGTAGATGAATTCAATATACTAATGGTACTGGAATGTGCTCAATATAGCAAGAGCATATATATATATCTCAACCTCTCAATTGGTCCAGGAAAAGATGGTGGTATTGAGCTATAGCCGGCAATTGTAAAAATAAATTATTAGAAATTACTAAGTCTCCCAGCCATTAAGCTCACATTTGAAGATAAGCGCTGAATTTAGCAAAATATCAACCACACACAATGAGGTTGGTGTAGCAACGCTACATATACTCCACAATCAACCAACAATGCGACCAGTGTGCACACACTTAGCACGCTGCATTAACAGCCATAAGGCTCAGTGTAAATTATTTGATGACAAAAATATACAATTTGACGGTTGAATTAACCTCAGTACATCAAGGCTAGATTAGCCTAATGCTCAACGCGCGTTTCCCTGCTGACACCGCAGCAATTTCATCAGGATCTTATGCATAAGCTTGACATAAGCTCCTGATGAAACCTCCCAGACACCATCAAATCTTCCAGTCTTATGTCACTCAAGAGCTCCTTACTAACATACCTCAATACAACATGCACCTGTAAACATGTAACATGTAACATAATGTACTTATGTAACATAATTTCTACATATTTATTTTCTGTTAATCTATATATTTGTGTTGTTTTTTTTTTAATATCTTGCATTGTATTACTTTGTATTTCTGTAACTGTAACACTTCAATGTTCTTGAATCCAGGACATACTTGAAAACGAGAGAAATCTCAATGTATCCTTCCTGGTAAAATCCTTTATAAATAAATAAATAAAGAAATTTCCAAAAAAAAAAAAGATGAGAGAGGCCTGTAATTGTCATCATAGGTACACTTCAACTAGGAGAGACAAAATGAGAAAAAAAAATCCAGAAAATCACATTGTCTGATTTTTAAAGAATTTATTTGCAAATTATGGTGGAAAATAAGTATTTGGTCACCTACAGTACAAACAAGCAAGATTTCTGGCTCTCACAGACCTGTAATGTCTTCTTTAAGAGGCTCCTCTGTCCTCCACTCGTTACCTGTATGAATGGCACCTGTTTGAACTTGTTATCAGTATAAAAGACACCTGTCCACAGCCTCAAACAGACACACTCCAAACTCCACTATGGTCAAGTCCAAAGAGCTGTCGAAGGACACCAGAAACTAAATTGTAGACCTGCACCAGGCTGGGAAGACTGAATCTGCAATAGGCAAGCAGCTTGGTGTGAAGAAATCAACTGTAGGAGAAATCATTAGAAAATGAAGACATACAAGACCACTGATAATCTCCATTGACCTGGGGCTCCACGCAAGATCTCACCCCGTGGGGTCAAAATGATCACAAGTACGGTGAACAAAAATTCCAGAACCACACGGGGGGACCTAGTGAATGACCTGCAGAGAGCTGGGACCAAAGTAACAAAGGCTACCATCAGTAACACACTACGCCGCCAGGGACTCAAATCCTGCAGTGCCTGACGTGTCCCCCTGCTTAAGCCAGTACATGTCCGGGCCCGTCTGAAGTTTGCTAGAGAGCATTTGGATGATCCAGAAGAGGATTGGGAGAATGTCATATGGTCAGATGAAACCAAAGTAGAACTTTTTGGTAAAAACTCAACTCGTCGTGTTTGGAGGAGAGAGAATGCATCCAAGAGTTGCATCCAAGAGTTGCATCCAAAGAACCCCATACCTACTGTGAAGCATGGTGGCGGAAACATCATGCTTTGGGGCTGTTTTTCTGCAAAGGGACCAGGACGACTGATCCGTGTAAAGGGAAGAATGAATGGGGCCATGTATCGTGAGATTTTTTTTTTCTTCTTATTCAAAATGTTTTTATTTTGAGAAGTCAGCAGTGTTACAACAAATGCAAGAAAAGTACGCCACAAAAAGACATTGCAGGGTAGCCGTCGCGTAGGACCAAGGATCCATAAGGTACATCAAAAGAGTGAGCAGGAAGAGGTATATGAAAGGAAGAAAAAAGGAGGGGGGAGGTTCCACACATAACAGGAATGACCGCACAAGGTCGAGATACATCATCAGAGAAACATCAAGTGATAGAAAGTCATCTAGGTACTGCAAGTTGTCTACATTAATAACATCCCCAAGGGGGGGGTTTCTTCAAAGTATAATAACTACGGCAAATAAAGTCTCAAAAATACGTTTCAAAGACACATAGATCCATGGTGTGGCAAGGGGTATCAAAAATAGAAAGGTGGGGGATGGGGGAGACATACCAAAAAGTGCTCAAGACCCAAAAAAAAATCATAATTAAATAAATAAAAAATAATAATAAAAAAAAATTATGGCAAAGGCCGAGTATGTGACTTTCCTGGCACGCTCCTGTAGGTCCGAGGTACCACAGGAGGCCATGGAAATGTGCAAGTCACAAGGCCGGGGCAGTCGAGGGCCATATATGGCAGGCAGAGCCATGGTGGCCGCCACATTTGCACACCCCGAGCTTGCCCCAAATGCCAAAAGAAGAAGAAAAGAAAAAAAAAAGGGGGGAGGAGAAGAGGGTCTGCAGCACGAAGTGGTGTGAAGAAAAATAAAAATATGGGAACAGGAGAAAAAACAGGGAGGGGGAGATAGGGGTCATCAAAATAACATAGGTGGGGAAGGGGGGTGTCATCATCTCCAGGTCAAGGGGTGCAGGCCATCAGCATGGGGAGGGAACTCAGCCGGTGTCCAAAATGTCTCTCAGCTCCTGGGAAGGGAGGCTCAGTGGATCAGGCAACACATCACCCCGAGAGACCTCCGCAGAGAAGGTCAGAGCCCCCAGCACAGCAGATAAAAGGTACAGAGCAGGGTTCAGGTCGTTCACAAAGGTCACTGTAGCGGGAGAAATCTTTTCACGGGCCCGACAAAATGTAGTGACACAGCAGGGGAGCAAGCAGACAGGATACCAGGCCTCCCGATGACCACTGGCCTCCAGCACTCATCAGACAGCTTCAGTGGATCAAGAAGGGACAGAGTGCCAGGGCGCTCCGTTGGACCAGAGATGTGGTCAGATCGTACATCGACCACCTCCATATGCAAGAGACCTGGGGTACAGAGCTGCAAGTCCAAAGTGCTCCCTCGTGTAGAGGTAGGAGATCCTCCTGAGTCATCGGAATGTCGCCTGCACACATCCAGAGGCGCGTCATCAGGCCCTCCCGTCGCCAACTCTGGTCCTCCAGCATCTTTCAGATCTGGGATCACACACCTCCGTCCAACTTCCACTCTGGTATGGGACCACCATTCCCGGAACTCCGAGGAGCTCTGCCAGCATACTCTTCGTAAGCGGCAGGGAGTCGGACAGGTGCAGGGGAGGTGCAGAGATCTCCCCATCCGGTCCCCTCGTGCAGGCAGCCAGTCCAGCCCGAAGATGGGGGCCCTCTATCTCCAGGGCCAGTTCCAGACCGCAGCTCTGGGGGGGGGGTTGTATCACCGCAGGAGGACGAAGGAGAAGCAGAACACGAATCTGTCAGGGGACAGAGAGCAGGCCCCAAGATGGCCGCCGGTAAGGCCCTGTCGGTGAACCGAAGTGCCTCAGCTCCTACTTCCAACCCCAGAAAGTCATCCAAAAGGATCGGAGGACTCAGCAAAGACCTCCAGGGGCTGAGGTGAGAGTAAAAAGTTGATCCAAAGTGGTCGAAAACCACTGAAGTAGTCAAATCGGGACAGAGCCCAGTCTCTCTGCTGCCTCTCACCTCGGCTGCTAGCCACACCTCCTTATCGTGAGATTTTGAGTGAAAACCTCCTTCCATCAGCAAGGGCATTGAAGATGAAACGTGGCTGGGTCTTTCAGGAGGACAATGATCCCGAACACACGGCCCGGGCAACGAAGGAGTGGTTTCGTAAGAAGCATATCAAGGTCCTGGAGTGGCCTAGCCAGTCTCCAGATCTCAACCCCATAGAAAACCTTTGGAGGGAGTTGAAGGTCCGTGTTGCCCAGCGACAGCCCCAAAACATCACTGCTCTAGAGGAGATCTGCATGGAGGAATGGGCAAAAATACCAGCAACAGTGTGTGAAAACCTTGTGAAGACTTACAGAAAACGTTTGACCTCTGTCATTGCCAACAAAGGATATATAACAAAGTATTGAGATGGACTTTTGATATTGACCAAATACTTATTTTCCACCATAATTTGCAAATAAATTCTTTAAAAATCAGACAATGTGATTTTCTGGATTTTTTTTTCTCATTTTGTCTCTCAATTACAGGCCTCTCATCTTTTTAAGTGGGAGAACCTGCACAATTGGTGGCTGACTAAATACTTTTATGCCTCACTGTATGTTGCCATTTAGGCTGTGTTGTCTCTGTATGCCTCTGGATGTGCCACTGGTATTGTCATGGACTCTGGTGATGGTGTAACACACACTGTGCCAATCTATGAAGGTTATGTTCTGCCTCATTCCATCTTGCATCTGGATTTGGCTGGACGTGACCTGACAGACTACCTCATGAAGATGACTGAGAGGGGCTACAGCTTCACAACCACTGCTGAAAGAGAAATCGTACGTGACATAAAGGAGAAGCTCTGCTTTGTTGCTCTTGAGTTTGAGCAGGAGATGGCTACAGTTGCTTCCTCTTCCTCCCTGGAAAAGAGCTATGAATTGCCTGACGGTCAGGTCATCACCATTGGTAACGAGAGGTTCAGGTACCCAGAAGCCTTATTCCAGCCATGCTTCCTCGGTATTGAATCATGTGGCATTTCAAAACTACCTACAACTCCATCATGAAGTGTGACATGGACATTGGTAAGGATCTGTATGCCAATACTGTTCTGTCTGGTGGCACAACAATGTACCCTGGAATCGCTAACAGAATGCGGAAGGAAATCGCTGCCCTGGCTCCCAGCACCATGAAAATCAAGATCATTGCCCCACCTGAGCGTAAATACTCTGTCTGGATTGGAGGCTCCATTTTGGCCGCTCCATCCACCTTCCAACAAATGTGGATCAGCAAGCAGGAGTATGATGAGTCTGGACCATCCATCATCCACCGCAAATGCTTCTAAATAGACTAACCCATTTCAGACACCTGTGCAGGAAGATCACATTGGCATGGCTTTCCCCTACTTTTGTTGGCGCCTGACTCAGGATTCAATAACTGTAATGCAGAGATGGCAAGCATACAAACTACAATGCAACTGAGGACTGTACATTTCTTTTTCTTAGTCATTTGCAAATGTATAATGCATTGTTGTGGAGTTAAGCTCCAATTAATGCTGCCCAGCTGGTGAGAGCCCTTAAAGAAATCATGGTGATCATATTGCTTGTATGTGCTGCTATGTACCCAAACATGTCATGGGTATCTTCAGCCTTGAACATTTGATGTAACTTGTTTGATCCAGCAATGGACTCCATCCAACATCTGGAATGTTTACAAAAGTCATTATCTCAGTAAGATGTGAGGTGTTAACCTGTGCACTTAACTGAAATAAAGTTACCATGTTTCACATAAAAAAATAAATAATTATAAACTGATAATTTTCTGTTCAGTGGGCAAACATACAAAATCAGTAGAGGATCAAATAATCCCCCCCCCCTCCTCTGTACATCACACCCATTGACGGCTGCCATTGTATTGATATAATTGTTATTCACTTCTCTACCAGTAAATTGTTTAAATCTGACTGGTCAGGATGTATGTGTGTATATAAATATATATATATATTACAAACCAGAACACGGACATGGATCTAAAGTCCTTTTCCTATGAATATGTTGCCACTTTTATTCGCCATCAAATCCATCCTGGTTTAAGTGACTGCTGAGTGTTCTGTCTCGGCGGAAGTAAAGCTTTATTGACTTACAAGTACAACACTCTGAATTTCCTCTTGTATTCACGCATTCACGTAATGTCCATCGCAACAGTGCACTGCAGGATACCTTCACACACACAACTGTATGTCACACAAAATACACTCCTGTATTTACACACCTTAATCATTTCATAGACTGCAATCACAATTGAAACACTACACATCAATTCTTACCTGCATGCACAATTTTTTTTACTTTAAACAAACTCCTATAACTCAAACTTACATTCACACACACACATCTTTTTCTAACACAAATTTTCACACTCTAGGTTCTTGTGGAGCATCCAGCTTAGTTGTGCTCCAGGTGTACCTATGCATTTATGCACAAAATGCAAATAATCGCTGAATAATAGATTAATTTGGAGGGGTTGTGCAATCAGCTTACAGTCATGGCCGAAATTGTTGGCACCCCAGACATTTTTCCAGAAAATCAAGTATTTCTCTCAGAAAAGTAATGCAGTAACACATGTTTTGCTATACACATGTTTATTCCCTTTGTGTGTATTGGAACAAAACAAAAAAGGGAGGAAAAAAAGCAAATTGGACATAATGTCACACAAAACTCCAAAAATGGTCTGGACAAAATTATTGGCACCCTTTCAAAATTGTGGATAAATAAGATTGTTTCAAGCATTTGATGCTCCTGTAAACTCACCTGGGGCAAGTAACAGGTGTGGGCAATATAAAAATCACACCTGAAAGCAGATAAAAAGGAGAAAAGTTCACTTAGTCTTTGCATTGTGTGCCACACTAAGCATGGACAACAGAAAGAGGTGAAGAGAAGTGTCTGAGAACCAAAATTGTGGAAAAATATCAACAATCTCAAGGTTACAAGTCCATCTCCAGAGATCTAGATTTTCCTTTGTCCACAGTGCTCAACATTATCAAGAAGTTTGCAACCCATGGCACTGTAGCTAATCTCTCTGTGGGTGGACGGAAGAGAAAAATTGATGAAAGGTTGCAACGCAGGATAGTCCAGATGGTGGATAAGCGCCCCCAAACAAGTTCCAAAGAAATTCAAGCTGTCCTGCAGGCTCAGGGAGCATCAGTGTCAGCGCGAACTATCCGTCGACATTTAAATGAAATGAAACGCTATGGCAGGAGACCCAGGAGGACCCCACTGCTGACACAGAGACCTAAAAAAGCAAGACTACAGTTTGCCAAAATGTACTTGAGTAAGCCAAAATCCTTCTGCGAAAACGTCTTGTGGACAGATGAGACCGAGATAGAGCTTTTTGGCAAAGCACATCCTTCTACTGTTTACCGAAAATGGAATGAGGCCTACAAAGAAAAGAACACAGTACCTACAGTGAAATATGGTGGAGGTTCAATGATGTTATGGGGTTGTTTTGCTGCCTCTGACACTGGGTGCCTTGAATGTGTGCAAGGCATCATGAAATCTGAGGATTACCAAAGGATTTTGGGTTGCACTGTAGATTCCAGTGTCAGAAAGCTGGGTTTGCATCCGAGATCTTGGGTCTTCCAGCAGGACAATGACCACAAACATACATCAAAAAGCACCCAGAAATGGATGACAACAAAGCACTGGAGAGTTCTGAAGTGGCCAGCAATGAGTCTAGATCTAAATCCCATTGAACACCTGTGGAGAGATCTTAAAATTACTGTTGGGAAAAGGCGCCCTTCCAATAAAAGAGACCTGGAGCAGTTTGCAAAGAAAGAGTGGTCCAAAATTCCGGGTGAGAGGTGTAAGAAGCTTATTGATGGAAGAGCAGCATGTGGTTTTTGGGATAGGTGAGGCACTGCCTATCCCTTGACTCCAGTTTCTGAAACTCTCTGCATGCACAGAGCGGAGGCTGAGCCTGACCCGGGGTCTGTGTCTTTAACAACAGCACTGTACAAGGAAGGGTTGTTCCTCTGGCCTACACAGGGCTCTACCTGTTGAAATATCGCCACACATGCATTTACAGAATGATAGCACGTCGGTGGCGCAGCCCATTAGGGTGTGCACCCATGGAACATTAATTGTAAATTTAGGTTTAGAAAATTTTGCAAAAAAAATGCTAAATTTTCATTAGAAATACCAAGCCTGGGGGGGCGTGGCCGGCTGTCTACTGGAGAGGACGTGTTTTCATGGAGCTCCGCATGTCCTCTCTTCCTAGGGACATATAGATGATTTTACCCACAATATTTTTGATGATGCTGAATCCTAGGAGGCTGGCCATCGGTTCTGGACTGTCCGGAGCCCGTTGAGTCCCCCGCTCCGGACGAGAGACAACCCTGGCAGCTGCTATTTGGTAACCAACACGTGGCACCGGTGGCCATCTTGAGGCCTAGTATTGGGCTCCTGCCGACTCAGGACTCTGTCCTAGCCTTCCTCCAAACCGAGTGCCGATCGCAGTCTGAGGGGATGGAGGGCCCACGTCGCCCGGCTGCTTTGAGCGGAAGTTTCATGGAGGTGGCAGACGGACCCGCGGAATGGCGGCGGGATGGACCCCCTCCCCCCGCTGAAGGTGAGGGGGTTTTTCTTTCCGGCTTGGACGCCTGCTTACTGATGCTGGCGGGAGAGGACGAGGAAGGCCCACTTACTGCAGGATTTTGGCGCAAGATGATGGCTGCGTTGCGAGGCTGCCAGGAGGAAGGGATCCCGGAGAGGGAAGTGATCGGGGCTGATACGACCATTGAGATTTGCTTACCTGCCGCTGACCCAGTGGAAGAGGGCACTGAAGATGGCGTCTATGAGGTGGTACTGTCCCGGGCGCTCCAACCATCTCTGCGGTCCCTGGCTCCAAGTGCTCGGGGAATTGATGTGACTTGCGAGCCCAGGGAGATGGCCGTTTTGACGAATCGAGGGCTGAAGGCTTTTCCTCGCCGACCGGAGAGGGGTGGCGCTCCCCGACCAACGACCTGGATGGTTCTGACGCCCACGCCGAGATCTGGCCCGATCCTGCCGAGGGCTTATGGTAATGGAGCATGCGGTGCGTTTGGAGCCTTGCTGGAACCCGAAGACCTTCCTCGTGGCTACGAGAGAGTGGAGGCCAGAGGATCCGGCCTAGTGGGTGACACGCTGCCTGTGCCATGTCCCTTGCCGTTTGTAGACGCAGGCTGAAGAGATCTCTAACCTAAATTTTTGAGTCTCCTTGTTTTCGGGAACTTCTCCCCAGTTATTCCCCCCTGCGCCTTTTATGACGAAATGGACAATTTCTGAGACCGTTTTGAGACTTTTTGGTTTTTTATTTTATTTTTGGTTTGTCCCTTTTTTTTTTTTTTTTCTCTGCAGTATTTCAGATGACCTTTGCTATAACCCTTTTGATTCTACCTATTAATATGCTGACATTTTTATTGCTTTCGGTTAGAGTATTTCGACAGTTGTTTTTTTTTTTTTTTTTTTCTTTTTTTTTTCTTTCCCACTTACTTTTACCTTGCAACACCTAAGATGATCTTGTTTTTTTTAGGAGTAAATGTGGGTCTTATTCTTTCTCAGAAGCACCTGCAGACTTTCGTTGTTGTTGTCCCCCCCTCATTTTTACTTCCCCCCCACCCCTTCCCCCCCACTACGACATATTGTTAATTTGAAGCCGAGATTTCCCCATCCCTTGATAGTTGTTATTACTATGTGTTCCCCTGAGACATCTCCCCCCTTATTTCTTTTAAGCTGAGACCCCCCCCCCTTTTCGGGGGATGTTTGTTATTTTTCACAAGTAGTAGTACTTATGCTGTGGTAGGCCCTGCGTGGCCCTTGCATTAATACGTTTGATTGTATGCTGCCTTCTTTACAAAATAAAAATCTTAAATATAAAAAAAAAAAGAAGCTTATTGATGGTTATAGGAAGCGACTGATTTCAGTTATTTTTTCCAAAGGGTGTGCAACCAAATATTAAGTTAAGGGTGCCAATAATTTTGTCCAGCCCATTTTTGGAGTTTTGTGTGACATTATGTCCAATTTGCTTTTTTTCCTCCCTTTTTTTGTTTTGTTCCAATACACACAAAGGGAATAAACATGTGTATAGCAAAACATGTCTTACTGCAATACTTTTCTGTGAGAAATACTTGATTTTCTGGAAAAATGTCTGGGGTGCCAACAATTTCGGCCATGACTGTACATGAGGAAGACCAGTAAACAAACCCAAACTATATCTGATGAAGAAAAAAGTAGTGGGAACTGATGCGGTCATCCGGTCACCGCGGTGTGCTTTAAGACTGGGGTCAGACGAGCGCACTATGTGCACCCGTGCTGACATGCCTTCTGGCGTCCATCGCAGCATTGTAACGCTGCGAAAGGGCCAGCCACACACTGATACGCGCACACGAATTGTGCGTGCAACAGCAGCCGTGCTGCGGCCGTGCAGCAGCTCTCTCTGTCAAAGCGCTAGGACGTGCGTTGACGGAGCTGCAAAGCGCAATCCTCCATAAGAGGATCGAGCCTTGTAGCGCTGAGCGCACTAACTGCGCTCAGCAAGGTATCCAGGTGGGCGTCGAGTGGAAGGAACGTCCACTGTCACGCACATTCCTTCCTCTCTCCAATGATGCTCATCTGACCCCAGCCTAACTCTTCAATGTTCAGTCTGGTCGATCAACATCTTGTCTTTCAAGATCTCGAGAAGCCCCGAGTAAACACACGGGACACCCTCGGTGGATTTTCTCTAGCAGCTTCAAACTTGTTTATCTTGGATTGGGATATACTTTTGACCAGTGGGGTGTTATATTGCATCAACAATCCCATGTTTCCACATTTCAAAGACAGGAGTTAACTTCAGAAGAAAACAGGAAAATTCGGGTTCAAGAAATATTATCTTGTGCTAATAAGCGTTACTTGATTCAGTGGTTAAACAATCAGTAAAATGCAAGGACACTTTTCACTGATAAATTTCTTCTCTTGTAACCTATGACTTCACACAAGAAATTCAACTAATCAATGAATCACTGGCGACTGGATACATACCCAAACTCTGGAAGACTGAGAGAGTGGTACCTATCCATAAAAGTGGTGACAGTACTTTGGTATCCAACTACCGTCCGATATCATTGCTCCCTGTAATGTCAAAAATGTGTCTACACACAATTATGTGATTATTATCAATATTGGAACTACTTAACCACGGATCAATCCGGCTTTCGTCCAAATCACTCAACTACAACCGCCCTTTTAAAAGTCTGCAATGATATACAAGCTGGGATGGAACAAGGAAACCTAACTGGAGCCATCTTCCTTGATTTTGCCAAAGCCTTTGACACAGTAGACCATGGCATCTTGTTAAAAAAACTTAAAGACTCTGGTAATGGTGATCGCACGCTAACCTGGTTTCAATCATATGTATCCGACCGATGGCAATATGTGTCCATTTCTGGCAGCTCCTCCCTCCCCCTCCCAGTCACTTGCGGTGTACCCCAAGGCTCAATACTCGGCCCCCTGCTATTTACAATATTCATAAATGATCTGCCTAACATCTGCAAAGCCTCAACTGTGCACATGTACGCAGACGACACCGTAATCTATACCAGCAAACCAAATCTCCCACAACTGGAGGCCGTGCTGCAAGAACAATTCACAGAGATAGAAAAGTGGATCAAACACAACAAACTTTTTTAAAATACTGACAAAACGGTAATGATGCACTTTGGAACAGCACCTAAACTACATACTCTAAATTGCAAAATCCCCATCTACAGTCAGGTCCAGAAATATTGGGACATATACACAATTCTAACATCTTTGGCTCTATACACCACCACAATGGAGTTGGAATGAAACAAACACAATGTGCTTTAACTGCAGACTGTCAGCTTTAATTTGAGGGTATGTACATCCAACTCAGGTGAACAGTGTAGGACTTACAGCAGTTTGCAGATGTGCCGCCCACTTGTTAAGGGACCAAAGGTAATGGGACAAAATAATAATCATAAATCAAACTTTCCCTTCTTAATACTTGGTTGCAAATCCTTTGCAGTCAATCACAGCCTGAAGTCTGGAATGCATAGACATCACCAGACGCTGGGTTTCATCCTTGGTGATGCTCTGCCAGGCCTCTTCTGCAACTGTCCTCAGTTCCTGCTTGTTCTTGGGGCATTTTCCCTTCAGTTTTGTCTTCAGCAAGTGAAATGCATGCTCAATGGGATTCAGGTCAGGTGATTGACTTGGCCATTGCATAACATTCCACTTCTGTCCCTTCAAAAACTCTTTGGTTGCTTTTGCAGTATGCTTTGGGTCATTGTCCATCTGCATTGTTGTCATGCCCCGCTCTGCGGCCCGCTCCCGGTCCGGACCGCCATGCTGGGAGAGTTACCATACTCACCCGAGGTCCCTCGTGGTGCGCTGCTCCAAGTTTCCGGTCCGCAGGATGGAGAGAGGAACCCTGGAGACACCCCACGTCGCCGACCAGATCAGAATGCTGAAAGCGCGCATGCGCGAGTACAGACTTTGCTAAGTAATGTAAAATCTGGTACTCTGGCGCCCTCGGCTGGCCGATTAGGGGTACTGCTTGACATCTGTTCTGGAGATCCTCGTATTCCTCCCATTGACCTACCAAAGGCTCAGGTACCTCAACTCCACCTACGATACCCAGGTGAAAGGTATTCCCATGATCCTTTGAACCCTATTTAAATCCGCCGCCCTTCTCAACACATTAACCAGGTTCTACTGTTGCCTTCCACTTCAGTTTTCCTAGTGCTCCTCGTATTCCTGACCACGTTGCCTTTCTCTGATCATTGACCCGGATTGCCATATCAACTACGCTGCCTTCTTTGCCCACCGACCCGGATTGCCATATCGACTACGCTGCCTTCTTTGCCCACCGACCCGGATTGCCATATCGACTACGCTGCCTTCTTCTGCCCACCGACCCGGATTGCCATATCGAATACGCTGCCTTCTTGCCCACTGACCCGGATTGCCATACCGACTACGCTGCCTTCTTGCCCACTGACCCAGATTGCCATACCGACTACGCTGCCTTCTTCTGCCCATCGACCCGGATGGCTGTATCGACCACGCTACCACCTTCGTTAATATTTTGTTATTATTCTGGAACTTTTGTTACTTGATTTACAGTTCTTTCCTACGTGCCACGAATCCCTACTTCTCAAGAAGGCCATTCCAGCTGTATCATTGTTCTGGACTTAAGTTACTTTCCTTGTTTCACTAAAGATTGTTTATTTCTACATGGTTTCCTGAATTCCTTACTCCTTCGGCTTGCCATCGGGTTCCATACTCATACTACACAGGGGTCTCAAACCCTGCATTACAACTGTGAAGCGCCGTCCAATGAGTTCTGCAGCATTTGGCTGAAGGTGAGCAGATAATATTCCCCGAAACACTTCAGAATTCATCCTGCTGCTTTTGTCAGCAGTCACATCATCAATAAATACAAGAGAACCAGTTCCATTGGCAGCCATACATGCCCACGCCATGACACTACCACCACCATGCTTCACTGATGAGGTGGTATGATTAGGATCATGAGCAGTTCCTTTCGTTCTCCATACTCTTCTCTTCCCATGACTCTGGTACAAGTTGATCTTGGTCTCATCTGTCCATAGGATCTTGTTCCAGAACTGTGAAGGCTTTGTTAGGTGTTGTTTGGCAAACTCTAATCTGGCCTTCCTGTTTTTGAGGCTCACCATTGGTTTACATCTTGTGGTGAACCCTCTGTATTCACTCTGGCAATGTCTTCTCTTGATTGTTGACTTTGACACACATACTCCTACCTCCTGGAGAGTGTTCTTGATCTGGCCAACTGTTGTGAAGGGTGTTTTCTGCACCAGGGAAAGAATTCTTCGGTCATCCACCAAAGACACCAAATATGACTATGTAATATGTAAAAATAGAAAGGAAAAAAAAGCAAAATTTACTTTTTTTTCTCTGTTCTAAGGCAGGGTTATTATGTGCTTTTATTTATAAAGCAAACAATGCTGCTGCCCTAACTCACCTCATTTCCCATACCGGGCCCAAATGTGGAGGTGACCGCGCAAAGCGCTATTACACATTGGTCCATCTAAGGCTAGAGTCAAACAAATGCATTATTCGCAGCGACCGTCAAAGAGTGCGTCCGAATGCATTGACGTATATTTTAACGGAATGAGCGAAAACAGTAATACGATGCACATTTTCGTGCGTGATCTGTTACGGATCCAAACCAGGAAACTTTGGGTGTCTGGACGTTATGTTTGCCGGACATGAGCAGCGTCTGACGTCTCCTAATCACACATGCCGGTATGCCGACGCAGCGCACTCTGTACGTCAGTACTAGCGGTTCTGCGTTCTCAAAAAAATGCATTAGTTTGCCGCTTGCGTTGCGCGGCCGTACTTTGTATATTGGCCTTCATTGCCCGTCATTTGCTGCTACTGCGGCCGTGATTAAGTGCGCCTAAACGCACGTTAAAAATGCGTTAATCTGACCCCAGCCTAAAACAAAAGCTGCTTCATAGCAGCAAGGAGAGCAGGGGTCCTTTGGACCCATGTATTTCCATTCTTTACAAAGTCATGTTAGGTGTCATTGGACAGGACTGAGTCTGTCCTTTCTAATGATACCAAACATGACTATGTAAATTGTTATGTAAAAAACAACACACAAACATAAAATATCTTTTTTATTTATTTTTTGTTGCAATGCAATGGCATTGTTCATTTGTCACGTATAAAATGAGAAATACCACTGCCGTTACTCACCTTCTCTTTTCCCACACTGCGAGCAAGGTTTTTCCACACCGTTAGCAAGGTCAGTGCTTTATACAGTCATATTATTTATAAAACACAATGCGGCACAATACAAGCGAATAAAAAAAGACCTCTCCTATTCTTCTAATAAAAAACGCATTAAAATGTGTCTAAATATTAACAAAGATCCTTTAACCCCCTTCACTGCGGAAGACGTGTGGGGAACGTCATTGGGATTAGGGATGAGCTGTTCAGTTCGATCAGTTCGGAGTTCGATTCAAACATCGGCAGTTCGAAAGTTCGCGAACATCGAACTTTTCAGCGTGTTCGGCTCGAGTTCGAAAAAAAAGTATAAAAAATGCTTAAAAAATCTAGAAATAAAGAGACTCTTTACTGCAGAATATTATAAGCAACGGTTTATTAGATATTGAATTAAAAACTAATGTCGAGGTGCAAAGATTCTCACCTCTAAATGACCTGTGCTCTCAAACGGCGTAAACAACAGGTGTTTAATTAGTGTTTGGAAATCACATGTGCTTCTAATTAGTCCGGTCTCATGAATTTGATACATTATATGCAGACTGGGAGTGCCTGGTGTCGTGTGTGGGTCTGTGATGGCGATGTTTCCATACATCCTACAAATCCACCACTTCACGGGCAGGTTACAGGGACCTCCTAGGCACAATATTTGAAGGAATTTTTCGTTTTTATTTTTAACCCTTATTTTATGGAAAACTCACTGTTCCTTTAACCCTTTCACTGCTGAGGCATTTCACCGTTGTGTGCTGAGCTCATTTTTACCGCTTTCGCTCATCATGTTTAAACGCGATTTGAAGCCACATTTTATTATACGACCCAGACATATTATATATCGTTCTTTCCGGCAGACTCGGCAGATTCATAATATCACATTGCCGGGGGTCGCCTGGAAATGACATCATAGCGCATGGCGCGATGACGTCATTTACGTCGGGAGGAGCTTGACTTCAGCGCCTGAGGACGCTGAAGTCAGAACGCCGCGGGACCCCGGACAGAGAGGTGAGTATCTCCGCCGGGGGTACCGCAAAGCTGATGACGTGTGGGACACGTCCTCCTCAGCATACAGCGGGAGTAACTGAGGACGTGTCCCACACGTCGTCAGCAGTGAAGGGGATAAAACAGTCTTTTTTAAAACTTTTTGTCCTTGTTTCCTGTCCCCCAGGGCACTACTCAGACCCGGACATTGTTTTTAAATGTTTCTATACATCCTAGAAATCTGCCACTTCACGGGCAGGTTATGGGGACCTCCTAGGCACGATATTTGAAGGAATTTTTGTTTTTATTTTTAACCCTTATTTCATGGAAAACTCACTGTCCCTTTAAAAACGTTTTTTTTTTTTACTTTTTGTCCTTGTTTCCTGTCCCCCAGGGCACTACCCGGACCCCCATACACCTTTTATGGCAAATATCTAGCATATATGCCCTCTTAGAGGGCACTCTAAAAATCGAACGTTCGAGAGGGGGCGTGGCTTGACCGTGCACTAAGATGGCCGCATAGTGCTTAAGCTCCAACAACAACACAGCTCAATAGCTTTATTTATCCGCTGGTTGGAAGGCGATCGAGATGGGGAAGTCGAAGGGACAGACCCCCTCCGTGCCAGGCACACCACGGACGACCCGTGCAGGCCCTATGGAAGCCTTTCTCCAAGCTCCCACTGACAGACGGCATGGGCCTAGTCCCTCGGCATCGACTTCTCTCGCGCAGTCGGAGGCCTCGTGGTCGGAGGACCATCCGCGGCTGCGGCGTATAGAGGATCTCCTGGCTACTCTCCCGACCCGCTCGGACTTGCAACACCTGGCGGTTACGCTCGGCGAGTCTTTGAGAGGAGAGGTGGCTGAAGTGAAGAACGGACTGAGGTCGCTGGAAACCAGAGTCACCCAACTGGAAACCTCCGAGGCTCGTCCCCAAACTCACTCCTCGACCCCAATCGCTGATGCACAGGTACTATCTACCCTATTACGCCGGGTGGATGACTTGGAGAATAGATCGAGGCGGCACAACATCCGGATTCGGGGGGTACGCGAGCAGGGTGAGGATCCCAGGGATTTGCTGGCGCGTTTATTTAATTTCATCTTACAAGATAGCAGCGCAGGGCTCGAGTCGAGCGGGAACGCGCGGGAACGGCGTTCCCGCACTTCTCCCACAGCGGGAACGCTGCGGGAATGCAGCGTTCCCGCTGTGGCCCGAGCCCGAAAGGCTGGAGCAGGCGGCTGCCACACATTGCCGGCGGCCGCGTGCTTCCTGTTAGAACGGCCCGCTGACAGGAAGTGGAGCCGCTCGCCTGGCTGTTTCATCCCAGGCGAGCGGCTGCACTTCCTGTCTGCGGCCGTTCTAACAGGAAGCACGCGGCCGCCGGGCGCAGACGCTGCAAAGAGGTGAGCTGGAGGCACTATCCATGAGCTGGGGGGGGCACTATCCATGAGCTGGGGGGGCAAATCCATGAGCTGGGGGGCCGTATCCATGAGCTGGGGGGCCGTATCCATGAGCTGGGGGACATTGCCATGAGCTGGGGGACATTGCCATGAGCTGGGGGCAGTATCCATGAGCTGGGGGGCCGTATCCATGAGCGGGGACATTGCCATGAGCTGGGGGACATTGCCATGAGCTGGGGGGCAGTATCCATGAGCTGGGGGACATTGCCATGAGCTGGGGGACATTGCCATGAGCTGGGGGGCAGTATCCATGAGCTGGGGGGCAGTATCCATGAGCTGGGGGACATTGCCATGAGCTGGGGGGCAGTATCCATGAGCTGGGGGGCAGTATCCATGAGCTGGGGGACATTGCCATGAGCTGGGGGACATTGCCATGAGCTGGGGGGCAGTATCCATGAGCTGGGGGGCAGTATCCATGAGCTGGGGGCAGTATCCATGAGCTGGGGGACATTGCCATGAGCTGGGGGACATTGCCATGAGCTGGGGGGCAGTATCCATGAGCTGGGGGACATTGCCATGAGCTGGGGCATTTCCATGAGCTGGGGGGCATTTCCATGAGCTGGGGGGCATTTCCATGAGCTGGGGGGCATATCCATGAGCTGGGGGGCATTTCCATGAGCTGGGGCATTTCCACGGGCTGGGGGGCATATCCATGAGCTGGGGGGCAAATCCATGAGCTGGGGCATTTCCATGAGCTGGGGGGCATATCCATGAGCTGGGGGGCAAATCCATGAGCTGGGGGCAGTATCCATGAGCTGGGGGACATTTCCATGTGCTGGGGCATTTCCATGAGCTGGGGGGCATTTCCATGTGCTGGGGCATTTCCATGAGCTGGGGCGCATTTCCATGTGCTGGGGCATTTCCATGAGCTGGGGCATTTCCATGAGCTGGGGGGCATATCCATGAGCTGGGGGGCATATCCATGAGCTGGGGGCATTATCCATGAGCTGGGGCAATATCCATGAGCTGGGGCAATATCCATGAGCTGGGGGCATTATCCATGAGCTGGGGCAATATCCATGAGCTGGGGACATTATCCATGAGCTGGGGCAAATCCATGAGCTGGGGGCATTATCCATGAGCTGGGGCATATCCATGAGCTTGGGGCAATATCCATGAGCTGGGGCAATATCCATGAGCTGGGGGCAATATCCATGATCTGAGAGCAATATCCATGAGACCTGGGGGCATTATCCATGAGACCTGGGGACATTATCCATGAGACCTGGGGGCATTATCCATGAGACCTGGGAGCATATATCCATGAGACCTGGGGGCATTATCCATGAGACCTGGGGGCAATATCCATGAGACCTGGGGCATTATCCATGAGACCTGGGGGCATATATCCATGAGACCTGGGGGCATTATCCATGAGACCTGGGGGCATTATCCATGAGACCTGGGGGGCAATATCCATGAGACCTGGGGGCAATATCCATGAGACCTGGGGGCATATATCCATGAGACCTGGGGGCATATATCCATGAGACCTGGGGGCATTATCCATGAGAGCTGGGGGCATTATCCATGAGAGCTGGGGGCATCATCCATGAGAGCTGGGGCAATTATATCCATGTGAACTGGAAAAATATATCCATATAACCAGTGCCGTGTATATTATTCTGGGGGTCCAGTGCTGTGTATATAATTCTGGGGGGTCTGTGCCTGGATATATATATAGATTATATATAAAACGCGTTAGTCCAGTTGCCAAAATCGCGAGTATACCTGTACGTAGTGATACCTTTCACTGATCAGTATAGTTTCCAGTTTACACTCTTGAAAGCTTGTCTTTTAAATGTAAAGTTAACCCAATAAAAATGGTATCACCGGCTCGTCCGGCTATACTTGTGATTATATATATTTTTTCTTCAGGTAATAGGGGTTGTGGAATTCGTGGGTGAGTTCCCTCACTTTTTTTCCCAGGACTTGACCCCTGTAGCAGCGTCTCACCTAAGGACATTGATAGGGCCCATCGTGTTTACCGCACTACCCCCCCCCCACGTCACAAAGAGGTCCCAGGGATCTTATTTGCCACATGCCAAACTTTGTTCTCAAAGACAGAATCCTCCGATCTGCGAGACTCCACGAGGCCTGGGATTTCGAAGGGGACACTGTGGAACTGTTTGCGGATCTAACACGCTTCACACTGGCGGCGCGGAGGGCCCTACGCCCGCTTACGGCAGCACTCAGGGAGGCGGCGATCCCGTACAGCTGGGGCTACCCTTTCTCACTTAATGTGTCCCGGAATGGAGTAACCTATGCTATCAGATCACCCGAAGATGTGCCAAATTTTATTCGTGACGTACACCTCCCGGAGTTGACGGTTCATAATTGGGAGCAGTCCACCATGGATGGGACGGAATGGATGCCGACCTCCTCACACCCTCACTCTCAACGCCGCCGCAGACCGCGTGATCAACGCAGACCTCTACCCCCTACCGCTGGAAGGCTTGAAGATCTACACACCACTTGACCATCTGATCCCAGAAGTTTATATATATTGGAAGTCGGCCCGCTCTCTTTTCCCGTTCGGAATGCGCCCCAAATGCGCGACGACGGAAACTTGCTCTGCTGTTAACACATGCTATATTTTATCACAGATACTGGCTGATTCTCTTCACTTCGCTCTCTCGAACCAGGCCCATTTTTTATACGTTATTATGGGCACTCCGCCAGTTTACGGACTAAGACCCTCTGTTCCCCTCTTTACTGTACACTTGCTCCGAACTGCGACAATGCTCAGCGGCTCCAACGTCATGTTTCGCATGAGCTAACTCTCAATGTCTTGACTGTACGTCCTGCCAGCAGAAGCTCTGGTTTTGCAGATGCGGCCTAGACTGATATTTTTCCTTACCTTGTTCTACTGCCTATTGACTAATTTCGAGGGTTACTTGCGTATTCGTATATGAGTTTTTTTTTATTATATATATATATATGGATTTGGATGAATAGGGATGGGTAGTGGCTGGGAGGGGGGAGGGATGGGGGCGGGATCGTAAGTGTGGTTGGAGGAAAATCGCTAAAAGGTGGTGGATTGGAGATGTACAGATGAGAACTCTCGTTTCTGTCTTTAGATCTGTAGAGTGGGGGGAGGATGTTGGTGGGAGGTGAGGGGATGGAAGAACCGGAGGGACCATATATATAAAATTGTATAATGGGAGAGGGGGGAGAGGGAAGGGGAGGGGAGGGGGGGAAGAAAAGGGAAGGGAAAGGGGAAGGAAAAGGAAGAGAAAAGGAAGGGGGGGAGGGAAAGAAAAAAGAGAAAGGGAAAAAAAGGAAAAAGAGAACATAAAAGAAAAAAAGGGAAGGAAAGGAGAAAGGGGGGGAAAAGGGGAAAAAAATAAGAAAGGGAAAGGGAAAGGAAAAGGGGGGAAAAGAAAGGGGAAAGGAAAAAGGGGAAGAAAGGGGAAAGAAAATAAAAAAGAAAAAGAGGAAAAAAAGGGGAAAGGGAGAAAAAGAAAAAGGGGGAAAAGGAAAAGGGAGAAGGAGGAAAAGAAGGAAAAAAAAGAAAGAAAATCTCGAACGGGAAAGAAATCTGGAGAACAGGATGCTACGCGGGGGGGACTGACTTGTAGGAGGGAGGAGGGGTGGTATGCTGCATTTTGAGAGGAGGTATATACACATACTCCTCTGTGAGGGCGAGAGGTAATAACTCCCTTACTGTCTCAAAAACGTATGCAGCCCTGACCCTGGGCGCTTCTTATGGAATTGGCCGATTAGGGCATACTCTCCATTGTAATATTGTTAAAATTCGAAATGCCAAAATGTGTTGCAGCAGTTTCCCACTTGCTTGGTTCCGAGACTTGGGTGTGTGGGGGAGAGGGGAGGGGGAGGGCTGTTCTGAGTTGTTAGAGGGTGGTTGAGAATGTAGGGGAAATTGATTTCTTATATTGTTAATGTACTTCCCCATCTCTAAACTGTTCTATATCGCTTACCATATATATAGTTTTGTTGTTGTTGGTTTGCTATTTGTACCGATTTGTGCTTGACGACCTCACTTGGTGCACGGGAACACTCCCCGGAGGTATTCTCATCTGTTCCTCCCTGCTCACTGCGACATATCCGGAGATCTCTAGACTCTTTACGTTTGGTGGATGTGTGGCGGGCGTTTAATGCCGGAGCACGTGAGTATACTTTTTACTCAAATGTTCATGCATCTTCCTCGCGTATTGATTACATTTTCTTACCACAACATCTGCTACATTTGGTTCTAGCTGCAGGGATGGGTACACGCACGTGGTCGGACCACTTTCCCGTGTGGGTGGACCTACACTCTCCTCTCTTTCGACCTCGGGAACGCACTTGGCGGCTAAATACTACTTTGTTAGCTGACCCCTTGCTTAAGGCAAAATTTTCTGACCACCTTAAACAGTATTTCCAGGACAATCTAGATATCGAGGACATCCCGGTAGCTACGGTTTGGGAAGCCCACAAAGAGGTGATTAGAGGCCATTTCAATGGTGCGGCCACGGCGATCAAACAGGCTAAGACCACGGAAGTTACAGACATTTTACATAACATTCGGCGGTTGGAATCGCAAACTGACACCTTGACCGACGCTTCTTTCCAGGAAACGACCTTGCTGCGCCGTCGGCTCAATGAGATTTTGGATGAAAAAATTCGTCTGGACGCCGCCAAGGCCAAATGCCGTTTTGCTTTGTCGGAAAATAAACCTAGCAGACTCCTGGCTATCCTGTTACGCCAACGACGTAAACTGGCATATATAGCGAAGATTAAACTGAAAAATGGGCTATGCTCCTCTCGACCTGCGGAAATCATGGAGGAATTCGCTTCTTACTACCAATCCCTTTACCATATAGATTCAGTTGAGGGACCGGGACCGCCTCCGGAGCCCATGTCGAAATACTTGCAATCTCAGGTCACGTCTAAGCTCTCCTCCTCGGCACGGGAGTCCCTGGCGACCCCTATTTCGACCGAAGAACTTTTTACCGCACTTAAATCCATGAAAAACGGGCGATGTCCGGGACCTGATAGACTCCCGTTGGAATACTACAAGTGCTTCAGAGAGGCACTGTCACCTCTGCTTTGGCGACTTTTTCAATCGGTGGATGATTCTACGCATTTGCACCCGCGGACGCTAACCGCCACTATCGCGGTGATTCCTAAGCCCGGAAAGGATCACTCTGACTGCAAGAACTACAGACCTATTTCGCTACTGAATGTAGACACAAAAATTTTGGCAAAGATTCTGGCAGCACAGCTGATGCCTTATGTTCCTGATCTGGTCGGACCGGATCAGGTAGGGTTCATACCTGGCAGGGAGGCCAAGGACGCTACTTCGAGAGTGTTAAATGCTATTACCTTGGCGAAACGCTCGGGACAAGAATTGTTGTTATTTTCGGCCGATGCGGAGAAGGCATTTGACCGGGTCCGCTGGAGATATCTCTTTGAGGTTTTACGCCTTATGGGTCTCCCTGATGCTTACCTGCACTGGATTGCTGCATTGTATCGTAACCCGACCGCTAGGGTTCGTATTAATGGCGCATTCTCCACCAAGATCTCCATATACAATGGAACAAGACAAGGATGTCCTTTGTCACCACTGTTATTCGCTCTTTCCCTAGAACCCCTACTAGAATCCATACGTTCGGACACTGATATTTCTGGAATCCGGGGTCGCACAGGTATCCGCATATGCGGATGATTTACTTTTTATGCTCACAGATGTGGAGAGATCCTTACCGGCTGCCCTAAGGACACTTACCGACTTCGGGGCACACTCCGGCTTTCGCATAAATGCCGATAAATCGGAATTCCTGGATATTAATCTTCACCCGACAGTGTCCAGCAGACTCAAACAACGTTTTCCGTATGCTTGGTGTCCGACTAAGATGAGATACCTGGGTATATGGTTGACTCCTTCACACTCCAGACTCTTTGAGTTTAATTATAAACCACTCCTAGACTCCTTCCGGATGGATCTTGCAGGATGGAATAGCAAATTTATCTCCTGGCTAGGTTGAATCAATGTAATAAAAATTAACCTTCTGCCCCGCCTTCTGTATGTTTTCCAAACGGTCCCAATTCCCGTAGCAGCAGAATTTTTCGGGACACTTCGCTCCCTGATCTTAAAATTCATATGGTCAAAGGGGAAACCCAGAGTGCGATACGAGACCCTTTGCCGCTCCAAGAATCACGGAGGTTTGGCTCTTCCTGACGCCAAACTATATTTCTATGCCACTCAGTTGACTCGTGTACTCGATTGGTCTCTGACATCGGCGGAAAAGCTGTGGCTAGATTTAGAAGAGGAAATCATGGAAACTCCATTATGGACCCTACCCTGGCTCCGCCCTAGGGACACAATGGATCGACAGGCCCAATGGAGCCTCCCCTGAGAAACCTTGCGACTATGGAGAAAGATCCGCATGTCTAGGTCTCTGTCGTCGGCTGTTTCTCCACTTCTTTCACTACATCACAATCCGGGTTTTCTACCTGGGGTGTGCCCTAATTTGAAGCGCCGACTTGGCCTACCAGACAGGATCAGCGTGCAGTCCTTCCTGAAAGATGGTACAGTGCCCCCACTTACAGCTGCAGATGGCTCACCGCCACCGACTTTCTTAGAGCAATTTAACTGTGCCCAGATTAAGTCTTTTCTTCAATCCCTGAACGCTGGATTCAGCCTTACGAGACCCCTACTTCCATTTGAGAACTTCTACAGACTGGGCATCCCGCTCGCCAGGAGCATATCCACTCTCTACCGTTTACTACAGGACTCCGTTGCTGACCCCCTTCAGTTCCAATCAACGTGGCATGACATTCTAGGAGACTCCTTTTCTGACGAAACATGGTCTATGACCTATGCATTGTCACACCGAGGATCTCCGTGGCTGAAATGTGCAGAAAATGCCTATAAGATACTCACTTTTTGGTACTGGACTCCTGAACGGATACACCGGTTTCAGCCCACCTCTGACCCCCTCTGCTGGCGCTGCGGTTCGGATGTGGGCAGTTTCCTTCATATTTGGTGGGATTGCCCTCTCCTCAGCCCCTTCTGGAGGATGGTACATGATGGGGTTCGCACCATTGCGGCATTGGATGTGACTTTCTCTGCCACAACTTACCTCTTGTTGCACTTTCCGACGTCCATTAAGGCAATGCGAAAATCAGCGGCCTTACGCCTTGTGTTGGCGGCTAGACTGTTGATTCCAGTCCACTGGAGGACTGGAACCGTTCCTTCCAGGAGAATATGGGTGAATGAAGTAGAACGACTACGAGCAGTTGATTGCTTGGTAGTGGTGGAACGTGGCCAGCTAGAGGCCTTCTGTGGCACCTGGTTCTATTGGGACGAATATAGGTCTGGAGACACTAACACCACTGCTGCTGATCCCCTGATGGTTGAGGAGGGTGGGACCTGAGGGATACGTCGGCCCTCCTTCTTTTCCACGATTCCTGGCCTGCCTCCCCGGCCCTCCTCCAAGCGTGCCATGGACAGTACGGATTTGCGGTTTTTTTTTTTTTTTTGTATGTCTCCCTTTCCATCTGTTTATCCCACCCTCCCTTTCTTTCTTTCTTACTGACCTCTCTCTCTCTTCTTACTCCATGCTTTTTCTCTTCTCATTTTATCCTCGGAGGCCATGATACCCTTGAAGCTTGCCCGATACCATGGTTTGGGTGACTGACGCAAATACCCTGATGGCCCAGAGCTGACGTGACCTAGACAACCTGCCGATTACTTGACACAGAGTGGCCCGGCCCTGGCCCGGTTACCCAGATCTTGTGAATGCCTCCGAACTGTGCTACATTTCTTGATATATGACTCCCTTTTATGTATCATACTTTAATGCAATGTTTTATTTCTCTTTCTGTATTTGTTACTCTCTAATAAAACCAAAATTTTGAATAAAAAAAAAAAAGCAGCGACTAATAAAATATTACTATCAGATCAGGAAGAAAAAAAAAAAAATCGAACGTTCGAGTCCCATTGACTTGTATTGAGTTCATGTTCGAGTTCAAATTCAAACTTTTGAAAAGTTTGAGTTCGAATGCGAACCGAACTCGGGGGTGTTCGGTTCATCCCTAATTGGGATTCCCCGCTATATGCAGAGGACGCTCCCCACACATCATCCGCTTAGGGTTGCCAGATCGGCCATGTTTTCCTGGCCACGTATTATGATTCCATGCAGAGGGGAGCACAGGGAAAAGTGCTGCCCTGCAACATGTATAATTCATATGCTGCAGGATTGAAATCAAGGCGGGTCACCTGGGATTCCTTTTTGATTTCTTACCTGCAGTGTATGGCTTCTACATACTGCGGGGTGGCATTCTCATGCACTGCCCATCAACATGAATACATTATATGTGTCCAGGAAAACATGGCCACACCTGGCAACCCTACATCCACTGCGGGAACTCTCCCTCCCGATACTTACCTCTTTCTCCACGGTCCCACGGTGGTCTGACTTCCTTGAAGTGAGACCACCCTTTTTTACCCCCTCCCAGCGCACTGATGTCATCACGATGTGCGTAATGACGTCGGTTTCAGGCGCCCCCCTCCCCGGCAAAGCCGGGAGAGCGCCTGAAAGGACGCCCTCTTCCTACCAATCGGGAGGAAATTAAAGTAAAAGAGAGGCACCACTGGAAAGGACAGAATCTGCCCTTTCCAGCGTTGCCGCGCTATAACCCCTGAGGTGCCGGTGCCCAATCCAGACCTTTCCCAGAGCTCTGGGTCCTCTCCCCGTCCACTAACATCATCGCACATGGCGCAATGCCATCAGTGTGAGAATTAACCCCTAGCTGCCAAGGGGATTCCCTATGTAAACCCTATGGTGGAGATATGGGGGTCCAAATTACCCCTGTATCTCCTGATCCGTGGCAGCTAGAGGTTAATGTTTGGTACCAAACATGACCAACTTACATATACATATAATAATGATATATTATGCATCTGCAGAGCCTGCCAAATAAAAAGGATATATAATTTGTCTGGGTCATATAACAAAACATGACTTCAAATTGCCTTTAAAGGTGCTGAGCAAAAACGGTTAAAATGAGCTTAGCACACAGGGGTGAAAAGGCTCAGCAGTGAACGGGTTAAAAAGTAATAAAAAGGTCTGTTCCTGAATTTAAAAAAACAAAACACCTTTTATAAAAATTGGGACACTTCTGTTCTGTGCAGTTCAACGATCTGTGAATATAATATGAATCATTACTTCTCTATGGGACCATTTTGCTGCCGCCGCACTGCACAGTGTCTCCATACACTACACTCATACACACCGGCGTTATTGGTCCCGCACCTGGGCCCTGCGGTTCCTTGTTACGCCTCTGCTTGTAACTGTAAGTGAAGAAAGAGAAACCAATAAAATGGCATCTTTCCGTTTAGGCGACAGTTTTGTTTTAACTTGTATTGAAAAAGCAAGATTTACGTTTTTAATAACAGCTAAAGTTTTATATCTGTCCCTTTACCCGCTTTGTCGTATTTATGTTTTGAAAACAAATATAGACGAATTCGGTTCATCTGCCTAAAGATTAATCAGCATTCTTCTGATTGGTTGCGCTCAGGAGGTCAGAGGGTAAAGGTCGCCGAGATCAGCTCCAACATGGCGTCCACCAAGCGTGTTTTGTACGTGGGTTAGTGCAGTCAATCATGCTATTAATATCCGTTCTTTTTAGTTACAATGCGGGTAACCGGTACGAGTGAGAGGTTTTGGTAGTGTTTGCTTGTAAGTGATATCTCTAGATAGTGGGTGCGTTATGGGTTACATGGGATTCAGCTCTGCATGCTCCGTATTATACATTTTCACCCTCCATCATTCACTGTCATCTCCAGCACTGGATTTTTAACATATCAATGTGTCTGGACATCCAATTCAGCTTTATATCGTTGATCGCATGTCTGTTTTAACTAACCGACACAACGGAAATGATTGTGCTCTACCAGCAAAATCCTGCAGCATATTATTCTGTCTTTCTCATGTCTTTACTCTCCTGCTCCTTTTTATTGCACGTTTTAGGTTCTCCAAAATGTAAAATGTTCTCATAGCACATCCTGATTAAATAATATTCTACCATTAATAATAATATGAGACAGTGCAGAGGCAGTAGTGGCTGGTGACATTTTTAAAGATGGGGACTGCAACCAGATCCTGCATAAGCTTTCCCCCCCCTGGGAATATATATATATACCAAAATCCAGACGCACACGAAGTCTTCTTTTCAAAGTTTAAATAAAATAAAACTTTTATTCTGGCATCAAATCTCAACGTTTTAGTCCCCAGATGGACTTTCCTCAGGAAAGTCCCTCTGGGGACTGAAACGTTGAAATTTGATGCCAGAATAAAGTTTTATTTTATTTAAACTTTGAAAAGAAGTCTCCGTGTGCGTCTGGATTTTGGTCTCTTATCTACCTGCAGCTGGATTGACTGCAACGGAGCAAGAAATTTTCGGTATGTGGAGTGCGGGACCTCTTGACCCTTTTTTATTTATATATATATATATATATATATATGCTGAAGCTGATAGGTGCCCTGGAAAAAAATGGCTGGTCTGTTTCTTTAGGAGTGTATGTTGAGATAAGGCTGCTTCATTATTTATAAAGTATTTTACCAGGAAGGATACATTGAGATTTCTCTCGTTTTCAAGAACTTAGAATTTTTAACAGTAGGTACAGAAATACAAAGTAATAAAATGCAAGCTATTAATAATACTGGTACCACAAATATACAGATTTACACAGGAAATATATGTAAGAAATATATTACCTGTTACAGAATGCGCCTGTAAACCTGTATCAAGGTATGTTAATAGAGATCTCTTAAGTGACTTTAGACTGGGGGAAGATTTGATGGCGTCTGTGAGGTTATTCCATATTTCCGGTGATCTGTAGGAAAATGATGATCAAGCCACTTTCTTTTTGCATTGTGGTATTGCAAGTAAGGTGGTGGTCCTGGATCGGAGGTTATAGGATGAGGGAACTGCTGGGGGAAGCAGCCTATTCAGGTGGGGTGTGTAGCTTCCCAGAAAAGCTCTTAAACACCAGGTTGGAAAGGTGACGGGTGCGTCTAGAGTCTAGCATGGCCAGTTTAGTTCTTTTAACATACCACAATGGTGGGTCATGTAGTTAGATTTAGCACAAAGTGACAGAATATGTGTTTGTGGAGCAGCTGCATACACTACATCTCTATATTGAATGATTTGTTGTACAATCTGCTTTCTTACTGCGGGGCTCAGGCAGGATTTGTTTCTGTACAGTGCACCTAGTTTGGGGTAAAGTTTAGATGAGTTTTTCGATGTGGGGGCCAAAGGATAGATTTGGGTCGAACCACATATTTGAGAGAAGTGACTGTGGTCAGCGTACCATTTGATTTTGTCCTGACGCATAGATGGGGAGTTTGCAATTTATGTAGTTTAGGTTTTGTTCCAAAGAGCATTGTAACAGTTCTGTCAGTATTTAGAAAAAGTTTGTTATCTTCGATCCACTTTTCTACCTCTGTGAATTGTTCTTGCAGCACGGCCTCCAGCTGCGCGAGGTTTGGTTTGCTGGTACAGATTACGGTGTTGTCTGCGTACATGTGTATAGTTGAGGCTTTGCAGATGTTAAGCAGATCATTGAATATTGTGAATACCAGTGGGCCGTGTATCGAGCCTTTGGCTACACCGCATGTGACTGGTAGGGGGAGGGAAGCGCTGTCAGAAATGTACACATATTGCGTTTGGTCTGATACATATGATTGAAACCAGGTTAGCGTGCGATCACCAATACTGGAGCTTTTAAGTTTTTGTAATAGGATGCCATGGTCCACTGTGTAAAAGGCCTCACTTGCCCATAGTATCATCTATTTGCTTTTGAAAACGCTCTCCTGTCCTGCATTAATCCCCTTTAAAAGCTAAAGTGGTCAGGTTTTGTAGCATATCCCTTTAATAGTCTCATTACTTGGGATGCAAAATAGGTTATTTGCCACTGCTGCATTTATTGATTCACCTCCATTTATCATGGTTTGCAGTTTACATGAATTGCCTAATACATTTTGTCTTGGAAAACGAGGAGGATCAGGCATCCCTAGCTCAATGTCTGCTACTCTTTGGTTTCTGCTAATTGAAAGCGCTGTCCCCACTTTGAGCAGAACCGTGCATGTCTAGCATAGTAGTCTTACTAATCAGCTGCATCAGTCTGATTCACCAAGCCTTAAGATGTTTAGTATGGGCACTAGGGGAATCAAAGACCTCTCCTTTTTAAAAGCACCTCATTTATCTATGCCCACGTGTCAAGTTGAGCAGTAACACGTTTGAACACAGTTTCACCACTATTTTTGCAAAGGTAACAGATTTTACCTGTGCCCTACACTCTTCAAACCCCTATAAAAGCTTCAATCACATGTTTACGTGCTATCAATTTATCGTTATCATGATTTCCTGAAACCTAATCCATAAATATCATCTTTGTTTTTAGAGGGTCATAAATTAATATCAAATATATATAGGTTAAGGCTGGCGTCAGACGAGCGTGTTATGTGCTGACCTGCTTTCCGACGTCCGTCGCAGCGTTGTGACGCTGCAACGGGGCCGGGCACATGTTTGTACGCACGCACACCAAGCGTCCGTTATCCAAGCCTCTCCGGCAAAGCGCTAGCATAGGAGGATCGTGCTTTGCAGCGCTGAGCGCGCTCAGCGAGGTGGCCCGACGGGCGTCGAGCAGAAGCAACGTCCACTCTCACAGATGTTCCTTCCGCTCTCCAAAGACACTCGTCTGACACTAGCCTAAGAAGAGGGAATTGACAACGCTCAACTGGATTTCGTTATCCCGGAAGTTCAGCGCTCCGGAGCTCTTGCCTGTTATGAGCTATCAGGTCAAGTCAGTTGAGCAAAGTCACTCCCTTCCACCTCCAGTCCTTCCTCCCACTCAGTTTGTTCACGAAATTCTTTAAAAGGGACACTCTACGCACCCTGACCACTTTAGATTATTAACCCCGATTTCATGCTGACATCATCATCTATGACCAAGTGCTTGTAGTCGCGTTCATTTGAGAAAGCAAACATGGGCTTGAGCTGCGCAAGCAGCATCAACCCATCCCTCTGACCAAGCACTCGCATACCTTTTTTACTTTTGTGTGAAAAGTACACAAGATACGCAATTTGCGTATGTACATACGAAAGTTGCGTACACTAATCAAATTGCTTATGAAAAAAGGGAGGGGTTGAGGTTATTTATTTATTTTTACATAAAAGGAATTTTATGTAAACAAACAAATTTTTATATATTTTTTTTTCATTCAATGAATCGATTTAATCGGCCAACTACTGTAGATACTCGAGTATACCGCTAGATTTTGGTGACAAAAATTTACCTTAAAATTGGAGCGATCGCATTATATTCGAGACATCTGCATCGCGTGTAAAAAAAACAAAACCTTGCCTTACTCTGGATCCCAAGTCTCCCGGACGTTCCAGTAGTCTCGCTGAAGTGACTGTGGGCTCCCTGATGCTTGCAAACATTTCAGGAACTCCCGGATCCGGGAGAGGTGGGATCCATCACGGCCAGAGGGCATACTCGGTTTAAGCCAATCATTCACCTTGCTCGCCTCTGCCGGCCATCTAATCGCTAGTAAAGAAGATGGGTGGCTGGAGGCATCATACTTTGTAACTGCTGCAATCATTCTAGAGCAGAGCACCCTGGCCTGAGGGGGCGACTGACTGTGTTAAGAGAACCTGGAAGGATTTTAATTGTTTCCCCGGTACAGTAAAATTTTCTTCCTTGTGTTATATTTGAGTCTTGAGTATTCTCTCATTTCCATAATAAATCTCTATCCATCGTGTTATATTCGAGTCGCGCTATACTCGAGTATCTACGGTAATCGATTATGAGAATAATCGTTAGTCGCAGCCCTAATCTAAATTACACACCCCTTGCAGTGATAGGTCTTGGGAGTGGGTGATCTATTATTAAAAATCTGTACTCTGATCATTTGGTTAATATTCTGTTCATAGGATTTAGTTCCCGCTCAGATAAACCTTGATTTTCGATTTCTCCCCATATTTCTCTATATTTTGGTTTAAGATGATTCCTCTTGTTGTAATCCAACCATTTTCACAGAATACGCCCTTGTTCATTGGTGTTTATAAATTCCAACTTTGTTCTAGGATATGTGATTACATAAAATTTAGACTATCACAGAGTAGACTGTTGTATTGACAGAACACTTGCACCACAATTTTGCTGTGAGAGTTTAGGAATTCCAATTCTACTATTGAAGTCAGTCTTATCAAAATGCACTTTATTTTGACAGGAGGTCTTGCTGAAGAAGTGGATGAAAAAATTCTGCACGCAGCTTTTATCCCTTTTGGAGACATCACAGACATTCAGATACCACTTGATTATGAAACAGGTAAGATAGGATGGTACCAGTCAAATTTTCCGGTTTTATAATCGGGTCACATTCAGAATTAAATTAGCTTTTATATGCATGCTTCTTAGTATTTCATGATTTAAGCAGTAGGTCAGACCTTAAATGGCCACTACAACTAAGGCTAGGGTCAGACCAGCGCATTCTGTGCGTCTGTGCACAACGGACGTACTTTCTGACTGACGACAAGGTAGTGGCCACACGGTCCGTTTTTGTGACTGATGTTTTTTTTGACTGATGTAGATGGGAAATAAAATTAATATAAAAAACCATTTTGTCCGTCAAAATGCTGGACATCTAAATTGCAGTCCGTCTGACTACGTTCCATCACTCACACACAAAGCTATGCGGACATGGCACACTCTGCACATCCGTTCTAGCGGTTTTACGTTAAAATGTGCGGTAACACGGACGTGAACACTGCGCTCGTCTGACCCGAGCCTAAAAAGTGAAATGTCCTTATTTTGTTTATTTTATGTTGCTGTCTAATATCTTACATGTAATTTGTTTCTCTCTTGTATGTTTAGTTAAGAAAATATTTATCACTGGGTGCATCCATTGTGTGATGTTTTGTGTTATAAACTGCCCCCCTCCCTGTACATCACTTGCTCCTCACTGTACATCACTTGCTCCTCACTGTACATCACTTGCTCCTCACTGTACATCACTTGCTCCTCACTGTACATCACTTGCTCCCCACTGTGTGGCTTTGGCCATAAAATGGAGTCTGTGGGTCAGACAGCCGACTCGCATCATTGTAATGTGTGGAATGTATTTAAAGGACATCACAGGGGGTTGATTAGAAGGGCACTATTACATTCTTGACGCTAACGTTAGCACTCACCTGTGTGAGCATTAACGTTAGCCCTGGTGGCCCTAGCGCGGGCCACCCATATTCCAATTCAAACGGTAACGGGTTAAAAAACCCGTAAGTGATTGGAATCTTGCACTTTTCAGCGCGAGGTTACTGTACTTTGCGCTCCCTTTGCTTAACATTGAGAGCGCAAAGAGTTAATTAGCGTTAGTATATTGTAATACTAATGCTAATTACCGTCCGGCTGCGGTTAACACGACAGTTAACCACAGCCAGGACCTGATGTTAACAGATCCTGCTGCTGCAGAATCTGTCGGCACCAGCTAGAAATCCCCCGAAATCACATACTCCCCTCCTATCCCACGGTGCGGACCGCGGCTCCAGCTGCCTCCTCTGTCTGCGGATCACTACGCCAACCTGCCGGACTTCGCGAGGCGAGGTCCTGCAGGTCATGTGACCGGCAGAGGAGAAACTCAATGGAGTCCTATGGACTCCATCGAGTGGATGCTCGTGGCGGCGCTTAGCCACATCCCGGGGCTTAGCACTGCATTACGATGCAGGCAGCTTTTCTAGCGCTTGCATTGTAATTTCACGCTAAACCGGGGATGCAAAGGAGAAACCTGCAGGTGCCATTTTTTTCTCCCTATCGTCCCCGTTTTAGCGTGAAGAGTGTAATAGTGCCCGAAGTCTTTTAAGCTCCCTGTCTTATCGCATTCAGCCGCCATCTCTTATCCCAGCAGCACAATAGCCCCCTGCAGCCTTATCTAAACACGCACTCCTCCACTCCACGGACTGTTAAATGCTGTAGAAGCTAAACCTCAGCTGTGAAGTAAAACTTTTGCATAGATTTTGGTAAATGTTGATGTTTCTTCGGAAAAATCCAGAAAATGTAAACAGGAGATAAAACCTAATTTAATTATTCCTTTTTACATACAATTACTTCAAAGAAAAAAAAAACCCGCAGCATGTGTTTTATAAGGTGGTTTTATTTGTAATGCACAAGTAATCGAGTTACAGCTTATAGAAGTGGTAGTGTCCCTTTAAAGTGACTCTCCTTCCACTGTGTACACAACATTTTTGTAGGAACACTATCAAAAAACTCACCCACTTTTCCCCCTTAAATAATTGTGTAGAAACTACTGAAAGCATCTGCACAATTTCTTTGTCATTTGTTTTGGTTAACTGTAAATAATGACTGCTCCTCCAGTGGATCTGGGCTTGTCCTCTTCTGCTCCAGTTCTTCGACTGTGCAGAAGTACTGGAGCTTCCTACACAAATTGTGTAACTTACATAATCGTCATACGTAAGCTAAGCAAATTGTGTAACTTGTGCTATTTTTGCATGCAAGTGCTTGTGCAAACTGTTGGATTTGTGCTGTTCATGTGCAGCACCACTCTACAGTTGCTGTCTCCCTGAGAGGTCGCTCTTACTAGAACTTGCAGAGACAAGATGCAGATCATTGGTCCCTGAGTTGGTCCCCAGCAGGCAGGATAGTCAGAATCCCTTCTGTTAAGTTCAAGCTGCGTGGGCCGAGGGAACCCTCCACTTGACACAGCTATACCAGCCAAACAGGGTGGTGGTTTGCCTGCCTTGCAGTCTGAGCACTTCAATAAGCTACAGTGTGCAAGTCACAGTTTATTTCACATGATTGAAGCTGCTTCTATTGCCCCACCATTCCCAAACAACTGGCACTCATGATCCTGCTATCTAGTAAAATTCCTCTCGTCTTCCTCAACCCCAATCCCTCTAGATTGTAAACTCCTATGAGCAGGGCCCTCCACACCTCTTGTTTCCATCATATGTCCTTTTATATGTATTTCGTTCCCTTTGGTTATTGTAAAGCGCTGCGGAAACTGTTGGTGCTATATAAATGATGACAATGATAATAATTTACATGTGTGAGTTTCACTGTGAATGCAGGTTATTTGATTGCAGGTGGAATATCTTCATTCTTGGTGTGCTTCTGGTGTTGGAGTGCCATAGTTTTGAGAGTGCTTATGCAGTTTGGTTCAGTGCAACTCTCTATAACTTACACTTCAGGGCAGGTATTTCAATATCTTGTCCCATAGATGTTGATGGCAAGCAAAAAAACAAACAGAATACTTTGAATGCAATAGATCACGGCTCAAAATTTCCAGTCCCAAACTACTAGTCAGGCATTAAGAGTTACTCACCACCAGTTACCCCTCGGAAACCCTACCCTACCCTGCCCTTAACTCAACCCCTAAACACACAATCTTAAATTATCAGATACACGTATACCCAGACATCAGAACCTAGTGTGAGTAGAGCAAGGTGGCAGTGAAGCTCCTCTCCACCCCCTGACAGAAGTGCTGGGACAGGGAAGTCAGCTTCTTCCTGCCACCGGGCAGCCTGGGGGGGGGGGACAACTCAATGCAGGAGGCAAAGGGGTTTTTGGAGCGCTGTACCTCCGTTCCTCTTCACCCCCTGCTGAATAAAAAGAAATAAAAATGGCTGCCGCCGCCAGAATACGCTGCGCAGGCAGCACAAAATAATTAATCATACTGCCTGCGTCTGCATTCCCACCCGCCCTTATGTAATTTCCACTCTCCAAATGCGAGCAGGCGAGTGGAAATTTTGAGGCCCGCAATAGATGACCAGATAATCACTAGGATCTTCTTTTAAATCCCTATAGGTATCATTTTGCACGTAATTGGTTCATAATGGCCTGCTTGCAAATGTAATGGTTATTATAATGTGTCAAAATCACTGCAACCATATGTCTCCTCATTTAAATATGTCCCATAAGTGTGCTACCTGAATATTTGCAAAGCAAAGTTACAATTCAGCTGTCTGCCATCAGAAATCCCCTGTGATCCTACAAGATCTTGTATGCTGAGGTTTGCAGGTTGAGCACAGCTTTGCCATACAAAACTAACTGGGTGTTTGCATCAAATATGTTATTTTAAAATTGGAATATTGCTTACTTTCTATCATTTTTACTATTCTGCTTTATTTTTTTGTGTGTCTTCAACAAACGTTTAATCAGATGCTAGATCCACTTTAGCCTTTTGATCTAGTATATAATTGTATGCACTGATCAGCCATACTTCCACGTCCTTATCTTCTTGCTTTTTTTTATACAGAGAAACACAGAGGATTTGCTTTTGTGGAATTTGAAACCCCAGAGGTAAGTTGTTCTATTTTTCTCATTTTGCAAACACATTCATAAACGTTGTAGAATGAAGCTATATTTTTATAAGCTATAGTTCCGATTTTACCAGAATAACAATCAATGACCAAGTTGCACACGTGTAAGGCTTTGAGACTTTTAGGCTGGGGTCAGACCAGCGCACGTTTAACGTGCGTTCTGGCGAACATAATTACGGCCGCACTAGCAGCTGATGACAGGCAATGACGGCCAATATACGATGTACGGCTGCACAAAAGTCCGGCCGTGCAACGCAAGTGGAATTTGAACGCATTTTTATGAGAACGCTGAACTGCTAGTACTGACGTACTGAGTGCGCAGCTGCGGCATAGCGGCGTGTGTGCGAGATTAGGAGATGTCGACACTGCTAATGTCCAGCCTACATAACGTCCAGACGCAAAAAGAGTTTTATTGACGATCCGTACAAAATCACGCCCGAAAATGCGCGTCGTCTGACCGTTTTTGCGCATTCCGTGAAAAAATATGTCAATGCGTTCGGACACACTTTTTCACGTTCGCGGGGAAAAATGCTTTCGTCTGACCCTAGCCTTAATTTGTTTGTGGTATTATTTTTTTGACTGACTGATGATATTGCTGTCACATATGCTGCATACTTAAAAGGTCACGGAGTGCTTCAAGAAAAACCAAGTTCAATAATGTTTTGTTTATGTGATGCTTTCAGTTTGCAACTAAAGAACCTCCACTTTGAAGGTCCTGCCTTTTCTGCAAATCCCATGCTGTGAACAAATCGGTAGTCTTTCCTTCTATTGAGTAGAGATGGACCGTTCTCGTGTAACCTCTTCTCTATCATAATCGACTTAACATGATGCTTTTTAAAGTCAAGTTAGCTTGATCGGTACATATGCTGTTAGGCTGGATGTGGTCCTTTACATGAACAAGTACTCGTCTAATATCCTGCCATGGTCTTTATCTTTCTCTTGCTCCTGACCCTGCCTTTCCAGCAGTGGGAAAAACGCAATTAACACACAGACCCAATTATGTATCAAAAGCGTTTGTAATTGGTTTTGTTCTGATTATCGTACCAAAGTGCTTTTTAGTGGGTTGTACAAACTTAGCATATTAGCTCTCACTCAAATCAGGTACAATAGGCGGGTTTAAGCACTTTTACTCAAAGAACATTCCAGAGTCTGGAATCCAGACTACTAAAAGGGTAATTCTTTTTCATATGCGCTAAATATGTAATGTAACAAATCTCTGTACCTCGACTGGGTCACATCTATTCCGCTCTTTTGCCGGACCCCCATTATCCCACCAGCAGTCTTTCTTGTCTTTCTCCAGTCCTTAGCCGAAGCTTAAGGATGGGTACACTGAAAGCGCAGTGATAGCATTCCCCAGAAATGAGTCATCACGCAGATTTAGGGGTTAAAACAGTCAGCCTGGCACTGAGACTTTAATGGGTAATATATACAGTGCCAGGAGGATCCTGGAGGCCAATGGAAAATGACACCCTGGGAAGGTTCACCACTGTTCCATTCGCCATTTGTGGATAATGGCTCTCACTGTGGTCCGCTGGAGTCCCAAAGCTTTAGAAATGGCTTTATAACCTTTTTCAGACTGATAGACCTCAATTATTTTTGTTCTCCTTTGTTCCTGAATTTCTTTGGATCTTGGCATGATGCTTTTGAGGATCTTTTGGTCTTCTTCACTTTGTCAGTTAGGTGTTAGTTTAGTGATTTCTTGATTGCAAACAGGTGTGGCAGTAATCAGGCCTGTGTGTGGCTAGAGAAATTGAGCTCAGGTGTGATAAACCACAGTTACGTTATGTTTTAACAGGGGGTGGCAAACACTTCTTCACATAGAGGGTCATGTGGGTTTGGATTTTGTTTTCTCTTAATAATAAAAACCTTCATTTAAAAACTGCATGTTGTGTTTACTTGTGTTATCTTTGACTAATGTCTCAGTTCATCAAACAAATTTAATTACACTATCAAAGTGTGACAAACGTGCAAAAAATTAAAAAAAATCAGGGCCAACCCTTTTTCACACAACTGTAGTCTATGGAGTTGTTTGGTGTAAACGTAACCAGAGCTGTTGTAAACCTAACATGGAATAGGGTCTTGGCATATTATCAGCTCTTACTCCAGTCAGGTACAGTAGGTGGGTTTAAGCACTTTTACTCAAAGAACCTTCCAGAATACTAAAAGGGTAATTAGTTTTCTTATCTACTAAATAGCTTTTTCCCCCCATTCTCCCTCTGCTCCCGGTGGCAAGAAGAGGCGGATGGAGCTGCCGTTCTCTCGGCGGGATGGAAGGTGAGTATGTGATTTTTTTTTTTGATTTTTTTTTTTTGGGGGGGGGCAGTGGGGTTTCAGCTCGTGCTGACTGATTCTGCAGAAGCGGAATCTATTAGCACCAGGTCCTGGCTGTGTTTAGCTTTCGCGTTAACTGCAGCAGGACAGTAATTAGCGTTAGAGTTAGGATTACAAAGTTCTAACTCTTTGCGCTCCCCATGTTAGGCATTGGGGCTCAAAGAATAGTAAACTTGTCCTGAAAAGTGCAAGAACTGAATCGCTAATGGGTTTTTAAACTCTTTAGCTTCGGATTGTAATATGGTGCGCCCGAGCTAGGGCAACCATTGCTAACGTGAACGCTCACACAGGTGAGTGCTAACGTTAGCATCAGGAATGTAATTGGGACCTCTATCTTTTTGTTTCTTTTGTGAGAGTTGGTTTTCCTTTTTTTTTTTTTTTTTTCTATTTTTTTTTTTATTTTTATTTTTTAAATCTTTTATAGACTTTATTTTCTGTAGTAAAATAAACGTATATAGTACAAAAAAAGAAAGGGCGAGGAACAATACAATAAAAACAATATATAGTCCTGAAAAGCAAAGACCATCTCAGTTCAGACTGGGTCATAAGAGAGCCACGGGGCCCCGGCCCATGTATTAGCAAAAGTGTCCATAGTTTGGGTAACTCACCATCAATTTCTCCATTAGAAAGGTGTCTCAGACAATACTGAGGACTCGTGCCGTTGACGGAGCCTCCATCCTTAACCATCACTCGATTTTATTTATTTTTATGAATAATTAAATAAAAATTATTATTTTTATGAATATTAAATAGCATGTTCAAACAGCAATACCATATATAATAACAGATAAACATGTGATACTCTAGGAGTATGTTGAGAGTTTGGACATTCTATAAAAATGATAAAATAATGCATGACCCTTAACATCAATCAGATTTTAATTGACTGATTCTACTGTAGATTTACAGGGTTATTCAACGAGGACCGAAATTTCACCAGAAACTATTTAGCTGGGGTCTTTTTTGGCGCTTGTAGATTTGGGGTGTCAAAGTTCGAAAAAGTGTTGTTTTTTTTTTTATAGTAAATTATTCAATATGAAGAAAATAATGGTATCTTTTAGAAAGTCCATTTAATGGTGAGAAAAAAAGATATATATAATATGTGCGGGTTCTATAAGAGGAAAATTGGAGCTAAACACAAACAGTGGAGAAATGTAAAAACAGCAGTAGGTTCTTTCGGACAGACAATGGTAAAACAGCCTGGTCACAGTTAACCCTTTCGCTGCGGTGGACGCGCTGAGCGCGTCCAACCGCATGTCACGTTGCGTGCGGAGGACGCGCTGAGCGCGTCCAGCCTTTGGGGTCAGCGTTCGGCCGGGTTCCAGCTGATCGCTGGCCCCCCCGGTGCGGGCTGACATCCTCGATGTCAGCCCAGCATCCGGAACCGCCGCCGGGCTAATTATGTGTCATTGCGGCGGCGCGATGACACCTAATTCAGGTGCCCCCCCGCATGTGCGGAGGAGGCGCCTGAAAGGGAGGGGGGGAGGTCCTTCGGACCTCTCTCCCTCCCGATCGGCGGCGTTGCGGGGGTTAACCCAGGCACCATTTGGAAGGGCACAGCCTGCCCTTCCAAATGGTACCTGGCATTAACCCCTGGGGAGCCGGATCACGAATCGGCGCTGAAAAGCGCCGGTTCGTGATCCTTTCCCGGAGCTGGCCGACATCTTGGATGTCGGCCAAGCCTCCGTGAACTCCCCCTGAGGACTGGCGTCATCGTGCATAGCACGATGACGCCAGTCCTGGAGTTAACCCCTAGCTGCCACCAATGGTGGAGATAGAGGGTTCATTGGAACCCCCTATCTCCCGATCCGTGGCAGCTAGGGGTTAAAGTTTGGTATTGTTGGATCGGCCAGAGCATGGCCGTTCCAACGATACCAAACTCGAATGTGAAAAAGTTAGTAAAAAAAATATAAATAAATAAAAAAATATTTTAAAAAAAATTATAAAAAAAAAAGTTTTTTTCTTTTTTTTGGTTTGTTAATGCAGCAATATTGTTCCCATTTCAATTATAATGTGAACAATGATGCTGCACTAACGATTTTTGTATGCGGTGCGTTTGTTAAAAATCGCGTAATTTTCCCCAAAAAAAAAATGTAACAAGACCCCATCTCTAATTTTTTTAACAAGCGCACCCCATACAAAATATAACCGCAATTGCTCGCATCTTAAAATGTGAAAAAAAACCACTTTACACATTGTAAATTATTGAAAAATCATATTTTATTGCATTTTTTGTTATAATATACAGACAGGTCATGACGTATACATGTAATAATGACATATTATGAATCTGCCGAGTCTGATGGAAAGAACGATATATAATATGTCTGGGTCATATACTAAAATAAGCCTTCAAAACACGTTTAAACATGATGAGCAAAACCGGTAAAAATGACCTCAGCACAGGGGCGGGAAAAGCCTCAGCAGCGAAAGGGTTAAAGGTCCACGAATACCAAAAAAATTAAATGTTCTTATTCAGTTTATTTTATGTTGCTGATGTCTTGCATGTGCTTTATTTTTATCTTGTTTGTTTAGTTATGAAAATATTTTACTCTATAGGAGTCACTGGGTGTATCTATTTATTGGTGATTTTTTTAAAAAAAAATTATATAAAAAAAATTGTAACCTGCCCCACGTCCACAATATCTTAACCTTACTTGGTCCTCGCTGTGAGGCACTGGCCATATAATGGAGCTGAGCCTATGGGTTGATCACTGTCTGAAATCATTGTATTGTGTGGATGTATTCAAAAGATATCACCGGGGGTAGATTAGAAATCTTTTAAACTCCCTGTTAAATCTTATTCAGCTGCCGTCTGTTAGCTTGGAGAAGAATACCATCCTGCTGCCTTATCTAAACATTCCCGACTCCACCTTTATTAACTGTTAAATAATGGAGATTAAATAGACATGGGCCACAAAGCAAAGTTTTTGGTAAATGTTGCATCATGGGAAAAATCCACACAATGGAAACAGGCGGTAAAAAACAGTAATTTTATTTTTCCTTACATGCAATTACTTCAAAGAAAAAAAGAACAGTATGTGTATTATAATGTGGTTTCATTTGTAATGCACACGTATTCTAGTTACAGCTTATGCAAGTGGTAGTGTTCCTTTTAATAAGTAAACAAGGCCAGGAATTCTGTGCATCATATGCTCTGCATTGAACATGAGTTTTTGTAGTGTTTGGAGTGCCCATTTTTAAAGCAATTTGGCTTCATTATCGAAAACCATATAAACAATAACTAATTGCAGCATTATTGTAAATGTTACTCTGTTTTTATCGTGATCATAAAGTTGTTCAATAACTGTCTGTTTTCTTGTTCTTTTAGGATGCTGCTGCAGCTATTGATAACATGGTATGATTTAATTTCCTTAAAACATGCTTACTACTACTCTACATTGTTTTAATATATCAAAATTACAATGTACAGTTAGGTCCATATATATTTGGTCGTGGGCACAATTTTCATACTTTTGCTCTGTATGCCACTGTTACGAGAGCCCAGGTCGAATGTTTTCCCTCGGCCATTGCGATTTGTTTTCCTCAGCTCAGGGTCCTTGTTTGGGGGGGATTTCAGGGAAGCAGCGGCAATCCGGGGGTATCGTTTGATAGCACGGACCCCTATGGTGTCACAGTCCAAAAAGCGCTGAGATCCGCAGGCAGGGCAAGAGCGGCAGCGTGTTGAATTGATGCCGCATGGCTGCTGCTGTGTGAGCCCTTGGGGCCAAGAAAGGCTCAGAAACGTGGGTTCCCAATGTAGCTCTCTCCTGAAAATCACCCCAACGGCAGCTCCCATGAGGGGGACCCTAACCCCAAAAGAGCACCCTGCTGGGGCAAAGGATTTTCAGGGCACCGGGGTATAAAGTTTCTGCAGATGTTTCCATTAAAGTGAATGCTGTGCAGTACTTGAATGGGATTGATTGGCCCGTCTAGCTCCTTAGATGGTGATTGGCTGGGGTTTCAAACCCAGGCTTCCCCTGGTGTCAGATTACACAGTGAACATGAGGGACAGGCTTAAAGGAATTTGGATTATTTGCTGATGGGGAAAAGGCACAAGCCACCACTTTTAACATTTAAACATATACAGACAAATAACTAACCTGAGAGGAATAGCAGAGGAGCGAAGTTTTTGTATGGTCCACAGTCTCTGGGCACGGGATCCCGTGACAGTCACCAGAATAAAACTGAAACAAAATAACCCAAATGAATTTAAAGTGCAGACTTTCAGCTTTAATTCGAGGGGTTGAACACATAAATAACAAGTACAAATTTTAGGAACTGCAACAATTTTTATACACAGTCCTCTCCATTTTCAGGGGCTCAAATGTAATTGGATAAATGAATATAATCACAAATAAAATGTTCATTTTTAATATTATGTTGAGAATCCTTTATTGGCAATGACTGCCTGAAGTCTGGACCCCATGGACATTACCAAAAAACTTGGTTTCCTCCTTCTGATGCTTTGCCAGGCTCTAACTGCAATTGTCTTCATTTGTCCTTTGTTTGTGGGTCTTTCTGCCTTTAGTTTTGCCTTCAGCAAGTAAATGTATGTTCAATTGGGTTGATCAGGTGATTGAATCGGCCACTGCAGAATATTCCACTTCTTTTCCTTCTAAACCTCCTGGGTTGCTTTTGCAGTGTGTTTTCGATCATTGGATGGCGCTTCACAGTACAGATGGACAATCAACTTTGTTGCGTTGCACTGAATCTGGGCTGACTGTATATCTCTAAACACTACTGAATTCATCTGCCTGCTTCTGTTACATCGTCAATAAACACCAGCGACTGGAAGCCATGCATGCCTATGCCATCACACTGCCTCCACCAACTTTTACAGATGAAGTTGTGTGCTTCGGATCATGAGCTGTTCCAAGCCTTCTCCGCACTTTTTTCTAACGGTCATTCTTCTACAGATTAATCTTAGTTTCATCTGTCCAAAGAATGCTTTTCCTGAACTTGTTTGGCTTTTTTAGATGTTTTTCATCGAAGTCTAATCTGGCTTTTCTATTCTTGAGGACCTTGTGGTGAACCTTCTGTATTTGCTCTCGTGAAGTCTTCTCTTGATTTTAGACTTTGACAATGATACGCCCACCTCCTGGAGAGTGTCCTGCACCTGTCTGGATGTTGTGAAGGGCTTTTCTTTACCATAGCGAGGATCCTGCGCTCATTGACGTCCAGGCCTTTTTTATGTTGCCGAGCTCACCAGTGCGTTCTTCTTTCCTCAGAATGTACCAAACTGTTGTTTTGGCCATTCCTAATGTTGCTGCTATCTCACTGATGGATTTGTTTTGTTTCTGAAGACTTACAATGGCCTGTTTCACTTGCATGGACAGCTCCTCTGAATGCATGATGTAGGTTCACAGCTATAGATTCCGAATGCAAATACCACACTTCTCAACTCCGGACCTTTTACCTGCTTAATTGATGAATAAATAATGAAAGAGTAGCCCACACCTGGCCATGAAACCGCTTTTGATTCAATTGTCCAATTACATTTGATACCTTTGAAAAAAAGGCGGGTGGCTACTCTTAAGAGCTGTAATTCCTAAACCATTCCTCCAATTTGTATGTACATACCCTCAAACCTGAGAATATGCACTTCCAGCCGATATCCATTATATATCTATAGCTTGAATATGTTTTGGTAAATACTGGAAAAATTGAAATTGTGCCTAACATTACATTGAGTGGAAATGCTACAGTTTGGGTTTATTGCTGCTATAGCTTTGCAAAGTCTTTTGGGAAATAATGTGCTCTTTGTTCTCTAGAATGAGTCCGAACTGTTTGGCAGAACGATACGTGTCAATCTGGCCAAACCTATGCGGTTAAAAGAAGGCTCTTCCAAAGCTGGTAAGTGCACATATAAATTAATTGTTTGTGTTTTCTCTTAGAGATCATCCAAGCCAAAAAAGACAATCCCATACATTATGGTTATGGTTCAAGGAGGTTTTCAGTCCCTGTCTTCCAGCACACAAGCACTATGCTTGTAAACAACGGATCTAAATAGTATTACACAGGGCCCTATTACATACTTAACGCTAAGGTGCCGGCTGGGTGGAGTAGCGGTAACATCTCTGCTCTATAACTGTGGCGAGAGACTGTGGAGACACAGGTTTGATCCCGGCAAGCTCACCTCTCCAGTAAGTGTCCTTGGGCAAGACACCTAACGGTACATACTCACCACCCAGGACATACTTGAAAACGAAAGAATCAGTTATCACCAGCTTCAAACAACCCCCCCCCCCCCAATCACATACTCACCGCTCATCCAGTGGTGAGAACGGCGGCTTGATCCGCCTCTTCTAGCTGCCGGGAGCAGAGTGAGACGGGAGACGGGGGGGGGGGGTCTCAAGGTTTTCCTCCTTAGCATCCCCGTTTTGCTGTTTTTTGAGCGCTGGAAGCGATCGGATCGCTTCCAGCAGCTCAAACGCCATTGCAGGATGCCTGGGAGTCCAGGCATCCGTGCAATGGCGGTGAGAAGTGCTGGGGCACCTTGTGATCGCTCCCCGGGAGCGATCAACATCCGGTTTTACCGGAGAGGTGCCCGGCACTTCTAGAGAGCGCTGGAAGCGATCGGATCGCTTCCAGCTGCTCTGTGTATATTGCAGGGATGCCTCGACATCGAGGCATCCTTGCAATATGCTTACCTGCCGCCGGTCCGCTAAGTGATCGCTCCCCCCGAGCGATCACTTCCGGTAGCGGCAGGAAGTACTGAGTGCCACGAGGTATCGTGGCACTCAGTACAAAACGATCACATGAGTGATCAGGTGCTCTGCTGGGTGCCTCGAGGGATCAAGGCACCCAGCAGAGTAAAAAAAAGTGTAAAAAGAGTAAAAAAAAGTAAAATAAAAATGAATAAAATAAAATAAACTGACAGCCAAGATGGCGCTGCCCTTCTAAGGGCAGGGTCATCTTGGGGCTGAGTGGGATGTTCCTAGCCTGCCTCATCAGAGAGGCAGGCTAGCAGCATCCAATCAGAAGTAAAAAAAAATCAAAATAAAATTTCTAATTTGTCAGGTGAGGTCAATATTTTGTAAATATTGGCCGTGACCTCTGTGATTCTCCCTCCCTCTCCTCACTTGTGTTTTGGTGAGCGAGAGAGAGAGATCAGATTTGACAGGTTAGAGATTTTAGTGAGATTAGAAAAATTGAGGCAGATTTAGAGAGATTTTAGGGAGATTTAGAAGAATTGAGGCAGGTTTAGAGTGATTTAGAGAGATTTAGGTGTTTATTTGTATTTTCTTGTGAAACCCAACGGTTCTTCTAAGAACCAACAATCCGCTTATTATATATAATAATTATAAAATTTTATAATCTATTATATATAATGTCTGAGAGGGTGTACAGCGCCGAGGAGGCATATGCCATCCTGGCGTCAGAATCTGAGGCATCTGCGTCAGACTCCGACCCTGATTTCGACCCCGCCAACTGCTCAGAGACGTCGCTAGATACATCATCTACGCTGGCTGATGTATCTAGTGATGTTTCTGATGCAGATCCTGGGTCACCACCTGCCAGCAGGAGACGCACAGCTCCAGCTGAGGAGTGGGTAGTGCCTCATCGCCAGAGGCCAGATATCCCTCCTTTCACGGCAAATCCTGGCATCAATATTGATGTTGCAGGATTTACCGCCACACAGTTTTTGCAGGTGTTTATGGGGGATGATTTGTTGGGCCACATCGTGGCCCAATCAAATCTGTATGCCCATCAGCATTGTGCTGCGAAGCCAGACTCCTACTTGGCAAGGCAGCAATGGACCCCGCTAGATGTGCCAGAATTTCTGAAATTCTGGGCACTTACTATGCTGATGGGCATCATAAAGAAGCCCTCAATTCGCTCCTACTGGAGCAGTAGCCCCATCTGCTCTACCCCCATTTACCCCCAATCAATGTCACGTAGAAGGTATGAAAACATTTTGCGTTTCATGCACTTCAGTGACAACAGCCTGTGCCCTCCTAGAGAGCATCCCCAGTTTGACAGGCTGTATAAAATCCGCCCCCTGATTACCCACTTCGCCGCCAGGTTTGCAGAGGCTTATACACCTGGAAGGAATATCTGCGTGGATGAATCCCTAATGAAATACAAGGGAAGGCTGGGATTCAAGCAGTATATTCCTTCCAAACTCTCCAGGTATGGAGTGAAGGTGTATAAGCTCTGTGACAGCGAGAGTGGGTATACTCAGGCCTTCCGGGTGTACGAGGGAAAGGATAGTAGCCTTGACCCTCCAGGTTGCCCAGAACACATGGGAACCAGTGGCAAGATTGTGTGGGACCTACTTTTTCCCCTGATGAACAAAGGGTACCACTTGTATGTTGATAATTTTTATACGAGTGTCCCTTTGTTCAAGCTGCTGTATTGTTTTGATACAGCAGCATGCGGTACTGTTCGCAAGAACCGCGTAGGTTTCCCAGCACAGCTTGTCCGCACCCGGTTAAAAAGGGGGGAGACCTCAGCTCTGCGCCAAGAGGAGCTGTTGGCGGTCAAGTACAGAGACAAGAAGGATGTATACCTTCTATCCACCATCCACACTGAGAGGTCTGTGGAGGTCTCTGTACGTGGCAGAGCTGAGCGCATCAGGAAGCCAGTGTGCATCAAAGCCTATAACCGGCATATGGGTGGGGTTGATCTGGCAGATCAGCTGCTCCAGCCCTACCAGATTATGCGGAAGTCAAGGGCCTGGTACAAAAAGGTTGCAATTTACCTGATGCAAATTGCAACCCACAATGCCTTTTTGCTCTGCAAAAAGGCAAACCCTGGAGTGACGCTGTCCTTTTTACAGTTTCAGCTCCAGGTCATTTCGGGGCTTTTTTACCAGGATGCACCTGCTCCCCGAGCGGTGATGGGGGACAGAGTTGGGGCTACGCATTTTATTTATAAAATCCCCCCCTACTGAGGGCAAACAGAAACCCCAAAAAAGGTGCAAGGTGTGTTTCAAGAGGGGGCAGAGGAGAGACGCAATCTTTTACTGCCCAGAATGCCCTGGACAACCCGGTCTGTGTCTTGGGGACTGTTTCAAGATATATCACACTGTGCGTGATCTGTGATTTTTTTTTTTTCCTTTCTTTTTTTTCTCACACTCCAGTTAGTTAGTTCAGTTTAGTTTTTTTTTTCTTTTACTGCACCAGACTTTTACATTTTATTCGTACATTTTTATGTTCTACAATTGGTGCTGTATTTTGCCAAAATCTTTGCACACCTATGCATGGGGGGCATGGGTGTACTCAGGAGACCTTGCAGAAAACAACCTGGAGAGTTTTCATGCAGTAACAAATAACAGTGTCTCCTAAATCACAGTCCAAATCTAATGTGGGCGTAAAAATCTGAAAATTGAAAAATTACACCACACACCTTCTCAAATGTTTTGGGCTAAAACCGTTGCATCCATGGCATCAAAGCACTCCATATGCAATACCTTGGGGTGTCAACATAACAAATCTAAACAATTTTCTGGCAATAATTCAAACTGGGGTATGCGGTAGACCCAAAACCAAAGCTAGGCCTAGCTGAAGAAATAATCTCAATTTCAACTCCAATGACAAAGTCATAAAAATTGTATTTGAACCTTCCCAAAATCCTGGCAAACCTATGCATGGGGGGCATGGGTGTACTCAGGAGACCTTGCAGTAAACAACCTGGAGAGTTTTCATGCAGTAACAAACAACAGTGTCTCCTAAATCACAGTCCAAAACTGATGTGGGTGTGAAAATGAAAAATGACCACCAAACAGTATCCAATTTGTTTGGAGCAAACGGTTGCATCCATAGCATAAAAACACTCCATTTACAATACTTTGGGGTGTTAGCTTACCAAATATATGCACGTTCATAAAACTGGGGTATGTAAAAAGGCCCCTAAAAAGAAGATAAGCAAAGAAGATACTGTATGTCAAATTAGAAAATTGACAAGCACATGTCAAAGATTGGCGTAGCACCCCAAAAACAACAGAACAAATCTATATATGGGTGGTATCACTTTACTCAGAAGATGTTGCTGAACATATTTTGGGGTGTTTTTTGGCAGTAACCCATGACTGGATTTGACAATTCATGCCTAAAGTACAATGTGTGTGAAAAAATAACGCAAAAAGTGACTACCTGAAAGTTTGACATAGAGCTAGTGCATGGAAAGTGTTAAAATACAACTCTTTGAAGCACCCTAGGGTGTGCCCTTTCTAAAAATATATGATTTGATGGGGGTAAATTACTTTGGCCGGCTTCAAAAATGTCCCAAATAGGACATGGGTGCATGATGACGAAATGTGAAAATTCCAAGTTGGAAAACTGAAATGCGCACCCCCCAAATAAGGCCTATTAGCCCCCAAATGACCCGACATACCTATACATGGGTGGTATCAATTTACTCAGAAGATGTTGCTGAACATATTTTGGGGTGTTTTTTGGCAGTAACCCTTAACTGGATTTGACAATTCATGCCTAAAGTACAATGTGTGTGAAAAAATAACACAAAAAGTGACTACCTGAAAGTTTGACATAGAGCTAGTGCATGGAAAGTGTTAAAATACAACTCTTTGAAGCACCCTAGGGTGTGCCCTTTCTAAAAATATATGATTTGATGGGGGTAAATTACTTTGGCCGGGTTCAAAAATGTCCCAAATAGGACATGGGTGCATGATGACGAAATGTGAAAATTCCAAGTTGGAAAACTGAAATGCGCACCCCCCAAATAAGGCCTATTAGCCCCCAAATGACCCGACATACCTATACATGGGTGGTATCAATTTACTCATAAGATGTTGCTGAACATATTTTGGGGTGCTCTTTGGCAGTAAACCTTAAAGTTCACAGTACATGTATTCTTAAATTGCGTTCAAAAAAAAAAAATCACCCAAAATTTTTTTTTTCTCAAACTTTGGCATAGATTTGGGGTAAAATGGTTTGCATGGAAAGAGTCAAAATACCCCAAGTTTAATACCTTGATTTGTGTACTTTAAAAAAATATGTATATGTGGAGGGTTATTCAGGAATTAGTGACAGATATCAGTGTTACAATGTCACTAGCACTAGTTTTGAAAATAAACTCTTTGGAAATGGCAAAGTGCTACTTGCACTTATTGTTGCATAAAATAAGGAAAAAAGCGAGGAATATGTAAACATTGGGTATTGCTAAACTCAGTACTAAATTTAGAAACTACTAAGGAATTAATTTTTTTTGACGGTTGTTGATACATAAGAAATTTTGGGGGTCAAAGTTCGAAAAAGTGGTGTTTTTTCAATTTTTTTGTCATATTTCACTTTTTTATAGTAAATTATATGAAATGATGAAAAAAATGGTATCTTTATAAAGTCCATTTAATGACGAGAAAACCAGTGTAAAATATGTGTGGGTTACATAAACGAGTAAGAGGAAAATTTGACGTGAACACTAACAGCGCAGAAACGTAAAAACAGCAGCGGTCACTAAGGCTGGGGTCAGACGAGCGTAGTGTTCACGTCCGTGATTGCGCCTAAAAGTACGTCCGTGATAGCATGAAAGAAAGTCCATTGGAGCCTGACACATGAAGTACGTCCGCACTGAACTGCGGACGCACAACGGCCGCGGCAAACGGACGCAGGTTAGGCAAGAACGTAATACTGCTAGAACGGACGTGCGGAGTGCGCCACGTCCACAACGTCTGCATAGCTTTGTGTGTGAGTGATGGAGCATGGTCAGACGGACTGCATTTATACGTCCAGCATGTTTGACGGACAGAATGTTTTTTCATTGTAATTTATTTTTCCCTCCTACATCCGTCAAAAAATAACTTCAGTGAAAAAACGGACTGTGTGACCACTACTGCGTCATCCGTACTGACGATGTCCGTACTGCACGGACGTACAGTCCGTAGAAATCACGCTCGTCTGACCCTAGCCTAAAGGACGGATTTGTGTAAAACCGCCCGGTCACTAAGGGGTTAACCTGTGTTGCAAGAGGAAATGACACTTCCTTTCATGTTGTTAACCTAAAGATATGGGCACATGATGACTAACTGAAAGGCCTTCTGGCTTTGACAGCTCCAACTGTAAAGCCTGCAGGGCCTCGTGGTATCTTCTCCTCTTTTATTCTATGTATTTTCCTTTTATTTTTTTTAAATAAAGTGTTAATTTTGGATGCAGCAAGATCTTTTCAATGCACTGTACAGGTGGTACATCATAAATATGTACAGAGTTTCAGAGAGCAATGCACAATGCTCTCAATGCATTTTATTATTTTAAGTGCCAACACATTCTGAAGCGCTGTACAGAGGTACAATGGGTACAAGACAGTTTTACAATACATCAAACGGGCAAGTCACTAACAGACACAGAAGAAGATGAGACCTATTCCCATGGGAATTTACAATCTGGATGGGTGGAGGGCTGCAATGATGGGATTATTGGTAATCTGTTGAGATGTGGATGGTTATTGGGTTGGTTGGATGTTTTTTACAGAGTTGGGTTGTATGTTTCCCTAAATAGAAGTATCTTTAGAGAGCGTTTAAATGAAGCCAGATTTGGGGACAGTCTGATATTGCGAGGGAGTGCATTCCATAGGGTCGGCGCCGCACGAGAAAAGTCCTGCAGTCTGGCATGTAAAGAAGTAATGATGGAGGATGCCAGGCGCAGGTCATTGTTGGATCTTAGGGGACGGGCTGGGGTGTATTTGGTGATTAGTAGGGATGCACCGATACCACTTTTTTAAGACCGAGTACGAGTACCGATACTTTTTAAAAGTACTCACCGATACCGAGTACCGATACTTTTATTTAATGTCATGTGACGCTTTCCAATAGGAACAGACCTCATCTAAAAATTTATATGAGATTGACCGCAGCTCACATGGATTTGCCCCAGGTCTCATGGATTTGCCCCCAGCTCACATGGGTTTGCCCCCAGCTCACATGGATTTGCCCCAGCTCTGATGGATATGTCCCCCAGGTCTCATGGATTTGCCCCCAGGTCTCATGGATTGGCCCCCAGGTCTCATGGATTTGCCCCCAGGTCTCATGGATTTGCCCCCAGGTCTCATGGATTTGCCCCTAGGTCTCATGGATTGGCCCCCAGGTCTCATGGATTGGCCCCCAGGTCTCATGGATTGGCCCCCAGGTCTCATGGATTGGCCCCCAGGTCTCATGGATTGGCCCCCAGGTCTCATGGATTGGCCCCCAGGTCTCATGGATTGGCGCCCAGGTCTCATGGATTTGCCCACAGCTCTCATGGATTGGCCCCCAGCTCAAACGCTGGGGAAGCTGGCCGCGTGCATGTAAAGCACGCGGCCAGCGTTCCCCTCCGGCGCGCCAAATACTCACCCTTCCTGAAGTTCCGGTCTCTGGGCAGTGATGCGGTCACGTGGCCGCCGGGCGCATCTGTGACGCTGCCTCCAGCCGAGAGGCAGCGTCACAGGAGCGCCCAGTGGCCACGTGACCGCATCACTGCCCAGAGACCGGAACTTCAGGAAGGGTGAGCATTTGGCGCGCCGGAGGGGAACGCTGGCCGTGTGCTTTACATGCACGCGGCCAGCTTCCCCAGCCCCGCGGATACCGGCAAGCCGGCCCAGCGCCGGCTTCCGGTATCGGCGGGATGTATCGGGCCGTTTGCACGAGTAACAAGTACTCGTGCAAACGGCAATATCGGCCCCGATACCGATACTAGTATCGGTATCGGTGCATCCCTAGTGATTAGTGAGGACAGGTAGTGAGCGGCGGCATTAGTGAGGGTTTTGTAGGTCAGGGTGAGTGATTTGAATTTAATTCAGCAGTTGGTGGGGAGTCAGTGTAGGGATTCCCAGAGAGGGGCAGCCGAGACCTTGCATTGGATGAGCCAGGCTGATGTGTTTAGGATGGACTGCAGGGGAGTGGTGAGAGAGAGGAAGGCCATTTAGTAGGTTATTGCAGTAGTCTAAGCGGGAAATTATAAGAGATTGGATAAATTATTTTTAGTGGTGTCAGAAATGGACGAATTTTGGTGATACTGCAGAGGTGATTGTGACAAGATGAGGAGAGCGATTGAATGTGGGGGCTGAAGGAAAGACTGGAGTCTAGAGTCTCTATGTGGCAGCAGACTTGGTCTGATGGAAGGATAGGGATTCCGTCAACATTCTGTACAGACTTTTAAAAAACGACTAGATGACTTCCTGCAGACACAGAATATTAAGGGTTATAATATTTAATATGTGGGTAAAAGCTTCTTGATCCAAGGAGAAATCTGACTGTCATTCTGGGGTCAAGAAGGAATTTTTTCCCAGTATGTTGCATATTGGCAAGCATTTCAGACTGGGTTTTTTGCCTTCTTTTGGATCAACAGCAGTAGGTTATGTGGGAGAGGCTGAACCCGATGGACGCATGTCTTTTTTCAGCCTATATAACTATGTATGTAACTATGTAACAGTTATAAAAAGTCAGATCAGAGCAGGGTTAGAGGCTGGGATTAGATTGAGCTCCATTTTAGGCATATTAATCTTCAGGTAGTGAGAGGCCATCCAGGCAGAGATACCAGACAGTCACTGACCGGAGAGAGAACAGAGGGGAGAGATCAGGAGCGGAGAGGTTTTGTTCGTTTTACAAATGCCGCTGCACTAATTTATTTAAAATATTTTAATATATTTGTTTATGTTTATATTTTAATATTTAACTATTATAGCTTTAATTAAATACATTTTAATAATATACTGCATTTTGATATATTTTTCATTTAATAAATAGGTTTATTAATAATTCAAATAAACTGCATAATTGTTTTTGAGGTTTTATTGCTGTTGACCTCTGTGATACACTCATAAGCAACACACATTACTATGATCTGTAATGTGTGGGTTATATAAGTGTAAGTAACCTGCAATTCAATAAGAAGTGTTCTATTTAAACTAATACCTTTGTTGATCACATGTTTGTTCTCTGTGGTTAAGAATAAAGACCTAATGCTATTTTGTTGAAATTCTATTTCTTATCGAGACTAGTGGATAGGGTTACCTCATTAATCCATTAAGACAAATAGATTTGTTTTAAATTTCTACACCACTGCATACATACCTGTCTTTACCTTGCCCTCCTCTTGTACACACCCTGCCCCCTTACCCCCATGGATTCTCAACTGTCTTTGCCTGTCACTGTTTGTGATGGAGGATGTTGGGAGAGGAGATGGAGGGAAGAGGAGTGTTGGTGGGGGGGGGGGGTGGAGGAGGACGTGACACAATTTAGAGAGGTGTATGGACATAGGAGTAAGGGGAAGTGGAGACATAGTGAGGGGGGAATTTCAAAGTGAAAATAAACAAACACAAAAACCAACTCCTTCCTAGGAGACTAACCAAACGTGTTTTTTTTCTCTCACTAGTAGTACTGGGCAGCTATGCTGCTTAACATCCAAAATAATCAAAGAATCCCTTGTTCGTCGGGTCACAATCTTCCTCAGCTGGTCTCCGCTGCCCCCCTGGAGAACCTAAGCACACTATAATGGGATGATAAAATGATGATTTGTCACCCTGCTCAAAAGTTTGCATACACAAATACATATCTTAAATTAGGGATGCACCGATACCACTTTAAGACCGAGTACGAGTACCGATACTTTTTAAAAGTACTCACCGATACCTAGTACCGATACTTTTCTTTAATGTCATGTGACACTTTCCAATAAGAACAGACCATATAAAAATGCCCCCAGCTCACATGTATATATCCCCCCAAGATATATATATATTCATACTGCCCCAGCTCATGGATTTGCCCCAGCTCATGGGATATGCCCCAGCTCATGGTTACTGCCCCCAGCTCATGGTTACTGCCCCAGCTCATGGATTTGCCCCAGCTCATGGGATATGCCCCAGCTCATGGTTACTGCCCCCAGCTCATGGTTACTGCCCCCAGCTCATGGATACTGCCCCAGCTCACACATGGATATGCCCCAGCTCACACATGGATATGCCCCAGCTCACACATGGATATTGCCCCAGCTCACACATGGATATTGCCCCAGCTCACACATGGATTCTGCCCCAGCTCACACAGGGATATTGCCCCAGCTCACACATGGATATTGCCCCAGCTCACACATGGATATTGCCCCAGCTCACACATGGATATTGCCCCAGCTCACACATGGATTTGCCCCAGCTCACACATGGATTTGCCCCAGCTCACACCTGGATTTGCCCCAGCTCACACATGGATATGCCCCAGCACACACATGGATATGCCCCAGCACACACATGGATATGCCCCAGCACACACATGGATATGCCCCAGCACACACATGGATTTGCCCCAGCTCACACATGGATTTGCCCCAGCTCACACATGGATTTGCCCCAGCTCACACATGGATTTGCCCCAGCTCACACATGGATTTGCCCCAGCACACACCTGGATATGCCCCAGCTCACACATGGATATGCCCCAGCTCACACATGGATATGCCCCAGCACACACATGGATATGCCCCAGCACACACATGGATATGCCCCAGCACACACATGGATATGCCCCAGCACACACATGGATTTGCCCCAGCTCACACATGGATTTGCCCCAGCTCACACATGGATTTGCCCCAGCTCATGGATCCCCCCCCCCCGGCACTCTCCGCGATGATACTTACCTTCCTGGGCGACGCCGGGAAAGTCTTAGTGCGTGCGCTCGTTGGAAGGCCCCAGCCGCGACCACGTGGGACCATGTGATCGCGGCTGGGGGCCTTCCAACGAGCGCACGCGCGGAAACTTTCCCGGCGTTGCCCAGGAAGGTAAGTATCATCGCGGAGAGCTCCAGGTGCCTGTCCGAATGCTCTATCGGCATTCGAACAGGCCCTGCAGCTGCTCACTGTGTTCATACTTACCTTCCTGAGCGATGCTGGGAAAGTTTCTGCGCGTGCACTCGTTGGAAGGCCCCCAGCCGCAATCACATGGTCCCACGTGGGCGCGGCTGGGGGCCTTCCAACGAGCGAATGCGCGGAGACTTTCCCGGCGTCGCTCAGGAAGGTAAGTATAAACACAGTGAGCAGCTGCAGGGCCTGTCCGAATGCCGATAGAGCATTCGGACAGCCGCCCCAGCACCTCAGATGCCGGCAAGCCGGCTCAATGCCGGCTTCCGGTATCGGGAAAATTCGGGGAAAAAAAATTATTTGTGCTCTTCAACTTTCATGCTTTGTTGGGACATAGAACATGAAGCGTATTCTGTCTTCCTTTTTAGTTTGGTCTGATGATGACTGGCTAAAGAAGTTCTCTGGAAAAACACTGGAAGAAAATCAAGGCGGTGAAGGAACAGATACACCAAAACCAGATGTTAAAGAGGTAATGTTGTCTGTCTACTGCTTTAGTGGAAAAATAGTATTAATTTGTTTACATTATTGTGTTAAAATCTTAACTACCAAGTGATTTTTCCATAAAACAATTGGCAGAAATCACGGTTTTCATGGAGAAACCATTTTAAATGTTCCCTTAGCATTATCACTACACAGATGCAACAGAGGTTTACAATGCTTTTCCAGACCTTCAGGATCTCAAACTCTGCCCCCCAAGATGTTTCTGAACTACAGCTCCCATGATTCTCTGGCAATCAATTGCATTCAAAGAAGTATGGGAATTGTAGGCAATAAACATCTGAGGGGCCAGAGTTTGAGACCCCTGGGGCCCCCTCTGCTGGTCAAATTACATACAGTACCATGTGTCTATGAGGCACAGCAGATGCATTCATTGTTGGTTCTTGACACTGAACAGACTTGTCGTAGTTGCAGGACACTTGTTGCTATGTCCAATGTACTGCAAGGTTTGGTACATATTTTGTATGTACCCTTTACAGACCATGTTTTTCCAGATATCTGAAGCACAGCACAGGTGATGTGATTGCAGGATTCAGTCTGCTTTTCCCCCAAGGTGATCCTTAAAATCTGGCCATATAGGGGGCCTTGCGGACCAACGACTGATCTAGAAAATCTTACAGATAGAGTTAAAGTGATCTTGAACACTTGAAAGTGTTTTTCATGACCGACTTTACTTGATTGTGATATTGAAGCTGTTAAAATGATTTGTGGGCTGATAATTTCAGTTGAAAATTCCAATTTATTTATTTTTCGTTAACTGTTAATCTGTGGATACGTTTTTCTTTCATTGTTTTGGACTCGAGTAATAGTCAACATAGTCATTGCGTCTCCCTGTGTGTGACCATTTTATCATGGAAAATGCATTATGTATTGGCTGTAATACTCTATGAAATAAGATAATCTGTTTAGAAACTAAACAAAAATCTCTTATATTCTGTGAAGGGTTGTAATCTTCCATGGCCACTAAATAATTACGTGCATTACAGGGAGGGGGGAAATGGTTTGATCCCCTGCTGATTTTGTACGTTTGCGCATTGACTAATAAATGATCAGTCTATAATTTTAATGGTTGGTTTATTTTAACAATGAGAGACAGAATAAGATGAAAAGCATCCAGAAAAACGCATTTTAAAAAGTTATAAATTTATTTGCATTTTAATTAGTATGAAAATAAGTATTTGACCCCTTCGCAAAACATGACTTAGTACTTGGTGATAAAACCCATGTTGGCAATCAGAGAGGTCAGACGTTTCTTGTAGTTGGCCACCAGGTTTGCAGACATCTCAGGAGGGATTTTGTCCCACTCCTTTTTGCAGATCCTTTCCAAATCATTAAGGTTTCAAAACTGACGTTTGGCAACTCGAACCTTCAGCTCCCTCCACAGATTTTCTATGGTAATAAAGTCTGGAGACTGGTTAGGCCACTCCAGGATCTTAATGTGACTCTTCTTGAGCTTCTCCTTTGTTGCCTTGGCTGTGTGTTTTGGGTCATTGTCATGCTGGAATACCCTTCCATGACCCATTTTCAATGTCCTGGCTGTGATAAGGAGGTTCTCCCCAATGATTTGACAGTACATGGCCTGTCCATCATCCCTTTTGATGTGGAGAAGTTGGCCTGTCCCCATAGCAGCAAAACACCCCCAAAGCATAATGTTTCCATCTCCATGTTTGACAGTGGGGATGGTGTTCTTGGGGTCATAGGCAGCATGCCTCCTCCTCCAAACACGGCGAGTTTATTTGATGCCAAAGAGCTTGATTTTGCTCTTTTCTGACCACAACACTTTCCCCCAGTTCTTCAGGAAGGGGAGGGGTGGGCTCATTTGGAGCCCTCTATCTCCCCAACCATGTAACGCACAGTGATGCTTTTTGCACCGCTGGAAAGGGGAGAGTCTCCCCTTTTCAGCAGTGTATAGCATTAACATTTTCGCCGCCGGAACACGATTCGGCGCTAATCGGCGCCAAAATGCGATTCGAACCTAGAGGGGGCTGACATCTTGGATGTCAGCCAAGCCTCCAGGTCCCCCCCCCACCCACTGACAACCTCCCCATATGTGTAAGGATGTCAGTGGGCCAGTGAACCCCCTAGCTGCCATGTGGAGGTAGGGGGATCCTTTGGATCCCCTTATCTCCCGATCCGTGGCATCTGGCTGGTCATATTTGACATCATTGGAAAGGCCTGATCATGGTTTAAAAATGTAAATGAAAAATAAAATAATTTTTTTTTAGTTTTTAAAAAAAAAAAAAAATTGTCTGGGGGGGTTTAGTTAAATAGGACTTAGGCTGTCATCTAAAAATAATTAGCACAAAACGGTCAGAATGAGCGCAGCGCACATAGGTGAACTGGCTCAGCAGTGAAGAGGTTAAAAAGCAAAAACATGTAAAACTTGGGTATTTCTATTCTCGGGACAAAATTTTTAAACTATTTAGCCGGGGTCTTTTTTTGTTGGTTGTAGATTTTGGGGATTAAATTACGAAAAAGTGTTTTTACCATTTGTTTCATCATATTTCATAATTGTTTTTATAGTAAATTATTCGATATTATGGAAATAATGGTATTTTTTGAAAGTCCATTTAATGGCGGGAAAAACGGTGTATAATATGTGTGGGTTGAATAAACGAGTAAGAGGAAAATTTGACCTAAACACGAACAGCGCAGAAACGTAAAAACAGCAGCGGTCACTAAAGGACTGATTTGTGTAAAGCCATCCGGTCACTAAGGAGTTAAGAGAATGCTCCAAATCTCAGCTCGTTACCTGAATAAAAGACACCTGGGAGCCAGAAATCTTGCTGATTGATAGGGGATCAATACTTATTTCACTCATTAAAATGCAAATCAATCTATAACTTTTTTGAAATGTGTTTTTCTGGATGTTTTTGTTGTTATTCCGTCTCTCACTGTCTCTCAATTTCTTTGTCGGTGGACAAACGAACAAAATCAGCAGGGGATCATATACATTTTTCCCCTCATTGTATATCTCTGCTACAGAATATCTTTGTATCAGATGATGATATTCTTTTAAATAGTTAACATTGAGCTGGAATTTTTTTCTTATTCTTGAAAAATCATGTTTGTCTCATTTTTGTAATTTTCTCAGGGAGAGCCACCTGCTAAAAAAGTGAGGGCAAACCCACAAGTTTACATGGACATTAAAATAGGGAATAAACCTGCTGGAAGAATCCGCTTCCTTCTTCGTACTGATATTGTCCCGATGACAGCAGGTGAGTTCATAAATCACTTGTACCCTTCAATGTAATGATGTTAGATTGCTGTAATACACAATTACGATTATATATGCGAGTTTGGGAATGCAATAACTCAAAAGGAATTCATACTGTAGATCTTTAGATCGTCCAGTGTAAATATTAAAACTGCTCATCGTTTGTAAAGAAATCAGTGTTACAATAAACAGTGGTTTTGTGAAGCTTATTGCTTGGTCCAAGTGTTGAGATTTAACAACTGGTATATCTAGACTACTGTATTTATTCTGTTTTGGGTATATCCCATACAAAATATTCCCAAGTATGGAAAATAACAAAAAATACAGGAATAGCACCCTTAATTCAGAATGCTGGTACCCCAAGTATTCCAGGTTTGGGATTCTTATGAATTTTGGAATTCGATGTCAGACGCTAAGGGGAATGTGGCAGAAGAGCTGTGATCCTCTTCTGCAGCGCTAGTGTGTACACACACCCGAGCAGCCTTTACCAATGGACATGGTGCACAGAGCAAGGATGGCTCAGGGCACCATGTCCCATGCTGTGGCTGTCCAGAGTTCCCAAGTGTATGCCTTTCTTGCTACAGCTGTGGGGGAGCATTGGACTAAAGGAGGATCCATCTGAACAGTCAGGAAAGTAATTCTGAAATTTGGAAGAGTCCATAAATGCCAGATTTCAGAATCTTCTGGATTTCAGAATTCCAGATAAAGGGGTGCCCAACGTTTATAACCTAATATATATCAGGATATGGATATCACATTGATCTTAACGATCAGTGAGATATCTCATCTATGTTTTTAAGATATTGCAGCCACTATTTACCCGATTCCATGGTCTGTTCCCCCTCTATGGGCAGAACTTGCAGGCTGCTGAAGAATGCAGATCGGCTGTGATATCACATTGATTTAAAAGATGAAGGCAAAATTTCATCTCTTAATTAGATATTGCAGCCATTTACCGGTTTCCCATGTTGGTAACCGCCATGTTTCTCTTTCCCTGGGCAGAACTTGCTGAATGCTGTTGAATGGTGACAGTCAATCAGATGCACAAAGTGAGCTCTCCACTTATAGCTGTCATTCAGCACAGTGACAAGCCACACGGACGTGAGTCACAGCTAAACTTTGACTGGGAATTACTCTGTCTTTTACTACATATCTGTTAGCAAAATATTCCTAAGGCCTACATTTGGATTAATTCCTTGTCAAATGAGCCCACTTTCTGATAGGTATGACAGGTGCACTATGTTGATAACAGCCAAGACAAAGACTTAAAGACCTAATTTAAAAGCTAATTTATTTATTTTATGTATCAGGACAAAGCTTTTTTTTTAAAGTCCACACCCATAAAATGATATGGGTATGCAGTGATCCTTCTGGTTTTGTTCCACAGAGAACTTTCGCTGCCTGTGCAACCATGAAAAAGGATTTGGCTACAAAGGAAGTAGCTTCCATCGAATTATTCCTCAGTTTATGTGTCAAGCTGGGGATTTCACCAATCACAATGGCACAGGAGGGAAATCCATATATGGGTCAAAATTTGAGGATGAGAACTTCATCTTGAAACACACAGGTCCAGGTGTGTAATAAACCCTGATAAGACAATGGTCACACAATTTTCACTATTCTTACTACGTATGATGTTACATCTATTTAACTATAAAAATAAGTAATTCTAAACCGCATTGATACAAATGTTACGGCATCTTTTGCCACCTCCATTTCCATGCGTTTTCTGTTTTAACCTTCCATTTTTTTAGGGGTCAAATTCAAATGTTGTGTGCGGCGTCAACTGCTAGCACTACTTGAATGCTGATCCTAAAGCGACATTGAACATGTCTAGAAGACATCTTCTCTTGTATGTTGGGGGGGGGGGGTAAAGTTATATGTATCTAAGTTTTGTGTGTCCTTATTGCATAGTGGCGATCTGCACATACAGGACCTTGCTGTCTTCCCAAGACAGACAGGGATCCAGAGAACTAAAAATTAAAATACTCATGGGCACACAACCACTTAATTAAGCTTAATAGTGATAATATTCATTATTATGGTGTCTAAACATTACCATCCTACTCCCTAACTGCTTTGACAGTGCTTAAAAGCAGAGATCTTACCTCTTGCTTGAATCTAACCGGCTGGGTGGAGTAGAGGTAACATCACTGCTCTGCATGGAGAGAGCATGTGGAGACATGGGTTCGATCCCAGCGAGCAACCTCTCCAGTAAGTGTCCTTGGGCAAGACACCTAACGGTACATACTCGCCACCCAGGACATACTTGAAAACGAGAGAAATCTCAATGTATCCTTCCTGGTAAAATCCTTTCTCAAAAAAAAAAAGCTTGTATATCAGTGATCCGCCTTTACATTTTCAGGCATTTACTCCTTGCCAAGCCCTGAAATGAGTCAACACGTAATATTTTGGTACTATCGAGAATGCTGCATGAGAAGTATTTGATTGGAGTCAAGCATAACCACAAATAAACACTTTGTCCTCAATGCTTCTCTGTGAAAACTGGTATCCAGTTATTTTATTTTCAGGTGGCCACAAGATATGGTGAGATTAAGGCCAGCAGGAATTATTTAAACTAGGATGTTGCATTAGAAAACACAATTGCACACTCCATCATTGTACTATATTCCCTAGCATACATAAGAGCAGGTATAGAGCTTTTATATGCTAGTCTCCTGCTTCCTAAGTAGTCTGATTAAAAAAGTTGAGGGAGGTACAGTATATTCCACAAGATCGTCCCTATGACTGACATTAATACAGAGTATTCCAGTAAGTAAAACACTTCCAATTCTGAAGTCTACACTTCAACACCCTCCTAACAGTATATTTAAAGGGCCACTACCACTAAAAATGTCCATATTGTGTTCATTTTATGATGCTGATATCTTACATGTTTATTTTTCTCTTGTTTGTTTAGTTAAGAAAATATTTTACTTTATATATGTCACTGGATGCATCCATTTTGTGATGTTGTAAATCCCCCACAGAATCTTTACACCACTTGGTCCTCATCATGTGGCGTTGGCCATATAATGATCACTGTCTCAAATCATTGTATTGTGTGTGATGAATTCAAAGCACATCACGGTGAGGTGGGTAGATTAGAAATCGTTTAAGCTCCCTGTTTAAGCTCCCTCCATTCAGCTGCCATCTGTTTTCTCAGCCTGAAGAATGATACCCTTTTGCCACCTTATTTAAACATTCCCTTCTCTGTCTCATTAACGATTTAAAGACTGTAGATTCTAGAGTCACAATGCAAAGCCTTTGGTAAATAAATGTTGCATCTTGGGACAAATACAAACTGTAAAAAAGCGATCAAAACCTTACTTTATTTCTAATTTCTACATGCAATTACGTCAAAGAAAGAAAAGAAACTGCAGCATGTTTTTTATAAAGTTGTTTTATTTTAATGAAGTAGTGTCCCTTTAAGAGCTTTTTACAGCTTGTGAATCTTGTGAAATATGAAATGTTGGTGACTTCTTTTAACTCCAGTGTTACTTTCTCCCAGGTTTGTTGTCAATGGCAAATTCTGGAGCCAACACCAATGGCTCTCAGTTTTACATTACCTGTGACAAGACTGACTGGCTTGACGGGAAACATGTGGTGTTTGGAGAAGTGATGGAAGGAATGGATGTAGTGCGTCTTATAGAGGTAGGCATTGCCATGTAACTACGACAGTATATATATATCAAATCCTTTAGCCTATACTTACGCTAAAGGCATCCACAGAGAATGTTGGTTTTTTTTTGCATTTCTTTCCTGTTTTCTGTATGAACTTCATTGTTTTCCTTTCCACTGTTTATTTAACTACAGTTAGTGCAAATTTTGTACTGCCCATGTTGTATACTTTTGACAAACTTTAAACATTCTCTTCCCTGGGTTGCTTTCTGAAATGCTGTTGCCCCATTACGAGGCCAAATGACCTAATTAAAATTTATTTTATGCTAATTGGGATCAAGCATTAATTGCACTTTTTCTCCGTTGATTCAACCCTGACTTTAAATTATATGTATCTAAAAGAGAAACTGCAAATCAATGGGTACATTCCAGAAATAAAAAAGTTATTATGGCATAAAGATAAATACATTTTACGTTAAACCTGTATCTATTATTAATTTATATTTATTACACTTAGAAAAACATATTTCAAAATTAATTAAAATTGATTTTGTTTTCAGGGTCAAGGAAGCAAAGATGGAAAACCCAAACAGAAAGTCATCATCTCAGACTGTGGAGAATATGAGTAACATTAGAACCTTTGGCAGGTTGAATGACTGGCTTATCTGTATATTCCCCTTTGTTTAATATATATTTTTTTTGTAAATCCTTGTTTATAGATATGTTACAGAAAAGAAATAAAAAAAAATGTGAAAAGAAGCAGATATTCATTTTACTACAGAGAAGACATGTACCAGATTGACCTGGCAAAATAACAGGTTTGATAATCCTAGAGTTGGCATGCAGCAGATTTTAGAACATCAATGGCTGTAGAATAATTGTTCCATGACAGCAGATCATTCCATATATTCAGGTGAATGGCTCCAAAACACCATACATAGAATACAGTCCTACAATGAATGGAAACATAAAATATTGCAACAAAAGTGATACAGTAAGATGACTAAATTGGTCCAGACTCGCAAGATAGAGAAATTCAGCACTTAACTCACTTTAGACCGGGACAGAGTGTCTCCGATATTATGGATATTGAGTATTCCTTCTTTGTTGTAGGTCTCCAGGAGTACTGTAATGGGAACACACAGGGTTCTTTCCAAAATTTCAGGACCAGAACCAGCCTGTTATTTGTGCGTCCCTTCTCTGTCCAAGAACCACGCCAAGAGACCCAAAGTCACCTTCTGGACTACCAGAAGTAGCCCTGTCACTGCAGAGAGATTCCCCAGTAAAGCCAAGATTCAACACACACTACCAGTGACCCTTGATACTTTGTAAGAGCAGGAATAGAATGGCTTTTTTTTGCAGACCGTATGTTAATACAGTTTGCACCATGTATGTTTGTTATCTGGGAGGGGTCTAGAACAATACCACTCTGCTCAAAACAACTCTTAAAGGGACACTCTAGGCAACATGACCACCTAAGCTATTTTAGGTGGTCATGATGCCCAGAGTATGCTGCCCTCTGTCCCCCCTCCCTCCGCTCAGCGGTTCAGCTGTAAATGCTGAAAACAGCTGAGAGGCGGAGAACTTTACTCCGCCCTCCCAGCTGTCAGTCAGCAGAGCGGGAATCATATTTCCCGCTTCTGCCGACTTTTGCCGAGTAGGAGACATCATCGCGCTTTCAGCGCGATGACGTCTCCAACTCACCGCAGAAGCTGGCGGCTCCCTCTGAGGGTTAGTGTTGCGCACATCCTCTTGCGCGCAACACTAATCCTCAGAGGGAGCCGGGAGGAAGCCTGCCGATTGGCTGGCTTACGTGAGAGGCGCGCATGCGCGCTTCTCACGTAAACCAGAAGGCAAGAAGAAGAAACAAGGACGGGAGCGGAAGAGGAGGGAGGTGAGTATATAAAAAAAAAAAAACAGCGCTGGAAACAAGAGGATTTTAGGGTAAGTATTACAGTTAAAAACACAAAAACAAAAAATAACTTTATTAAGGGAATAGGGGTAGGTTAGGATTAAAAAACGGGGGGGGGGTGATTTTTTGTTAGTGTCCCTTTAAGAACTGCTAAACAGAAACATGGTTTTAAAATAAATCACATACAGCATGGCAATGCTCAAATGCTCCATGAATAGTCCTTGCCATAATCACCCATAGTCTGTCTGTGGTCATGAGGCTGGCATCCGCTCTTCACCAAAGGACACAAAGTCCATATGTAGTACGGGCAATGCTGTGAGTGTCCGCGCCAGCCAGCCTCTTGACACCTGGAATCAAAGTCCCTCAAAAGGTGGCAGAGACTTCCGTCACAGGAACTAAACGGCCACTTGGCAAGAATGGGTAAAAATTAGGGAATTTATTGAGTTGATATGAAAAGTTTAACATTGCAGAGACATGATAGGAGTGGGTTTGATGAGGAAAGGTTTGGGTGCAGGAATAGGTGACAGAGGAGGGATGCAGGGACACATTTAAGATTGCAAGTACAGGACAGTGTTAGGAACAGGTGAAATAGGGATAGGTTTATGAGTGCAGGGACAGAATTAGGTAAAGTGACCGGTTACAGCAACAGGGGATAGGCATGACCTTGTGAGTTTAAATATGGGTAGAAACATTGGTGGTGAGTAACGCTTTATTCCGACTAGCACTTTACATCACAAATTATGAGCCTTAATCGTAGTATCCCTCACTGGAGATCTGGGATTAAAATCTGCAGTAATTACTTTTGGCCAAAGACCCAATTTCCCATACTTTTTTTTTTCTTCAATCTAATCAGGGATACTGCTTCCTACACCAGTGTTTGGCTCCTTCATTAGAAAATAGCTCCAAAATATACCTAGGGAAGAGTTGCATGTACACTGTGATTAGTATCTGTCAGGAAATGGAGAATTATTCAATGAGTTTGTAATTACTTTACGTGACGACAAATTTAATTTGGTAAAACAAACAATATGAAATAAACCATCAGAATGTTGAACATTACCATCAGATAAACAGATGAGGGCGCAGTATCTTTTTTTTTTCTTGAGAAAGTATTTTACCAGGAAGGATACATTGAGATTTCTCTTTTCTTTTTTCTGAATAATTTTTTTTTTGTAAGAGGATTCAACAGAAAAGAGGAATAACACATGTATTATACCAACAACCTTAGTAAATTATTCCCAGAGTAAGAATAAGCGGGAGGGAGGAGAGAAGGGTTGCCCAGACCCAAAGAAAGGAAAGAATTAGCATCAAAGAGGGTAAAGATAGGAGAGAGGGGGAACAGGAGAAAAAGAGGAGGAGTGGGGGGGGTCCAAAAAACCCCATGACCATTAGAGCAGTCGACTCATTAAGTTTTCACAATTAAATTCAAATCCTACTGCACTCTACATCCCGACTCAGCCGTTTATACATTCTTAATATTAATCAGCCGCCCCCATCTGTTCCAGCCAAGGAGTCCAAGTCTTGTAATACGAAGGGAGAGTATGGTTGGTGATTGCAGAAAGTTCGTCCATTATCTGAACATCCCTTATTTTTGGATATATCCTAGAGAAGGAGGGGATGTTAGGGCAATTCCACGATTCCGCTAGCACTCTGCGGGCCGCCAAAGTAATTTTGGAAAGCAATTTGTTTTCTGAACGAGATAATTCCGGAAAAGGTCGAGACAGCAGATAGGCCCAAGGGTCCATGGTCGTGCTTTGTTGGATTACTGCTTGAATTAAAGTGTGGGTCTGATTCCCGAATTTTTGAACATGGGGGCAGAACCACCACATATGAGCGTAAGTCCCCTTTTGGCCACAACCTCTCCAGCAAAGGTCTGGTGTCCCTGGGGACATGTGTGCTATTTGTACAGGCGTGGTGTACCAGCGTAAAATCGTTTTTATAAGTTGTTCTTGGTGTGTGGTGCATATTGAGACAGATTTCATGGCCTCCCAAATATCATTCCAGTCGTCAGTCTTGAGGGTCTCTCCAAGGTCTCTTTCCCAGGCATGAACATATGGGAGTTCTTTCCAGTCTAGCAAGGTCGTTATGGAGCGATATATTGTAGATATTAAACCTTTAGGATTAGCACCACGAAGGCATAAAGTCTCAAAATAAGATGTAGTATTAAGAGCAGCCATTTTGATATGTGGTCTCGTAGCAAATGTTCTTAATTGGATGAATGGCCGAGGATGAGTCAGGTCACTCTGCAAGGGAGTGGGCAGGTCCGTCCTACTGAGTAAGACCCCCTTAGGGTATAGGTGGCAGAGTCTAGTAATCTGGGAACCCATCCATCCTCCTTGGGGGGAGGTATTTAACAGAAAAATACAAATAAATGTATTTAAGGGAGCGCAGTACATATATTGATGGAAATTGTAAACAAGGATTGACTTAGCTTTAAATTAATCAGCATAGGGTTGAACCTTCTTATTCGGAAATCTGATCATATAATATCATCATCCTATATGAAAAGAAATATAAATTGCGTAGTACAGTATGACAGTTTATAACACACTAAGTGGTGTAAATGGTCGCACTCACAAAGGTGGAGCCCCCAATGGCTCGTATCAATTGGCCTTTAGGTCTCTTATAGGAGGGGGACCTCGCCCATATAGGATGTCTTGAAGTTTTCCTGGGATAGAGGATAACCAAAGGTGGAGTCTCCAATGCCTCTTATCGATTGACCTTTAGATCTCTTGTAGAGGGGAAACTTCGCCCATGTATGAATTTCTAAATTATTTTTTTTTCTTTTGGATGGCAGGATGTACCTCAAATGTAAAGGATAACGCTATAGTGCATTATCATAGATACACAAATAAGGTATATTAAAGTGAAAAACTCACGTGATTCAGAGCCTTCCGATATGATGGCTCTGTATATAAGGCATATGGACCTCTTATTTGGTCAGAGGGGGTCCTTCCTCCAGGATAGAGATAGATAAATTTCCAAAATGAAGAAAATTGAGCATAAAAATAAAAGAAAATTTAATAAGAATAAAATCCGACGGGAACAAAATCCGAGAATACACAGAACAGAAAAACAAATAAATACGAAAAGAATAAATACGAAAAGAAAAATCCGAAACGCGTTTCACTTGCGTTCTGCAAGCCTCCTCAGTCGGTAATGGGATGTTGTTCATTATTGCTGTTTAAATATACTTTCTGTTCGTAAATTAATTGGTCGATACGATTCACCTGGTCGCATCAGATCACCACTACTTCCGATTTTCGCTTCTGTTATGAACCAGTCAGTAGTGCTTCCGCTCTCGCTGTTCCGATGCGCATGCGTAGTTCGTAATTCTTTCGTTCGTTTTCCGGATGTTGACACCGGAAATCACAAGTCGTCCCATTTGGAGTATATTTTTAAATGTATAATGTGCAAAATACATAATTTTCTTTTAAGAATCTGTAGAAAATGGATATGCAGATAATGGAATAAATACGAAATAAATACGAAAATAAATATGTGATAATAAAACGATAAAAATACGAAGGTAAATATAAGTAAATACGAAAATATAATAGAAAGAAAAATATAATGTTACAATTAGAGTACTTTCATAAATGTAAAAAATCCCAACTGGGAAGATATTCCTTTAATCCAAAATAAAATGTCAATTAAAAAATTTAATTAAAAAAATGACATACTTCAAAATCTGTGTTTAAACCTCTGGGAACCAGAGTGTCCAAATAGTAAATCCATCTCATTTCAATCTTAATCATTTTGCGGTGGAGATCCTCCCCTCTCCATTGACTCTGAACCTTCTCAATAGCAAAAAATTGGGTGTTTTCAGGGTCACAATTATGTATTTCTTTATAATGTAATGGTACACTATGTTTTTCACTGCCATTACATATATTATTCATGTGTTCATTAATTCTGACAAACAGATGGCGTGAGGTCTGACCAATATATATTTTATTGCAGGGGCATCTTATTAAGTAAATCACGTTCTTGGAGTGACATGTAAGAATTGATTTGATCTTATATTCTTTTCCTCCTTCTGTGGCACAGAATTGTTGAATTAATCTTTTATGATTCTTCGTTTTTCGGCAGGCTATGCAGCGGCCACACCCATAAAAGCCTGGTTTTAGGTTGAAAAATTCTTTCTTTTTCTGGGTAGTTTGTATGTGGCTCTTGACTAGTTGTTTCCTGATGGTATCACTGCCTCTAAAGATAATTCTTGGTTTTTCTGGGAGAATCCCATTAAGAAAAGGATCTCGTTTGAGGATTGGCCAATACCTATTGATTGACTTCTTTATGGTTTGATTAGTAGTATTATAATTAAGAACTAGAGCTACTTCTGCAGTTTCTCTTTTTTCTTTCTGTTTGTATTGCAATAGTTGTTCCCTGTCCATTTTAAGGACATCTTCTCTGACTTGTTTCAAGGGCTCTTCTTTATATCCCTTCTCTTTGAAGTCAATCATTAATTTATTGGTTTGCTGTAAATATTGTGGTATATCTGTACAGTTCCTTCTCATCCTCATCATTTGTCCTTTTGGTATAGCTCGTAGCCACGGTTGGTAGTGGTTGCTCGTTTGATGGATATAGCTATTAACTTGTACCTCCTTAAAATGGGTTCTAGTTTTAACCATTTTATTTTCTATATAGATATTTAAATCTAAAAAATCTATTGTTTCGGTGCTTATACATGATTCTAATTGGATACCCAAAGAGTTATGGTTAAGATGACATATAAATTGTGTAAGTGAATTTATATCCCCTTGCCAAATAATGAGAATATCGTCGATATATCTCTTATAGAGGACGAGGTTTTGCCCCCAGCCATGCCCAGCCCATACTGCACCGGATTCCCAGTGAGACATGAACAAATTGGCATAGCTGGGGGCAAACCTCGTCCCCATGGTTGTTCCATTCTGTTGAAGGAAAAAATCTCCTCCATACCAGAAAAAATTGTTAGTTAATATCAGAAGGATACCCTCAACAATATATTCTATTTGGTCCTCCTTAAAATTTCCGGATTGAGTTAAAAAAGTCTAACTGCTGAACAGCCAGCTTCGTGTGGAATAATTGAGTATAAAGAAGCCACATCACATGTGGCAAGAATGTAATCATCCTGCCACACAATATCCCTCAATAAATTCAATACTGAAATGGTATCCTTCAAATATGCAGGTGTAGTCACTACTATCGGTTGTAGGAGATTATCTACATATTCCGAAATTCTACACGATACAGAATTTATGCCCGAGACTATTGGTCGGCCGGGTGGATTCAACTGATTCTTGTGTAGTTTCGGAAGGATGTAGAAAACTGGGATCTGGGGGTGTGTTATTTTGAGATATTCATATTCGCATGAATTGAGGTTATAGCTATCTTTACCTTTTAGAAGATATTCATGAAATAGATTTTTTATGGTGGTAGTGGGATCTTTGTCTAATTTATGGTAGGTCAGATGGTCATTGAGTAACCATTCGCATTCTTGATTATATTTGTCTTCACTCATAACCACTACCCCTCCCCCTTTGTCAGCAGGTTTAATAACCAGGGATTTATCTCTACGTAGTTGTTCCAATCCTTTGTACTCTGCTACCGTTAAGTTAGAGGGTATATTAAATTTCTTTTTATTTCTCTCTATTTTTCTCAGATCGAGCAAAACCATTTGCTCAAAGGTCTCCATTTCCTTTGATACCATATGTCGTGGATAAAATTTAGAACGTTCTTTAAGCGTGGTATGCATATATTGATTATCCTCTATAATTTGTCTTTCTATTGGATATTTTAGAAAGAATTTCTTTAGGGATAGTTGCCTCTTAAATTTTTGTATATCAATATAGGTGTCAAAAGTGTTCCCTTTTATTGGCTGGAGCAAATTTGAGACCTTTCTGTAGTGCTCTAACTTGATCATGATTTAAATCCTTTCCACTTAGGTTGAAAACACCTGTTGAATCTATACCCTGCCTCTTTTGTCTTCTCTGAACATCACATCCTCCTCTGCGTCCTCGTCTCTTAAGAATCTTTTCCCTATATTCCTTGGGGGATCTCCTCCATATCCCCCCATCTTGTTCTCTTGAGGTATTTAAGCCCGGGAGAAATTCTCTATTCCTTGTGATCGGGGTCAAAGGTGAAGGGAATGAAGTGAGGTCGCATTTCTCTTGTTTTCAAGTATGTCCTGGGTGGCGAGTATGTACAGTTAGGTGTCTTGCCCAAGGACACTTACTGGAGAGGTGCTCTTGAAGGGATCGAACCTGTGTCTCCACAGTCTCTCTCCACGCAAAGCAGTGATGTTACCTCTACTCCATCCAGTGTAAACCAATGGCTAAAAATGGTGTCCACAATTGGAAAAGTTTCCGTACTTGCAGGTCTATACAAACAATTCTAGGTCAAAATAGCCGAACCAGAAAAATTCTCCTATTTATTTCACTTTCCAAATCGGCTACTTGGTCTAGATTGTACTCTTCTCCTGCCAGTTCTCCTGAGTTTCACCTTTCTCTGAATAACCCTGTTATACTTTATGATGTGGCATACCCATATATAATTTTGGAGACTAAGAAGATGATCAACCATGGAGAAATTTAATTTGGAAGCATGAGAAATAAGAGCCAATTTTAAAGTGTGCACAGAGCGTGTGCTGGATATTCCCAGGCACACCCGATCGAAGGACATCCACTGTATAATTGCTTTCCTGCTCAGTACACAGCCTCCACATTTACTGTTTGTGTGCTATGATGACAGAGCTAACAGCAGCTGTAGTGAGAGGAAAAACATCAATATTTTTTTAAAATTTCCTGCATTTATCCAGCAGGGAGGGTTGGGGTGAATAACAACCAAGAGTGCATGGCAGTTGTTGAGAACGGAGTCGAACTCGGATGACAGACCCATACACACAGGCCAGGACTTATGTGGGCCAGAGTTGGGATTCAGTGGGTAAGTTTTGGCCTGCTTTCCATCATGTTACCTGTTTAACAGAAATGGGACTCCTGCTTCAGCTTGATTCCCTGGTTAGCTACCCAGTATTGAAGGAATATGTAGTGGAAGGTGTGCAGGCTTAATGGTCCACAGGTGGGCTAAAAAACAGGAACTCAAGTTCTGTTGTTTGCTGGAGGTTTCATGAGCCAGGACAAATATGTGGTGGGAGTCGTTGAGTTAGATAATTGGGCCAGGAACGTCAGGAGTACTAAGGACTCGGAACAGGTGGAGGATTAAATTGCAAGGTACACCAGTGATGTTGCATAATTTGAAAAGAGACCTGCCACTGATCGGGAAATATGGGGGTCCAAAGGTCCCCCTATCTCCACTTGGCAGCTAGAGGGATAACTGGCCAACTGACATCGCACATATGGTGACAACATCAGTGGGGGTGACCCTGGAGGCTTTGTCAGCCACCTCTGGGAGTGAATCAAGATCCTGCAGCTAAGGGTCTAAAGAGAGGCACCGCTGGAAAGGGCAGACTCTGCTCTTTCCAACAGTGCCTCTTTTTTTTTTCTATGTGCAGCCGTTCGGGAGGGAGAGTGGTCCAAAGGACCCGCCCTCCCCTTTCAGGTTCTCCCCTGCAGGCGCTGGGGGTGACTGAAACTGAAGTCCGTGCGACGGCCGGGGACCATAAAACCATCGGGCAAGCTTCTAAGCCAGACCGATGAGGGACCCGGCCAGAGAGGTGAGTATAGGAAGGGAGGAGGTTAAACGATCATGACGTACATAGTATGTCCTTGGTCCTTAAGAAGAATTTTCCCCAGCATGTAGTATGTACATCAGTGGTCCTTATGGGGTTAAGTAAAGTTCAGGCCAGTTGATGTTCTGTTTACCATTTATTTTTTTATTATTATTTAATCAGGAATTAATATGTAACATGGTATAACCCCTTAAAATAAATGCAATGGCTGGCCAAACGTCAATGCCTGCACAGTACTCAACTGATTTCACTGAATGGTTTGCAAGTTCTGATTCTTTTACCTACTGCTGGAGCTGTATATGGAGCATGGGCACTCATAACCTCTGAAGACCAGCATTTCAACTTTGTCTCTGGTGGGTATGTGCTCAGAGTGTGGTTGCATATTTACTGGTCCAGACACCTTTCGCATAAAGTGTATGTGCACCGAGAAGTGCAGATGAACGACTGATGTGCATCTTAGTTGCCACACTGTTATGTGTGCATTAAGCTGGAAACCTCAGGGATAGGTAATGGCGCTACCATTGGACAGTATAAGATGTTGTAATGTGAATGACCCACATGTCAATTGTTGTTCAATATATGCCAGACAGCTAATAGGAGATACAGCTGCACTATACCATGGGTATGTTGTCTAGTTCATGTCATAATGGGAAATATTGTACATTTGAGTGTGATGTGGCAGTACTTTATGTGTAAGAATACTTTGAAATTATCTCATTGGTATCTTTATTTGAATATACATAAACTTAGTTTAATTATAAAGTGTAAACTTTAATTCTACTATTAAACTTCCATTAAACTTGTTTCCACAAAACTGCCACATGACGTGCAATCTCATTCGAGCAGGTAAACGTTAAACCAGAGTTCTATCCTCCTGCTACACCATCAGCCACTGCAGGAAAATCCCTTCCCTCAATGCTCGCTGATGAGTCACTGCAGTCTACCATTTAGACTGGCCTTGTCTAATGGAATGTCTGCCATTCCAAAGCTGTGACTACCTGCAAAAGAAAAACAAAGTAAGGGAAGGTGGGATTCTCGCATCTCTCCACATTAAAAAAGGGAAGAGAGACACTCACTGTGACATATAAACCCCCAGGTGAACTTACAACAATTTTGCAGGCACCAACCATTGCCCAACCTTATTTCAAACTCGTCATGACGCTTCTCCTAACTGTCCAAGGAGATCACTCCCTTAACATTTTTTTTAAAAAAAAATTATGAATTTTATTAAGTTTCCAGGAAAAAACTAAATAATTAGGGATACAAAAAAGGAGGAGGGGGGCAACAAAAAATGTATGCAGCAGAAACAATATTTGCAACCATGTCACAAACAATTATTGTCAGGGTATAAAGAGCAACAAGGCATAGAAACCAGAGTAACAGGAACCTCAAATCTTCAGTGTAAATGTACCATATAGACCAATGATCTTTCCCAATCCCAGGCAAACCCATTAGAGACCTGGCCATTGCATCTAAGGATCGTAGTTCCCTCAGCCTGGTTTTAACAGCGCCCACAGTCGGCACCACAGCTGTTTTCCAGTTAGCGGCTAGGAGAGTGGTGGCAACGGACTGCAAATGGGACAGAAGTTGCTTCTGGAAGTTAGTGAGTTGGGAAACCCGTTGAAGGAGGAACAGGGCAGGGGACGGGACAATCTCCGAGCCCAAGATTTCCGAACTAAGGAAGGCCATCTGATCCCAAAAGGAGGTAAGGTGTGAACACGACCACCAAATGTGAAAAAATGTGCCGTCTGCCTCCCCACACCTCCAGCAGCTAGTAGGAACACTTGGGCTATAATGGTGTTCTTTATCTGGGGTGATATACCATCGATATAAAACTTTTTTCCGAGCCTCCATGAGAGACACACATCTTTATTTCCCACAGTCAAGCAGCAAGGAATCCGTTCACTGCTCATGCGTAATTGGGCGCCCTAAATCACGCTCCCAGTTCAGCTGGAATCTCCCAAGTGCCAGCCGGGGGTCTGGTTAGCAGCAGGCGATAAATTAGGGGACACACAGTATCACTTAAAGTCATCGGGTCAGAGTTTGAAGGGAGGTGCAGTAAATCATATTGAGAGGCAGGATCGCCGCTGTAGGAAGCGAAAGCAGAATGTGCTCAGAGAATATTTCACCTATAGTTGCGAGAAGGGGAGGAGGGCGTGAGGTGAGTAGAATTACATCAATCTATCGAGCGTCTTCCGATACCATGGTCGGGCATCAAAGTCGGGGATCAGCCTTGAAACATTTTTAAGTTGCTGTTAGCAAGGTCAGTCATTAGATGTCTACCACTGCATTCATAGAAAATCACAACATGCAACTGTGCATGCACTAGCACACAGACATGCACCACATACATATCCGCATTCATGATAACCTACTACCCACACATATCCACCAGTTCCACACACCATGCAAAAGCTCCCCTGAATTCACACATCAAACAAATAGTCCTTTATAGCTACAGACATTTCTACTAGTTCCGCTAAATGCATCAATGTTCTGACACTGGTGTCATTTTTAGTTATCAGATTTTGCTCCATTGTGAGTTTTTTTGCACTTGCTATGCAATGCAACATTTAATATCAATATGATCTAGGTGTAATTTTTCAACATAATAAATTTTGTCGTTTTCAAATGCAAGAAAAAAAGTCGTCTTTGCAATTGCATACCACATCACACACATTATACATTGCACACTGCACACACAGCTACACATATGAAGCAGGTGACAGGTGTATAATACACATCACACACAGGCAGCACACATATTAAAATAATTTTATTAAATGATCTTTATTTTCCACTAGAAAGAACCTGTTCTTAAAACTCCTTTAATCCCACCAATGACTGCCATGTATCCACATATACTGTATGCAGAGGAACAAGCCCTCTTTCGTTGTGAAGCACCGATCCCAATTTGTTATATCCATGTATCCAGATATGTAGCTCTGTTGATGAGTATATGTATTTTACCTTAAAACAGTGATGTATCATTATCCTATTCTACTTTGAGAGTACTGTTATCTAACACTAGGTGGTAGTCTTGTACAACTGCTCTTTATTAAAGAAACCTTTTAATGAAAACCCATTGACATTTGAAATATGTTCATATTAAGAATGTGCCAAAATATTCCATGCCACAATACAGTATACAATTTACAGATGCACTCAAATCTACATTAACCGAACACACATTGAGTAAACCGCTTGCACAGCAGTCACGTAATAATTGGTAATCACAGCATGGAAAAAAAGTTGCAATAAGCTATTGACCTTTTCTTGTTCTTTTTGACATCAGTAACCGCGTCACTACATCACTAATTCTATCAATGTGTGACATGGATTACAAATCTGTAATATTCATCAGAATTAGCATTTAGTTACAGTATCTGTGCTGTCAGTTGTTAAGATAATTCTGCATTACTGCTGCCTAGCCACAGTCTTTAAAGTCATGTATCAAGTACAGAAAATTATATTTTTATATATACATTGTATTAACCACATTGTTAATGAATCCAATTTTATGTATTGATGTAGGAACCCAAATAAAGATTGGGGTTTTCTTCTCACGTTAAGAAAGTAAAAAGACAAAACTAATTAAACTACCGCAGGTTAGCAAGACCAATTTTATGGTTTACTACACTTACCCTTCCTAGGAATTCAGTAACTTTTGATTCTATCTCTCAGTTCCTTTGCCCAAGTTAAGTTATAAGGTATATGCAGGGCCGGTGCTCCAACTAGGCAAGCTAGGCAGCCCCAATCTGGTTTACATTATTGTACCTGTTACTCATTGTGCAGCCAACATTGTCGGCTCGCTGACCCCTACTAGTGGCACAGAAGGTGGACGTCTTATGGTGACATATAGGCGCCACCAGATGACGTGGAGACGCCACAGACGACGTGAGATGCCACCAGAGGTAGAGGAAAGGAAAAATGAGGCAGAATAAAGAAAAGACACCAAAGAAAGGGGGAAAAAAAAGACACGAAAGAGGCAGATGAAAGAAAGAGGCATAGAGGGCAGAGGAAAGACAGAATGGAGAAATGGAATAGTAAGTCTCTCAATGATATTGATTAGGAAAAAAGACGCCTAATGCAACAAGGGGGTAACCCATAAATTCAAATGGAGAGCTATATGTCAATGCCTAGGTGTACAAGCAGTACACAAGAATAAAACTTAACTTTTAATCCGAAAAACAAGTAAAAATTCCTCACTACATAAGCAGAGATATCAGCCAAGTGGCTCAAAGTGAAAGCGCAACAGTACAACAAAAAGTTGGCTCTACCTTAGCTCCCATCTTTACAGGGGCCTGTCCTGATGAAGCTGGTATACCGGCGAAACCTGTTGACGTCATGCCCTTTCAACATTCTTTATGCCTTCTAAATTAATTTCTACTCTGCAATGTTTTAATTTGTCACATCCCTATTACATGGAGTGTGGTGGCTTGCGCAACCCCCACTCCACTTTCCTGTGTTCAATACATTTATGAAGTCTGCCAGCAGTGTACCTATCAGTTCTCTTTTCTTTGCTGTAAGTACAATCCCACGAAGGATTGTTTTCCTGCTTATTTTGATTACAAAGCATTTGGGCACTGCTACAAGTAATACAGACTCACACATACATATACATTTTTTCCTTGACAAATCCAGTGTAGTCACAGGATTGACTTTTAATATTGTGTTTCTTTGTTACACTTTTATGTTTTTTTTTTTTTATTCACTGGCTTTTTCTGTTGTTCTTTCACTTTGAGCCACTTGGCTGATACACTATATTGCCACAAGTATTCGCTCACCTGCCTTGACTCACATATGAACTTAAGTGACATCCTATTCCTAATCCATAGGGTTCAATATGACGTCAGTCCACCCTTTGCAGCTATAACAGCTTCAACTCTTCTGGGAAGGCTGTCCACAAGGTTTAGGAGTGTGTTTATGGGAATTTTTGACCATTCTTCCAGAAGCGCATTTGTGAGGTCACACACTGATGTTGGACGAGAAGGCCTGACTCCCAGTCTCCGGCTCTAATTCATCCCAAAGGTGTTCTGTCGGGTTGAGGTCAGGACTCTGTGCAGGCCAGTCAAGTTCATCCACACCAGACTCTGTCATCCATGTCTTTATGGACCTTGCTTTGTGCACTGGTGCACAGTCATGTTGGAAGAGGAAGGGGCCAGCTCCAAACTGTTCCCACAAAGTTGCGAGCATGGAATTTTCCAAAATGTCTTGGTATGCTGAAGCATTCAGAGTTCCTTTCACGGGAACTAAGGGGCCAAGCCCAGCTCCTGTAAAACAACCCCACACCATAATCCCCCCTCCACCAAACTTTACATTTGGCACATTGCAGTCAGACAAGTACCGTTCTCCTGGCAACCGCCAAACCCAGATTCGTCCATCAGTTTTCCAGATGGAGAAGCGCGATTCGTCACTCCAGAGAACGCGTCTCCACTGCTCTAGAGTCCAGTGGCGGCGTGCTTTACACCACTGCATCCGAAACTTTGCATTGCACTTGGTGATGTATGGCTTGGATGCAGCTGCTCGGTCATGGAAACCCATTCCATGAAGCTCTCTGCGCACTGTTCTTGAGCTAATCTGAAGGCCACATGAAGTTTGGAGGTCTGTAGCGATTGACTCTGTAGAAAGTTGGCAACCTCTTTGCACTATGCGCCTCAGCATCCGCTGACCCCCGCTCCGTCAGTTTACGTGGCCTACCACTTCGTGGCTGAGTTGCTGTCGTTCCCAAACACTTCCACGTTCTTATAATACAGCTGACAGTTGACTGTGGAATATTTAGGAGTGAAGAAATTTCACGACTGGATTTGTTGCACAGGTGGCATCCTATCACAGTTCCACGCTGGAATTCACTGAGCTCCTGAGAGCGACCAATTCTTTCACAAATGTTTGTAAAAACAGTCTGCATGCCTAGGTGCTTGATTTTATACACCTGTGGCCATGGAAGTGATTGGAACACCTGATTCTGATTATTTGGATGGGTGAGCGAATACTTTTGGCAATATAGTGTATCTGAGGGATTTTTACTAAGAAAGAAGCACAGTCCGATCCCGTGCCCGACCAGCGGAGGAATAAGATGGACATCGAATGACCGTGTGTGGCCCCTGTGCACATTGTGTGTGTCCCCCTCAGCATGTGTGTGTCCCCGAGCACAGTGTGCCCCCCACACACAGTGTGTGTGTGTGTGTCTCCACACATGCATTTTAACAGTTAACATTTTTTTCTGTTGGGGCGCAAGTAGCTGGTCTTGCCCAGGGCGCAAAATAGTCTGGAACCGGCCCTGGGCATATGTACAAGTAAGCAGCATTGGCACAAAATCAGGATGTGCCCAGCAGTTAACTTACTTAATTTGATGACTTATCATCACTTCCAATCTAAGATAATGCTGCAGGCGTTTTTTTAAATGCATTTTATTGAAAACAGGATTTCAGGTTACAGAGGTATAAGGACATTGTGAAAAGTTTAGATTACACAGAGAGAGTGTATTAGTAATGTGTGTGCATCTGGGTATAGACAGAATATTAGAAACAAGAGAAATTAAAAACAAGAATTTATGGAAGGGTATTACTCACAAGACTGCTCTTCATCAAATGAGACAATTGTATCTAGTACATTATGTAAAATACCGCCTGCTCTCTAGGTGGGATTGTGTTACACCCTGTGGAAACTGTTGGCGCTATATAAATGAAGATGATAGAAATACCCGTAGATACTCGAGTATAGCGCGACCCGAATATAACGCGATGGATAGAGATTTATTATGGAAATGAGAGTATACTCCAGACTCGAATATACCGTGAGGAGCAAAATTTTACAGTACCGGTAAACAATTACGATCCTTCCTGGTTCTCTTAACACAGGCTACCCCCCCCCCCTCATTCTAGAGCAGAGCAGCCTGGCCTGATTGCAGTTGTTACTAAGTATGAAGCTGCCAGCCACCCATCTTTACTAGCGATTAGATGGCTGGCAGAGGCGAGCGATGTGAATGATTGGCTTAAACCGAGTGTGCCCTCTGGCCGTGATGGATCCCACCTCTTCTGAATCCGGGAGTTCCTGAATTGTTTGCTAGCATCAGGGAGCCCGCATTCACTTCAGTGATACTACCGGAACTTCCGGATCCAGAGCAAGGCAAGGTTTGTTTTTTGTTTTGTTTTTTTTACACGCGATGCAGATGTCTCGAATATAACTTGACCCCTCCAATTTTAAGGTAAATTTTTGTCACCAAAATCTAGCGGTATACTCGAGTATCTACAGTAAGCGTTTTCAGAGAGAAGCATGTTGTCTATTGTAAAATAGTGAGCCATTTTGATCTAAAAGAGGCCATGAGAAAGGTTAATACGAGTGCCACAACAAGTTAAAGGGCCACTACTACCAAAAAAATGAAATGTTCCTTTTTTTTATGTTGCTGATATCTTACATGCACTATGTTCTTCTCATGTATGTTTAGTTAAAATATTTTATTCTGCGTCACTGTGTATATCTATTTGTGTTGTAAAATGCCCCTCCCCCAGTATCTTTACAGCACTTGTTCCTCACTGTTTGACATTGAACCTAGAATGGGCCCTATGGGTCTGAAGTCATGGAAACGGACTCACATCATTGTATTGTGTGGGACGTATACAAAGGGCATCACCATGGGGTAGATTAGAAATCTTTTAGGCCCCCTGTCTTATCTCAATCATCTCTTATCTCAGGTAGCCTTATCACCATAAAATAGTCCCCTGCAGCCATATCTGCTCTCTCCACCCCACCCCACCACCGACACACCCATGCACTAACATACATTTATATATGCCAACCGTACTTGTTTAACCCCAGGACTGTATATGTCAAAATCCGCCTTAACCCCACAGCCCACATTAAATCACCAGTCCCCATTTAAGTTGCCTGAAATTACAGTATTTTCTGGTGTATAAGACTACTTTTTATACTTAAAAACATCCCCTAAAAATTGGGGGTCGTTTAAACGCGGGATATACAATACAATATGACGAGTATAGCCCAAAACCTATTTTTTAACTGGACAATTAGGGGGTCGTTTTATACTCCAGAAAATACGAAGGGGTTATTCAAAGAGCGAATTGCCAACGAAATACGGTGCATTTCGGCGGCAGTGAAATTCCTCATAAGTAATGTTTAATCTATTCAAAGAACGCCGAACTGCACCGAAAAGTGGGTGAAATGCCCAGATTTTCAGAAATTTTGGTGCTTTTTCATTTGTCGCGATTAGGCGAGTTCAATTTGCCAACACTGGTGAATTTAGCATTTACCACAGGGTCCCCGAAGTACGACGTTTGCATCTACCGAACGCCACCGATAAACCCTCCGAATGCCACCAGTAAACTGCCGAACGATGTTGATAAACTGCCTAACGCAACCGCAAACCGCTGAATTCAGCCGACGACCCACTGAACAGACCACCGAACACCTCAGACCATCTGCCGATTGCCGCTGAAAAAAGCCAAATGGGTAAAAAATAAAAGAAATGTAAAAACTGCAATTTTTTAAAAGGCATTTTAAACAAAAATAATGCATGACATCGTATGGAAATAATATATAAGGCCCTATGAATAATAAAAGCTCTGTTAGCGAAAACAAAAAGCCATTAAAGACCAAAATCGGATTTAAAACGGTCGCTGAAAAAAATCCAGAAAAATGCCGAAAAGATTCTAAAAAATAAAATAAAAAGACTTTTCACTGCAAATGAAAAGAATTAACAGTTGAATAAAAAATAAAATGGGATTCGCCTGTTTAAACCTGTTGAACAAAAGCAGCGAAAATCGGGGCATTTCACTAACTATTCGGTGCAGTTCAGCGTTCCCTGAATAGATTAACCATCACTTCTCTATGGGGAATTTCACTGCTGCTGAAATGCACTACATTTCGCCAATATTTGACGAATTGCCAGCTTTCTGAAATTCACCGTTAGGTGCAATCCGGTCTCAAATTCGACAGTCTTTGAATAAAACCTTTAGTCTTATTTAATCTTCGGTTCCCCGTTGACTCTTCTTTTCCTTCTTTAACTCCCCGTTTCTCCTATATCCTTGTTCCTCCAGTAACCATCTGTTCCTCCTTTTATCCCTCTTCACCGTTTATACTAGTTCTGCTTAAACTCCAGTTTCTGATTTAATCACCAGTTCCCAGGGGTCAAGTCCAGGGGGAACGCATGGGAATGCAGTTTCTGCACTAGTTGTGCAGAGGGAACGGAGTTCCCTTTGGCCTCACACACTATAAAGCTTGCATTGAGGTGTTCAATCATATGTTTCCCTGTTAAATCAAATATTTATTGTGACTTGTATATTTTTGCTAAAATTCATATATACATACAGTTAATACATCAGATGTGAGTGTGTATTTGTGCAAGATGATAATTGCTAATCAGAGGACAGAAAGTTTGACGAGTTCCCTCACTTTTTTTTTAGGACTTGACCCCTGTCAGTTCCCCTATTTACCCTCTACTTATCCTTTAACCCCGAGTCCTCCCTTTAACTTCCATTGAATTCCCACTTACACCATTGCCACCTTAACAACCAGCCCCTTCCTATTGTTCTCAAGCCGGCCCCCGTTTAAATTGCTCAGTTGTCTAAGACTGGCAGCTCAATTTACAAATGATCATACTGCATGGAGATTCAGGTTATTGTCTGTGCAGCCAAGGGGTCCTTTGCAGGGGCCCTGTTGAGGACACCACAGTAGGCCAGGAAAATACCTAAATTCTTTTGCAGTATGATCACTTGTAAATTGTGCTTCTTGTCTTAGACAGCAGTGTAGTTTAAACGGGGCCAGCTTACTAAAATAACGGGGATGCACGGTTGCTCTGCTGGGCCCCTTGGAGGAATGGGCCCAGTCATCATTGCAACTACTGCAAGTCAGGTAGGCACACCCCAGACTTCATTTAAATTTGATTCCTGTTCATTCCCTGCCTAGATGTAACAACAAAAGTCCTTACACCTTTACTGCCATATCCAGTGCTAGCGCATCCCTAAAATGACCCAGGTTGTTGCTTTAGGTTGCGCCGGCCAACAAGTACAATAAAAACAACTGTTTTCTAGCCTGTACCCTGAAAAGTGAGCCACATATTCACCTGGGACAGACGCTGTATTTTTATCAGGAAGGGAGATGATGGAAACTTTTTTTCATGCAACCCGATAATGGGACACATTTGCTTCTGGAATGTGAAACCTAATTAGGCTAGGTACAGTTAAACATTATGTAACATTTTTAAACGAGGCAGGACAATGGTAATCGGGATGGTAACAGATTACAGTCAGCAGATTTAAAACTATTCAAATTAAACATATCAACACATTCCTGAGACAAGGGTAGGCTGGGAGGTTAATCCTCTGAGCATGATAACAAGATACACATGGACCAGACGACAGACAATAACACTTCTTGCATAACCACAGATTACACAAACATTCTGCACACGAGAGGCCAATGAACTACTTTCGATTATGGGGCCTGCACCGTACAAATATGCCTCCAGGTCCATGCACCCCAAGTCCAAAGTGATTTACGTCACATGGATCTTTTTTTTACATGTGTGCCTGAGATACTTTCACCAGTCCTCGTCATATAAGTGAGCAAAAAATTGTGTGCTTAACATAAATTGTAGTGACTCCGATCTTAAAACATGCACCTTTGTGGTGTTTTAGTGGTATCTGACAGAGTATTCTAGGAAGTGGAAGTTATTTTTTTATTGATGGTGAACACCTCGACAGCCTTCTCATGGTTCATACTGTATATGGCTGGCAGCCTCAGCTGTTCATATCTTAAGGGAGTTGGGAAAGAAGTGGACATTTAGATGATCTCTAGTGAAATAAGTGTAGCGCTCACTCCCGGAGGAGCCGCTGAATTAACCTCGGGTTAGTCTCACCTCGTTGGGGAATAAATATACACCAGCACTGTTGTGGATTTTTATAGATTAGATTCTTTACTGATCTCAATAAAGAAGCATATTTAATGTAGATACGGTATTTGAATGACAGGATTTCGTAATTCGGGAAAAAACATGCGGCGGCAAAAGAAAAGTTTAACCCCTTCAGTTCTGGAGTGTAAGTCCCGTGAATGTAATGTCTCAAAAAGGTGTATGTGTATGGTTCTCGGGTACCCGGGTACTGTATTCAACTGGCCAGTGAATGAAACAAGCAAATCTTCGACTAGTCACGTTGGGGCCCTGTAGATTTAAACAATAATGCAGCGTGAGGTTCTTAGATTTGGAAACTGCGGCCTGGGAGGCCTCTCACCCATCCGTTAGACAATCTGTTCAGCGCCCGCTCAAGGATGTCTCTCTGCTTAGATTGGGACTCTGTGCCACCGGATCCGCTCCCTTGATTGTCCGATCTCCACACTGCGAAGCCTGCACTCCCAATGGATCATCGCGGTCTCCTTACTCGGGGTCCAGCTGGAACTAAATTTCTACTCAGACCTCTCAGCGGTGCTTAGGTAGGTCTCTGCAAGGTCACCTTCCTGATCCCCAGCACCCGCGAGGCAGCGCCTGCACTCCGGCCTGGTCACGATCCCTGGCAGTCTCACGTGCGTCCTCCACCTTTCGCCGCTCGGCTCACTCTGCCTCTCCTCCGCGAGGCTGCGGATGTCCTTCCTCTCTCTCCCACCCACTTCCTGTATCCACCGTAAAGCACGATGGAAATTGTAGTTCCGTTTGAGTCCAGCATAGTTCATATTGCCTCTGTCTCCCTCTGGTGGCCACAACAAGTAAATGCAGCAAACACAATCTTTAAACAGCGCTACATAAGCATTAATAAGAAATTAAGGATTTGCAAATAAATGAAGCAGGTTTCCCTTCTTAAAGTCAGTTGATAATTGTGTTTGGATTAATTGCATACAAAAGGGGCTTGATTCCAAGGGCTATATTCCCTAGTTGATAATGTGTATCGTCTCCTGTAGTTAGTTTATTGATGGAAAATGACATTTCATTACTGCCGCAACCTGAGCTTGCAGCTTGGATGTAGCCATTTCCCTTTGCGAAGTTACTGTACAAAAACGTATCCTATACTTATTAACGGAGACGTTAATTGTAACCTCCTCATGGAAGCACAGGCTATTCCAAAGTAGTCTGCGCTTCCACAAGGTAGATGGTATTTCATGAGAAATACTGACTCCTAAAAGCTAGTTGTTGTGGTTCGATATCGCTTCAGGTGACAATCCTGTGAGATATGCTTTTTAAAATAGTTTGCAACGCTTTGGATGAATTATTTGCGCAAAGATTGTACAATTATTGCCATATCATTACCATGTGCTCAAGTGAGCACCAAGATGGCCAGTAGCCATGTGCTTAATGCAGCTTGTCATGCGGTTTAGGTGGCTGACACAATGCACTTGCCATGCGACTTCGATTAAATAACAAGCAAAATTGTACTGAACCCCAAATGCACTTAACAGCATCCAAAAAAACAAAGCAATATCTGGTATTCAGGCAGGGTTATATCTAATGGCAGAACCTATACACCACAATTATTGCTGCAGAGACTTAGCAACTAAACTAACTGCTAAGTATAACACAACTCTGTCTAACCATTTATATTAAAAGGAATATCAGCTGATAACTTGGAGCGAAATATATAGCAGATAAAAATGACACAAACAGGGTTATTCAAAGAGAATCGAAAAGTCACTGCACGTTCGGTGACCTTTCGTTCTCTTCAATTTGGTTCGATTTAGCGATCTGATTTCCGCGACCCTGCGGTGTATTCAGCAAGCACCACAGGGTCGCCGAAATGCAGGGAAAAGTCGCTGCAAACCCGCCGAAAACTCACCGCAAAACGAGGGCGAAGGCACACTGAACCCTGCAAAAACATCTGGATTAACCTGCCGAAAACGCCGGAAAAACCCCAGCAGGAGCCAATCACACGCAGCGCAGCCGCCGGAAAAAGCCGACACCGCAGACGAATGCAGTGAATAAATTTGCAAACAGCGTTTCACTTTTCAAATATTCAAGCAAACTGTTTTGCAATTCGCAATAAGAAACTATTGAGCGAAAATGTCTGAAATTTACATATGAGGTCCAATGAATGATAATAAAAAGGGCTGTTACAGGAAAAATAAGTAAAGTTAACCCTTTCGCTGCTGAGCCATTTCACGCCTGTGTGCTGAGGTCATTTTTACCTGTTTCGCTCATCATGTTTAAACGCGTTTTGAAGCCATATTTTATTATATGACCCAGACATATTATATATCGTTCTTTCCGGCAGACTCGGCAGATTCATAATATGTCATTATTATATGTATACCTCATGTCCTGTCTGTATATTATAACAAAAAATGCAATACAATTTTAATTTTCAATAATTTACAACGTGTAAAGTGTTTTTTTTCAGATTTTAACATTCTAGCGTTTGCGGTTATATTTTCTATGGGTTGCGCTTGTTAAAAAAATTTGAAATGGGGAAAATCACGTGATTTTTAACAAACACACCCCATCCAAAAATCGTTAGTGCAGCATCATTGTTCACATTATAATTGAAATGGGAACAATATTGCTGCATTAACAAAAACAAAACAAAAACTGTTTATTCTTATTTATTTACTTTTAAATATTTTTTTATTTACATTTTTCTTTCTTAACTTTTTACATGATCATGTTTGGTATCGTTGGTATCACTCCTGATGAAGCTGCGTTAAGCAGCGAAACGCGTTGAGAATTATGCCTTTCTTTTAACAGTTTGCCTTCACCTCTTTTTTCCCCTACCTGCTGTGGGCTCCTTATTTCCTTAACAATTGGTGTAACGTAGGTGGCTCAAACCACCGAGGTATAGACCAGCGTATTAGCCAGCTTGAGGATTTATTTACCTCTAACCTCATAGGATTGGTCCTATGTTTTTCTTTTCTTCCTGCTATTTACAGTTTAGCCTTCTTATGCCTATCTGATAGATCCAGCGTCAAGCTGGCAAAATTGTATTCTATATATATAGCGCTGAGTCGTTTAATCTGTACTACCTGAATCAGCGGGGTATAGTATTAAAAATGATCGACTAGCTGACCGGCCCAGATTTATACCTCAGCTGGTACTAACTATTTTCGACAATTCACGTCTTTATTGCAAAAGTTACCTTCTTTGCTCCTGTTATCTTCCTCTAAATAACGAGCACGTTGCCACATTTTTTTGCCTTCAAAGCATTACCAGTCTCGAATCTTATAGACACATTGTGTTGATTTTTGTCGATTTTCTATCTTATTCATGAAAGGAAAACAACACCTCCGCAAGGGAGGTAAACAATCACCCCAAACCCGCAATGAAAAGTCATACAGGGTATGGACACTTCTATATAGGATTGAACCTGCTAAATCTTGAAAAGATGAAAAGAAAAAGGGATAAACCCTCCGAGAAACAAGAAGTGCTCACTTAAAACGTAACTTTTATTAGTCACAGAATGACACATACAGCAACCAACAATTAAAATACATATAGACATCTACGATATGACCGGTACATTGAAGGACATATATAGTTGCCAAATTGGCAAGCCTAGAGACCAGATTGCTAATTGGTCGTGGATAATGGGCTACCAGATGGAATAATTGCTGTATCAGGACTCGAATGGCATTGAATCTGTGTACAGGCAGTATCAATTGGCAATATATCGAATTACCGGACAGTAAAAAACGTGGATTAGGGTGCAAGTATAAGCATCAAAAAGAGACCCGAGAATATTGGTTTGTATGTCAGAATGGGATATAAAATGAACTGGCAAGCCTGGATAGAGCACAATAAGACGCTTGGGTCACCGGATACTCCAGCAAGCGACTTACCCAGGAAGATACCACTAGCCGCCAAAGGTAAACAGCGTCACCATCATGATTATGGTTGCAAGCTTCCCATAAGGCTATTGATAATGGCAAGATGAGTAAGATTCTTTCCCTTATTCTGTCCCTGTATTGCTTTAAATGCACGACTACATGTGAAATAAACGTATAAATACGATAGAGAGCAGTACAAGAAAAGCGTATATACTTTGCCAATCTGTACAATCCGAAAGGAAGGCAATAAATTAACGTATTGAGACACCAAATGATTATGGCTGAGAACGATGGTTACTAGACGCTACGTATACATTGCATTCTAGATACACAAGATAGCATGATATATTTGGCTAATTGCCCTATACTGCCCAAACAGACATAAGGGCTTATGAATAGACTCCCAGGCGATACTATGTAGCAAGGAGATACCACCAATGAAAATGTTCTATATGCAGCATAGCTACCTTGCGGCAGTGTCTGGATGCCGGTCCACTCAGAACCTCGGGTATTCAAATCAATTAAGTACAGCCACGCTCCGGGGCCAGCCACATTGCTGCCAGAACACAGATTCACAATTCGCCAGGTAGCATTAAGTAGCCAAAGTAGACCATAAATTCCACCATACACATTGCTGTCCCTAGGCACTTGGATCAGATTCTAACCTCGCCCTACCGAGTCATATCGCAAGACAATTTAAAATAAAACAGTCCTGTTTTATTTTAAATTGTCTTGCGATATGACTCGGTAGGGCGAGGTTAGAATCTGATCCAAGTGCCTAGGGACAGCAATGTGTATGGTGGAATTTATGGTCTACTTTGGCTACTTAATGCTACCTGGCGAATTGTGAATCTGTGTTCTGGCAGCAATGTGGCTGGCCCCGGAGCGTGGCTGTACTTAATTGATTTGAATACCCGAGGTTCTGAGTGGACCGGCATCCAGACACTGCCGCAAGGTAGCTATGCTGCATATAGAACATTTTCATTGGTGGTATCTCCTTGCTACATAGTATCGCCTGGGAGTCTATTCAAAAGCCCTTATGTCTGTTTGGGCAGTATAGGGCAATTAGCCAAATATATTATGCTATCTTGTGTATCTAGAATGCAATGTATACGTAGCGTCTAGTAACCATCGTTCTCAAGCCATAATCATTTGGTGTCTCAATACGTTAATTTATTGCCTTCCTTTCGGATTGTACAGATTGGCAAAGTATATACGCTTTTCCTTGTACTGCTCTCTATCGTATTTATACGTTTATTTCACATGTAGTCGTGCATTTAAAGCAATACAGGGACAGAATAAGGGAAAGAATTTACTCATCTTGCCATTATCAATAGCCTTATGGGAAGCTTGCAACCATAATCATGATGGTGACGCTGTTTACCTTTGGCGGCTAGTGGTATCTTCCTGGGTAAGTCGCTTGCTGGAGTATCCGGTGACCCAAGCGTCTTATTGTGCTCTATCCAGGCTTGCCAGTTCATTTTATATCCCATTCTGACATACAAACCAATATTCTCGGGTCTCTTTTTGATGCTTATACTTGCACCCTAATCCACGTTTTTTACTGTCCGGTAATTCGATATATTGCCAATTGATACTGCCTGTACACAGATTCAATGCCATTCGAGTCCTGATACAGCAATTATTCCATCTGGTAGCCCATTATCCACGACCAATTAGCAATCTGGTCTCTAGGCTTGCCAATTTGGCAACTATATATGTCCTTCAATGTACCGGTCATATCGTAGATGTCTATATGGATTTTCTATCTTAACCTGACAAGTGTGTTGTGTTTCTTGTGGCTAGTGGTATCCATGTATTTCCGATACACTGAGCTTGTTACTCAGTTTAATTGTTTTTTGTTTATAAACGTCTCTCTGAACTAGAGGTTACTTTCCTAAGGAGCGCTAAATTAATTACAACCCCAGCCATACCCGCTGGTTTTGAGTCTCGATTTATGCTCCATCGTACCAATACTGGATTGGTGAATTGATATGCCATACACCTGATTTTTTTCCTGCTTCACATCACTGACGGCTGCTTAACAGGCAGCATTTACCTTTGAGGTCTAGACGACCCTTGTAGATACCTGCTACAACAGTTGTTTTACTAGCAGGCTACCACGTACCTAATCAATAGCTTTATCATACACCTAACGGTGGGAAGTTTATCTATAGGGAGTGGTAATTTTATTTTACTCCTTATATCGCGCTCTATAAATCATCGGGTATTGACATGATTAATAATTACCATGAGCAGGTCAACTATTTCACCTTTATATTTTTTTATCGGACTAATTTGTTCTAGTGTTCAATAATAATAAAATTTCGTTTCTCAGTGTCCTAGCCCTGTCGGGATTTTTGTTTTTCCTCAATACAGGGTTATTCCCTAGGGTTATGTCCCTCCTTCTGACAATATATTTAATTCTGCAATCTGTCTAGGGTGCTCGTCCTCAGCACCCTACTTTCGTTCTTTATTGTTGGAAAGGCCATGCTCTGGCCGATCCAACGATACCAAACATTAACCCCTAGCTGCCAGGGATCGGGAGATAGGGGGTTCATTGGAACCCCCTATCTCCACCATTGATGGCAGCTAGAGGATAACTCCAGGACTGATGTCATCGCGCTATGCATGATGACGTCAGTTGTCAGGGGGAGTTCCCGGAAGCTCGGCCGTCATCTTGGATGTGATCCTCCGGGACAGGATCACGATCCGGCGCTTTACGGCGCGGAATCGTGATCCGGCACCCAGGGGGTTAAAGCCAGGCAACGTTTGGAAGGACAGGCTTTGCCCTTCCAAACCGTGCCTGGATTTGATCGCTGGACCCCGGCGATCGGGAGGGAGAGAGGTCCGAAGGACCTCCCCCCTCCCTTTCAGGCACCTCCTCCGCACACGCGGGGGGCGCCTGCAATAGATGTCATCGCGCCACCGCGATGACATCTATTGGTGCCCGCGGCGGTCCCAGTTGCTGGGTTGACATCAAGGATGTCAGCCTGCACCGGGGGGCACAGCGATCAGCCGAATCCGACCGACCGCTGGCTGCAAAGGGAGGACGCGCTGAGCGCGTCATCCGAAGCGGAGTGGTTAAACAAAAAAATATGGGGGGGGGGCGTGGCTGGCTACCATCGGGAGCAGATGTGTGCTGGGGGAGCTCCGCACGTCTGCTACCCTTAGGGACCTCCAGCTGACTTCAACTGCAGATATTTTTCATTTCGAGGTACCTGGGGGCTGGCCACTGGAACCAAGCTGTCCGGGGTCTGCTTTGTCCCCCCATGGACAAGACACACAGCTGGGGCCTCCGTTCCCTGCTGAGCACGTTCTCCTGTTGGCCATCTTGGAGCCTAGGCTCAGACTCCTTGCCTGGGTGTGCGGTTGCTGTGAGCTGTGGGGATGGAGGGCCCCATCTCCTGGCTGCGTTGGCGGTCCCCGGAGCAGCGGGGGCACAGATGGGTGGCGGCTGTCTAGCCCGCCCCCTGCCAGGACCCTGGGATCTGTATTGGAGGACCTCGAGGCCTGTTTGGAGTCGATGCCCGTAGATGACCACAGTCCGCTTACACGCAGTACATGGCGCCAACTGAAGGCAGTACTGGAGAAGCGGTCGGCGGGTGGAGGCCCCGGAGGATGGATCCTCTACAAGCTGTCAGGAAGACGTTTCTGGAGAGGAGGCGGAGTTCTCGGAGTGGTGTGGGGGCGAGGAGCTACTGTTTGGAGAGACCAGGGGGGAAGTGGAAGACCCGACACAGCACCTCATGCCTCTGCCCGCACCGACTACGAAGGGACCACGGCGGACCTCTGGGGGGGTTGTCTGTCGGTGGCCTGAAGCGCATACCCCCACCTCCCGCGGCGACGCTGCCCAGAATTTCCCTCTTCTATCCTGGCGGTGACGAGAGTTATGCTGCGGTGCAGCTGCTGCTGGAGCAGTGGGCCTTGCGGTTGGACGGAGGACCTGCGGGGGCTCCGGCCTTTGGCCCAGATCTGGAGCGATGGATGCCTCGGCTTGATATGGGCCTGCCCGCGCTGCCTTTCCGTTCGACACCGGCTGAAACAGCCTGTTCAGCCACCTTTTCTCCTAATTTTTGTTGCAGACCCGTTTTTTTCTGATGACGCCCCCCCTTGTGCGGACACTCTTCCCCACGCTGAGTATTTTTGCTTTGATTTCTTACCCCCCCCACGATGACTTTTCTTTTGTGTACTGTTTCTTTCACCGAGGACTATCTGCACCTTTTTTTTTTTGGCTGCTGTAGGAGACACTTTACTGCTGTTCCCTAGCTCTCTGATGTGATATCCATGTTTTCTAAAGTAATTTAGTCTCCCTGATGATAAGTTGTCCCCCTTTGAGAACTCGTTTCCCCCTGTTTATTTTTATTTATTTTACGCACGAGCTGAGATTTCCTACAGTCAGGTCCAGAAATATTGGGACATCGACACAATTCTAACATCTTTGGCTCTATGCACCACCACAATGGAGCTGGAATGAAACAAACACACAGTGCTTTAACTGCAGACTGTCAGCTTTAATTTGAGGGTATGTACATCCACCTCAGGTGAACGGTGTAGGACTTACAGCAGTTGGCAGATGTGCCTCCCACTTGTCAAGGGACCAAAGGTAATGGGACAATTGGCTTCTCAGCTGTTCCATGGCCAGGTGTGTGATATTCCCTCATTACCCCAATTACAATGTGCAGATAAAAGGCCCAGAGTTCATTTCAAGTGTGCTATTTGCATTTGGAATCTGTTGCTGTCAACTCTCAAGATGAGATCCAAAGAGCTGTCACTATCAGTCAAGCAAGCCATCATTAGGCTGAAGAAACAAAACCAACCCTTCAGAGAGATAGCAAGAACATTAGGTGTGGCCAAAACAACTGTTTGGAACATTCTCAAAAAGAACGAACGCACCAGTGAGCTCAGCAACACCAAAGACCCGGGAGACCACGGAAATCAACTGTGGTGGATGACCGAAGAATTCTTTCCCTGGTGAAGAAAACATCCTTCACAACAGTTGGCCAGATCAAGAACACTCTCCAGGAGGTAGGTGTATGTGTGTCAAAGTCAACAATCAAGAGAAGACTTCACCAGAGTGAATACAGAGGGTTCACCACAAGATGTAAACCATTGGTGAGCCTCAAAAACAGGAAGGCCATTTTAGAGTTTGCCAAACACCACCTAACAAAGCCTTCACAGTTCTGGAACAAGATCCTATGGACAGATGAGACCAATATCAACTTGTACCAGAGTGATGGGAAGAGAAGAGTATGGAGAAGGAAAAAAACTGCTCATGATCCAAAGCATACCACCTCATCAGTGAAGCACTGCGGAATATGCTGGTGGGTGCTTTATAAATAAAGAATAATAATAATAATAGTGTCATGGCGTGGGAATGTATGGCTGCCAATGGAACTGGTTCTCTTGTATTTATTGATGATGTGACTGCTGACAAAAGCAGCAGGATGAATTCTGAAGTGTTTCGGGCAATATTATCTGCTCACATTCAGCCAAATGCTGCAGAACTCATTGGACAGCGCTTCACAGTGCAGATGGACAATGACCTAAAGCAGGGCCGTAGGAAGGGCGAGGCGAGTGAGGCACGTGCCTCGGGCACAGCTGTGAAGGGGCGCAGCCATGGCTCAAGTCCTGCGGGAATGCTGTGGGAACACAGGTTGCGGGAACCTGCAATCCCGCAGCTTTCCAGCAGGACTCGAGCCATGGCTGCACCCCTTCACAGCTGTGAAGCGCCCAGCCCGAACCGATTGCCGGCGGCCGCTTGCTTCCTGCTTGAACTGCCGCTGACAGGACGTGCAGCCGCTCGACTGGAATCTAACAGCCAGCCGCGATCTCGCGAGATCATGGCAGGCTGTTTCATCAATCCCAGGCGAGCGGCTGTACTTCCTGTCAGCGGCTGTTAAAGCAGGAAGCACGCGGCCGCCGGCAATGAGAGGTGAGCTGGGGCAATATCCATGAGACCTGGGGGCACTATCCACGAGACCTGGGGGCATTATCCACGAGACCTGGGGGCAATATCCAGGAGAGCTGGGGGCAATATCCATGAGAGCTGGGGGCAATATCCATGAGAGCTGGGGGCAATATCCAAGAGACCTGGGGGCATATCCAGGAGACCTGGGGGCAATATCCATGAGACCTGGGGGCATATCCAGGAGACCTGGGGGCAATATCCATGAGACCTGGGGGCAATATCCATGAGAGCTGGGGGCATATCCAGGAGACCTGTGGGCTTTATCCAGGAGACCTGGGGGTTTTATCCATTAGACCTGGGGGCATATCCAGGAGACCTGGGGGCAATATCCATGAGACCTGGGGGTTTTATCCATGAGACCTGGGGCATATCCAGGAGACCTGGGGGCAATATCCAGGAGACCTGGGGGCATATCCAGGAGACCTGGGGGCAATATCCAGGAGACCTGGGGGCAATATCCAGGAGACCTGGGGGCACTATCTATGAGACCTGGGGGCATTATCCATGAGACCTGGGGGCATATCCAGGAGACCTGGGGGCAATATCCATGAGACCTGGGGGCATATCCAGGAGACCTGGGGGCTTTATCCAGGAGACCTGGGGGTTTTATCCATGAGACCTGGGGGCATATCCAGGAGACCTGGGGGCAATATCCATGAGACCTGGGGGCATATCCAGGAGACCTGGGGCTTTATCCAGGAGACCTGGGGGTTTTATCCATGAGACCTGGGGGCATATCCAGGAGACCTGGGGGCAATATCCATGAGACCTGGGGGCACTATCCAGAGACTGGGGACAATATCCATGAGACCTGGGGGCACTATCCATGAGACCTGGGGGCAATATCCATGAGACCTGGGGCATATCCATGAGAGCTGGGGCATTATCCATGAGAGCTGGGGGCAATATCCAGGAGACCTGGGGGCATATCCAGGAGACCTGGGGGCAATATCCATGAGACCTGGGGGCAATATCCAGGAGACCTGGGGGCAATATCCATGAGACCTGGGAGCATATCCATGAGACCTGGGGCATTATCCATGAGACCTGGTGGCATATCCAGGAGACCTGGGGGCATATCCATGAGACCTGGGGGCATATCCAGGAGACCTGGGGGTTTTATCCATGAGACCTGGGGGCATATCCAGGAGACCTGGGGGCAATATCCATGAGACCTGGGGGAAATATCTATGAGACCTGGGGGCATTATCCATGAGAAGACTGAGGGCATATCCAGGAGACCTGGGGGCTTTATCCAGGAGACCTGGGGGTTTTATCCATGAGACCTGGGGGCAATATCCAGGAGACCTGGGGGCAATATCCATGAGACCTGGGGCAGTATCCAGGAGACCTGGGGGCTTTATCCAGGAGACCTGGGGGTTTTATCCATAAGACCTGGGGCATATCCAGGAGACCTGGGGGCTTTATCCAGGAGACCTGGGGGTTTTATCCATGAGACCTGGGGGCATATCCAGGAGACCTGGGGGCACTATCCATGAGACCTGGGGGCACTATCCATGAGACCTGGGGACAATATCCATGAGACCTGGGGCACTATCCTTGAGACCTGGGGGCACTATCCATGAGACCTGGGGACAATATCCATGAGACCTGGGGCACTATCCATGAGACCTGGGGGCAATATCCATGAGACCTGGGGCATATCCATGAGAGCTGGGGCATTATCCATGAGACCTGGGGGGCATTGTCCATGAGAGCTGGGGGCAATATAGAGACCGATGGGGGCATTATCCATGAGAGCTGGGGCAATATCTATGAGACCTGGGGGCAATATCCTTGAGAGCTGGGGCAATATCTATGAGACCTGGGGGCATTATCCTTGAGAGCTGGGGGCAATATCCATGAGACCTGGGGCATATCCATGTGACCTGGGGGGGCATTATCCATGAGACCTGGGGGGCATTATCCATGAGAGCTGGGGCATATCCATGAGACCTGGGGCATTATCCATGAGAGCTGGGGGCAATATCTATGAGACCTGGGGGCATATATCCTTGAGAGCTGGGGGATATCTATGAGACCTGGGGGCATTATCCTTGAGAAGCTGGGGGCAATATCCATGAGACCTGGGGGGCATATCCATGAGACCTGGGGGGCATATCCATGAGAGCTGGGGCATTATCCATGAGACCTGGGGGGGAACATTATCCATGAGACCTGGGGGGCATTATCCATGAGAGCTGGGGCATATCCATGAGACCTGGGGGCAATATCCATGAGACCTGGGGGCATATCCAGGAGACCTGGGGGCTTTATCCATGAGACCTGGGGGTTTTATCCATTAGACCTGGGGGCATATCCAGGAGACCTGGGGGCAATATCCATGAGACCTGGGGGCATATCCAGGAGACCTGGGGGCTTTATCCATGAGACCTGGGGGTTTTATCCATGAGACCTGGGGGCATATCCAGGAGACCTGGGGGCAATATCCAGGAGACCTGGGGGCAATATCCATGAGACCTGGGGGCACTATCCAGAGATGGGGATTATCCATGAGACCTGGGGGCATATCCATGAGACCTGGGGCATATCCATGAGACCTGGGGCTTTATCCAGGAGACCTGGGGGTTTTTATCCAGGAGAGCTGGGGTTTTATCCATGAGACCTGGGGGCATATCCAGGAGACCTGGGGGCACTATCCATGAGGACCTGGGCACAATATCCATGAGACCTGGGGGGTACTATCCATGAGACCTGGGGACAATATCCATGAGACCTGGGGGCACTATCATGAGACCTGGGGGCAATATCCATGAGACCTGGGGCATATCCATGAGAGCTGGGGGGCATTATCCATGAGACTGGGGGGATTATCCATGAGAGCTGGGGCATATCCATGAGACCTGGGGCATTATCCATGAGACCTGGGGGGCATATCCATGAGAGCTGGGGCATTATCCATGAGACCTGGGGGGGGGGGACATTATCCATGAGACCTGGGGCATTATCCATGAGAGCTGGGGCATATCCATGAGACTGGGGGCAATATCCATGAGACCTGGGGGCATATCCAGGAGACCTGGGGCTTTATCCATGAGACCTGGGGGTTTTATCCATGAGACCTGGGGGCATATCCAGGAGACCTGGGGACAATATCCATGAGACCTGGGGGCACTATCCATGAGACCTGGAGGCGCAATATCCATGAGACCTAGGGCATATCCATGAGAGCTGGGGCATTATCCATGAGAACCTGGGGGGCATTGTCCATGAGAGCTGGGGGCAATATCCATGAGACCTGGGGCATTATCCATGAGAGCTGGGGGCAATATTCTATGAGACCTGGGGGGCATTATCCTTGAGAGCTGGGGCAATATCTATGAGAACCTGGGGGCATTATCCTTGAGAGCTGGGGGTAATATCCATGAGACCTGGGGGCATATCCATGTGACCTGGGGGGGCATTATCCATGAGACCTGGGGGGCATTATCATGAGAGCATGGGGCATATCCATTGAGACTGGGGCATTATCCATGAGAGCTGGGGGCAATATATTGAGACCTGGGGCATTATCCTTGAGAGCTGGGGGCAATATCTATGAGACCTGGGGGCATTATCCTTGAGAGCTGGGGGCAATATCCATGAGACCTGGGGGCATATCCATGAGACCTGGGGGGGCATATCCATGAGAGCTGGGGCATTATCCATGAGACCTGGGGGGGAACATTATCCATGAGACCTGGGGGGCATTATCCATGAGAGCTGGGGCATATCCATGAGACCTGGGGGCAATATCCATGAGACCTGGGGGCATATCCAGGAGACCTGGGGCTTTATCCATGAGACCTGGGGGTTTTATCCATTAGACCTGGGGGCATATCCAGGAGACCTGGGGGCATTATCCATGAGACCTGGGGCATATCCAGGAGACCTGGGGGCTTTATCCATGAGACCTGGGGGTTTTATCCATGAGACCTGGGGGCATATCCAGAGACCTGGGGGCAATATCCATGAGACCTGGGGCACTATCCATGAGAACCTGGGGGCATTATCCATGAGACCTGGGGGCATATCCAGGAGACCTGGGGGCTTTATCCAGGAGACCTGGGGATTTTATCCAGGAGACCTGGGGGTTTTATCCATGAGACCTGGGGGCATATCCAGGAGACCTGGGGCACTATCCATGAGACCTGGGGACAATATCCATGAGACCTGGGGGCACTATCCTTGAGACCTGGGGGCACTATCCATGAGACCTGGGGACAATATCCATGAGACCTGGGGGCACTATCCATGAGACCTGGGGGCAATATCCATGAGACCTGGGGCATATCCATGGAGAGCTGGGATTATCCATTTGAATGGGGGCATTATCCAATGAGAGAGTGGGCAATATCTATGAGACCTGGGGAGCATTATCCTTGAGAGCTGGGGCAATATCATGAGACCTGGGGGCATTATCCTTGAAGCTACGGGAGGCAATATCCTGAGACCTGGGGCATATCCATGTGACCTGGGGGAAGATTATCCATGAGACCTGGGGGGGCATTATCCATGAGAGCTGGGGATATCCTGAGATGAAGGGGCATTATCCATAGACCTGGGGGTCATATCCAAGAGAGCTGGGGCATTATCCATGAGACCTGGGGGGGACATTATCCATGAGACCTGGGGGCATTATCCATGAGAGCTGGGGCATATCCATGAGACCTGGGGGCAATATCCATGAGACCTGGGGCATATCCAGGAGACCTGGGGGCTTTATCCATGAGACCTGGGGGTTTTATCCATTAGACCTGGGGGCATATCCAGGAGACCTGGGGGCAATATCCATGAGACCTGGGGGCATATCCAGGAGACCTGGGGGCTTTATCCATGAGACCTGGGGGTTTTATCCATGAGACCTGGGGGCATATCCAGGAGACCTGGGGGCAATATCCAGGAGACCTGGGGGCAATATCCATGAGACCTGGGGGCACTATCCATGAGACCTGGGGGCATTATCCATGAGACCTGGGGGCATATCCAGGAGACCTGGGGGCTTTATCCAGGAGACCTGGGGTTTTATCCATGAGACCTGGGGGCATATCCAGGAGACCTGGGGGCAATATCCATGAGACCTGGGGGCATATCCAGGAGACCTGGGGGCTTTATCCAGGAAGCCTGGGGGTTTTCCATCCATGAGACCTGGGGGCATATCCAGGAGACCTGGGGCAATATCCATGAGACCTGGGGCATATCCATGAGACCTGGGGCATTATCCATGAGACCTGGGGGGGCATATCCATGAGAGCTGGGGCATTATCCATGAGACCTGGGGGGGCATTTCCATGAGACCTGGGGGCATTATCCATGAGAGCTGGGGCATATCCATGAGACCTGGGGGCAATATCCATGAGACCTGGGGCATATCCAGGAGACCTGGGGGCTTTATCCATGAGACCTGGGGGTTTTATCCATGAGACCTGGGGGCATATCCAGGAGACCTGGGGACAATATCCATGAGACCTGGGGGCACTATCCATGAGACCTGGGGGCAATATCCATGAGACCTAGGGCATATCCATGAGAGCTGGGGCATTATCCATGAGACCTGGGGGGCATTGTCCATGGAGAGCTGGGGCAATATCCATGAGAGCTGGGGGCAATATCTATGAGACCTGGGGCATTATCCTTGGAGGCTGGGGGCAATATCTATGAGACCTGGGGGCATTATCCTTGAGAGCTGGGTAATATCCATGAGACCTGGGGGCATATCCATGTGACCTGGGGGCATTATCCATGAGACCTGGGGGGGCACTATCCATGAGAGCTGGGGCATTATCCATGACAGCTGGGGGCAATATCTATGAGACCTGGGGGCATTATCCTTGAGAGCTGGGGCAATATCTATGAGACCTGGGGGCATTATCCTTGAGAGCTGGGGCATATCCATGAGACCTGGGCATATCCATGAGACCTGGGGGGGCATATCCATGAGAGCTGGGGCATTATCCATGAGACCTGGGGGGAACATTATCCATGAGACCTGGGGGGCATTATCCATGAGAGCTGGGGCATATCCATGAGACCTGGGGGCAATATCCATGAGACCTGGGGGCATATCCAGGAGACCCTGGGGGCTTTATCCATGAGACCTGGGGGTTTTATCCATTAGACCTGGGGATATCCAGGAGACCTGGGGGGCATATCCATGAGACCTGGGGCATATCCAGGAGACCTGGGGGCTTTATCCATGAGACCTGGGGGTTTTATCCATGAGACCTGGGGGCATATCCAGGAGACCTGGGGGCAATATCCATGAGACCTGGGGGCACTATCCATGAGACCTGGGGGCATTATCCATGAGACCTGGGGGCATATCCAGGAGACCTGGGGGCTTTATCCAGGAGACCTGGGGGTTTTATCCAGGAGACCTGGGGGTTTTATCCATGAGACCTGGGGGCATATCCAGGAGACCTGGGGGCACTATCCATGAGACCTGGGGACAATATCCATGAGACCTGGGGGCACTATCCTTGAGACCTGGGGGCACTATCCATGAGACCTGGGGACAATATCCATGAGACCTGGGGGCACTATCCATGAGACCTGGGGGCAATATCCATGAGACCTGGGGCATATCCATGAGAGCTGGGGCATTATCCATGAGACCTGGGGGCATTATCCATGAGAGCTGTGGGGCAATATCTATGAGACCTGGGGGCATTATCCTTGAGAGCTGGGGGCAATATCTATGAGACCTGGGGCATTATCCTGAGAGCTGGGGCAATATCCATGAGACCTGGGGGCATATCCATGTGACCTGGGGGGGCATTATCCATGAGACCTGGGGCATATCCAGGAGACCTGGGGGCTTTATCCAGGAGACCTGGGGTTTTATCCATGAGACCTGGGGGCATATCCAGGAGACCTGGGGGCAATATCCATGAGACCTGGGGGCATATCCAGGAGACCTGGGGGCTTTATCCAGGAGACCTGGGGGTTTTATCCATGAGACCTGGGGCATAAATCCAGGAGACCTGGGGGCAATATCCATGAGACCTGGGGGCATATCCATGAGACCTGGGGCATTATCCATGAGACCTGGGGGGGCATATCCATGAGAGCTGGGGCATTATCCATGAGACCTGGGGGGGGGGCATTATCCATGAGACCTGGGGGGCATTATCCATGAGAGCTGGGGCATATTCATGAGACCTGGGGCAATATCCATGAGACCTGGGGGCATATCCAGGAGACCTGGGGGCTTTATCCATGAGACCTGGGGGTTTTATCCATGAGACCTGGGGGCATATCCAGGAGACCTGGGGACAATATCCATGAGACCTGGGGGCACTATCCATGAGACCTGGGGGCAATATCCATGAGACCTAGGGCATATCCATGAGAGCTGGGGCATTATCCATGAGACCTGGGGGGCATTGTCCATGAGAGCTGGGGGCAATATCCATGAGACCTGGGGGCATTATCCATGAGAGCTGGGGGCAATATCTATGAGACCTGGGGGCATTATCCTTGAGAGCTGGGGGCAATATCTATGAGACCTGGGGGCATTATCCTTGAGAGCTGGGGGTAATATCCATGAGACCTGGGGCATATCCATGTGACCTGGGGGGCATTATCCATGAGACCTGGGGGGCACTATCCATGAGAGCTGGGGCATTATCCATGAGAGCTGGGGGCAATATCTATGAGACCTGGGGGCATTATCCTTGAGACCTGGGGAAATATCTATGAGACCTGGGGCATTATCCTTGAGACCTGGGGGCAATATCCATGAGACCTAGGGATATCCATGAGAGCTGGGGCATTATCCATGAGACCTGGGGGGCATTGTCCATGAGAGCTGGGGGCAATATCCATGAGACCTGGGGGCATTATCCATGAGAGCTGGGGGCAATATCTATGAGACCTGGGGGCATTATCCTTGAGAGCTGGGGGCAATATCTATGAGACCTGGGGCATTATCCTTGAGAGCTGGCGGGTAATATCCATGAGACCTGGGGCATATCCATGTGACCTGGGGGGGCATTATCCATGAGACCTGGGGGGGCACTATCCATGAGAGCTGGGGCATTATCCATGAGAGCTGGGGGCAATATCTATGAGACCTGGGGGCATTATCCTTGAGAGCTGGGGGCAATATCTATGAGACCTGGGGGCATTATCCTTGAGAGCTGGGGGCAATATCCATGAGACCTGGGGGCATATCCATGAGACCTGGGGGGGCATATCCATGAGAGCTGGGGCATTATCCATGAGACCTGGGGGGGAACATTATCCATGAGACCTGGGGGCATTATCCATGAGAGCTGGGGCATATCCATGAGACCTGGGGGCAATATCCATGAGACCTGGGGGCATATCCAGGAGACCCTGGGGGCTTTATCCATGAGACCTGGGGGTTTTATCCATTAGATAATGGGGGCATATCCAGGAGACCTGGGGGCAATATCCATGAGACCTGGGGCATTATCCAGGAGACCTGGGGGCTTTATCCATGAGACCTGGGGGGTTTATCCATGAGAGCCTGGGGGCATATCCAGGAGACCTGGGGGCAATATCTCAGGAGAGACCTGGGGGCAATATCCATGAGACCTGGGGGCATTATCCATGAGACCTGGGGGCATATCCAGGAGACCTGGGGGCTTTATCCAGGAGACCTGGGGGGTTTTATCCAGGAGACCTGGGGGTTTTATCCATGAGACCTGGGGGCATATCCAGGAGACCTGGGGGCACTATCCATGAGACCTGGGGACAATATCCATGAGACTGGGGGCACTATCCTTGAGACCTGGGGGCACTATCCATGAGACCTGGGGACAATATCCATTGACCTGGGGGCACTATCCATGAGACCTGGGGGCAATATCCATGAGACCTGGGGCATATCCATGAGAGCTGGGGCATTATCCATGAGACCTGGGGCATTATCCATGAGAGCTGGGGCAAATTATCTATGAGACCTGGGGGCATTATCCTTGAGAGCTGGGGGCAATATCTATGAGACCTGGGGGCATTATCCTTGAGAGGCTGGGGGCAATATCCATGAGACCTGGGGGCATATCCATGTGACCTGGGGGGCATTATCATGAGACCTGGGGGGCATTATCCATGAGAGCTGGGGCATATCCATGAGACCTGGGGCATTATCCATGAGACCTGGGGGGCATATCCAAGAGAGCTGGGGCATTATCCATGAGACCTGGGGGGACATTAATCCATGAGACCTGGGGGGCATTATCCATGAGAGCTGGGGCATATCCATGAGACCTGGGGGCAATATCATGAGACCTGGGGGCATATCCAGGAGACCTGGGGGCTTTATCCATGAGACCTGGGGGTTTTATCCATTAGACCTGGGGGCATATCCAGGAGACCTGGGGGCAATATCCATGAGAACCTGGGGGCTAATCCAGGAGACCTGGGGGCTTTATCCATGAGACCTGGGGTTTTTATCCATGAGACCTGGGGGCATATCCAGGAGACCTGGGGGAATATCCAGGAGACCTGGGGGCAATATCCATGAGACCTGGGGGCACTATCTATCCTGATGAGACCTGGGGGCATTATCCATGAGACCTGGGGGCATATCCAGGAGACCTGGGGGTTTTATCCAGGAACCTGGGGGTTTTATCCATGAGACCTGGGGGCATATCCAGGAGACCTGGGGGCAATATCCATGAGACCTGGGGGCATATCCAGGAGACCTGGGGGCTTTATCCAGAGAGACCTGGGGGTTTTATATCCATGGAACCTGGGGGCATATCCAGGAGACCTGGGGGCAATATCCATGAGACCTGGGGGCATATCCAGGACCTGGGGGCTTTATCCAGGAGACCTGGGGGTTTTATCCATGAGACCTGGGGGCATATCCAGGAGACCTGGGGGCACTATCCATGAGACCTGGGGGCACTATCCATGAGACCTGGGGGCACTATCCATGAGACCTGGGGGCACTATCCATGAGACCTGGGGCATATCCATGAGAGCTGGGGCATTATCCATGAGACCTGGGGGCATATCCAGGAGACCTGGGGGCTTTATCCAGGAGACCTGGGGGTTTTATCCAGGAGACCTGGGGGTTTTATCCATGAGACCTGGGGGCATATCCAGGAGACCTGGGGGCACTATCCATGAGACCTGGGGACAATATCCATGAGACCTGGGGGCACTATCCTTGAGACCTGGGGGCACTATCCATGAGACCTGGGGACAATATCCATGAGACCTGGGGGCACTATCCATGAGACCTGGGGGCAATATCCATGAGACCTGGGGCATATCCATGAGAGCTGGGGCATTATCCATGAGACCTGGGGGCATTATCCATGAGAGCTGGGGCAATATCTATGAGACCTGGGGGCATTATCCTTGAGAGCTGGGGGCAATATCTATGAGACCTGGGGGCATTATCCTTGAGAGCTGGGGGCAATATCCATGAGACCTGGGGGCATATCCATGTGACCTGGGGGGGCATTATCCATGAGACCTGGGGGGGCATTATCCATGAGAGCTGGGGCATATCCATGAGACCTGGGGCATTATCCATGAGACCTGGGGGGGCATATCCAAGAGAGCTGGGGCATTATCCATGAGACCTGGGGGGGACATTATCCATGAGACCTGGGGGCAATATCCATGAGACCTGGGGGCATATCCAGGAGACCTGGGGGCTTTATCCATGAGACCTGGGGGTTTTATCCATTAGACCTGGGGGCATATCCAGGAGACCTGGGGGCAATATCCATGAGACCTGGGGGCATATCCAGGAGACCTGGGGGCTTTATCCATGAGACCTGGGGGTTTTATCCATGAGACCTGGGGGCATACCAGGAGACCTGGGGGCAATATCCAGGAGACCTGGGGCAATATCCATGAGACCTGGGGCACTATCCATGAGAACCTGGGGGCATGATCCATGAGACCTGTGGGGCATATCCAGGAGACCTGGGGGCTTTATCCAGGAGACCTGGGGGTTTTATCCATGAGACCTGGGGGCATATCCAGGAGACCTGGGGGCAATATCCATGAGACCTGGGGGCATATCCAGGAGACTGGGGGCTTTATCCAGGAGACTGGGGGTTTTATCCATGAGACCTGGGGGCATATCCAGGAGACCTGGGGGCAATATCCATGAGACCTGGGGGCATATCCAGGAGACCTGGGGGCTTTATCCAGGAGACCTGGGGGTTTTATCCATGAGACCTGGGGGCATATCCAGGAGACCTGGGGGCACTATCCATGAGACCTGGGGGCACTATCCATGAGACCTGGGGGCACTATCCATGAGACCTGGGGGCACTATCCATGAGACCTGGGGCATATCCATGAGAGCTGGGGCATTATCCATGAGACCTGGGGGGCATTGTCCATGAGAGCTGGGGGCAATATCCATGAGACCTGGGGGCATTATCCATGAGAGCTGGGGGCAATATCTATGAGACCTGGGGGCATTATCCTTGAGAGCTGGGGGCAATATCCATGAGACCTGGGGCATATCCATGTGACCTGGGGGGGGCATTATCCATGAGACCTGGGGGGGCATTATCCATGAGAGCTGGGGCATATCCATGAGACCTGGGGCATTATCCATGAGACCTGGGGGGGACATTATCCATGAGACCTGGGGGGCATATCCATGAGAGCTGGGGCATATCCATGAGACCTGGGGCATTATCCATGAGAGCTGGGGCAATATCCATGAGAGCTGGGGCAATATCCATGAGAGCTGGGGGAGATATCCATGTGAACTGGGGCAATATATACCTATATGAGCTGGGGTCAATAATATCCATGTGAACTGGGGGCAATTATATCCATATGAACTGGGGAAAATAGTCTGGGGGCTCAGTGCTGTGTATATTATTCTGGGGGGTGTATATTATGCTAAATGTTCTTTTGCTATCCGTGCATGTATTCTGTGTGTACTGTATTTGTACATGTACTGTGTGTGCACTATATATGTAGGGCCCCATCACCTCCTTAACGCTAGCACTCACACATGTGAGCGTTGGTGCTAGGTTAAATGAGGTTACTGCACGTGCCCATATCACATCCTAGCGCAGGACCCTCATATTACAATCCCAACGGTAACAGGTTGAAAAATCCAGGAGATTGTGCTTGTCAGCGCGAGGTTACTGTACTTTGCACTCGCTGAGTCGCTATACTTAACATGGGGAGCACAAAGAGTAAATAGCGTTAGGATTACAAAGTCCTAACGTTACCCACAGCTAGACGCTGGCGCTAAGTGATGCCGCTTCTGCAGAATCAGTCAGCACCAGCTGGAACCCCCCAAAAATCACATACTTGCCTCTCATCCCACAGCGCAAAGGGTGGTCCGATCCACTGCTTCTGGTCGCGGGGAGCATCCAGGAGCTTAGCACTGCGCCACTGGTCGGGGACTCTGATTTTTAAAATTATGTGGGGGGGGGGTAAAATTTTCTGGTTTTGCCTTGGGTGCAAAAGGAGCTAGCTACGGCTCTGACCCACAGCATACTGCAAAAGCAACCAAAGAGTTTTTGAAGGGACAGAAGTGGAATGTTATGCAACGGCCAAGTCAATCACCTGACCTGAATCCCATTGAGCATGTATTTCACTTGCTGAAGACAAAACTGAAGGGAAAATGCCCCAAGAACAAGCAGGAACTGAAGACCGTTGCAGTAGAGGCCTGGCAGAGCATCACCAGGGATGAAACCCAGCGTCTGGTGATGTCTATGCGTTCCAGACTTCAGGCTGTTATTAACTGCAAAGGATTTGCAACCAAGTTTTTTTTGCCGTTTTTTTGCCTTCTTTTGGATCAACAGCAGTAGGTTATGTGGGAGAGGCTGAACCCGATGGACGCATGTCTTTTCCAGCCTATATAACTATGTATAACTATGTATAAGTACTAAGAAGGGAAAGTTTGATTTATGATTATTATTCTGTCCCATTACTTTTGGTCCCTTGACAAGTTGGAGGCACATCTGCAAACTGCTGTAAGTCCTACACCGTTCACCTGAGTTGGATGTACATACCCTCAAATTAAAGCTGACAGTCTGCAGTTAAAGCACATTGTATTTGTTTCATTCCAACTCCATTGTGGTGGTGTATAGAGCCAAAGATGTTAGAATTGTGTCCATGTCCCAATATTTTTGGACCTGACTGTATGTTTCTTTTGTTTGCCCTTTAGCAGTGTTTATCTTTGCTGACCATTTATTCTGGCCCTGTGAGGCCTTTTGTTGATGTATATGTGACTTTTATCCAAAATAAAAAATTTCAATAAAAAATAATAATCAGATTTTGTTTTAAAAAACAAAATCCCGAAAAATGCTTAAAATATCTTAAAAGATCTATAAATTAAGAGACTCTTTACTGCAGAATATTATAATCAACGGTTTATTAGATATTGAATTAAAACGGGAATATTTTTAACATTGAAGCCTATGGGATTCGCCTGAATAAACCTGCAGAATTAAACCACCGAATGGCAGGGCATTTCGGGAACCTTTCACTGCCGGTTTGTGCTCTCTGAATAGCCGAAGCATTGCTTTTTTATGGGGATTCACTGCCCTCGAACAGGCACCGTATGTGCAGGCAATTCGCCAGGATTTGTTGAATTTGATCTCTTTGAATAACCCTGAAAGACAGATGATTTAAAATGAATTTACTTTGGTATGAATTAAAAAGCAATATAATCATCTGGTCTGGAGACAAATTAATTATATGATTAATATTTAACTATTAAAAGACTCTACCCAGAAATTACACTGAAATAACCCCATGGTCCTTTAGTTTTAAATAATTAATGATAGCTCTCCCCAGAGATTAAATATAAGAAAATAATAAAAACTTTAGTTAACATAAACTAATTTCTGGACCATAGCAAGAAAATAAAAGACAATGCAGACATAGGCGATCTTTAAATGCAAAAAGATTAGCTAACCATTTAGGAAGCAGCAAGCACTTGTTCAGTGCAATCTGTTCCCTTCCTCAATTTACAGCCAACTGAAAATCTGTCCTTCACTTCCAGGGTTTCCCTGGAATCAATCCAGAGGAGGTTGGGGTACAGTCTTGTCTCCACCCACATGAGTGGATCCTATTGGCTAATTGCATGTTATGTGACCTTCCTGGAAGGGGGGGGAGGGGGTTAGCTGGCTTACGTCACTTCCTGGATAGAGAACATGTTTTTTAGACAAAGACTATTTTAATCTTTACTGCCATCTAGTGGCAGTTACCAATTGTTACATGACTATTTGAGGGTTTTATTCAAATATTTATTTATTATTCATTGGAGTAGATCACCCTAAATTCAATGTCCAATACACTAGTGTTAAATGATTTTTCAGGGGGCGGGGCTAGTGGCGGACAAGAGCGGCCGCATCCTGGGGGAGCTCTGCTGAATTCTCTGCGGCCCTTTCGTCCAGCTTTGATTTCCCCAGAGGTCCGGTGCACGTTGGACACGTTGGGCTGACCACGCTGCTGCTTCCCAGGCATTTCTAGGCGCTGACTCAGATTGGCGGGACTCGGGCCTGGTGCGGCCTAGTCGGAGCGGGCATTTTGTATAAGCTGAGGAGTTTCCTGCCATTTTGTGTGGATCTGTTTCCCGTCTGCTGATTTCTTGCCTTCCCCTGGAGATGGGCAAGAAAATATAGAAACAGCAGCAGAACAGGTCAGAGGGCTCCCATCAGAGGGACATCAGAGACTCCTTGAGTGGCGGGCATCCTCCCTGTGCAACGGCTCTCTCCTCCATCCTTCCCCTGGGATATGGCTCTTCAGAGGAGGACAATTGTTCCTGGCCTCTTAGGAGCGGGCCTGAGATCGACTGGCTCGCCCGGTGTCCCTGGTATGGATCCGGCAATGGCGGGCTCTGCTGCGAGGAAGAGGGCTCAGAAGAGGAGGAAGACTCTGGCGGCAGCCTCCCTCGGGGCCTGGTACTTGCCAACGACCCTTCATTGTGTTGCTCCGAAGAGGGCTTACCGCTGACCTGACGATGCAACCCAATCACCCTCTTCACAACGGGGTTCTGAGGCAACAGGTATCGGGTGCCTCTGAGGGAGTGAGAACCCCTTTGGATGCTGGAACATCTTCATGCCCCAACGTTGCCCCTGCAACTGCTTCGGATGACGCACGCCTTGCCACGATAGGGAATTCCCTAAGTGTCACTGCCAAAATCAAGCCCCTCTGGTCGGCCAAGATGTCTGGTGTGCAGCCTGTAGTGGAGGTGGTGCGCTCCCAAGTGGTGGCAGTTCAAGCTCAAACCGAGGACGTGGCAGAGGACCAGGTGATCTTATCGGCTCAAGTGAGCGCCCTCTGGTCACAGGTGGATCTTCTAACCAGTTCGTTGGAGACCCTGGAATCCCGCTACCGCTGGCGTAAAGTCCAAATCTTTGGTGTCCCGGAGTCAGTTTCCAAAGGGGACCTGCTCCCTTATGCAAATCGCCTGGCACATCATGCGTCGGAGTCCCTGCTCGGTACGTCGGAGGTGTTTGGTGCAGTATACATAGTTACATAGTTATATAGGCTGAAAAAAGACATGCGTCCATCGGGTTCAGCCTCTCCCACTTAACCTACTGCTGTTGATCCAAAAGAAGGCAAAAAACCCAGTCTGAAATGCTTGCCAATATGCAACATACTGGGAAAAAATTCCTTCTTGACCCCAGAATGGCAGTCAGATTTTTCCTTGGATCAAGAAGCTTTTACCCACATATTAAATATTATATCCCTTAATATTCTGTGTCTGCAGGAAGTCATCCAGTCGTTTTTTAAAAGTCTGTACAGACTCTGACCCAACCACCTCAACAGGCAGAGAATTCCACAGCTTTATTGTTCTCACCGTAAAATAACCCTTCCTATGCTTTAAGCTAAATTTTCTTTCTTCCAGTCTAAATGGATGACCCCTTGTCCTATGTATAGTCCTGTTAATGAATAGGTTATCAGACAATGGTTGATAATGGCCCCGTATATATTTATATAAGGTTATCAGATCCCCTCTAAGGCGCCGTTTCTCTAAACTAAACAGGTTTAAGCTTGTTAGTCTTTCCTCATAACTTAACCCTTCCATTCCCCTTATTAATTTAGTTGCCCGTCTCTGCACTTTTTCTAGCGCTATAATATCTTTTTTTAAGACAGGTGCCCAAAATTGCACGGCATATTCAAGGTGCGGCCTGACCATTGATTTATACAGAGGCAAAATTATGTTTTCATCCCGTGAGTGAACTCCCCTTTTAATGCATGCCAATACTTTGCTGGCCTTGGCGGCTGCTGTTTGACATTGCACATTGTTACTTAGTTTGAAGTCTATGATTATTCCCAAATCCTTCTCCTGCTTGGATTTCCCTAACTCCGTACCATTTAGGGTATAAATTACTTGTGTGTTCTTCACTCCAAAGTGCATAACTTTGCATTTATCTAGATTAAATTTCATCTGCCATTTAAGTGCCCAGTCCCCCAATCTATCTAAATCCCTCTGCAGCGAAGTAACATCCTGCTCACATTGTATTACTTTTCCTAGTTTTGTGTCATCTGCAAACACTGATACATGACTTTCAATGCCTATCTCAAGGTCATTTATAAATAAATTGAATAGTATTGGTCCTATAACAGACCCCTGAGGAACACCGCTTACCACTGGTGTCCATCTTGAAAATGTACCATTTATGACCACTCTCTGTACCCTATCTTTTAGCCAGTTTTCTATCCAAGAACAAGTATTTTCATCTAGACCAATTTTTCTTAATTTAAATAGTAACCTTTTGTGTGGAACTGTGTCGAAAGCTTTGGCAAAATCTAAGTAAATCACATCCACTGCGACCCCCTGATCTATACTTCTACTTACTTCCTCATAGAACGTAATTAGGTTAGTCTGACATGATCTGTGTTTCATGAAACCATGCTGATTTTTGCCAATTACATTATACCTCCCAATAAATTCCTGAATATTATCCCTTAGTAACCCCTCAAATACTTTCCCAGCCACAGATGTTAAGCTCACAGGTCTATAATTCCCAGGCACAAATTTTAAACCTTTCTTAAATATAGGGACCACGTCAGCTTTTCTCCAATCCTCTGGTACTATTCCTGAAAAAAAAGAATCTTGAAAGATTAAGAACAGAGGTTTACATATTTCAACACATAGCTCTCTCAGTACTCGCGGGTGAATTCCATCTGGCCCTGGGGCTTTATTCACATTCACATTGTTTAATTTCTGCAAAACCTTGTCCTGAGTCAACCAGTCACTTTGTATTAGTAAGTTTTTATTAATGAATTGCATGTCTCCTGTTATAGGTTTCTCTTGATAAATACTGAAGAAAAATAATCATTTAAAATTTCTGCCTTATCCTGATCTTCAGTTAACAATAACCCTGACTCAGATTTTAGTGAACCTACATTTTCACTCTTGGGTTTTTTAGAATTTATGTACCTAAAGAATCTTTTAGGGTTGGTCTTGCTCTCTTTGGCTATTTCTTTTTCATTTTCTAGTTTAGCCCATCTAATCGCATTTTTACATGCTTTATTGGCTGCCCTATATGCTTTATAGGATGCCTCAGATTTATCAGATTTAAAAGCCTTCTTTTTATTTTTCATTTCCTTAGTTACCTTCCTACTAAGCCACATTGGTTTCAGTCTGTTTCTTTTATATTTATTAACCAGTGGAATATATTGTGACGTGTACTTTTCTAGTGTTAGTTTAAAGATATTCCACTTATCCTCAGTGTTTTTCCCGTGAAAGAGTTTCTGCCAGTCAATGACATTGAGAGCTTCCTTTATTTTAATAAAGTTGGCCTTTTTAAAATTATATGTTTTAGCATGCCTCTTATGAATGTGTTTTTTTGAGTTTATTTCAAAAGTCACCATATTATGGTCACTGTTTCCCAACTGTTCCTTTACATTAATATTTGAGAAAAGATCCACATTATTTGTTATAACCAGGTCCAGACACTTATCCTCTCTAGTTGGTGTTTCTACCAGTTGTGACATGAAGGTATCATTTAAAATGTTCAGAAACCGGATTCCCTTTGCTGAATTACTAGTCCCACTATCCCAATTAATGTCCGGGTAATTAAAATCTCCAATAATTAAAGTGCTACCATGATCTGCAGCCTTCCTAATTTGCTCTAACAGTTGTTCTTCCTCATCATTATCTATATTAGGTGGTTTATAGCATATGCCAACCAATAGTTGACTTCCCTGTTTATTCCCTAACGAAAGATCTAAAACCAGATCTAAAAAGCCGCAACGGCCCCCTAAGACCCCCCAAGAGATGTCATCCCAGTTGCCAGGGATGTGGCAGCCAAGTGTCGACTTATGTCGGCCCAGGGGGGGGCCCGGGCGACTGTTTGGTTTGAAGGAGCACTGCTGACGCTGTGTCAAGACCTAACCATCGTGACCCTGATGACTGCTTTTCTCTGACACAAGAGGTCGGATACTGCTGGGGCTTGGCTGGCTCCCTCGTGGTGACCAATGAGAAAATACCTTATGCCATATCAGACCCAGCTGAGGCCTGGCCATTGCTTATGGGAGCAGGACTTGCTTCCCCGGGCTGAAAGCTTTCCCCCATGTACCACCTATATTTTCTGCTGTCTGTTCGGTGTGGTGTGGTGCACCTTCCTGCTATATGGCTCTGTGGACCTTCCAGTTTTTGCCTTAATTTGTTTTGGCTCTTGGGACTTTTAGAAGGGTCCCCCCCCTTGCTGTATATAAGCTGAGGTGGAATTCCCCATTGCATTTGTGGCTCCAGGCCTGCTTTTTTTCGAGTAGACCCACACCATGTTGGGTCCCCCCCTCACCTGCAGGATTTGCACTTGAGACACATTTTTTTTTTCTTTTTTATATGTATTCAAAATTTTATTTTGAAATTACATCAGCAATTCAATATAACAAACATGAAGAAACAGCGGCCACATATGGCTAGCCAGATACAAAATATAGAATAATAGAAAAGTCAAACATCAAATATACCAAAACTAAGAGGTGAGGGAAAACGAAACGTAACGCAAAAAAGACTGGAGGGCAGGCACAGAGGGGAGCACAAAAACAAAAAAAAAATAGAAAAATAAATAAAAAAAAATAAAGAGAAAGGGAGGGGACTGCCCTGGAAATTACGGCATTCCCAGCTCACCTCGGTCACCTCCAGGAGACTGAGGGCCATGGAAGAGGCCATAAAGCTGGAAGACCTGGGGCCGAGAGAATGGCCAGAGCCTAGGTAGCTATCCTAGCGGCTCTCCCAGGTTACTACTCAGTGTCCCCATAAAAATAAATAAAATAAAAAATAAAAAAAAGGGTGGGGAATCAAATGCTCCAGCACCTAGCCCTTAAACTCTACAGTCACCGCTATACGTTCGGTCAGAAGAACAGACAGAAGTTGTGGATAAAAATACAAGCAGGGGCTAAGCCCCGCCCACCGAACGGCTGCTACGGTTTGGCAGTCAGCTGACAGGTCACCTGACAAAGTCCGACCAGCATGATGTCTGCAGCAGCAGGACCGTGGTTTTGGCTTGGTAATGAAACGCTCAAAGTTTCAGCAGCTCTCTTCGCCTTGAACCGGAGACGCTTGTGTGAGAGATTAAGAAACAATGCAGATATCCCAAAGGGAGCCATCATGCTGCTGCAAGGAGGAGTGCAATCCCAGAGATACTGTACAGACACAGACGTCCTCTTCCGTCAAGAGTCATTTTTCCACTGGACGTTCGGCGTGACTGAGGCTGACTGTTTCGGAGCCATTGATGTGGACTCGGGAAAATCAATACTTTTTGTACCAAAGCTTCCAGAAAGCTATGCCGTCTGGATGGGGAACGTCTTCCTGCACTATTGCTACGCCCGCGGAGGCATGAGACACACGTCCTACACCTGTATCTGCGGCAGCGGCGACAACTCCTCGATTCTGCATTATGGTCATGCCGGCGCTCCCAATGACAAGACTCTCACAGATGGGGACATGTGCTTGTTTGATATGGGAGGCGAGTATTATTGCTACAGCTCCGATATTACCTGCTCCTTCCCGGCCAATGGAAAGTTCACTGCGGATCAGAGTGCTGTTTACGAAGCCGTGCTTAGGGCCTCACGTGCTGTCATGAAAGCTGTTAAACCAGGTGTCGCCTGGCCTGATATGCACCGTTTGGCCGACCGGGTTCAGCTGGAGGAGCTGAAGAAAATTGGCATCCTGAAAGGGGACGTGGACGACATGATAAAGGCGCATATGGGAGCAGTTTTCATGCCACACGGCCTGGGACACTTTCTTGGAATTGACGTCCATGACGTAGGAGGATACCCGGAGGGGGTGAACCGCATTGAACTGCCCGGCTTGAAGAGCCTTCGCACGGCCCGTGACCTCCAGGAGAGGATGGTCCTTACCATAGAGCCCGGCATTTATTTTATCGACCACGTGCTGGACCAAGCATTGAACGACCCGGCTCAGTCTTGCTTCATTAACCATGAGGTTCTGCGCGTTTCCGGGGATTTGGTGGGGTGCGTATAGAAGATGACATCGCCATTACAGCAAACGGCATGGAGCTACTCACATGCGTCCCTCGCACAGTGGAGGAGATCGAGGCTCACATGGAGGATGGCGCAGGCGTCAGTAAGGCATTTGAACGCGTGGTCCTCACCGAGCAGCTGTAACCACACTCCCCGGGAAATCCTCGCAGCTGGTATTACCGCCTTTTGTGCCTTCGAATCATAATCATTCCTAATGAAAAAAACATACAAATTGTTTCTACTAAGCGAATCTCGAAGAAAAATACGACTCGTTCACATGTTATGCTGCAGCTTTGCTTGTAAAGGAACTGAACTGTCAACAGATTCAAAAAGCCCACGAGTGCGTTTTAAATGGATACAATATGTGGCTGCTGCTCCAGGGCTCTTCCTTTTCAGATACATTGGATACGTCTTAATAAATAAATGCATTTCAGCAAAAAAAAAAAAAAAAAAAATACAAGCAGGAGAGGTCGGCCAATTCAGCCAAAACCGTCCACCATAAAGAGACGGCATATGTGTCAGATCAGAGAACAGTGGAATCAATGATGTCCGCAGAATAAAATACTACAAATGCTCCCTAGGGTAGGGGAGGATGGGGGGGAGGGGGAACAGGCCTCCGAGATCAGTCAAAAAAAACACAATCAGCGCAGGGGTAGGAGACTCGAGGACAAATAAAACAGGGTAGGTATTAAGTAGGGCCCACAGCCGTCAAAGAAATCAGTCTGGAGCCAAGGGATCCGGTGCCCGTAGTACATCAAGCGTAGACAGGAGTATCCACCCCTCCTCTGGGGTGTTAACAACATGTTGAACCCCATTGTGGGTGATCACCGGGGAATCAGCGACACCCCATCGGTAGCGAAGTTCTGCAGCTCGCAAGCACAGTGTCACCTCCCTGAAACGTCGGCGTGCCAACAGGGTCGAGAATGGTAGGTCATGGAACAAGGAAAGCGACGTTGATTCAAAGGCCAATGGGATGCAGGAATAGCCATAAATTAAGATTTCAGAGAAGGATCCTGAGCCACCGCCAAAACATCTCTGGGTACATCACTCGGAGCCATCAGAGATTTTGGCAGGCGTGTCACAGAACCAAAGACAGCAGGTTCATCCCGCCCCAGCAGGTGAGTAGCCAGTCGGTTAAGAAGTCCTAAAAGCTCCCCGGATGGGACAGACTCCGGTATGCCACGGACCCGGAGATTACGACGTCTGTGTCGCGACTCGACTTGGGCCACTGCTCTCGTGAGGTGATCTACCTGACTTCGCAAAGAATCCACCTGGGTCATCAAGTGGTCTCGAGCCGCCTCCAGGTCGGTCGTGCGTTCCTGCACAGAGGTTACCTGGGTCCGTACCCCTGTCATCTCGGCCTGAAGTCCACGGATATCGGCCTGCCATGTGGCCTGCATGTCGAGGAGCATCTGCTGAAGATCACCCTTAGTTGAGGGCAGGTGAGCAGTATCCACAGCTCTCTCCACCACGGCCACTGTGCTCCACCAGCCTGGACTTCCAAATGTATAGCAGAATTAATAAAAAATTCTTAATTTTTTTTTTAAAATGATATTGGTTTTGCAAGACTCTTACTGATTTGATTGCAAATTCAAGATATCTGACCATTTTTATTATTTATCACATTTACTGTGTGACAGAAAGGCTGTGTCTGCCTGTATGCTAAAAATGTAGACTCCATTTGGAATTGCACCAGATCAGGGACACCATCTAGAGTTTAGAACTTTCCATCTCAGCAAATATTTTTTTGTAAAGGATAGACAAATTAAAAATGAGCAGAGTTACATTATTGAACTCTTTTAACAAATCTCAGAACAACCTGTACGCAGCAAAGCTATTTTACTCATTTAAGTGTTATCTACACATCCTATATTTAAAAAAGTTAGAATTTTTTTTCCAACAAAAATGCTTGGCAGTGGAAGAGTTAAACAATCAAAATAGATATATTTTCAAGTTGATAGAGGGAACATATATTCTGAAATGACAAGTAATTTTCAGATGTTGATCTTTCACCTGTCTTCTGGCCAGAAATATCTTTACTGCCTGTCTGTGGTCATGAATATCACAAGACATCACATCCCCATTTAAACTGTAATAAAAATAATAGTCCTTATATGACCTTTTTATTTTCAATGCAAACTTAACTCATGCGCCTGCATCTGCTTTCAAAGTATAGTCTACAGAAACAATTTTTGCTAGTGTTCTTATTTAAATTGGCAGTGATGCTTGACAGTTGGGTATTGTACTTTCTCCCTCATGATTTACTTCTCTCAATGATCAACCTAGGGAAATTTCTCTTTGTGGCTACCACATACATTTTTCTTAGTATTTTATAGTCTGCAATGAAAGAAAAACATTGAAGATGGACTCTGCAATACAACTAAAACATCCTTATCCCAGGATGAAAACTATACACACCTACCAAGTCAAATGAATCCTGTTATCTGAGCGCTTAGTCCAATTTGGCTGACAACGACTATTATGCAAATCGAATTCTCAATGTGACTTGAATATCTTCCCCTCTTCCTTATCGGCACGGGGTACAGGAGGGTTGATTCAGTACCGTGGATGTGGGATTCACCCTTCCTAGAAAGCGTAGATCAGGTAACTGTTACATTTTCCCTGGTTTTGGCTGCGCCCCCTGGTGGTGAAGGGCCTTCATGTCTGTTTTTCCCCTGTGGTGTGTCTGGCTGTGCTGTCTGGGGTCACATGGCCCAATTACACAGGCCCACTCCCTATTTATATCCCAGCAGCACAGAGCCTCATTGACGGTTTGTGGAGTTTCACAACGTCCCTAAGTGGACGTTCAGAGTTGATTCCTGGAGTTTTATCCAAGATCCCCTATGCCATCCACCATCACGATCTCTAATTCCTGTGTCTCCTCTCTCCACAGGTAAGACATTATCACCCATTATTCACAGACACCCACATCTCAGCTGATCCCCTGCATACTTTTGCTGGTAAGACATTATCACCCATTATTCACAGACACCCACATCTCAACTGATCCCCTGCATACTTTTGCTGGTAGGACCCCCATCACCCAGTATTCGCAGGCACCCACATTGTAACGTTACCTTGGTCTTTTTCTGTTTTTTTATTTATTTTTGTTTTTCTCCACCATTTGCTTTGCTAATTAGCATGTGAATCTCCTGCCCTATTGACACAGCCCATCCAGCTTCAGGTGTTTGCATTTAGGCAGTTAAAGTAATCAGTCCGCCCTATATAACATTTAGGACAGGCTCCACTGAGCCTTGGCTATTGTGACATTCCCAAGTGGCACCCTAAGTGGACGTTCAGAGTTGATTTCCTGGAGTTGCGGGACTGGAGGAAGGAACTGCAAGGCCCACTTTTTACTCTGGGTAAACACACATCTATATCATGCTTTCCCTCACGCTTCTCCTCTTTACTTCTACCTTTCTCCTTAAATGGAACTCCTGCCCCTCTACCACCGACCCCTACACTATCTGCATCTCTCCCTCCCTCCTCTCGTCCCACATGATGGCCTCGCATGAGCTCCTTTGTTTCCTCAGAACATGGTCTCCCTCTATCTCTCGTGCTGCCAATCACTCCCACTCCCACAAATCCCATTCCCACCTTCTCTTTCTCACCCTGCTGCTGTTACTCTATTCAGGTGACATATCCCCTAACCCTGGCCCCACAACACATCCAATACTTCCCTCTCATCATATCTCCATCGCACATAAATCACCTCCCCGCAAGCCCAGCAACCTCATTCCCATAATCCCTCAGCGCCTGTCCTCTTTCTCCTGCGCCCTCTGGAACGCTCGCTCTGTGTGCAACAAACTCACAGCCGTCCATGACCTCTTCCTTTCAAACTCCTTCAACCTCCTAGCTTTAACTGAAACCTGGCTAACTCCCTCTGACACGTCCTCTGTTGCTGCTCTCTCACATGGCAGTCTACACTTGAGCCATACCCCCAGACCGGGTGAGAGAAATGGTGGCGGGGTCGGAATCCTGCTCTCTCCCACCTGCACCTACCAGCATCTCCCTCCACCCCCATCCCTCTCCTTCTCCTCCTTCGAGACACACTGCATCCGCCTGTTCTCTCCTCTGGCTCTCAGGGTGGCAGTCATCTACCGCCCACCGGGACCAACCTCCCAGTTCTTTGACCACTTTGCTACCTGGTTTTCTCACTTCCTGTCTTCTAATCTTCCATGCCTAATTCTCGGGGACTTCAACATTCCCATTGACGATCCTTCCACCCCTGCTGCCTCCAAACTTCTTTCACTCACGTCCTCCCTTGGACTCACACAATCCTCCCTACCCACCGCGATGGTCACGCTATTGACCTTGTCTTTTCCAACCTCTGCTCCATTTCTGAGTTCAATTGTCGCCCTTTCCCCATCTCTGACCACCACCTTCTCTCTTTCAACCTATCTGGACTTCCTAAACACCCTGCTCCCCCACCCCGCACACACACACACTCGCAGAAATCTACATGCTGTGGACCCCCATCAATTCTCCAACCTACTTCACCACCTCCCTCATACCTCATCCTTCACCTGCCCTGATGCTGCCACTAATCACTACAACACTACTCTTATCTCTGCTCTAGACACTCTTGCTCCTCTTCGACTCTGTAAGGCCCCACGCCGCCAGCTTCAGCCCTGGCACACCCTCCAGACATGCTACCTGCAAAGATGCTCCCGCACTGCAGAGCGTGCCTGGAGGAAATCCCGCTCTGAAGCTGATTTTGTTCACTTCAAGTTTATTCTCCGGTCATACACCTCTGCCCTCCACTTGGCCAAACAATCCTTCTTCTCTTCTCTTATATCTACGCTGTCCTCCAACCCTAAACGGCTCTGGTCCACCTTCAACACCCTCCTCTACCCACCTGCACCTCCCCCCTCAGCTGCCTTCAGCGCTCAAGACCTGGCAGACTACTTCCTCAGTAAAACTCTAACTATCAGAAGCAACATCCCAACACAAGATAGTTATCTGCCACCTCCACTCCCAGAGGTCCCCTCTGCTGCTTCCTCTCAGCCACTGAGGAGGAAGTCAATTCCTTATTGACCTCCTCACATCTCACCACGTGCCCGCTCGACCCCATTCCCTCACATATAATTCCTCCCCTCTCCTCCTCCCTCACCCCTGCTCTCACACACATCTTCAACCTATCTCTCTCCACTGGCTCCTTTCCATCCGCCTTCAAACACGCGCTAGTTACCCCTTTACTAAGAAACCATCCCTAGATCCCAACTCTCCATCCAACTACAGCCCTGTATCCCTGCTTCCCTTCACATCAAAGCTTTTAGAAAAACTAGTCTTCAACCACCTCTCCCTCTTCCTGTCCTCCAATTCCCTACTTGACCCCCTGCAATCTGGCTTCCGTCCCCTACACTCAACTGAAACTGCCCTCACCAAAGTCACCAACGACCTCCTAACTGCAAAAAAACACGGCCACTATTCTATTCTCATCCTGCTTGACCTCTCGGCTGCTTTTGACACTGTTGACCACCCCCTCCTTCTACAGACCCTCAACTCTCTGGGTCTCGGTGACACTGCACTCGCTTGGGTCGACTCCTATTTATCCAACAGGTCCTTCTGTGTGTCCTTTGCTGGTAACTCCTCCTCCTCATTGCCTCTATCTGTTGGTGTACCTCAAGGCTCTGTCCTTGGTCCTCTGATCTTTTCCATCTACACCTCCTCCCTGGGCAAAATCATCAACAGCTTTGGCTTTAATTACCACCTCTACGCTGATGACACTCAGATCTACCTCTCTACCCCTGATCTCTCTCCCCCTGTCCTTTCAAAAGTTAGTGACTGTTTATCTGGCATCTCCTCCTGGTTGGCCTCCCACCACCTAAAGATCAACATGTCAAAGACTGAACTCCTACTTATTCCTCCCTCCAATGCCTCCCCACCTCCTGACTTCTCTATCACGGTGGAGGGTATCACCATCTCCCCATCAAACCAAGTTCGCTGTCTTGGAGTTACACTTGACTCTGCTCTTTCCTTCATCCCCCACATCAAGTCTCTTTCCTCCTCCTGCCGATACCAACTGCGTAATATTTCCAGAATTTGGCCATTTCTTACCGCTGTCACCACAAAACAACTCATACACGCCCTGGTAATCTCCCGATTTGACTATTGCAATAATCTCTTATCTGGCCTCCCTCTGTCCCGCCTCTCCCCCCTACAATCCATCCTGAACGCCTCCGCCAGGCTAATTCACCTCACCCGCCGCTCTGTCTCTGCCGCTCCCCTCTGCGAGTCCCTTCACTGGCTCCCCATCCACTGCAGAATTAAGTTCAAAATCCTTATCCTTACCTACAAAACCCTCACTAATTCAGCTCCCCACTACCTGTCCTCACTAATCACCAAATACACCCCGGCCCGCTCCCTAAGGTCAAACAGTGACCTGCGACTAGCTTCTCCCCGCATCACCTCTTCCCATGATAGACTGCAGGATTTCTCACGCGCAGCCCCCACTCTCTGGAACGCTCTCCCTCGTACTGTCAGACTTTCCCCTAACTTCTCTTCCTTCAAACGCTCCCTTAAAACGTTCCTATTTAGGGAAGCCTACCACCCAACTCACTGACGCAACCATCAATCACCCTCACCTTACAGTCCTCTCCTCCTGTTTCCAACCCCAACCCTCCCAGATTGTGAGTTCCTACGGGAATAGGGCCCTCATCTCCTCCTGTACTGTTTGTCAAGTGTTGTTCAATGTATTGTAACCCTGTCTATACTGTGCTTATTGTACAGCGCTGCGGAATATGCTGGCGCTTTATAAATAAAGAATAATAATAATAATAAATGGTGGTTCTGTCTGGGTTATGTTCCCTGTGTTGCTACAAAGCATTCCTGTCCAAGTATTTTCTGGTTTTGACCTCGGCTGTGTTTATTGACTATCCCTTCTGCCCACTCCTGGTACTGTATATACTGATCTGTTGCCAACCTCTGCCTGTATGACGATTCTTGTATGTTTCATGTTTTATGTACCTTGTCTGTCTTAGTCTAGTGTATATTCAGAGGCCGCTTATAAGGACCTCTTTAGTGTAGTCAGTCTGTTTTGTTGACTGCCCTGCAGCCTGCTCTATTCACGGATTGTCAGGTATATCATTGTGTTTGTCTGTTTTGTTGACTGCCCTGCAGCCTGCTCTATTCACGGATTGTCAGGTATATCATTGTGTTTCTGTCTGTTTTGTTGACTGCCCTGTGGCCTGCTCAATTCACAGATTGTCAGGCGTGTCTTTGTGTTTCTGAGCGTGTCCTAAGTGGTCTGTTGGTCTTGAAGCCTTCGGAGCTTCGTGGCAATTCAGTTCTGTTTTTTTGAAGCTCCTTTGGTTTTGGAGAAATCAGTCAGTAACTCACCTGCCTTAAGGGCTTCACTCCTTGGTCCTAACCACCACGATGGCCCAAGCAGGGGCCAACCGTTACAGTAACACTGTGGCTTCCTAGAAAAAGGTCAGAAGTACATTCCTGCCTCAAACCAACGGCTTTCAATGTACTCAAGGGTACATGATTAAGTGTGAACATTTGGCTATTCCCCATAATTAGCGACTAAAGCGTTAAATCCCAATGACTCTTATCAGAAGATGATAATAAGCATGAATGAGCTTCCCTTTTTTTTAATGTCCATTTAAATCAATGAAGTACCCGTCAAGACTTCCCAGAGACATTTAGAAACCCATTAGGGAAGTGGTTGTAGGCTAGCAGTCTGATTTAATAACCCTCATAATGCATATAAAGTATGCTATTACATATACTCAGAGAAATGAAGACCCATATCAGCTAAACCGTCTGAACCCTGCAATCTGTTTAATTCACAGGTCAAAAGCAAAAGGGGAAACAAAATTCACAAAAGGAATGACGGATAGCCGCAACCAATGAATGTGAAGGATACATGCGCAAAGAGAGATGACACTTCTGCGTGTTTCAGGAGGGAACACTCACTAGCGAAACCAGGAAGTAGAACGGACGCCGCCATTACGCACAAGGTTAAGAAGCAGGCAAAAGACTATTTAAGATGATCCCACTGGAGAAGACTTTTTGGACTCTTATTTTATATATCAGAGATTTTCTCTTTTTTGATGGACACTAACTAATGAAGCTAAACAGCAAAACGCATATTAGTGAACCTTTTTATTGCATTTTATTAGTCCATTTAATATTTTATCAATTTCAATAAATAATCATATTTTTTAACATATTGAACGCCTTGCTGCTGCCTTTCTTTATGGAGAACCACCGTTTGAGGACTGACTTTGTTTGCAGGTCCATAAACAATACCGAGGCATATCCAGGAGAAACACTGAGACCCTCCAAATATAAGTATCTCCCAACTATTTATTATAACATACACAGGGTAATTCAAAGATTCGAAAAGTCACCGCACGTTCGGTGACTTTTCGTTCTCTTCAATTCGGTTCCTTTTGCCGATACCATTTCGGTGAGGTATAGTCAGCAAGCACCACAGGCAGTGGCGTAGCGTGGGGGGGGCGGTGGCCCCGGGCGCAATTTTATTAGGGGCACTTATTTATTTTTTTAAACAAAAAATTGCGCTCCTAATACTCTCCAGTAGCTTGGGTTTACTCAGCCAGAGGTGTCTGCTCGGTCCACCGAGTCCGGACGTGAGGAGCAGGACGTCCTTCCCTGACTCCTTCTTCCTGTTGAACGTCATTGGCTGATGTGAGTCATGTGACACAAGGGAGACTTCGTTAGCTGCTGTGACGCGGGAAAGAGCTGCCTGCCGAGCAGGAGGCTACCCAAGGTACCTGTGTGATCATAGTGTGATGCCACTAGAATAGCACTGCCTGTGTGCCTGCCAGCAGCCCAGACTCAGTGTAGCAGAGAGGAGAGAGCAGAGACTGGCTGGGAAACAGAAGGCAGCCAATGAGGATGGAGCAGCTGCCCTCAGCCCCCCAGAATCTGCAGGACCAAAAGAAGCGACGGGAACTGCACCAGGAGTTTCCATGTCTAATTGCCCAACGTGCTCCTGCTGGAGAGTGAGGAGCAGAGATACCATCACACCAGGCTGCCAGGAGGTGAGTTATTTGCCCTTGCTCTGCCCCTCCTCTCCTTCACTGTAATTTTTTTTTACAGACATTGCTCCTTTATAACCCCTGCAAGGCCAGGGACCTGAGCAGCACAATATATTCATTTTCTTTTAGTTATATCTCCTGCTGCCCTGAAAAAAATTCTGTAAGTATTGTATCCACTATCTGCCTTCATCCCCAGATAAAATATTATTGCAGTACAAATTAATTGTCCTGGTGCAAAGTTCCTGGTTCCCAGTCTCTGATTAAAAAAAAATAATATATAAATATGTATGTGTAGCGCTGTGTTTAAAACCTTACTGTGGCAGTACCTATTTTTGGCCACCGGAGGGAGACAAGCGCGATAAGAGACACTGAACATTGGGACTACATTTCCCGGCATGCTCTGGGAACGGACACAGGAAGTGGGTGGGACACGCCGAGGTACATCCTGAGCCTCGTGGAGATAGCTGGCAGAGCGCGCCAGGGAATGAAAGAGAGAGGACACAGTGCTGCAGAGCGGAACCGTGACTAGGCCGGAGCGCAAGTGCGGCCTATCAGGATTCCAAGTGGGGTTATCCAGCCTTGCAAGAAGGAGCCCCAGTGATCCACAGGCATTACCCAAGCTGCTGTCAAGGAAGCGGAGGACCCTCGAGTTAGGAGTACTGCAGGTCCATTGGATGGGAGAGCAGGCGGTAGCTGGACCAGTCACTGTTGAAGCTGAAAGAGAGCCAGACAACGGATCCAGTAGCCAGTATCCCAGCAAGGCACCGAGCGGAGGGACGTCCTGGGTCAGAGGAACCTTGGTGATCGATCGGATGGGTGAGAGGCCTCCAAGGCCGGTTTTATAAAGTCAAGAAAGCATGCTGCTGTTTATTTCTAAAACCCACAGGGCCCCAACTTGACTAGTCGAAGACATCGTTTAAGAGATTCACTGACCAGTTGAATAGTACCCGGGTACCATAACACACACATACAATTACAGTCCGGGACTTTACCTGTGCGGGACTCACTCCCTAATATCCCAAAAAGGGGTAAAGATTTGCATATTATTTTGTTTTTTCCGCTGCGCGTTTCTCGAATTACGAAATATTGTATTCTCTTTCCGCTACGCGTTTCCCGAAATTACGAAGCATTGTATTTTTTCTGTTCGGCTGCGCATTTTCCCGAAATACGAAGCCTCGTATTTCTTTTTCCGCTGCGCATTTACCGCAATACGAAATACTGTAAATATATCTACGAACACCGTGTCTCATTATATGCCTTTTACTCTTGTAAACTATATAATTTATAAAACCCACAACGGTGCTGGAGTATATTTATTCCCTAGTGCGGGGAGATTGACCCATGGTTCATTTTCAGCGGCTCCTCCGGGAGTGAGCGCTACACGTGGGGGCTCGTTTCCGGGATCCAGTCTCTGGAAAAAACGCATCTAAAAGGGTTAAATATGGATCCAGACACTGTTGCCGAATGGTGTGAGGAGCACAGTAGTCAGCTAGAATGTTGTATAGTCATGGATATTCCCGCAGACACTTGGGCCGAAGATCAGATTCGCCAGGCCGTGGCCGTGCTGACACCAGATCATCGGGGGTTAATCCTGGACATTAAAAAGAACACAGATACCTCTCACACGTATGTTCTTTTTGAATGGAGAAAGGGTGTTCCAGTGTGTTTTCAGGGCGCGAGCATGAAGCTGACCGATGAGGTGGAAGTACAACTGATTCAGCCAAGTGCGCCACGTGCCGAATCCGCAAGTGTTCCCGCGCCCAGTCCGTTGGCCATGATCGGGCCTGAATTCATAGCGGCTATTGGAGATTTGCTGGCTAAGTGTCAGAGAACAAGCCCTCCGCACACTAACTTCGGTTATCGACGGTTGAGAAATTTTACAGGAAACGTACCAACTCCGGCGGGAGAAGAAACCTTTGAGGAATGGGTGGAACAGGCAATGCAGGCTCTGGATGAGTGGGACGTCCCTGAAGCTCAGAAAAAGCAAAGGATCACCGAGAGTTTAAAGGGACCTGCGTCAGAAGCGGTGAGAAACCTAAAACTGAGTAGAAAAGACTGTACTGCTTTAGATTATTTAAACGTTTTAGAGGAAGTTTTTGGGCGAACAGAAAAGGCCGCACAGCTTGTATATCAGTATGAACACACCTATCAGCGGAAAGGTGAGAGAATGACCGAATACATGAGGCGCCTAGATAAGATTCTGCACCAGATACTCCTCAAGAAAGGGGCCGAGCCGGCCGAAGTGGATAAGATCTGAATAAAACAGATCCTGAGGGGCTCTCAACCTCTAGATCCAGTGATGCTGCAGCTGAGAAGCAGAGCAGGTAGTCAAGAACTGAAGTACCTGGAACTGATCCGAGCTGTCAGAGAGGAGGAGGCTTTGCTGGAGGAAAAATCCTTCAGGCGAGGGGAAAGAGCTTACGCACAACCTGTAAGGCATAACGACGGTCTGCAGCCTGAAAGCGACTCGCTGGATACTTACGGATCCGACGTGGATGAGCAAGAGCACCTGATCGCTTTTAAATCCACAGAGAGGGCTGCCAAAGAATTACACCTCTCTGAACGTGGTGAGTTGTACAAAACTGTTAAGCAAGTACAGGAAGCTCAAGCTGAATTGCAACAGGCGCACGCGGAACTGTGCCGAGTGTTGATGAAGGTGACAGAGATGCAGGCAGAGATGCAGAAGTTCCTTACAGGCATGCAGACAACCGGAGTTGCTGTGGCGTCTAGCCAAGGTCCTTTAACTGAATCACAACAGGCGACTGCGTCTCCACTTTCTAAGAAGAGATGTTTCGGTTGTGGAGAAATGGGCCACTTCCGTGCAAAATGCAAAGACCGAAAGCCTGAGAGGAATAGAGTTGAGGAGCTGTTAAAAGCCTTAGAAGGACTGTTATCTACCTCACCGGCGGGAAACGCCAGAGGGCACAAGTGAAGGAGCAACCTAGGTGCCCGAAGGTTGAACCCCGCTCCAAAAATCAAGCCAGGACTAAGAGGGCGAGAGGGCCCAAAGTCGGGCCAACTGTTGAGCCTGCCAGGACTGAAAGAGTCACTCCCTTAGCATGCGGACCTACGTCATGGGGAAGCAATGCACACCCGAAACCTACACGGGCCAAGAAAAAGGCCAGGGTACAGCAAACTAGGTCTAAGTGTCCGGATACCGCCACCAAGTTTCCTGACCAGCTGATAGGTCCTTCTCCTATTGTGCCAATCCAAGTGGAGGGAGTCTACACTAAAGCCCTGTTGGATTCAGGGGCTCAAGTGACATTGATCTACCGAGACTTCTATGAGAAACATTTGAAGCACATTCCTCTACAGAAATTGAAGGACCTGGAAATCTGGGGTATCGGAACTGAGAAACTCCCTTATGACGGGTATCTACAGGTGAAATTGGAGATCGGATCCGAAGTCATCGGACAGTCCGGAGGTTGTGATGCATTGGCCATTGTGTGTCCTCGACCCTCAGGTGCAAACAGAAGTTCCATGATAGTGGGGACGAATACTGATTTGGTGCGGCGTCTCCTGACACCTATCGTATTGGAAGAAGGTTCTACTCAAGGAGTACACCCAATGTTACGTCCAGTCTATCAGAGGATGGTCGAAGAACAGAAGGCACCTGCCGAAGTGGGGCGCATATGGAGATTAGAAGGAACAGAGAAGGTTCTGCAAGCAGGAGAAGTAGCGAGTTTCCGGGCTTCAGTCAAGTTGAACGGGTCGCAACCAGGTCCCTATGTGGTGCTGGAAACCGATTTTAATCATGGGAGTGAAGCCGGAGTTGAAGTAATCCCTGAAATAATCTCCACTAAAGCTCTGAAAAGAACACGAGGAAGAGTCTCAGTCAGCGTGTGCAATGTGTCTGATTCTCCAGTAGTCCTTAAAGCACGAATGCCTATCGGGCGAGTAGAGTCCGCTACGCCCCTCTTCACCGATTTAGGAGGGGGAGTGGATAAAGAGATTCCAGATGAAAGATTCTACCCCAAGGACGCTCCCATTTCATCCGAGTGGAAGAAACGTCTTCAGTCTCAAGTTCTAAAGTGGAGAGAATTGTTCTCGAAAGAGGAGTTCGACGTAGGCCTAGCTAAAAGTACTGAACACCGCATTCGATTAGAAGAAGACAAGCCGTTTCGAGAAAGGTCAAGGCGAGTTCCGCTGGGAGACTTGGATGATCTGCGAGAACAGCTGAATGAATTGCAAAGAACCAAGGTGATTCAAGAGTCCAGGAGTCCATACGCATCTCCAATAGTGATGGTTCGTAAGAAGAATGGTTCTGTCCGCCTATGCATAGACTACCGCACGTTGAACCGGAGAACCATCCCAGACCAATATGCTACTCCTCGGATAGAAGATGCCTTACAGTGTTTGTCTGGAGCAAAATGGTTTAGTGTACTAGACCTGCGAAGCGGGTATCACCAGATACCCATGCATCCCGAAGACAAAGAGAAAACTGCGTTCATCTGTCCACTGGGGTTCTTTGAATTCAACAGAATGCCTCAAGGCCTTACGGGGGCTCCGGCCACGTTCCAACGGTTGATGGAGAAGACAGTCGGGGACATGAATCTGATCGAAGTATTAGTGTACCTGGATGACATAATTGTGTTTGGGAAGACTCTGGAAGAACATGAGCAACGTTTGGAGAAGGTCTTGAAGAGGCTCCATGAAGAGGGATTGAAACTGTCTCTGGAGAAATGCCAATTCTGCCTACCGTCTGTTACGTATCTGGGACATGTGGTCTCAGCAGAAGGTGTTTCAACAGATCCTCGGAAGTTGGAGGCCGTAGCTTCTTGGCCTAGACCCAGAAACGTCACTGAACTTAGATCTTTCTTGGGGTTCTGTTCATATTATCGAAGGTTTGTAGGAGGATTCGCAAAAATAGCTCAACCACTGAACAAACTCCTACAGAAGGAAAACACCGAAGAAGGCTGCAAGGCCTCTGACCGAAACCCGTCAGCTCCAGGACCAAGGAAAGCTCGAGAGTCCATACAGGGCGAATGGACTAGTCAATGTGAAGGTGCTTTCTTGAAGCTGAAAGAGAGTCTCACTCGGGCTCCTGTCTTGGCCTACGCGGACCCTCACAAGCCGTACGAGCTACATGTGGATGCCAGCAGAGAAGGTCTAGGAGGAGTCCTGTATCAGGAGTATGGTGGATTGCTGAGGCCTGTAGCGTATGTGAGCCAGAGCCTTACGCCTTCAGAGAAGAACTATCCTACCCACAAGTTGGAGTTCCTAGCCTTAAAGTGGGCAGTGGTGGACAAGTTAAAGGACTATCTGTATGGAGCCGAGTTTGTGATAAAGACGGATAACAATCCTCTTACCTACGTCCTTACTACTGCGAAATTGGACGCAACGGGACATCGGTGGTTGGCCGCTCTGTCAGGGTTTCGGTTCAGCCTGAAGTATCGCCCTGGGGTGAATAATCGAGATGCTGATGCTTTATCGAGAAGACCCTACACTGCAGAATGGACTCAGTTAACTCCAGACGGGGTGCAAGCTTTGTGTCAAGGAGCAGAGCGCCGGGTCAAGGGAGGGATTGAAGCGGAGGCCATAGGAGTCATGGCTGCGGCTGTTCCTGAGTTCTACTGCAACCCTACGCAATTGAGGGATGAGAGTCTACCTACTTTTTCAAAACAGGACCTGAAAGCGGATCAGGCCAGAGACCCTTTAATTGCATTGACCATAAAGGCCCTAACTGCGAACCAGCGGGAAATTCTGCTGACCAATTCCCCGGATGGAGCCAGATTGGTCTACAAAGAGTGGGAACGGTTGAAGATGTTGGATGGGGTGGTCTACCGAAGGGGCCCCTCAACCAATGCTGAAGAGACTCAACAGTTATTCCTTCCCACTAAGCATAGAGAGAGTGTGCTGCGATCGCTACATGATGAGCATGGACATTTGGGTGCTGAAAGAACTTTTAAGCTGGTGCGAGACAGATTCTATTGGCCTTGCATGAGAGCTGAAGTGGAAAGTTACTGCCATTCCTGTCTGAGGTGTATTCAGAGGAAGACTCTACCGACCCGAACCGCTCCAATGAGCCATCTGCAGAGTCAGGGACCCATGGATTTGGTGTGCATTGACTTCCTGTGCTTAGAGCCGGATGCTAGTGGGCAAGGGAATATTCTAATAGTGACTGATCATTTCACTCGTTACGCCCAAGCTTTTTCTACGAAAGATCAACGCGCTCCGACAGTAGCCAAGGTTCTGATGGAAAAGTTCTTTGTTCACTACGGCCTGCCAAGGAGAATACACTCTGATCAGGGTAGAGACTTTGAAAGCCGACTTGTTGGGCAATTGTTGGAACTGTTGGGAATCCAAAAGACCCGAACTACACCATATCACCCTCAAGGTGATGCTCAGCCTGAAAGGTTTAATCGCACGCTGCTGAATATGCTGGGGACTTTGTCAAACATAGAGAAGCAGAGTTGGAGTCGTCACATAGCTACTCTGGTGCATGCATATAACAGTACGGAGAGTGATGCGACTGGATACTCATCGTACCGTCTTATGTTCGGAAGAGAAGCCCGACTGCCAGTTGATTTGGCGTTTGGGTTATCTCTAGACCAGACGTCGGTAGCTTCCCATAGAAACTACGTGGACAGACTTCGTAAGAACCTGGCTTCTGCGTTTGAACAGGCCCGTTTGACCTCAGGAAACAGGGAGCAAAGGAACAAAAAGAATTATGACTTGAAAGTTCGGATACAAGATCTACAACCCGGTGATAGGGTTTTGTTGAAGAACTTGGGTGCTGCTGCGAGGCACAAGTTGGCGGATAGATGGAGTTCTCAAGTCTACATTGTCTGCAAGCAACTGCCGGGTCTACCGGTGTATCAAATCCGGCCGGATGGAGAGGCTGGGCCTCTTAAGAACTGGCACCGGAATCATTTGTTACCTTTGAGAGAGGCTGTGAGGATACCAGTTGGGGACGAACTTTCTCTGCCAAATCCGCCTGCTCCACGTTTGCCTCCTGTTACTCGGTCTCAGCAGACCCGGGCTGTCGAAGAGAGCAAAAGGGACAGTGAAGAAGAGAGTTTTTGTCTGGACTGGATGCGCTCACCGGAGCCTGAAGAGGCTATCTCAGCTCCTGAACGGTGGGAAAGTAATTTGAGACCTGAAGCTCCTGAATTTCAGTTAGAAGTCCCTGAGACTATGGAAATCCCTGAAGCTCTTGAATTTCAGTTAGAAGTTCCTGATACTGTTGGAATCCCTGTAGCTCCTGAAGCTGAGTCTTATGATTATAGTTCTATGCCTTCACTGGAGGGATCATACTCCGAAGAAATGTCTGCTCCAGTGGTAGAAAGAAGGACTGAGCCAGCACCTATAGTACTTCCACCTGAAGAGGAACTGATTGAGCCAGAACCAAAACGCTCTGTTCGACCGCCCCAGCGACTCACCTACGACTCACCAGGACATAGCACTGAAGAGGCCATCACCACAGTGCAAAGGTTGCCCGAAGTGTCTGCTATGTTAGCTGAGGTAGCCCAAAGCATGAGTCAACTTGAGGAAGTGTATCTAACCCACTGTATGTTTGCTGCTGAACCTGTATATATTATCTAAACTGTGTTGAAATGTAATGTAACTGTTGTACCTCCTTGGAGAGACCCAAGAGTTCTAGGAGGGGGAGAGTGTAGCGCTGTGTTTAAAACCTTACTGTGGCAGTACCTATTTTTGGCCACCGGAGGGAGACAAGCGCGATAAGAGACACTGAACATTGGGACTACATTTCCCGGCATGCTCTGGGAACGGACACAGGAAGTGGGTGGGACACGCCGAGGTACATCCTGAGCCTCGTGGAGATAGCTGGCAGAGTGCGCCAGGGAGTGAAAGAGAGAGGACACAGTGCTGCAGAGCGGAACCGTGACTAGGCCGGAGCGCAAGTGCGGCCTATCAGGATTCCAAGTGGGGTTATCCAGCCTTGCAAGAAGGAGACCCAGTGATCCACAGGCATTACCCAAGCTGCTGTCAAGGAAGCGGAGGACCCTCGAGTTAGGAGTACCGCAGGTCCATTGGATGGGAGAGCAGGCGGTAGCTGGACCAGTCACTGTTGAAGCTGAAAGAGAGCCAGACAACGGATCCAGTAGCCAGTATCCCAGCAAGGCACCGTGCGGAGGGACGTCCTGGGTCAGAGGAACCTTGGTGATCGATCGGATGGATGAGAGGCCTCCAAGGCCGGTTTTATAAAGTCAAGAAAGCACGCTGCTGTTTATTTCTAAAACCCACAGGGCCCCAACTTGACTAGTCGAAGACGTCGTTTAAGAGATTCACTGGCCAGTTGAATAGTACCCGGGTACCATAACACACACACATACACTTACAGTCCGGGACTTTACCTGTGCGGGACTCACTCCCTAATATCCCAAAAAGGGGTAAAGATTCGCATATTATTTTGTTTTTTCCGCTGCGCGTTTCTCGAATTACGAAATATTGTATTCTCTTTCCGCTACGCGTTTCCCGAAATTACGAAGCATTGTATTTTTTCTGTTCGGCTGTGCATTTTCCCGAAATACGAAGCCTCGTATTTCTTTTTCCGCTGCGCGTTTACCGCAATACGAAATACTGTAAATATATCTACGAACACCGTGTCTCATTATATGCCTTTTACTCTAGTAAACTATATAATTTATAAAACCCACAACGGTGCTGGAGTATATTTATTCCCTAGTGCGGGGAGACTGACCCGTGGTTCATTTTCAGCGGCTCCTCCGGGAGTGAGCGCTACATATGTATGTATATATGTGCTGCATTTGTATATGCCAATGTGTGAGGTGATATATACAGTGTGTATATATAGGACTTTTATCTGTATGCAATGTACAACTTGTATGTCTGTGCTGTGTACATTTTGTACTAGTGCTGTGTTTATCAATGTGTACAGGTTGGGCTGCCCTAATTCTGAATTCTGTACAGCACCAGAAATAAACTGGCTGGCGCTGCTCATTGTGTCTCTTGCATGTGCTGCACAGTGTCTTGTTTCTAATGTAAGCCAAAATAAACTATTTACAAGCAATAAATCTCAAATTCTGATTTACACTCACTGGCCACTTTATTAGGTACCCCTTGCTAGTGCCAGGTTCGACCCCCCCCCCCTTTTGCCTTAATTCTTCGTGGCATGGATTCACAAGGTGTTGGAAACATTCCTCAGAGATTTTGCTCCATATTGACATGATGGCATCACGCAGTTGCTGCAGATTTGTCGTCTGCACATCCATGATGCGAATTTCCCGTTCCACCACATCCCAAAAGCTGCTCAATTGGATTGAGATCTGGGGATTGTGGAGGCGATTGGAGCACAGGGAACTCCGTCATGTTCAAGGAACCAACTTTTTTATCAGTATTTTTGTTAATATACAATACATGTGCTTGTGGGGTAAGGGGTTCAATACTCTACTGGTGGAAGGGAATCTGGGCATGTTAACGTGTCCACAGGTTGGGGGGGGCACACAATTTTTGCCTTGCCCCGGGCGCTGTCAACCCATGCTACGCCACTGACCACAGGGCCCCCGAATTGCAGGGAAAAGCTGCCGCAAACCTGACGAAAACTAACCGCAAAACCCGGCGAATGCACGCCGAAAACCCGCAAAAACATCTGGATTAACCTGCCGAAAACCATGGAAAAACCCGAGCATGACCCGATCGCAGCCTCCGGAAAAAGCCGAGACCACAGAAGAGGCAGTGAATAAATTAGCAAAACAGTTTGCATAAATGTTTGAAAACTGAAACGCTGTTTGCAAAGAAACTACTGAGCGGAAATGTCTGAAATTTACATATGAGATCCAAGGAATGATAATAAAAAGGGCTGTTACAGGAAAAAGAAGTAAAGTTAAATCCAGAAAAATGCTTCAAATATCCTAAAAAAATCTATAAATAGACTCTTTACTGCAGAATTTTATAACGAATGGTTTAATAGATATTGGATTAAAACGGGAATATTTTTAACATTGAAGCCTATGGGATTCTCCTGAATAAACTTGCCGAATTAAACCACCGAATGGCAGGGCATTTCGGGAACCTTTCACTGCTGGTTTGGGTTCTCTGAATAGACGAAGCAGTGCTTTTTCATGGGGATTTTTTTTATTTTTTATAATTCAAATCTTTTATTTTGAAAAGGCATCAGCAATAAAACAGCCAGTATATAAACAGTCAGCATAAGTACATCAGGAGAGTATGAATAAACTTCCAAATAGTGGGGTCTCATCTAAATAAAAATTAATAGTCAAAAAGGGGTCAGCAGTACAACGACTTAGGAAAAGAAATAAAAAGAATGAAGGTAAGGGGACGCGAACTACACCAACCGCATGCCAGCAATGGTGTAAGGAGAGAGGGGGAGGGAGAGCAAGAAGAAAATAAATAAATAAATAAATAAATAAAAAATAGGGGGGGGAATAGCGAAAAACAAAATAAAGTTGATGGAGGGAGAACGGCAACTGCCTGTATTGTGACTTTCCCGGCTCACTCCCGGGGGAGGCCGTGGAAGGGTATTGTCACGAGGCCCAGGAGCCCGAGGGCCAAGTATGGCAACCAGAGAAGGTGCCACAGTGGTGCGCCTCCGGACATCCCAAAAAAAAAAAAAGGGGATGGGGGAAAGAAAGAAACACCATCACTGGCATGGCAGAGGCCCAGAAGGAGCAAGGTAACATCGGTGTGAAACATAAGTCCTCGTGGCTAAGTCTCAAATGCATCCCCAGCCGGGGAATGACAACGGGAAAAAAGAAAATAAAATGATGGTCGAAGCATCTCTGATTCAAAGAAAGGGGAGGGAAGGGGTGGGGGAACTCGCCAGTCTCAGCAAAACAAAGCACAGCAACAACTAAAATAATGGGGGAGGGAAGAAAAACTAGAACCAAAAATAAATCAGAAGTGCTCTGCATGGAGGGGGGTACAAAACGTCATAGGAAAAAAAAGAAGAAAAAAAAAAAAAGGGGGAAATTAAAGTAAATAAAAGATGAGACGGGGGGGAAATGTTCGCCGTGGCAAGGAGAGTCAGCAGCCCAGAGGGGGAAGAGAAATCCAGCCTAATTCCAGGGGGGAGGGTGGGGAGGACTTAGGTACGAAGTCCGGTGGGAAGCTTGCTGGTATCGGAGTGCCGCTTCATCCTGGATCATTCAGTCGGGGCATCGGAAAGATACCCAGAGGGGCCACTAGCAGCCAAGCCTCCTCTGGTGTCGAAGCCACTTGCATGGTGCCATTGACCGACACAATAAGGGAGCCAGCCGTTCCCCACCTGTAGCGAACTCCTTCATCCCGCAGACGAGTCGTCACCTCCCTGAAGCGTCTTCGGGCCAACAGCGTAGCAAAGGGGAGATCAGTAAACAGGGAAAGCCGTAACGACTCAAAGAAAAGAGGGCCGCGTGCTGCCGGGACTGCCATAAGCTGATGCTTCAGCGGGACATCTTTCGCCACCACCAGTATATCCTGGGAAGCCATACTAGGTGCCAATGGCGATTTCCGAAGACGCAGCACGGATCCGGAAATCCCCTGGCTGTTCGGCGTCTGCGGGAGAAGGGAGGCCGCGAGTCGGTTTGCCAGCCCCAGAGCCGCCGGAAGCGACATCGAATCCGGGATCCCTCGGATCCTAAGATTTCGTTGTCGATGGCGAGTCTCCAATCGCTCCACCGTCTGCAAAAGAAGTGTCACCAGGGTCTGCAGGGAGTCAACTCTCTTAGTAATACGGCCATGAGTTACTTCAAACGCTCCAGTACGGTCGCTGACTGCATCCACCTGGGTCTGGACTCCAATCACCTCCGCCCGTAAGACAGCTAAATCGGTCCGCCACATATTCGTAAAGTCAGCCATCATAGCGCGGATGTCACCCTTAGTGGAAGGCAGGTGGTCGTCTGTGACACCTCCACCTCTCACAGACACCCCACCGGAAGAGACTGGCGGCGCAGGGGAGAGATGCACCGGCGTCAGTTCTGGGCAGGTCTGTTCCAACTTCCTGCTCAAGGTGGTCTCTTTGGTCCGAGTGTGCAGCATCTCCTCTGTCCATGGCAGCTCTGTCCCCTCTGTAGAATGAGGAGAGGACGGGGATTGAGACAGAGCCTCATCATGGCGCCGGCCCGAGACCCCGCAAAGGGAGATGCGTATGTCCTCCTGGCGGGTCCCCGACGCCGGGGTCTGTTTCTTCCCCATCTGAAGGTTGAAGAGCTGGGATGTCCTCTGTGAAAAGGGGGGGGACCCGGAGCCCTAAGACACGAGGCCTAAGATGGCGGCCGGAGGTCAGATGAGGAGGCCCAGATCCGTAAATCTCACCAACACCCATCCCAAACGCAATCCGAGCACTCGGCAGACACCCTTAGTGCTCAAAGACAGTCCTCTACTGAGTAGTCTGCTCCAGCCGACCGAGGGTCACACAAAAAGGGTCAGCAAAACGATAGGAGCCGGAGAGCTCCTCCAGACACGACCTCTGTTGTCGGCTGCTAGCTCCGCCTCCTTTCATGGGGATTTCACTGCCCTCGAACAGGCACCGTATGTGCAGGCAATTTGCCAGGATTTATTTATTTATTTATAAAAGGATTTTACCAGGAAGGATACATTGAGATTTCTCTCGTTTTCAAGTATGTCCTGGGTTCAAGAACATTGAAGTGTTACAGTTACAGAAATACAAAGTAATACAATGCAAGATATTAAAAAAACACAAATATACAGATTAACAGAAAATAAATATGTAGGAAATAGTCATTATGTTACATGTTTACAGGTGCATTCTGTATTGAGGTATGTTAGTAAGGAGCTCTTGAGTGACATAAGACTGGAAGATTTGATGGTGTCTGGGAGGTTATTCCATAATTGTGGTGCTCTGTAGGAAAATGAGGATCGAGCCACTGTCTTTTTGTATTGTGGTATTGCAAGTAAGGTGCTGGTCCTGGATCGGAGGTTATAGGATGAGGGAGCTGCTGGGGGAAGCAGTCTATTGAGATAGGGTGGCAGCTTCCCAGAAAAGCTCTTAAACACCAGGCTGGAAAGGTGAAGGGTGCGTCTAGATTCCAACGATGGCCAGTTTAGCTCTTTTAACATGTCACAATGGTGGGTCATGTAGTTACATTGTAGCACAAAGCGGCAGAATGAGTTATACAATGTAGTAAGTTTCTGAAGATGTGTTTGCGGGGCGGCTGCGTACACTACATCTCCGTAATCAATAGCCGGCATAAGCATTTGTTGTACAATCTGCTTTCTTACCGTGGGGCTTAGGCAGGATTTGTTTCTGTACAGGGCGCCTAGTTTGGGGTAAAGTTTAGATGAGAGTTTTTCGATGTGAGGGCCAAAGGATAGATTAGGGTCCAACCACATACCTAGATATTTGAGAGAAGTGACTGTGGTCAGCGTGCCATTTGATTTTGTCCCAACACATAGATGGGGATTTTGCAATTTGTGTAGTTTAGGTTGTGTTCCAAAGAGCATCGTTACAGTTTTGTCATTATTTAAAAAAAGTTTGTTGTGTTTGATCCACTTTTCTACCTCTGTGAATTGTTTTTGCAGCACGGCTTCCAGCTGCCGGAGATTTGGTTTGCTGGTATAGATTACGGTGTCGTCTGCATACATATGTACAGTTGAGGCTTTGCAGACGTTGGGCAGATCATTTATGAATATTGTGAATAGCAGGGGGCCGAGTATTGAGCCTTGGGGTACACCGCAAGTGACAGGGAGGGGGAGGGAGGAGCTGTCAGAAATTGACACATATTGTGATCGGTCGGATACATAGGATTGAAACCAGGTTAACGTGCGATCACCATGCCAGAGTTTTTAAGTTTTTCTAACAAGATGCCATGGTCTACTGTGTCAAAGGCCTTGGCAAAATCAAGGAAGATGGCTCCAGTTAAGTTTCCTTGTTCCATCCCAGCTTGGATATCATTGCAGACTTTTAAAAGGGCGGTTATAGTTGAGTGATTTGGATGAAAGCCTGATTGATCCGGGGTTAAGTAGTTTCAATATTGATAATAATCACGTAATTGTGTGTAGACGCATTTTTCCAAAATTTTTGACATTACAGGGAGCAACGATATCGGACGGTAGTTGGATACCAAAGTACTGTCACCACTTTTATGGATAGGTACCACTCTTGCAATCTTCCAGAGTTTGGGTATGTATCCAGTCGCCAGTGATTCATTGATTAGGGTTGCGACAGGATTTGCAATTGCTGGTGCACTGATTTTCAGCAGCATTGCTGGTATTTGATCTGGTCCAGACTGGTATTTCATTTTTTGCTTACGGAGAAGTTTAGTAACAACACTGACAGGCACTGGTCTAAAACTGAATTCCTGTCTGATACAGGGACTTTGCACAGTTGGAGGGGCCTGACCTGCATGAGGCCTTTCTGATTGCATGTCATTTCCTAGCTTGGCAATCAAAGTGGTGGCGCATCCAACAAAATAATCATTAAAGGCATTTGCTACATCTAGGGGGTGTTGCAGGGTTTCGTTGTTAACTTTGACAGCAGCCGGCTGGGAGTGGACTGGGGGTGCTTGTATGTTACTTATGGTTCTCCAAAAGTTTCTAGGGTTTGATATGTTATTGTTTAGATTTTCATTGAAGTAATGGGCTTTAGCCATTTTTGTTTGTTTTGTGCATTCATTCCGGCATTTTCGGTATTCGCAGTGATCGTTCATGGAACCAGTACTCTTGAAATTTGACCACAGTGAATCTCTAAGGCCGTACATTAGTGTAAGATCAGCTGTAACCCAGGGGAGCTGGGTCCCTTTTACTCGCACTTTACGCAGCGGGGCATGGGAATTCCAGACTTGCAGGAGCTCAGACTGAAAGTATTCAATTGCACAGTCTAGGTCTGGGATTAGGTTTAGTTTGGCGAATTGCCTGCTCTCTGGATAGCCGAATGGCCAAGAAAGGTAACCGAACGTTTATTTTCAGCGTTCGGTTACCTTTTCTCAAGCAATTCGGATCTCTTTGAATTACCCTGACAGTGTTTATGTTCTATACATCCTTCGTATACCAACACATGAGAAATAACTGCCTACTGTATTGCTGGTTTATTCGTTGGGTAAAAACCTATATGGATATATAATACCGTATTTTCTCTTCATTTTGGTGTGCTGAGAACACTATACTCTTCTATGCTTTGAAAGTGCAATTTGAGGTTTGTAGGCACGTTTATTCGAGACCTGCACTTGACACATTGTACCTTTTATATGTATTTATATATTAAGTGCTGTTACCACACAATTATTCTACATATATTTGTACCTAGGCCTGTCTGACTGCCCACTCTGGTTTCTGACTCTGGCTTGTTCTTGACCTGGTCTTTCTGTAGGTTTATCGCATTGCTCATTTATGCTGGCTATTCTAAAGGCCAATAGTTTAGGTTGTGCAGTGTTTGTGTGGAGGGATCAGGGATATACATTACGCCTGCCAAAAGGACCACGGACCAATGTGGTAAGGTCAACTCTAACAGACAGCGAGCATAAGTGGGCATATAAAGATTAACCTTATGAAAAGATGTGGAGTCAGCGATTCTTTCAAATTATGTTGTGGGGATTGTCCTCTCAGGCTAAGATTCTGGACCTTGACAACTGCCACCCCTCTGGGGTTGATTCTCTGATTTTCTCTAATAAAACAAACATAGTGCAACAATCTCCAAATGCTGAAATGATAAACTAATATAAATAAAATGAGTAGTAACAGGTAGCTTACCTTGAAGCTGAACCGTTGATTAACATATCTTGTAACTTGGTAATAGAATGCTTCCCAGCACAGTCTCCCCTCTGTTGTCTGAACAATAAGAAATACACAATTAATATAATATGCCATAAATATGTCCCATGTACCACTGATGTGGAGGTGATGGAGCAAAGCCTTATTACACATTGATCCATCAAAAATACAAGCTGCTTCACGGAGAGTGGGGGTCCTTTGGACCCCTGTATTTCCATTCTTTACACCCCACAAAGTCACTTTAGGTGTCATTGGACAGGTCAGAGTCTGGCCTTTCTCATGATACCAATCTGTCATGAGGGCACCCGGCGTGAGCCAAGGTGGGCCCTTTATACTAGTTATTTAGCCCTTGAGGCAGATTAGCTGCTGGCTGCATGGACACAGACCACAGCACACAAAATACCAGACAAGATAAACAACAGAACAACTGGAATAGGAATGGCAGAAGACATGCACAGACACAAGGGTCCTTTCCATTGCAGTTTGTGTTGTTCTCTTAGTGAAGTCGGAGTTATAGTTGGCCTTTCTGGTGGTAGGGAACTCTGTTTCTCTGAAGCTTCAGTTTCGAGGGTCGTTGCACCACTTCGTTTGGTAGGCAACAGTTTCTTGAAGTGTGGCGAAGGGAGGGTCTCTGTCTATGTTGCGCTCTCTAAAGTCATCTGATAGTTCGATCCATTTTTCAATTAAGTGTGTTGCTAATTTTCAAACGATAGGTCTCTGTGTTCTGTGCTGGTCGAGACATGTCAGTCCCGTTAGGTTAGGATCTTCTTTGGCTGCCCGCAACTGCGTCAGAAGGATAGAGTCCCATAACCTGTCAGGTTTGTTCATGCGGCTGACCGGGAAATCGTTGACACGATCTAACAGCGGGGATTCCGTTAACATGGATGCACCATACCGTTGATCGAGCACTTCCCAGGCTTGTTTAAGGGCAATGACTGGGTCACTGAGATGAGATGAATAGAGATCTTTCACTACTCGTATAGATTCTGGTCCTAGCCAAGCCATCAGATGTATGATCTCCTCGATAGGCTGTAACCTTTCGTCGCGAACGGTGTGTAAAAAGATGTGCTTCCATAGTAAATAGTCTCTGCCTGGCTTGTCAGAAAACTTCTGTGGCCCTCTTGAAGCCAAATCCACCTTCCCTTGTCGAGGTGGCCATTCTATCTTTCTTCCCCAGGGTGTCGTAAAATCCATCTGGGCTGTATAGGGGTTGTATTTGGGGGGAGATAGTAAGTTGAACCCCATGGAATTGGTGAAATCAGGTTCAGGGGCCTCCCATGGGTTCTGGCAAGCATAGTCAGTAGGATCAGAAGCGGACGCTATGGACAGCTCCTCTTTGGCGGCAGAATACTTGATTATTATGTCTTGCCATGCCACCTGTGATGGTTGTTCCTTTCGCTGCAGGGTAGGTCGACCGTGTTCGATGGGCCTCACATTCGTCCATGAGTTGCCTTGCGGCTGTGGCTGGAACACTGCTGCCTCCACATTAAAGTTGTGGCTCGCGGCTACTTTTATGCCTGCCTGGTGAGGATCCTTCACTAATGCTGATGGAACAATCTGTTTACCCCTTGTGTTTTGGTTTGTTGGGGTAAGTTCTTCAGTTCCTAGGAGGGTTTCTAGCTGTGTGGATATGGCAGTGTCAGCATGTCTGACTAGTTTGCGGAACTAGTGGTTGAGATTCTCCTCCTCGTCGCTGCCGTAGCGAGTTCTGATCGTTTACGTAGGTTTCGACACGGTTCTGCAAGCTTTCTCCTTCCAACTGTGTAGGATCGAAGTTGAGGGAAGCATTGGCAGCTTCCGCCCGTACAGCTGCAGCCCGTACTGACTTTTTTGCAGCCTCCAGTTTATGATGAAGATATGTAAGGTTGGCATGAGCTTTAGCCATTTCTTCCTCTTGTTTAGCTCGAGCTATGGCCATTTCTTCCCCTTGCCTAGCTCGAGCTTTGGTCATTTCTTTGCTTAGTAATTGCTCTTCATTTGCTACTTGCAGATCTACAGCAGCTTCATCAGCCTCGATTTGTGCTAGTATCGCCAAGGTGGTGAGACTCTCTTTACTCGAGGCTCGGGACGAACGGCTGTGATGGGAGGATGCTTGGAAAAATAGACGGAGCCTGCGACAGGAGATTGCCGTGAAACGCTGCTACCCGTGTGAGACCGTGCTGGCTTGGGGTGAAAGGACGAGGCTTTCTTTGAAGCGTGAGAAGAGGCCTCGCGCGAGCAATGAGATATCTCCGACTCGGCTTTCTCATTGCTTGTGTCCACTGCCTGCAGATTTGTCTGATGAAAGTCATCATAGTTTGAAATGAAAACCTCATGCTGTTTGTTGAACGCCTGGATGCTTTGTAAGTCCGCTTGGAGATTTGGGTCTTCTAACTGTGACCCAGATGAAGATGAGGTGGCATTCGCTATATATCGACTTTAGATGCATCTTCCTCATGCATTCGTTCTCTATTGCGATGCGACTGGGAGAGAGCTCCCTTTTAGGTTTATTGTGGAGCCCTATTAGATTATCTGGGGCTGTAGTGTAGCTTTTGTAGTACCTATCCCACTCAGCAATCAGGCTCGATCTCATTTCTTTGGTAAGCTCCCTATGCACCCTCAGTTCATAAGGTCTCCAAATTGCCTTTGTATCTTCTGAATTTTTTTTTTTATTCAAAGCAAAAGGACAGGCATATAAAGAGAACAATACAAAAATGTAGCCAAAATTGTCAAAGACATTATGAAGTGCCAGAATCCGTTAATTATCACAAAGCTTATAACACTATCGCAACCAGTTGAAAACAAGAAAAGTACATAACAACTGATGAAGTGAAACCACTGGACAGCTTGGCAATTCTCACAGAGGGCGCCCCGGGTAGGAACACCTCAGAGAGGTGTAGTCCGCCAGGGAAGCATACAGTGGCTAGCAACAGGAATATTCCGGCACCCAAAGGAGGGTCCAGCAGACAGGATGGGTAGGGAGAAAGGCCACATTTAAGGAGGCAGCGGGTGATAGGCAAAGCAGGGCGAGAACAGAAGGGGGAGGGAGGAAAAGAGCATTCGGGTGGTGTAGGGAAATAGAGAGCGGATGAGTGGGAAACTATGGTGATAATGAAGAAGTAGAAGGGGGAGGGGCAGTGTAAAGAGGAACATGAAAGGAGGAACAGAACAGGAGAAGAGGAGGGAAGATGAGGAAGAGGGATAGGAGAGGAGAGTGAAAAGGAGAAAAAAAAGAGAAATAAAAAAGGGGGGGAGAAAAGAAGGGGGGAGTAGGGCAACGGGAGACAGCACCTAGGTCTCATCAGTGGTGTATTTAGGTTTTGTGCTGCCCTAGGCCTGACTAAACTCGTGCACCCCCCAATTTAAATTTGAGGCACCCCTTCCTGTCAAGGGCACACCTCTTCCTGGTTAATCCCCACCCTTCATCTTAAAGCTCCACCTTTTCCTCTTAGGAGCTCCGCCTTTTCCTCTCTTTATATTAAAAGTGGATACCAAGTGCCTACTTGTATATTTTGTATACCATTTCAAATGTATCTATTGAGATAAAGAAAATTATTAAATGTTTAAATTCAAGCATTTTTACAAAGAACAACCACGCATGTCAAGTATACTGGATCACAGCCGCTCTAATTGGTTGAACAATAAAATCCACAGAAACGTGCACTGCATATGAGCGTATCACAGAGCTGCACAGCAATAAAACCCACAGAAATGTGCAGTGTGTATGAGCATATCACAGAACTGCACAGCAATAAAACTCACAGTAATATGCAGTGTGTATGAGCGTATCCCAGAGCTCCAGGGCAATAAAACTCACAGTAATATGCAGTGTGTATCACAGAATCCACAGCAATAAAACTCCCAGCAATGCAATGTGCGGTGTGTATGAGTGCATCAGAATCCACAGCAATAAAACTCACAGCAATGCAATGTGTGGTGCGTGTCAGCATATCAGAATCCACAGCAATTAAACTCCCAGCAAACCGAGTGTATATGAGCACACAGCATTATGCTGTGGAGCCATCTTGTCAGTAGTGGGGTGCCACTGCCAGAGGGTGCACTGTAGCTTTGATTCCCTTCCGGTGGGTGTTCAGTCCAGAATAGAGTCTGTGTTAACGAAAGGGCGGGCAGCTGCGTGCGTGCGTTTCACGTGGTTTGGCCAGTCATGTGGTACTGAGACTCAGAGAAATGGCAGTGAAATGCCCTGATGTTCAGTGGTTTCAATCAGCAGGTTTATTAAGATGAACCCCATAGGTTTGAATGTTAAAAATATTCCCGTTTTTATGCAATATCTAATAAATCATTTATTATTTTAATCTGCAGTAAAAAGTCTTTGATTTTTTTTTTGAAAAACCTTTTAGTCATTTTTCAGATTTTTTTAGGGAAAATTCCTCCCCCCTTTTTTTAATAGCAGTTTTTCTTTTTTCTGTAACAGAACTTTTTATTATCAATCATAGGATTTTATATGTAAATTCCAGACATTTTCGTTCAGTAGTTCTTTTGAAAACAGCAGGCCACGGGTTTGCGGTGGCAGCATTAAGCGGCCGACTCCATGCACTTTGGGGACCCTATGGTGAATTCACTGCAGGGTGGGGAAATTTTATTCTCCTAAGTGCAGGGAACTACAGAACACCAAAAAGTTGGCGTCATTTCGGTGCTCTGTGAGTAACCCATTTAGTGGTGAGGTTTTTTGCTGCCCCCTGGAAAGTGAAAGCGTAGGCCTTGCCTACCCAGGACATACTTGAAAATTAGTGAAATCTCAATTTATCCTTCCTGGTAAAATACTTTGCAAAAGTAAAAAAAAAAAAAAAAAAAAATTAGGGGTGGGGCCACCCAGTGCGGGCCGCCGCCCCCAGGAAAGTGCCGCCCTAGGCCTGGGCCTAGTCGGCCTAGGCCAAAATACACCACTGGGTCTCATGCAGCTCGTGCACCAGAAATGAGTGGGGGGGGGGCGGCAGCCAGACGGGGCACGATTGGGGCAACAGTAAAGTCAGTTTCGCAGGGTGAGGTGGTGGACTGCTGATCTTCTGAATTTTGGACAGCACACTCTTCATTTGAGTCGGGGGTCGATTAATAGGCCCAACTCTTTTGGCACGTCACAGCCTTCTGCCATGATTAACGAGACTCACGAAATTGCCTAAACACTTTTAGAATTGTCAATGCAATTCACTGTGTGCCTACTTAGGTGTATAGGTGTGGTTCTCAGCAGCCTAATTGGGAGCAGGGAAAAGGAAGCCATGCCTAGGTCTCAGGTCTTCACCAGTGCCAAGCACTGGTGTAAACCGATCAGCAAGAAGCCTGCTCCCTGACTACCCTGTTCCTGTTCCTCAAAACCTCCAGCCTCTGCTATGTTCCTTCAAACATCCAGCCTCCATCCAAGTCTCCAGCCATGATCTCTGTGTCTGGCCTTTCCAATGATATGAAATATGACCACATAAAGTAAAAATAGAAGAAAAAAACAAACTGTGGGGTACAGCGAGGTAAGGACGCTAAGGGTTATTATGGGCCAGAACTGACACCTGTCTACTAACCCCTCCCCCCAAAGAGAGTGATCATATGTGGCCGGCACATCATTGAGTCTCACCTGAATAAAGTACTGTTAATGAACCACCCTATAAAGGATTAATAAAGGGAATCATACCTAATCAGTCAGAAAGCCTATGGACTGAACATCCATTCTGACACTTATTTAGTTGACTACTGATGACGCTGAGTGGATCAGCGAAATGTGTAGAGTTTGTGTGATGTAGGGATGCATTTTTGTGCTATGTTGCTTGAAAGACTTTTGAGTATGAGCAGAATTGGGAATTTATTGGTTGCCTTGCCTTCTTTGCTTTTATATCCCTGAGCACCCATGAAGGCGTGCTTCCTACTGCTTCTCATTTGTGTTTGGTGAATTAAGGAGTACTAGTTATCTTCTCTTAATGATATTGCACCAGTGGTTTTCCTTCACAAGTGAATCTGTAATTCCATCGACGATTAATCACTAAGGTACATAATGGCCTGGTAGCACTTGTCGGGTGATTGTGCTGCAGTATGCTCTCTATGACAGCAAGATAGAATGATACTGGGGGAGCAATCAATATGCTGGTGATTTAGTGGAGGTAATCCCGTGGGAATTGTGTCTATGGTACCTGCTCTCCCTTGCTGGCTCAGGCCAATCCATTCCTTCCATAAATCTGATACTTGTTAAACATAGTGAGGCAAAATTATGCCCAGATAACACTTTGTATCTAATTCACTATGAGCTAAGTGAGTGGTTTCCGTTCATAGGTATAATTGCCTTTGCACTACAGGCTTTAATTATTTCTGCCAAAGGAGCCAACATTACCTAGGCACCAGCTCTACCCACTCCACAAGTGTCTTTATGGATGTAGGATTATAGGCAGTGAATTTCCTAACTCTCGTCCATTATTGTTCTATTTTACGATTATGTTTTATATATGGTTTTCTTCAAACGTATCGGTTATTTAGAATTAACGTTTACCTCCTGAGCTTCCTTGAAGAAACCAAGGAGGGTCATTTCACTTACGATATATTCTTTCAATTTGTACACCAGGCCATACTGAGTTACATCAATGTTGGGATAGGGTCCATAGTCATGTTTTTCATGAAATGTGAAAAAATAATGTTACACACAGCAAATGATTGAAATCCAAATGGAAATTTATACTTTATATGACATTTGTTATTGAAGATTCAAAATATATAAATTTTGATGTGTATGAGTGTGCTAATAAATGATATATTATTTGTCTGGGTCTTACAATAAAACATGGGGGGTTATTCAGAGAGAGAGCTGATCTGGCCCCGAAATGTCACCGAACAGTGAATCTCCCCGTACGGTGACATTTTGGGGCCATTCATCTATTCGGAGAGCGGGTGTCACGAATCCCTGCTGATAGTCCCTATCTATCCCTCCGATCCTTAGGTGGTAGGAAATCTGGTTATTTCTAGGGACACAAACACCATATATATGTCAGATTATATGATATTCATAAAGCAGGGTATACAGGGTTAATCACAACCACAATAGAAACCAAGCCAAATCGTATAGAACTCAGAATAGTCAGGAATAACCAAAAAACTGGTACACGAAGGGTGGTTCTCATACAAGCCAAAACGTATAGAATATCAGAGTAGTTAATACAGCCAGGAACTGGTACACGAAGGGTGGTTCTCATACAAGCCGGGTCATACACAGTAGCAAATAACGAGAAATGCAAGGAGACAGTGTATCGCGGGGAACGAGTCACGCAGCATTCAGGGAGGTAACTCCTCGAGAGGGCAACGAACAGGTTCACCTCTTCCAGATTTAAATTCTGCGGCTCCCTGGCACAACTCCGCACCCGCCCCCTGATTAGCTGTGCGTCGTCCTACAGCTGGCACATCGCTTGGCACCCGGCCAGCCACCAGGCCAGCCACCAGCGTGGAAGGTGCCGCCGGGTGCCGGGCATCCCCCAGGACGTCTCGAGACTCCCCAGGATGGCAAGACGTGACAGCAGGCAATTTGCCAAATTTTGGCGAATTGCGTGCAAGTACGGTGCCTGTTCAACGGCAGTGAAATCCCCCATAGAGAAGCAACGGTTAACCTATTCAGAGAACACCAAACAGCAGGGAAACGTTGCCGAAGTGCTGTTAGGTGGTTTTATTCGGCAGGTTTGTTCAGGCGAATCCCATAGGCTTCAATGTTAAAAAATAATCCTGTTTTTATTCAATATCTAATTTTTCATTTATTATTTTCATCTGCAATAAAAAATGTCTTTATTTACAGATATTTTTTTAGGATCTTTTAGGCATTTTTCTGAATTTTTGGGCAATTTTTTTTTGTAAAAAGCGTTTTCTATTTTTTCTGTAACAGACCTTTTTATTTTTATTCCTTGGACCTTCTATGTAAATTCAAGGCATTTTTTGTTCAGTAGTTTTTTTGCAAACAGCATTAAAATGTTGACACTTTCAATCGTATTGTTTTTTTTACCACGTTCGTCAGCTTTATCCAGCGGCTGGTTTGCGCTGTGATCGGCAGCTTGTTGGCTTTTTCCGACATGTTCAGTGTGTTTTTTGTGGCGGTTCTGGCAGGTTTTGGTCAGTGAGTGGTGGGTTCTTGGCGTGTGTTTGGCCGGTTTTCCCTGCACTTAGGGGGCCTTGCGGGCAATGGTGAATTCACTGCAGGGTGGGTAACTTTGATTCCCCAAAGTGCAGGGAAGCGTGGGGAACGAGAGAGCACCGAAATATTGGCGACGTTTCGGTACTCTCTGAATAACCCTTATGACTTCAAACAGCGTTTAAACATGAGTAATAATGGTGAAAATTACCTCCGCACACAAGGGTGAATTGGAAGGAAAGGGGTTAAGGGGTAAATTCATATGCAAAGAAATCATGATGGAAGAATTTATTTAAAATATTTCAGTCAGTTTTCCTTTTTTTATAGCTGGCACTTATTTACAGCATTTAACTCGTTTTCACTTGTAATCCAGTTGCGCATTCTTCACTTTCACATCATCTCAGAAAGTGTAAATCATCATGGAATTGAGAGATGACTTTGGTTTACTTCATGGCCAGCTGTTAAGGAACGACTTTTATTGTATCAAATAGCATGATTGTTAAACAATTAGGCAACAGCAGAACAAATGTAGACATTCAGGCCAAAACTATCAAAGGGTCAAGATCATTTGAATAGTAATTGTAATAATGAACTGCTTAGGCTAGGGTCAGATGAGCGCATTTTGTACGGATTGTGCGTCCGTGCAGTACGGACGTACTTACTGACTGACGACAAGGTAGTGGCCACACAGTCCGTTTTTTTCAGTGACGTATTTTTTGACTGATATAGCAGGTAAAAGAAATTACAATGAAAAAACATTCTGTCCGTCAAAAATGCTGGATGTATAAATGCAGTCTGTCTGACCTCGTTTCACTCCTCACACACAAAGCTACACGGACATTGCAGACGTGGCGCACTCCGCACGTCCGTTATAGCAGTATTACGTTCTTGCCTAACCTGCGTCCGTAACCCCAGCCTTAAGCACCCTGAGGCTGGGGTCAGACGAACGCAGTGTTCACGTCCGTGTTACCGCACATAAGTACATCCGTGATAGCATACAATTGTGTTAAATGGAGCCCCACACACGAAGTACGTCTGCACAGAAGTGCGGGGGCTGACGGACGCTGCAAACGGACGCAGGTTAGTGCAATGTCTTGTGTCATCAATTATGAAAATACAAAGTGTAACACTCAGGATGTAAAGAAACATTCCACCCCAAATCAGTATTCTGGTATCACATGCTGTAAGTACCAACATTTAGTTGGTCCCCAATTACCAGCATCAGTAATGTCTCAGTGTGACACGTATTACAGGAAGTATTTTCTTTTATATATATTTTAGAAATGTTGTGCCAACTAAGGCCATGGAGCATTATAACTATTTTAAAGTGTTGTAGATTTAAACATTTTTCTTCTAAAACTCTTCAATTTGGTTTTCAAGGAAAGCCAAATGTAACGACACAGCCCGGCACCTTATATAAACCCAATAAATTCTGTACTTATTCCCTAGACAAGTTGTTGGCAAGAACATTGACAATGTTACAGTCAAGTATTTGCAGCTATAAAAACATGTTTCTGTAGTCATCACGGTACAATAAAAATTAAATTACACACCGTTTACTCATTTGGAAATGTGCCTTGAGAAGACTGTCATTCAACTGGAACAGGATCTTGTTGTAATTCATGGATTAGTGTTTGCGATGCACAAGGCCTTGGGCAAGATGACAGAGTTGGCAGAGACCATTAATGTGGCCAATTTCAGACTGGTTATTTGCTCTGCTTAAGTGTACTTTAGACAGTTGCACATTTTATGTGGTTATTTTTAAGTATGTACTGCGAATAGAACTTTAATTTCCTCATTTGCACAACTGAATTTAGACCAGTATAATTAACATTGTAACAATATCACAATTTTAATAAAGGTCAATGGAACACTCTAGAACAGTGGTTCCCAACAGCAGTCCTCAAGTACCCAAAACAGGCCATGTTTTCTAGTTAGCTGAAGCACAGTACAGGTGATAGGTTTTGCTGCTTTGTGATTGCAGGATTCAGTCTACATTTCCCCAAAGTGATCCTTATAATCTGGCCTGTTAGGGGGACTTAGGGACCGTGGTTGGGAACCACTGCTCTAGAACGAAAAAAATTAGCAGGTCTATTCAATAAAGGTGAAACTCAGGAGAACTGGCAGGAGAAGTGAGAAATCCAGGGCAAAAGAGCCAAACCAGAAAAATTCTCCCATTTGTCTCACTTTCCAAATCTGCTATTTGGTCTAGATTGTTCTCCAGCCAATTCTCCTAAGTTTCACCTGTTAGTGAATAGACCTGTAAGACTCCTTTCTTATCCCACATTTACTTCCCATTTCAAGAAAGTAAACTAAATAAATAAACCGTCATTTTTTTGCCTTTTCCAATTTATTAATGCAGCACTATTGTTCAGGTTTCAATTATAATGTGAACAATGACGCTGCACTAGCAATTTATTTTTTCAGTTGTTTTAGGTAATAGCGCGTATTTTCTCAGAAAAATAAAGTAAAGGGTTCCAATTTCTAATTCTTTTAACAAATGTACCCCATAGAATATTTAATCGCAAAAGCTCGGATGATAAAAGTGAGATTTTTTTTTTACACGCTGTAGATTGGAAATTCAAATTTTTAAAATTGTTATATTAAATTAAATTTGTTATAGCATTCTGGCAGGGCATGACGTATACATATAATAACAATATATTATCAATCTGACGAAAAAAGGATATAAAAAGAGGATATATAATTTGTCTGTGTCGTATAATAAAATGGGACTTCAAATCGTGTTTAAACATGAAGAGCAAAAAACAGTTAAAAATTAGCTCAGCACACAAAGGCGAAATGGCCCAGCAGTGAAGGGGTTAAAATACTTTTTAAATAAAATAATAATTCTGTAACAGACCGTTGTATTATTTTTTTTTAAATTATTTCCACACATGTTCATGCATTTTATTGTTTTAAACAACTTTTTGAAGAATAGCAGAGTTTTTTTGTTTTGTTCTGCAGTTCAGCAGTTATTTCGGTGGGCTGATTGGCGACTCCATATTTGGCACACTTCGGGGACCCTGGAATCGCCAAAGCGCACCAAGGTGCGTCGAACGAGAAAGCACTGAAATTTCAGTGATTTCTTAATAACCCCTGTGTATTCTCTCTTTTTATAATGTCTGGTTAATTCTGCAAACATACATTACGTATAAAGAGCTTTCATTTTGATCTCTTCTTTCTTTGCTGGGCTGTGTCTACTGGAGTGGACACCCTGCAAATTGACATGTGCATGTCCAAAAAATTTGTTTCTGTTTGGATTGGCAAATTTCAGAATCTAAATATATAGATTCAAAAGCATTTTAAAAATTACCGATTCAGACCAATCCAATAATTTCACCGATTTGCGCATATTTTTACCCCTATACTTCTGTCTATACCTTCCCTACACTACCCCATACCAGAAATCTTCTCTACATTGTTACCACTACCACTTTTCATATACAGTAGCAAGAAAAAGTATGTGAACCCTTTGGGATTACGTGGCGTTTTGCATGAATTGGTCATAAAATGTGCTCTGATCTTCATCTAAGTCACAACAATTTGAAAAACACAGTCTGCTTAAAATAATACAACACAAACGTATGTTTTCATTTGTTTATTGAACATAACATGTGAACATTCACAGTGCAGGATGAAAAAAGTATGTGAACCCCTAGCCTAATTACTTCTCCAAGAGCTAATTGGAGCCAGGAGTGAGCCAACCTTGAGTCCAATCAGTGTGATATTAATGGATGTGTTGCTGAAAGCTGTCCTGCCCTTTAAAAACACACACCAGTTTTGGGTTTACTGGTTTCAAGAAGCACTGCCTGATGTGAACCATGCCTGCCAACCAGCGCAGAATGCTTAATGAGGTAAAGAAGAATCCTAGAGTGTCAGCTAAAGACTTACAGAAATCTCTGGCACATGCTAACATTTTTGTTGACACATCTACAATAAGGACAACATTAAACAAGAATGGAGTACATGGGAGGACACCACGGAGGAAGCCATTGCTGTCCAAAAAGTATATTGCAGCACGTTTGAAGTTTGCAAAAGAGCACCTGGATGTTCCACAGCGCTACTGGCAAAATATTCTGTGGACAGATGAAACCAAAATTGAGTTGTTTGGAAAAAACACACAACACTATGTGTGGAGAAAAAAAGGCACAGACCACCAACATCAAAACCTCGTCCCCACTGTAAAACATGGCGGAGGGAGCATCATGGTTTGGGGCTGCTTTGCTGCCTCAGGGCCTGGACGGATTGTTGTCATTGATGGAAAAATGAATTCCAGAGTTTATCAAGACATTTTGCAGGAAAACGTAAGACCATCTGTCCGCCAACTGAAGCTCCGCAGAAGATGGGTGATGCAACAGGACAATGACCCAAAGCATACAAGTAATTCAACAAAAGAATGGCTTCAACAAAACAAAATACGCCTTCTGGAGTGGCCCAGTCAGAGTCCTGACCTCAACCCGATTGAAATGCTGTGGCATGACCTTAACCTCCCTGGCGGTCTAATTTTTTCAAAATTTTGTGTCTAAAAGCGTCTCAATTTTTTTTTAAAGGAAACGTGTTTTTTGTACATAGTTAGCCTGTAATAATTAGGAATCACGCACTGAAATCCGTGAAATCAATAGTCCTTACTGGTAAAATCCTTTATAAATAAATAAATAAATTAAAAAAAAATAGTAAATACACTGAGTCCGATAAAGTTTGAAACACGACATAATAATTTATTATCCCAAGAATAATTATCCAAAATAATGCAAATAAATGATGTACAATAAAATACAACAAAAAACACTGAAATCTGTCTGAGAACAAGGGTGAGACGAGGTATGGTCTATTTCTTATCCTGTACTGCCACCTAGTGGCCGTTCATAAACTTTGCCATTTGTATTCAGTGAGTATTATGAATGAAGTTTGCTGCATCCAGCCCCCCTGCATCATGTGACTCGCAGGGAGCCATCCAGGAAGCAGCTCGCCGCGATCACACTGCAGGGACAGCGAGGGAGCCAGGAGGAGGTGACTATGCATCCAGCCCGAGTGTGGCTCGGGGTTACCGTTCGTGGTAGTGAAATTTAACCCCGAGTCACACTCGGGAATACCGGCAGGGAGGTTAAGAGAGCGATTAACACCAGACATCCCAAGAATATTGCTACACTGAAACAGTTTTGTGAAAAGGAGTGGTCCAAAATTACTCCAGATCGTTGTGCAGGTCTGATCTGCAACTACAGGAAACGTTTGGTTGAGGTTATTGCTGCCAAAGGCGGGTCAACCAGTTAAGTCCAAAGGTTCACATACTTTTTCCACCCTGCACTGTGAATGTTTACATGTTCTGTTCAATAAAACCATGAAAACATATAATGTTTGTGTTGTATTATTTTAAGCAGACTGTGTTTTTCAAATTGTTGTGACTTAGATGAAGATCAGAGGCCATTTTATGACTAATTCATGCAAAACTCCACGTAATCCCAAAGGGTTCACATACTTTTTCTTGCCACTGTAATGCATGTACCTTTGGAAACCCGAAGGGCATTACACTTAATGTACAATTTCTGCTTGTATTAGGGCTATGGTTGGATTTTGTACTTGCTTTTAGATTTAAGGTTATTGTTAGTGTAGGACTTTGTATATGCCTTAAGGTTAGTAACCCTTTCTCGCCACGCACCATGCTGTCCACACGGCGAGTGGGCCTTGAAGGCGTGGGGTATACTAGTATGCCCAGCTGACTTCAATGGGCCGCCTCTGTCCCTCCCTGCAGCTGGCACGCCATTGGCGTCCCCCTACAGCGTATGTCGCACCACGGCGAGCCGTATCAAAGGCTCGTGGTGGCACCTGTCCAGCTAGGCATATTAGTACACCTCGCCGGCGTTAACCCCCAGCCGTCGTTACGGGATTAACTCTGCTTGTTTTAGCGTCAATATTAAGGTTACATTGGGTATTTCTAGTTACCTCTTGTTTTAGTGTTAGTATTAGGGTTAGTAGGTATTACTTCACATTAGGGTTACTGTTTATGCTTGTTTAGGGTTAGGTTTAATATTAGGATTACTGCTTCTGATTAAAACAATAAATATGTTTTTGTTTCTAAGCCAGCAACATATTCTGCTTTTAGAATACAAACAATGCAGCAGCAACAACTTACCTACTCATTTCCCACGCAGGGAACAATTGTGGAGTTGATGACACAATGCATAATTACGCACTAGTCTCTAAAATGCCAGCCAATCAGTCTATGGGAGGAAAGTTGGAGGTCTTTTGGACCCCATGTCGCCATTCCATCGCGGAGTGCTAACGCAATTGGCAAGAGACTCAGATTGGAAAAAGAAAGCAGAGGAAGTAACCACAATCAGAATAGGAGACATGTGCTTGATGGATTAGAGTGGTAGTTATTGGCAGGCAGTACTCGGAACTGTAATGGCAAAACAGGAAGCTTTTATGGGAAACACACGATTTGCATTGCTTACATAATTTACGTATGTATTATACACCATTCATTTATCTTGTGAACTTTTGTTAGCAAGTTACACAGCGACGGCACAGAACAATAGATTGGTGCTGTGTGTGTAGGACTAGTCCTCCACTGCAAAGTGTGATGACATCATTGGCCCCCAAGAACAGCTGGGTGGAGTAGAGGTAACATCACTGCTCTGTGACTGTGGAGACACAGGTTCGAATCCCAGCAATCCCAGCACCTCTCCAGTAAGTGTCCATGCGCAAGACACCTAACGGTACATACTCGCCACCCGGGACACACCGTAATACCTTGGATTACGAGCATAATTCGTTCTGGAAGCTTGCTTGTAATCCAAAGCGCTCTTATAGCACCGCAAATATGGAATAACCTCCCAGATGCCGTCAAATCTTCCCCCAGTCTAAAGTCCCTTAAGAGCTCCCTATTAGCATACCTCAATACGGAATGCACCTGTAAACATGTAACATAATGACTTTATTTCCTCCATATTTATTTTTATGTTAATCTGTGTATTTGGTCTTGTGTTAATATCTTGCATTTTACTATTTTGTATTTCTGTAACCACTCAATGTTCTCGAACCCAGGACATACTTGAAAACGAGAGAAATCTCAATGTATCCTTCCTGGTAAAATCCTTTATAAATAAATAAAATAAAAATAAATAAATATCAAAGCAAATTTCTCCATAAGAAATAATTGAAACTCTAATAATTGGTTCCACAACCATTTATTCATATGAAAATTATTACAGTAATACAAAATACTATACAGTATAAAGTAAAAATATAACAAATTAACCTGCACTTTGAGCATATCAGAGCTCCATAGCAATAAAACTTACAGCAATGTGCAGTGCGTAGAAGGGTATCACAGTGCTCCACAGCAATAAACCTCACAGTACTGTAATGTGTGGTGTTACACACAGGAGGGACAGAGGACAGGGCCAGATTGCCAGTGCCAACTCCTCGTCTGTTTACCTAGTAGGGGGAAACTGAAATGGTGGCCAGAAATAGCGCAGAGGCTAGCACTCCTAGTCAGGGCCGGCGCTAATGTAAGGCGGCACAGGCGGCCGCCTTACTGTCCTGGCCTGCTGCCAGTTTGAGGGGCGGAAAAATCAGATTTGCGGCGGCGCTGCAGTGTGTGTGCCTGTCTCAGTCCCATCCCACGTTCTTAACACGAGCAGGCACACTGTGTAATTTGGCGCCGCCCCCACACGTGATCCACATAGCCCAGGAAAACAACTGCAGGAGGAGCCCACCAGCCCGCGTGCTTTCACTCTGCTGCGATGGAGGAGCGAGGCAGAGAGGAGATTTATTACCAGGTGTGAATAAACTAATGGGAGGGGGTGTAGATTAATATACTGGGGGGGCTTTAAATTGCTGCACTGGGTCTGGGGCTGTAAATTGCTATACTGGGGGGGCTGTAAATTGCTATACTGGGGGGCTGTAAATTGCTATACTGGGTCTGGGGGCTGTAAATAGATATACTGGGGGGGCTGTAAATTGCTATACTGGGTCTGGGGCGTGAAATGGATATACTGGGTCTGGGGGCTGTAAATAGATATACTGGGGGCTGTAAATGGATATACTGGGTCTGGGGGCTGTAAATAGATATACTGGGTCTGGGGGCTGTAAATTGCTATACTGGGTCTGGGGGCTGTAAATAGATATACTGGGGGCTGTAAATTGCTATATTGGGTCTGGGGGCTGTAAATGGATATACTGGGTCTGGGGCTGTAAATAGATATACTGGGGGGCTGTAAATGGATATACTGGGTCTGGGGGCTGTAAATAGATATACTGGGGGGTTGTAAATGGATATACTGGGTCTGGGGGCTGTAAATAGATATACTGGGGGGGCTGTAAATGGATATACTGGGTCTGGGGGCTGTAAATAGATATACTGGGTCTGGGGGCTGTAAATAGATATACTGGGTCTGGGGGCTGTAAATGGATATACTGGGTCTGGGGACTGTAAATAGATATACTGGGGGGGGGCTGTAAATTGCTATACTGGGTCTGGGGGCTGTAAATGGATATACTGGGTCTGGGGGCTGTAAATAGATATACTGGGGGGGCTGTAAATGGAATATACTGGGTCTGGGGGCTGTAAATAGATATACTGGGGGGCTGTAAATGGATATACTGGGTCTGGGGGCTGTAAATAGATATACTGGGGGGGCTGTAAATGGATATACTGGGTCTGGGGGCTGTAAATAGATATACTGGGTCTGGGGCTGTAAATAGATATACTGGGTCTGGGGCTGTAAATGGATATACTGGGTCTGGGGACTGTAAATAGATATACTGGGGGGCTGTAAATTGCCTATACTGGGTCTGGGGGCTGTAAATGGATATACTGGGTTCTGGGGGCTGTAAATAGATATACTGGGGGGGGGGTGTAAATGGATATACTGGGTCTGGGGGCTGTAAATAGATATACTGGGGGCTGTAAATGGATATACTGGGTCTGGGGGCTGTAAATAGATATACTGGGGGGGCTGTAAATGGATATACTGGGTCTGGGGGCTGTAAATAGATATACTGGGGGGCTGTAAATGGACTATACTGTACTTGGTCTGGGGCTGTAAATAGATATACTGGGGGGCTGTAAATGGATATACTGGGTCTGGGGGCTGTAAATATATATACTGGGGGGCTGTAAATTGCCTATACTGGGGGGGCTGTAAATTGCTATACTGGGTCTGGGGGCTGTAAATGGATATACTGGGTCTGGGGCTGTAAATAGATATACTGGGGGGCTGTAAATGCTCTATACTGGGTCTGGGGGCTGTAAATTGATATACTGGGTCTGGGGCTGTAAATGGATATACTGGGTCTGGGGGCTGTAAATAGATATACTGGGGGGCTGTAAATGGATATACTGGGTCTGGGGGCTGTAAATAAGAATATACTGGGGGGGCTGTAAATGGATATACTGGGGTCTGGCTTGGACTGTATATAGAATAGATATACTGGGGGGCTGTAAATGGATATACCTGGTCTGGGGGCTGTAATATATATACTGGGGGGGCTGTAAATTACTATACTGGGTCTGGGGGCTGTAAATGGATATACTGGGTCTGGGGGCTGTAAATGGAATATACTGGGTCTGGGGCTGTAAATAGATATACTGGGGGGCTGTAAATTGCTATACTGGGTCTGGGGGCTGTAAATTGATATACTGGGTCTGGGGGCTGTAAATGGATATACTGGTCTGGGAGCTGTAAATAGATATACTGGGGGGGGGCTGTAAATGGATATACTGGGTCTGGGGCTGTAAATGGATATACTGGGGGGGCTGTAAATTGCTATACTGGGTCTGGGGCTGTAAATTGATATACTGGGTCTGGGGGCTGTAAATGGATATACTGGGTCTGGGGGCTGTAAATAGATTTACTGGGGGGCTGTAAATAGATTTACTGGGGGGCCGTAAATAGATATACTGGGGGGGCTGTAAATTGCTATACTGGGGGGCTGTAAATTGATATACTGGGTCTGGGGGCTGTAAATTGATATACTGGGGGGGCTGTAAATTGATATACTGGGGTCTGGGGCTGTAAACTGATTTACTGGGGGTGTAAATTGCTATGCTGGTGGGTGTAAAATCATGTACTGGGGGTGTAAAATGATATGCAGGGGGTTTGAATAAACTGATATTGGTACATTACCTTTTTTTATTGCTGTGGAGCTCTGTTATACACTCATTCACACTGCACATTACTGTGAGTTTTATTGCTGTGGATTCTGTGATACGCTCATACACACCGCACATTACTGTGAGTTTTATTACTGTGGAGCTCTGTGATACGCTTTTACACACTGCACATTACTATGAGTTTATTGCTGTGGAGCTCTGTGATACGCTCATACACTCTGCACATTACTATGAGTTTTATTGCTGTGGAGCTCTGGGATACGCTTTTACACACTGCACATTACTGGAAGGTTTATTGAAGTGAGCTCTGTAATTTGCAGTGTGTATAAGTACATCAATAAGGTAGACGTATCTTATAAACCTGAATTGCTCCTGGTGAGGGTATAAATAAAACCCACCAGTTTCTCTCATGGCTGAGAAGCCGCAGGAGGACATGTAGTTGCTTAGAAAGCAGCGTTTGGTTTCATTAGGAAGGACTAGCCTGACCCAGAGGTGTCGTGATGCGGCAGAAGAGCTTACACTTTAATGACCATTCAAATAAACCAAAACCTCTGTGTTTTGTTTAACATGGAGCTACAGGGGTGAGCAGGGCTGGACTGGGACAGAAAATCAGCCCTGGATGTCATCCAGACCGGCCCAATTTAATTATGCAAATACGCACAAAAATAGTATATAATCCAACTGGATCGCTCAACCAATCGCTCTACAGATACTGGAGTTGCTGCAGAGCGATTGGGTAAAGCACCGCAGTGGCACTGAGGTCAAGTGTGCACCATGCCTTAAGGTGAGGCGGATGTGCAGAGGATCTCACCGGCACGGTGGCCGCAATATGAGACTGCATCCCAGTGCAGTGTGGAAGTTCTCACCTCACCCATTAAGGGCAGCGCGAGCCACTCGGTGAACCAGCATTCACACTGGCCCACAGAGCCATCGGCCCACCGGGAATCTCCCTGTAGTCCCTATGGCCAGTACATGCCTGGGGGTGAGCGCAAATGACAACTTATTTTCTTTGTATGTTTTAGAGATTATTATGCATCTCCAATGCTGATTGACATGGCATGGTAGGGATGGGGGGGGGCACCAAAACGCACCTTTGCCTGAGTAGACAAAAATGCTTGCACCGGCCCTGCTCCTAGTCCCCCTGTCATGGCGGTGCCGGGGAGTTAACGAGCCCAAGGTGTGGTTACACAAACAGACAGGTAAATGGGGTTTCAAAGTAAAAAGGTTTATTATCACTAAGGAACAGAAATAAATCAGGAGAGGGGTCAATGGAGAAGTAATAGATACTTGTAGGAACTGGTTGGTGAAGTAAAATATACAGCGGGAAGGGTACTCCGAGTAGATGGGACAGGACACGGAATACAGACACTGAATACAGAATAACACAAGGATGGACAGGACAGACACTGGACTGAACACAGAAATAACAGAAGACACTTACTGGATACACAGGGGGCAGACCAGAAGACACAGAGGGCAGAAGAAACAAACGACAATAATATTAAGCGAGGTATCAGGAGGGCTATAGCAGTAGAATGGTCAAATCATGCAGAGGTCTTGGGAGGCAGCGGGCAGAGAGTAGTCAAAGTCCATAGCAGATGGTCGCACACAGGAGGTCAATCAATATGTAGTTCTGGAGCAGTGATAGGAATGGATGTCCAGAAATCGAGATAGTGGATGGAATGAGGGAAGGTGGTCTCCACGGGAATGTAATGAGGGTGGTCTCCACAGGATACTTGCAGGAAGGTAGTCTCCCCAGGAATACAATGAGGGTGGTCTCCACAGGATACTTGCAGGAAGGTGGTCTCCACAGGATACTTGCAGGAAGGTGGTCTCCACAGGAATACAATGAGGGTGGTCTCCACAGGAATACAATAAGGGTAATGTGCAGAGCAGGCAGGATAGGCACACCATGAGGCTTCCAAGAATTGAAAGGGTAATGCAGAAGCGTGAGGCCTGTTTTTATGGGCAAGCAGGCCCAGCCCACACCTGAGGCTGGAGACGTGAAGGGAAAGTCAGGGACGGATCCCTGAGTGCCTGGACACCAGTCCAGACAGTTGAAAAAGCAGGACCGGATCAGATTCTTTAATGAAGACAGCTCCTACTTGCCTTTTTTTCCGGCGTCTGCGGCGCAAACCGTGACACCCCCTAGTACATACAAATTTACTGTACTTTCTCCTGTACCTGGTGTCAGCGAGAGATGCTTGATGAGAGGGCGATTGATGAGAGACATTGGGAGACAAGCGGCTGGTGATTAGATTCGCCCCCACCGCGCATCCGTGTATTGAACGGACTTCTCCCAACCTGTGGCCGCATGTGCATAAACGTACCGCAGTCTGCCACTTCCCCGGCCGCAGATGCGCGGGTGCGCATGCACTGCTCGTAGTGCAAGACGGCGCTCGTATATGGAGACAAAAATTTGTGAAAAGAGTTGCTCGTTGTGCGAAACACTCGCACACCGAGTTACTTGTAAACCAAGGTATCACTGTACTTGAAAACGAGAGAAGTCTCAATGTATCCTTCCTGGTAAAATAATATCTAACAAAAAATTTGTCTCCAGGAGTTGACATATTCAGAACTCTTCACACAGCAAAAGCAGCCAATCAGGGCTGAAGGTAGCAAGAGGGGTGGGACATTCCATACAGCCTGAAAACACTTTAACCCCTTAACGCCGCAGGACGTACATTTACGCCCTGCATTAGGCGGGCTTTGACGCCGCAGGACGTAAATGTACGTCCTCGGCGTTTACAGCCCCCCTCCGTTAATACTCACCTCCTCCGGTCGCTCCCACGCTGCTCTGACTCCCGCGGAGTCAGATCAGTGTGAATCCCTCTTCCGGCGCAGTGATGTCATCGTGCCGGTGGCGCGATGACGTCAGTTTCAGGCGTCCCCCCCCGCCGGAGCAGGGGAAGCGCCTGAAGGGGAGGGGGGGATCCTTTGGATCCCTCTATCTCCCGATCGCCGGGGACCAGGCGGCTGTGGCCAACATCGCTGGAAGGGTCACAGCCTGACCTTTCCAGCGATGTATGGGGGGTTAACCCCTTAGTTGCCAGGTCGCGACCAGGCACTAATTTGTGCCCGATCGCGGCCTATTTCCGGTGGGGGCCGCCATCTTGGATGGCAGCCCCCACCTCTGGGTCCCCCCCGGTCAACTGACAGTTAACCGGGGAACCCCCTAGCTGCAAAGGGATTTCCTATGGAAATCCCTTAGAGGAGATAAAGGGGTTCAAAGAACCCCCCTATCTCCTGATCGGTGGCAGCTAGGGGGTCATGTATGATATTGCTGGAAAGGCCAGAGCATGGCCTTTCCAATGATATCAAACATGACCATGTTATAAGTAAAATAAAAGTTTAAAAAAAAGTAAAAATAAAAAAATAATAAATTAAATAATAAAAAAATAAATACGTGTTTTTTTTTTAATGCAGCACTATTGTTCACATTTCAATTATAATGTGAACAATGATGCTTCACTAATGATTTTTTATTTTTTGGGGGGTTTAGCTAAAATCACGCAATTTCTCCCCAAAAAAAAAAATGGGTTCCCCGTTCTAATTTTTTATTAACAAATCTACCCCATAGCATATGACCGCAGAGCCTCGGATAATAACATTTTAAAAAAAAACACTTTACACACTGTGGAAGATTGAAATTTTATTGAAAATTCTAATTTTTTTACTTTTTTTTACATTTTTTGTTATAGCATTTTGGCAGGGCATGACATATACATATAATAATGATATATTACTAATCTGCCGAAAAGAACGATATATAATTTGTCTGGGTGGTATAATAATACGTGACTTAAAAATGGTCAAAATGAGCTCAGCAAACTTCTACTTCCGAAACAGCGCCGAAGTTGTAAAATTACTCCCGTCCTTAAGGGGTTAATTAGCTGGTCAGGGACCAGGGTGTAATCACATTTGGCATTCAGTGCATAGATACCTTAATTTAGGCAAACATTTTAATTTGTAAAATCTTAATATGACCTGGTCTACCACAAAGTAGATCTTTTTGCCCAAAATGCTTATCTTCCAGTGGGAATATCAGTCTTGATCGCATTTGTATGAAATACTCATTTTGTTGAATTGTTATTTCTCGCTATTCCACCCCTTGCATGGAAGTGGATGTATTTTGGCAGCCTGTAAAGGACAAATGATGACTACAGAAGGTGAACTCGGGACAACAGAGAATTTACATAAAAAGGCGTAACAAGGCAGAAGACGGAGCTCTTCCGAAACAAAACAGACCCAAGTGAATAATATCTTGAAAAGATGGGTATTTTGAAATACAGCAGCACAAAATTATTCAAATTAATCACTGTAGGCAAAATTATAGAACTGACCACAGGAAAGACATATGATCTATTTCTATTCCATGTGAGATACGATTCATGTCTTCTCCCTGTACATTTAACAGATTATATAGCATGCTTTAAGATCTGACTTTAATGCATTGACTAGATAGAATAAAATATTTGACCCCCTTCTTCCAAAAAAGTAAAAAAAGAAACATCAGGAGATGGTGGAGAGTTCTCAGCAGATCCTGAAACGTTATGTTCTTTCACGCAAGCATTTTGCACATTCCATAGACACATGCACAAGAGGGAGTATTGAAATACAGAATCTCACAGAAGTGAGTACATCCCTCACATTTTTGTAAATATTTTATTATAGGGGTTATTCAGAGAGAGCCGATCTGGCCCCGAAATGTCAACGAACAGGTAATTTCCCTGTACGGTGACATGTCGGGGCCTTTCAGAGAGTAGGCAGTAGCCAAATTTTGGCGAACTGCCAGCCAGTACGGTGCCTGTACGGAGGCAGTGAAATCCCCCATAGAGAAATCCCCCATAATCTATTCACAGAACACCGAACAGCAGTGAAAAGTTGCCGAAGTGCCCTGCTGTTCGGTGCTTTCATTCGGCAGGTTTATTCAGGCGAACCCCATAGGCTTTAATGATAAAAATATTCCCGTTTTTATTACATATCCAATAAACTGCAGTAAAAAGTCTATTTATTGTTTGTTTTTTAGGATCGTCTAGGAATTTTTCAGCAAAATATTTTTTCAGTTTTTTTAAAAAAAAAATAATAATTCTGTAACAAGAATAGTATTTTACCAGGAAGGATACATTGAGATTTCACAAATTTTCAAGTATATCCTGGGTAAGCAAGGCCCAGGCTGGCACTTTCCAGGGGGCGGAAAAAAAAAACACCACTAAAGGGGTTACTCACAGAGCACCGAAATGCAGGGAGTCGGCCGTCGAATGCCGCCGCCGCAAACCCGTGGCCTGCTGTTTTCAAAAAAACTACTGAACGAAAATGTCTGGAAATTACATATAAGGTCATATGATTGATAATAAAAAGGTCTGTTACAGAAAAAAGAAAAGCTGGCATAAAAAAAATGGTAAAAAAATTTTGCCGAAAAAAATTCTGAAAAATGACAAAGATACTAAAAAAAAAAAGTCAATAAATAAAAGAGACTTTTTACTGCAGATTAAGATAATAAACGGTTTATTAGACATTGCATAAAATATATTTTTAACATTGAAACCTATGGGGTTCGCCTGAATAAACCTGCTGAATGAAACCACTGAACATCAGGGCATTTCACTGACATTACTCTGCTGTTCGGTGTTCTCTGAATAGATTAACCATTACTTCTCTATGGGGATTTGCATGACCTTTGACCAGCACCGTATGTGCTGGCAGTTTGCTAAAATTTGTGTGTGAGCATATCACAGTGCTCCAGTGGCGTACTTAGGGGAGGGGTGGGGGGCAGGCCACCCCCGGTACTAGTGATTATTGGGGTGTCACTGTCACTGTGTGTCAGCTTTGAGCTATGTTCTCAAACAACGAGCTGGGCGTTTGCATTCGTAGAATAAAAATCCCCCTCTCCTCCCTCCATAGCTCCTCCCCTGCCCGCAGCAGTTCTAGGAGAGGGGAGAGGGATGTAATTTGTATGCAGACAGAGAAGATGACAGAAAACGGCAGGTAAAGGTGGGGGGGTATCAGCAGAATATGAAGCCCCGTCTGCCTACTGCTTTTTAAAGTGGACCTTTCCTTAACCAGGACTGTAGTAATCAGAAATTTGTCACTGAGCTGCATGGCTCCTGGTGAGGTCCTGCATGGAGGGGGCCAGGCTGCATTCACTGCATCACCAGGGAATAGGCAGCCCAGGGTAAACAGGGACAGGGAAGAGTGAGTCTTAAAAAACTGGAATAGTAAAGAAAAAAAGACCATAACAGCATCTCATACCTGCAAAACACACACCCATTCTCTGCTCAGCAACTCCAATGCACAAAACCAGCCACTGAGCACACACACAAACTCTAATCCATAAAACCAGCTACCCAGCACACACACAACTCCCATTACACAAAACCAGCCACCCAGCGCACACACACAACTCCCAGCACACAAAACCAGCCACCCACACACAACTCCCATCACACAAAACCAGCCACCCACACATTCCATTACACAAAACCAGCCACCCACAACTCCCATCACACAAAACCAGCCATACACAACTCCCATCACACAAAACCAGCCACCCAGCGCACACACACAACTCCCAGCACACAAAACCAGCCACCCACACACAACTCCCATCACACAAAACCAGCCACCCACACATTCCATTACACAAAACCAGCCACCCACAACTCCCATCACACAAAACCAGCCATACCCAACTCCCATCACACAAAACCAGCCATCCACACACACAACTCCCATCACAAAACCAGCCACCCACATACAACACCCAGACAAAACCAGCCACCCACACACACACAACTCCCATCACAAAACCAGCCACCCACACACAACGCCCATCAGACAAAACCAGCCACCCATACACAATTCCCATCACACAAAAACCAGCCACCCATACAACTCTCATCACACAAAAACCAACACACATCCTTATGACGGAATGGAGATGTTGTTCCGCCTGCGGGTGTGCTCAATCTGCGTGACCCCGTCGCTTACCGCTGGCCCGACTACCGAGTGACACGCACCCGGCGTCTCGTGCGGCCTGGCGTGACCCTAGGAAAGGGTTAGCGGGCGGTGGAGGGGACTCCTGCCTAGAACCAGTCCGACCACTGAGCCATACAGCACTCAGCGTCCCGAGCAACTGGTTCACTGACCTTGCGGGTGTGGGACGTCTGTGGGAATCGGCTCTGGTAGCCGCGGAGGAAGATTCGGATCTTATGGGGAAACGTTTCGGATCTTATGGGGAAACGTTTCGGATCTTATGGGGAAACGTTTCCGATCCGGGCGGGTGTCTCTTCGGATCTTGGGCGGCGGACTTTTCGGATCGGGAAGGGATGGAGGGTCGGATCGGGTCTGGAGGGAGCTTCGGATCGGGGTTGAAGGAAGTTTCGGAACTGGCGGGACCAGTGGAGAGTTCGGGTCTTACCGCAATACCGAGGCGCGGTACACGGCCGCTCCCTTCGGTTCGGATCTCCCGTTCTGGGAACCGAAGCACCTTCCGCTGCGCCTCTGCCCTGATCCTCGATGCAGGCACAGAGCGCTCGGTTCGGTTCGGATCGGGAACGCCGCACCCTGAGACCGCGAGGGATTCTCAGATACGAAAATGCGGCGGAGACAAAGTCACATCAGTCAAAGCTGGATGCACTGCAAAATCTGCCTTTATTATGCACGGTTCAAGCATTTATCAACTTCACATGAATTAGAATACAATGGGACTCCTTGCCCGCCCTCCCAGGACCCATTGGCCCTTGGCCTTCAGGGAGTCGCCAATTCGGACCGGATGGTCCGAATTGGCCATTTTACGATTCGAACCGGATGGTTCGAATCGGCCATTTTCCGAATCGAGAATTCTGACTGCGCCACAAGGATCGGAAAATGGCGGCGAGCAAGGCAAACAAAGGGAAAATACATTACACAATAAACCAACGGGAACACTTTATTACACCACACAATAATCACATCTAAATAAAAATACTGGTAAAACGGGGTGCGTGCCACCACACCCAAGTGTCCATGTCACCACTGTCACTGCACCGCCCCTGGCTGAGGGTGCTGGGCCATCCCGTGACACTCCTCCCCCTCCCCAAGGTCCGACGCACTCGGTTGGACCCCACCGGGTCGTACCGAGATAGTCGGGGCTCCCCAATCCCCTGGTTCCCGGGCCGACTGTCGCGATAACCCATCTGCGTTACCGTTCTGCGACCCGGGCCGATATTGGATTGAAAAGTTGAAGGGTTGGAGAGCCAGGCTCCACCGCAACAGGCGGCCGTTCTCCCCCGCCACTCGGTTGAGCCATACCAAGGGGTTATGGTCGGTCATCACGGTGAAGGACCGACCGTAGACGTAGGGTTGGAGCTTTCGTAGGGCCCAGACCAGGGCCAGGCACTCCTTCTCCACTGCAGCATACCCACACCTCTCGTGGCAACAGCTTCCGGCTAATGAACGCCACCGGATGATCCCCCCCGTCGTCCCCCACTTGACTCAGGACAGCTCCCAGTCCGAACATGGACGCGTCTGTGTGGACAACAAAACGTTTGTTATAGTTGGGAGCTGCCAGCAGGGGGGCTTGGGTCAAGGCGGCCTTCAGTTGCCGAAAGGCCTGTTCGCACTCCGGGGACCACAGGACTTGGCGGGGCAGGGATTTCTTGGTCAGATCAGTCAGGGGTTTGGCCAGGTCACTGTAATGGGGTACAAATTTTCTGTAGTACCCCGCGGTGCCCAGGAAGGCGAGGACCTGGGTCTTGGTCACCGGGGTGGGCCAATCTAGGATAGCCTCTATCTTCGCGGGCTCTGGCCGTTGTATCCCGCACCCCACCCGGTGGCCCAGATACTGCACTTCGGCCATCCCCACTTTGCATTTCTCCGGCTTCAGGGTCAGGTTGGCGTCTCTAATCCAGCCCAGGACAGTCCCTACATGATCCAGATGTTCCTCCCAGGTCTGGCTATAGATGGCTATATCATCCAGGTACGCGCAAGCGAATCCCTGGAGGCCATCGAGGAGGCGATCGATTAACCGCTGGAAGGTAGCAGGGGCGTTCTTCATCCCGAACGGCATGACTCGAAACTGGTACAGGCCGAACGGGGTGATGAAGGCCGACTTCGGGGTCGCCTCCTCGGCAAGGGGAATCTGCCAATACCCCTTGCACAGATCCACCGTGGTCAAAAAATGACCCCCGGAGATCTGGTCTAGCAACTCGTCGACTCGGGGCATCGGATAAGCGTCCGTAATAGTACAGTCGTTTATCCGCCGATAGTCGACGCAGAACCTGGTGGTACCGTCCTTTTTGGGCACCAGGACCACGGGCGACGCCCATGGGCTGGCCGATGGCTCAATGACCCCCAGCTCCAACATCTCCCGGATCTCGGCCCGCATGGACTCGCGGACTGCTTCCGGGATCCGGTAGGCGGGCTGTCGGAGTGGTTTCTGACCGGGCGTGTCCACCTGATGGACAGCCTGGTCCGTATATCCCGGGAGAGCCGAGAAAACCCCCGGGTAGGTGAGAAGCAGCTGCCGCGCCTGCGCCTGTTTCTCGGGTCCTAACTCCTCCCCCAGCTGCACTTGATCCACCCCGGAAGGCTGCTTGGCTACCCCCGGAAGTTCTTCCAGAGGGAACGGTTCCATCTCCTCGGCCGCCGGCGCGCATATGGCGTCCACCGTCTCCGGCCGCTCATGGAAGGCCTTCAGCATATAGACGTGGAACGTCCGCTGGATTCTGGTGTCGGCGCAGCTAACAACCACATAGGTGGTATCCCCCAACTGGGTTACCACCTTGTAGGGACCTTGCCAGGCCGCCTGCAGCTTGTTCTGCCGCTGTGGTTTTAACACCAGAACCTTCTGTCCCACACAGAACGAGCGGCTGCACGCAGCGCCGATCGTCCACGCCTTCTGCTGAGCCTGGCCGTCCTGGGTTCTGCACGAATCCCCTGGAGGTCCCCCGAGGCGCCCGCGCTAAAGCTGGAGTCAGGGACATACTCCACCACAGGAACCCCATCCTCCTCCGGTGGCCCCTCCCACTGAGCCCTAACCAGATCCAGCGGTCCTCGTACCCGGCGTCCGTACAGCAGCTCAAAGGGGGAGTAACCAGTGGATTCCTGAGGAACCTCCCGGTAGGCGAACAGCAAGTGGGGAAGGTACTTCTCCCAATCCCTGTTCTCGTGCACAAAAGCCCGGATGAGCTGCTTCAGGGTCCCGTTGAACCGCTCGCACAGCCCGTTGGTCTGGGGGTGATACGGGGCGCTGTGCAGCGCCTTAACGCCACAGAGACGCCAGAGCTGTTGGGTGAGCTCAGCGGTAAACTGGGTACCCTGATCGGATAGGATTTCTCGGGGAAACCCTACCCTCGTGAACACCCTGAGGAGCGCGTCCGCTACGGTGTCCGCTTGGATGTTGGCCAAGCCACAGCCTCGGGATACCGGGTGGCATAATCCACTACGGTAAGAATGTACCTCTTACCGGTGGCACTGGGCCGCGGCAACGGCCCTACGATGTCAACCGCCACCCGGCTAAAGGGCTCCTGGATAATGGGCATGGGCCGCAAGGGCGCCTTCGGGTGGTCCCCAGCCTTCCCAGCTTTCTGGCAAACTGGGCAGGTGCGGCAGTAGTCGCGGGTGTCGTTGCTAAGGCGGGGCCAGTAAAACGCGCGCGCCAACCTGTGCCGGGTTTTCGACTGGCCTAAGTGGCCTGACAGGGGGATGTCATGGGCCAAGCGCAGAAGCTCCTGCCTCGGGCCCTGAGGCACCACCAACTGCTTCTGCGGGATCTGCTTCTTCTTGGCCCCCTCCCTCACGGTGTACCGGTACAGCAACCCATCCTCCCACTCTACCTTGTCTTTCCCCTGGCCGTCCAGACCCTGACCAGCTCGGTCCCGGTAGCCCTGTAATGTGGGGTCGGTCTGAGTCTGGTGGCGAAGCGTCTCCGGGGTACTCCACGGGGAAGGAAGGACAGGTGGGAGGGAAGGAATCGGGTCCCGTCGAAGTGTGAGAGGTGATGGCGGTCTGGGAGGTCGGGAAGGTCCGAGGGGTTTGGGATGTCGGGAGGGTCTGGGGGGTCGGTAAGGGTTGGGGGGTCGGGAAGGTTTGGGGGGTTTGGGAGGTCGGAGTGGTTTTGGTTGAGATCTCACCTGGGTCCCATTCGGAGTGCCCCTGCCGTGGCGTTGGCTCTGTTGCCTAGTGGTTACCGGGGTAGCTGCATCTGTGGAGTAAGCGGAAATGAGCTGTCCCAGATCGTTCCCCAGGAGCACCTCGGCCGGCAGTTGCCTCAGCAACCCCACCCGCACCTCCTTCTCCCCGTTCCCCCAGTCCAGATGCACCCGGGCCGTCTCAAGCCGGAGCACTTTTCCTCCCGCCACCCGTACCGCTACAGTGCTTTGCAGGCGGTCACTCGGCGGAACCAGGTGAGGCCGGACCAGGGTGATGGTAGCCCGGAGTCCCGCAGCCCCTCCGCGGGGCCGCCCGTTTATCCACACCGCCCGCCGGTGGGACGTGACGGCGGTTGTCATCCGCGGCGGCTTGCACAGGGTCGGCCTCGTGCAGCTGCTCCCACCATTCCTCCGGGGCCTCCGGCCACGGAGCTCCGGCGTCGCAGCAATGAGCCGCCGACGATGGCCTGCCGGCCGGCCGGGTCAATTCCGGTCGGTTGGGACAATGTTGTTTGTAGTGCCCCTCCTGGTTGCACCCGTAACATCGGACGTTAGCCATGTTGGTGGGCCGGCTGGGGCCCGTGCTACCGGCGCTCGGACCACTGGTGGTGGAGGTGGTGGAGGTGTGGGGCGGGCAAAGCTGGGCACCGGCCGGGGTCCGCTCTCCCCCCGGCAGCAGCTTCCGGGTGTCCCGTGTACTCGTCGGCCCAGGTGGCCGCTTGTTGCACCGTTATGGGGTTTCTTATCGCGCACCCACCTCTCGGATAGCGGAGGGTGTGTGCTCGAAAAACTGCTCGAGCAGCAGCAGCTGGGTGATCTCGGTCACCGACTCCGCTTGGCTTCCGAGAGCCAGGTGCGCAGGTCCCTCTGCAACCGATGGGCCCACTCCACGTGAGTGGCGCCGCTGGCCGGCGGGAATTCCGGAACTTCATCCGGCTGGCTTCAGGGTCACGGCGTATCTACTCAGCAGCGCCTGCCTTGACGTGCGAGTAGCTGGTGGCCCGTCGTTCGTCACCGTAACGATAGGCCTCGGCGACATTGGCCGGCCGGGCCCGACCGGTCAGCTTACTTGCCAAGATCCGTATCCAGTCGGCGCGGTGCACTTCATGCACCCGACACAGGCGCTCAAAGTCTTGGAGGTAGCTTTCTATTTCCTCCTCGGCTTCCCGAAACTCCTTGAACGCCTGGAACGGCACTTTCCGCCCGGAGAATCGATCTGACGGAGAGCGGCTACTCCGCCGACTTCGCACTTCGGCCAGCCGCAGTTCGTGCACTCCCGCTCTCTCTCTCTCTCTCTCTCTCCTGACCGACGTTCTCGACCCAGATTCCTCAGTTCCGCTTCCGATGGGGCCGGACCCATCATGGAGATCCGCTCCCGCATCTTCCGGCAGAATTCACTATCTTCGGGCTCTGCGGAGACGGTTGCCGGTGCTGTGTCAGCAGGCAACGCCGCGAACGCCGTCTCCTGATCCATCCTCTTCAATTCCTCCATCAGGGTCTCCCGACTCTTGGAGCCGGGACACCGCCCCGATTCTCCAGCATGCCACGCAGGACGTCCCGCTTGTATGCACTATACCCGGCCATGATGAGGGTCCCCCTGGGGTCTGCAGAGAGCTATCCCACCGCTGCCACCAGTATGACGGAATGGAGATGTTGTTCCGCCTGCGGGTGTGCTCAATCTGCGTGACCCCGTCGCTTACCGCTGGCCCGACTACCGAGTGACACGCACCCGGCATCTCGTGCGGCCTGGCGTGACCCTAGGAAAGGGTTAGCGGGCGGTGGAGGGGACTCCTGCCTAGAACCAGTCCGACCACTGAGCCATACAGCACTCAGCGTCCCGAGCAACTGGTTCACTGACCTTGCGGGTGTGGGACGTCTGTGGGAATCGGCTCTGGTAGCGCGGAGGAAGATTCGGATCTTATGGGGAAACGTTTCGGATCTTATGGGGAAACGTTTCCGATCCGGGGGGCGGGTGTCTCTTCGGATCTTGGGCGGCGGACTTTTCGGATCGGGAAGGGATGGAGGGTCGGATCGGGTCTGGAGGAGCTTCGGATCGGGGTTGAAGGAAGTTTCGGAACTGGCGGGACCAGTGGAGAGTTCGGGTCTTACCGCAATACCGAGGCGCGGTACACGGCCGCTCCCTTCGGTTCGGATCTCCCGTTCTGGGAACCGAAGCACCTTCCGCTGCGCCTCTGCCCTGATCCTCGATGCAGGCACAGAGCGCTCGGTTCGGTTCGGATCGGGAACGCCGCACCCTGAGACCGCGAGGGATTCTCAGATACGAAAATGCGGCGGAGACAAAGTCACATCAGTCAAAGCTGGATGCACTGCAAAATCTCCCTTTATTATGCACGGTTCAAGCATTTATCAACTTCACATGAATTAGAATACAATGGGACTCCTTGCCCGCCCTCCCAGGACCCATTGGCCCTTGGCCTTCAGGGAGTCGCCAATTCGGACCGGATGGTCCGAATCGGCCATTTTACGATTCGAACCGGATGGTTCGAATCGGCCATTTTCCGAATCGAGAATTCTGACTGCGCCACAAGGATCGAAAAATGGCGGCGAGCAAGGCAAACAAAGGGAAAATACATTACACAATAAACCAACGGGGAACACTTTATTACACCACACAATAATCACATCTAAATAAAAATACTGGTAAAACGGGGTGCGTGCCACCACACCCAAGTGTCCATGTCACCACTGTCACTGCACCGCCCCTGGCTGAGGGTGCTGGGCCATCCCGTGACAATCCTCATCACACAAAACCAGCCACCAACTCACAACCCAGCCACCAACACACAACTCCTATCACACATAAACAGTCAATCCAACACACACACAACTCCCATCAACAAAACCAGCTATGTTCATAACATGAGGATGGATATGTTGTGAGTTTGCAAAATCACTTAAAAATAACAATTATTCAAAAAGAATCTCCAGTCACCTCTTATTGCACAGCACAGAGGATGCATGATCCACCATCGGCAGATTCAGAATATATCATTATTATATATCATGTCCTGCCAGAATGCTATAACTAAAAATATTTTTGAAAACATTAAAAAAAGTGTGGGAGATTGTTTTAATTTTTTTTTTACATTTTAAAGCTGGAGGGGGGGGGGCAAATATAGGATCCGCCCTGGGTGACAAATGTTCTAGGTACGCCCTGCTTATATGTAAATTCCAGACATTTTCGTTCAGTAGTTTTTTTTGCAAACAGCGTTTCAATTTTGACACTTTCAATCATATATTCTTTTCTCTTTTTACCTCATATGTCAGCTTGTCGGCTTTTTCCAGTGTGGCTGGTCTGCACTGTGATCGGCGTCTCGTTGGCTTTTTCCGACATGTTCGGAGTATTTTTTTCGTGGCAGTTCCAGCGGACTTTCTCTGCACTGCGGGGACCCTGCAGTAAATACTGAATTCACCGCAGACTGGGGAACATTGATTCCCTGAAGTGCAGGGGAACAAGAGAACCACGAAATGTCGGCGATATTTCGGTGCTCTCTGAATAAACCCTTAAATATTTTCATGTGACAACACTGAAGAAATTACACTTCGCTACAATGTAAAGTAGTGAGTGTACAGCTTGTATAACAGTGTAAATTTTCTGTTCCCTCAAAATAACTCAACACACAACCATTAATCACTGTATATGATATAGAAATCAAAGATTGTAAGCTTATGTGTAAGAAAAAGAATAATGTAGAATAAGGTCATTCCTTTTGACATAAATTGAAAGATGTTCAAATGTATCTAAAAGGGGTTATTATTCAGAGAGGTCCGAAATGTCGTTCTTTTTCGGGCATTTTAGACAATTAGAAATGCGCGTAGTACGTGCGTTTTTTGAAGTCTATGGCTGCAAATGCACTTCAATACGCCCCAAAGAAGATCCTGTACTTCTTTGGGTGTAGGGCATTTTAACGCGCATGCCTATGCGCTGTAAAACGCCCAGGTGTGAACCATGCCCATAGGAATGGGATTTCAGTCTTTGAGCGTTTTACAGTGCGTAGGAACGCGCTGTAAAACGCCCAGGTGTGAATAAAGCTTATCATTCATAGGACCTTATATGTGAGTTCCAGACATTTTCGTTCAGTAGTTTTTTTGCAAACCGCGTGTCAATTTTGAAACTTTCAAGCGTACGTTTTTTTGTTTTTTTTTAATGCTTTCCGCTTTTCATCTTCCCTGTTCATGGTAGGAAGTGAGCGTTCATTGCAGGGAGAAGACCACTGATAACAGGTTACAGGGTTTTAAGAGTGGAAGACCTACAGCACAATTACAGTATTCAAAACTGACCACTTCTAATTTTCAGCTAAGAATTTAAAAATTAAATTCATTAGCTAGAAAGCCTTTTCATGGATTTAAGAAGAATTATATTGAAATATAGTAGTAGATTGATACATAGAATATATTTAGGATACAATAGAACCCTAGGATATCCCTTCTGGAATTTCCCTTTAGGATAACATTGTAGCACATACAGAGCATTATAAAACACAGCAAAGATTCTCGCCACCCAGGACATACTTGATAATGAGAGAAATCTCAATGTATCCTGGTAAAATCCTTTCTCAAAAATAATAATAATAATAAAAAAAGTTCCCAGTCTCCCTCTGTGGCGGTGCAAGATCGCGCAGGGCTCGCAGCCTGGAAGCGCAACCCTCCATGGAGTCCTATGGACAGGAGGTGATACTTGTGGCAGCACGGAAGCGCTACCACAAGTATCCCTGCGGTTAGCGCTGTGTTTTAGGGAGAAGTGCTGAGCTAGCACCTGCCCCAGAATATCATGATATCATGAGGACACTACATGGAAATCTGCAGGTGCAGATAATCCACGTTAGCGCTCCCATGTTCGTACGAAGAAGGGAATAGGGTCTTACATGTGCCCCTGGTGGGGTTGCCACCATTCCTTCAAATACATCGGCTTCATCGGGAGTAAAGTAAATCTGATTTACTTTACTCCCGATGAAGCCGATGTTGTGATCGGCGAAACACGCGTCTGTGTTGAGTGGTGGTTTTAAATGTCTCTGAGCTAGAGTTAGTAGGCAAGAATTGTGGAATTTTTTTTCAGCAAACGTTGGTTGCTGGCCACTGGCACTAATTTTATACATGGGATCAATTGTTTATCCTATTGAGCAAGTCTAAAGGACATTTTGCCTTTATTATTATTAAGAGCTAGTACTCTTAAATTGCGCTTTGTTGCACTTCTATTTAGATTGTTGTTTGAGTGCTATGCTCTTGTCAATTATCGGCTGCAAAAGAATTTATCAATGTATAAACAAGTATGGTTATAAATATTAACATTCACTAACGGGTTATAGTGGATGTTAAAGCCAAATGTGAATGCCCAGCATTGACCTCGCTGTTATACCAGTGGATTCTAATACGCCTAACCATAGCTCTCTTTTTTTTGTGTATATGTTTTTTATGCGTCCGTTTCTTCCTTTTATCGTAACTAATAAAGTCATGTTTTATAATTCAGCATCCTGATGTTTGTCTGAGGAAGGTTTTTCCTTTCTCCTTTTTTCGATATGTATAATATACATTCACACAAAATTGCATAAGCAAAGATGTAAGCATACATATATCATATAAAATATAAAAACAGCATTGCATATATGGTCTGATTGATATAAAAGATCCTTTGTAATGCAGTATTGGTGGTATATCGCCACCTAGTGTCCGTATTTCAAAAAGTCTTTCAATTGAAGAAATGTGTAATAAATAAAAGTTCTTTCTGATCTGCGGCACTTCTCTGTCTCTCTTGTACCTCCGAGAGAACAGGAGAGTGGGATTAGAATTGTGCCAAGCACTCTATATTAATGGTCTGAATGATGGATGCACACTTACGCAGGTTTATTCCTCGTGCTGCAAGCGGCTGGTCTGTGAAACCACTCTACTTTTGGTGCTTACTCCTCTGTTCCTGTGGTGATTGGTCCCAGGGCCCAGCAGATCCAGGACTTCCCTTCTGGGGATTCTTTGTATGGTGCCTTGGTTGAAAGCAATACCGGAAGCAGGGATGACCAATAAAGAAGTGGATTTTATTCACATAAGTATAAAAAAACAATAAAATGGGCTTGGTGGAGATATAAAACAAATGGTGTCCTTTAAAACGCGTTTCACCGCTCAGGTGGCGGCTTCATCAGTCAATGTGAATGTATGCAATTTTGTGTGAATATATGTACACATAGACTCAACCTTTGAGCATTACGCCACCTAGAGAGAAAAGACCTCTCCTCCCACTCTTTCATTAGGTACCGGTTTGTGCTCTGGAGTGTGTCTCTTTGTACACAGAGGTGCATGGAGGAGCTTGGGGGCACGGCTCCCGGACGTGCAGAGCAGTGTGGCTATAGTTATTCCTTTTCTGCCATGAATGGGAGATGCAGCACATGCTGGGGAAGTGCACAGCACACAGTCCAGGTTGAATCATGTGTCCGGGTGGCAGCTGCCCTGAAACCCGAACACATGATTCAAAACCCGAACTGTCCACGTGAAACCCGTACAGGTGCCAACCCTAGTCCCTGTGGAGTGACTTATGACTCTCACAGCAGGAGAGAGCTGCCACTGAACTAAAAATCAATACAGAGCCATTTGCAATGGATTCACAGATCTTATGGACAGCTAGGTTTGAGCTGTCAATCACACAGCTTTAGAGGTTTAATCCCTCCCATGAAAGAAAGGAAGCGAAAAACATGGCTGTCTGTATGAGAAGAGCAGGCAGATTAGAAGCTTCAAAAAACTCAGTTGGAAGTTGCAAAATAAAAAAAATCACATATCAAAAATGTCTATTAACCGACTGTGGGTACACTTTAACATCATCTTTGACACTCACTTGCTAATACTAACAGCCACGGTGGAACAGGGCTCTGGCTTTTATTAAGACTTACAAAGTAAACTACAGTTTCTCATTAACATCTATATAGCCTTATGTTGGGATTACACACGACTTTCAAGTCATTGCGATGTAGCAGAACGTTTTAGAAAATATAATGTAATGTTGTAGTCACAATTACAGTCTCCAAGATTTGTATTTATTTGCACGTACATATCATATAGCAATTTAGTACTAGAAACCAGAAAATGTAGATGCAAACCTTACCTGGGGGTGTTTAGAGTTTCATAGCATAGGTGAGTGTGTAACATTAAAAAAAAGGTCCAAAATCTAAGCAATAATAGTACTTCGGATCAGATTCAGTATAACGGTAATGTACATTTTCTAGTGTTACTCATAAAGATGATGGAAGATATCTGAAATGTGTATATGGTCCAAATGCTAACGACATGTTCTGTTACCTTGGCCATAAAATAAAATGTATGAAAAAAATACAATTTCCTTTTCTAGTTGCTGACGATTTCTTTTCTCTGAATATGCTAGTTTTGATGGACAGGTCGAATAGAAAGGCTTATTGTGTTGGCGACAATTACTGTAAATCTGACATATTTGGAGCGAGCGAAGCTTAAGGCAAACCAAAACACTGGAAGTCACGTCACTTTGGGCTGATGGACTTCTTTCACTTATACAGCAAGACTGAGGAGGCATTTTTATTTTTAATGTTCCCATTCCAGCAATGTGTCATTTATTTTTTTATGACATGAAAATCAATGTCTAAATCTGATTTGCTTTTCAATATGTGGTTAACTCCTTAAAATCAAATGAAAGACTAATTCTACTAGAACAAACTAGAATTAAGTCCTTGCAGAGCCAATCACCATTAGCAGCTGCTAATATGCAAACCGCTATAGTAATGGCTGGACTGATGATATTGCCACCGCTGATAACCTCTCCCGGAGTCCATAGGACTCCACTGGGACCAGCATGAAGTCACATAAGCGGGTTTAAGCAAGGTGGTGGGAGGACACTTGAACGATTTGTTCTTGGTGTTCTATTTTTGAAGGGAGAAGGTAGTGGATCACTTCGTCCTCTGGTCCACGGTACAATAGGAGAGCAGGATTGTTTGTTGTTTTTATATTATAAGTGATTTTGCTATAGACACACTCTGGGTCTTGGATTAAAGGTATGCTTTTATTTAACAAAACATATAATAAAAAGCTGAAGTTTCGGCCCCACACTGGGCCTTTATCAAGGACAAATATTACAATAATAAGCGAATATAAATAGTAAACCACTCACCAATCCTGTTGTGATTGTCTTACAGTTTACGTCTGACCGTGACTGAACCGGAAGTGACGCGCCATTACGGTGCATTGCCTGGCATGTACCTGATCAGTCCTATGGTGGTAAAAAATAAAAAACTTGTTTACTGTAACGATGGCAACAAAGCCAACTGGATATACAGTATAAACGCCAGTTAAAAACAAGCATGAAGTATTCGCCTGTCAGAGCTGCAAGATAGACATAAGTAAGGTTTGTTCTTCGCTGGATATATCAATCCTGACAGCAAATGCATCATAAAATGTTTTAAAGGAGTTAATGTTATGATTAATATTGCTGGAACGAGTGATGTTTAGAATGAAAATACTGTAGAGTGTATAAAAACCTAAAAGTCAAAAAATGAGTAGTAAAAAAATGTGATGAGGTGAATAATAAAAAAAAGACCATCATACTGGTGTATGTAAAAGTAATATGTATACGATCATAAGTGAACGGCGAGTGTTTAATAAGGGGTATCTAGTGTTGTGTAGTGTAGTGTATATATATATATATATATATACACACACATTTTAAATAATATGCTAATGAGAATAACCAGTGACCTTGGAATTGCTCGTTATTCTCCACCTGTCTTAACATTAGTGCTTGCGTTACAATTTATAGTAACCTGCTGGAACAGGGATTAATGTATAGTAACCTGCCAGAACAGGCGAGCTGCAATGCGTTAGATATTAATATTTAACAGTTGGGGTTTTTGATATTTTAAAAAATATATATATATTTTGTGATAAAGGTCACAGACCGACCAACAAAGGCCTCGCAGGGCCAAATAAAGATATTCTCATAAAACACATATAGAACAAAAGTGAGGGGGGGGGTAAGAAAAAGTCTCAAGTCAGAAAAATGGGGGGGGAAACTCAGAAAAAGTATCTCTGGTGGGCGAAAGATAAAATAAAATACAGCCTTGCAGTGAGAGAAGGGCAGCGAGCTCAGCATGGGGGGGGGGGGTCATCTCAGTAAACAGAATGTGGCAGGCCAGGTATCAAAAATATGGTGTGTAAGCTGTTCCATCCGATGTCCAGCTAAGAGACATCAGCCAGTGTCTCTAAACAGCAGCGTCCGGATCCCAAGCATAGCGTCACTCCAAGCAGCTCCTGCCCCGGCACAAGCCAAACCACGGTATTGGAGCCGACGATGCCCCTCATCGATGGGCAGCTCGCTACTGCCAGGAGACTTCACTGCTACATGCTCTGCGGGGGACAAGCGCCGGGCTGCTCCGCAATATCCCTCTCAGCAGCACACTCATCGGCACCCAGCACTTCCTCACCGCACATCTCAGGAATCGCCTCTGCAAACGTCCAGTAACCGGAACTCCTGGGGCAGTGCAGGCCACCGCATCATCCGCCTCTGCCACAGAGCCATCCGCAGGTGAGGCCCCCACAGGCTCACTCCCCGGGGCAGCCTCTGCTGCCCTGCAGCATTGCAGTATAGCCACCATCCGGAGTAAGGTGCCCAGTGTAATCGGGCTCGATTCCTCTTCCTCCTCCTCCCCCAGGAGCTCCAGACAAGCGTCCAGGCCTGAAATCACATCCATTCTCATATCGGTGGTGGGAGGGGGAACGCCACACCGCAGTGCCTCAGTCACTTCCACCACCGTGCCGACATCCGGAGCAGCCGAGAGATGGGGGCCCTCCATCCCTGCGGCACTCATCAGTTGTCCGCCCGGTAGTAGTCTCTTCAGGGAGGCAAGGGGGCTGCGAGGCAGAGACCCGTCAGGGCTGTGAAGTAGGCCTCAAAATGGCTGCCGGCTGTATGCTGCAGCTTATATTCAGGCAGCCCAAACTCACTTCCCGGCTCCAGAGGGGGGCAACACAGGCTCCGGAGGTCGCCTACCTGATGGGCAAATAACGAACGGGGTTGCCCAAAAAAAACCCTCACAGCAAAGTCACAGAGGCCCAGCCAAAGTCCTCTTCCCTTCACAGCCGGTACCGCCCCCCCCCGGGTTTTTGATATTCAACTGGTCACTCATTAACCATAACGACTCAAATGGAGTAGAGTTGTCAGTGATCATAAATGAAAATTGTGTAATGACAGGTGGGCTGCTTAAATCTACCAGTGCTACTTAGGACATTTTCCATATGCGTATAGGATCGGCAAGTACCAGATTGTGGTCAAGGAACATAAATTAGATATTCAGAGGTGCAAGTGCCAGTTATTTAAAATTATAGAGACGATGTATAAGAGAAGCCTAGCAGGAAGAGGTCCGGAGAGCGATAAGGACATGTGGAATAGGGGGAACTGATACTTCGAGATGGAAGCAAGAGACAATTTGCTATCAAGGTTTAATGGTATAGCAACCTTGGAAAGTGGCGATGCATAGGGAGAAAGGAAAACAAAACAGGGGTCAGTCTCCAAACGAAACACATAGCAGGGGTAACGCCCAAAAAAATGATATAGCTTTATTAATGTTAGGAGATTTGGCCTTTGCAACCTCCTAAGAGAGTGGATGCAGTGGCGTCACTAGGGTTGGTGTCACCCGGTGCGGTAACTTATGGTGTCACCCTCCCCCCGAGTTTTACAGATTTTTTTTTTAACTACTCTTACTCCTAAATCAGTACTCCCATATAACACTGAATGCTCATACACACAGCGCACATTACTGTGAGGTTTATTGCTGTGGAGCTCTCATATGCTCACACAAATTTTTGCCAACTGTCAGCAAGTACGGTGCTGTTCGAAGGCAGTGAAAGCACACATGGATATATATTGCCCCCAGCAGCTCTGGATATATTGCCCCCAGCAGCTCACCCATGGATATATATTGCCCCAAGCTCACATATGGATATATTGCCCCAGTTCACAATTATATATTGCCCCCAGCAGCTCACATATGGATATATTGCCCCAGACCAGCTCACACATGGATATATTGCCCCAGCTCTCATGGATGCCCCCAGCACACATGGATACTGCCCCAGCACACATGGATATGCCCCAGCAGCTCTCATGGATATGCCCCAGCAGCGCTCATGGATATACTGCCCCCAGCTCATGGATATGCCCAGCCCCAGCAGCCCATGGATAATGCCCCCAGCTCATGGATATGCCCAGCCCCAGCAGCCCATGGATAATGTCCCCAGCTCACCTCCTGCACCGCATGTTCTGCTCCCTCTGAGCGTCTGGCGGCATGGAGCTTGGGCGCTCGCCTGGGGGAGCCACGTGACCAGCCGCGATCTCGTGAGAACTCGGCTGGTGACGCGTTTCCCCCAGGCGAGCGCCGAAGCTACGACGCCCCTGAGTGGATGTGGGTCTATAAAACGTAGCTTTTAATGAAAAGTGATAAAAGAAAAAAAGTGTATAGACCTAACTTTTACCAAAAAACCTCAAGAAAAACTGATGGTGTTGGTGTCTCCAAAAAGACAAAAATTGGAAATTTCGATCATTTTCACGCATTTTCCCCACACATTATCATCCAAACCTTTGTGCTTTTATATCTGACAGGATACTCTTTAAAGAAATTTAAAAAAAAACACAATCTCAGAAATGGATAACTTGTTACAGCATTTTTTCTAAGGAAAGGGGTCAATGCCCCCCCCCCCCATGTCATGAGGACAGCTCTCAGCTACACTAGAATTTTAAATATTATAAAAAAACCTAGCTTAAGAATAAGTGAAGAATTGGTTACAAAATAAGTTATGTATTGCATAACCCTGCCACATGTCAATGTACTCTAGTTATACATCCATATGGGAGATTCTAGCATACATAGTTTTACATAGAACATGCAATGAGAAATGTGTGACCGGAAAGGGGCATTACAGCAAGTTATACCATGTATGATCATATTTTGTAACCAAATCTCAATCATTTAGTCTGAAGTCAGGCGTTTTTAAAATCTTTAAAACTATGTATCAAAGAGGAGTGTTCATTGGTCTCAGCTAACCTGAACATGTATTTTTCGTAAGGGGGCAAGTGTGGACAATCTGGTTCAGTAGCAAATGTAGCCACTGAAGGCTAGGGTCAGACAAACGCATTTTTCGCATCGTCCGTAAAAAGTGCATCCGAACACATGGACGTTCTTTTTCACGGAATACGCGATAGCGGTCATACGATGCGCAATTTCGGCCGTGATTTCATACGGATCCAAACCAGGAAACGTTGGGTGTCTGGACGTTATGTTGGCCGGACATGAGCAGCATCTGACGTCTCCTAATCACGCACACACGCCGCTATGCCGACGCAGCACACTCTGTACGTCAGTACTAGCGATTCGACATTCTTGCGAAAATGCGTTCGTTTGCCACTTGCATTGTGCGGCCGAACCTTTGTGCAGCCGTACTTCGTGTGTGTGGGCCTGCGTTGGACGTCATTTGCTGCTACCACAGCCGTCATAAAGTGCGGGTAAACACACGTTCGCACTGCGTTCGTCTGACCCCAGTCGAAGATGTAGATAAGATCATTCGTACCTTCAGTAAGTTTTTGGGAGAAAATATTTGTTATTATTATTATTATTATTCATTATTTATAAAGCGCCAGCATATTCCGCAGCGCTGTACAATAAGCACAGTATAGACAGGGTTACAATACATTGAACAACATTTGACAAACAGTACAGGAGGAGATGAGGGCCCTATTCCCGTAGGAACTCACAATCTAGGAGGGTTGGGGTTGGAAACAGGAGGAGAGGACTGTAAGGTGAGAATGATTGATGGTTGTGTCAGTGAGTTGGGTGGTAGGATTCCCTAAATAGGAATGTTTTAAGGGAGCGTTTGAAGGAAGAGAAGTTAGGGGAAAGTCTGACAGTACGAGGAGAGCGTTCCAGAGAGTGGGGCTGCGCGTGAGAAATCCTGCAGTCTATCATGGGAAGAGGTGATGCGGGGAGAAGCTAGGCGCAGGTCACTGTTTGACCTTAGGGAGCGGGCTGGGGTGTATTTGGTGATTGGTGATTAGTGAGGACAGGTAGTGGGGCGCTGAGTTAGTGAGGGTTTTGTAGGTAAGGATAAGGATTTTGAACTTAATTCTGCAGTGGATGGGGAGCCAGTGAAGGGACTCGCAGAGGGAGCGGCAGAGACAGAGCGGCGGGTGAGGTGAATTAGCCTGGCGGAGGCGTTCAGGATGGATTGTAGGGGGGAGAGGCGGGACAGAGGGAGGCCAGATAAGTGATTATTGCAATAGTCGAGTCGGGAGATTACCAGGGCGTGTATGAGTTGTTTTGTGGTGACAGCGGTAAGAAATGGCCGAATTCTGGAAATATTACGCAGTTGGTATCGGCAGGAGGAGGAAAGAGACTGGATGTGGGGGATGAAGGAAAGAGCAGAGTCAAGTGTAACTCCAAGACAGCGAACTTGTTTGATGGGGAGATGGTGATACCCTCCACCGTGATAGAGAAGTCAGGAGGTGGGGAGGCATTGGAGGGGGGAATAAGTAGGAGCTCAGTCTTTGACATGTTGATCTTTAGGTGGTGGGAGGCCATCCAGGAGGAGATGCCAGATAAACAGTCACTGACTTTTGAAAGGACAGGGGGAGAGAGATCAGGGGTAGAGAGGTAGATCTGAGTGTCATCAGCGTAGAGGTGGTAATTAAAGCCAAAGCTGTTGATGATTTTTCCCAGGGAGGAGGTGTAGATGGAAAAGAGCAGAGGACCAAGGACAGAGCCTTGAGGTACACCAACAGATAGAGGCAATGAAGAGGAGGAGTTACCAGCAAAGAACACACAGAAGGACCTGTTGGATAAATAGGAGTCCACCCAAGCAAGTGCAGTGTCACCGAGACCCAGAGAGTTGAGGGGCTGTAGAAGGAGGGGGTGGTCAACAGTGTCAAAAGCAGCCGAGAGGTCAAGCAGGATGAGAATAGAATAGTGGCCGTGTTTTTTAGCAGTTAGGAGGTCGTTGGTGACTTTGGTGAGGGCAGTTTCAGTTGACTGTAGGGGACGGAAGCCAGATTGCAGGGGGTCAAGTAGGGAATTGGAGGACAGGAAGAGGGAGAGGCGGTTGAAGACTAGTTTTTCTAAGAGCTTTGATGTGAAGGGAAGCAGGGATACAGGGCGGTAGTTGGATGGAGAGTTGGGGTCTAGGGATGGTTTCTTTAGTAAAGGGGTAACTAGCGCGTGTTTGAAGGCGGATGGAAAGGAGCCAGTGGAGAGAGATAGGTTGAAGATGTGTGTGAGAGCAGGGGTGAGGGAGGAGGAGAGGGGAGGAGTTAGATGTGAGGGAATGGGGTCGAGCGGGCACGTGGTGAGATGTGAGGACAATAAGGAATTGACTTCCTCCTCAGTGGCTGGGAGGAAGCGGCAGAGGGTGGCAGAGGGGACCTGTGGGAGTGGAGGTGGCAGATAACTATCTTGTGTTGGGATGTTGCTTCTGATAGAGTTTTACTGAGGAAGTAGTCTGCCAGGTCTTGAGCGCTGAAGGCAGCTGAGGGGGGAAGTGCAGGTGGGTAGAGGAGGGTGTTGAAGGTGGACCAGAGCCGTTTAGGGTTGGAGGACAGCGTAGATATAAGAGATGAGAAGAAGGATTGTTTGGCCAAGTGGAGTGTTATGTCTAGGCAGTACGTAGCGGTTTTGCAACAAATATGATTATTCATTACATATTCCCACCATTTTACACAATACATTAAAATAAAGGTGTATAATAAAAAAAATAAAATTTTAAAGGCAGAAATGCAAGCTGTAGAACAGGGATATCATACGGCACCATCTCCGATGTTTCTGAACTACAATTCCCAATATTATCTAGCCATTTATTGTAAAAGAATTCTGGGATATCTAGTATATGAACATGGGGGAGGGGGGAATTTGATAACCCTGCTATAGAAAGTACTGATCAGATGCTATTTTTATGTATCATCCCTATCAATATATATGGATTATATTCTTTGAAGAGAGCCAACAATACTGTAAAAATAAACAACCATTAAAAAAAGTAGTTTGGCATGAAATTATTACGGATGCAGGTTTTTGTAGGTATACTATTTATTACACTTGTTATTTTGTATGCTTGCACACTATGGGGCTTATTCAGAAAGTGCCAGTGGTTACCATTGTTGTTACAGCGATAAAGGCTGATGCTTCACAAAAGAAAGATCAAAACAGCTGTAGGAGAAGCTTCACAGTGAAGCTTCAGTGGCTATTAGGATTTTTCTTTAGCGAAACCGCACATTCTGACGAACGTCCAAAGTTTTTAGGTGCACCTATCTCACTTCTGATGTTTGTCGCTTCATATTGAACAATTCTTGAGTGTTATTACAGTGATTGTGTGCTGCTGTGTTGTGTGGTGATTCTATTTCAAATGCTGTCAGATTCCTGTTTGTTCATACGTTTAAAATTTTTGAACTAATAGCAAGTAATGGCGTTTTACATGCATTATTAAGGAGTACAGCGTTCCTGCTTTCAAGGATGCCAATTTTATTACAATGTAAAATACAAGACATGTATCGGTACTGAATGATACATGACTGGAGTACTGGTTCCAATCTCCTACAGGAGGTTAAAAGAAACATAATTTATGTTATGTTAGAAGTTCTATACTCCTTTCACAATGATCTATATTGTTGGAATCTGGTGAAACTTGTGTCCTCTGCTTCCAGAGTACCATGTCATATGATAATACTCGTACACATATGTCCCAAGTGAGCTTTATTTTACCACAAGGCAATGCATACGAACTATAAAGCCTTTACATTTAAGTGCGTCTACACTGAGACAGAGGTGACAGTGTCAATTCAGTAGTTAAAGGCTTATTTATTTATAAAGGATTTTACCAGGAAAGATACATTGAGATTTCTCTCGTTTTCAAGTATGTCCTGGGTTCAAGAACATGGTTACAGAAATACAAAGTAGTAAAATGCAAGATATTAACACAAAACAAATATAGAGATTAACAGAAAATAAATATGTAGGAAATAGTCACTGTTACATGTTTACAGGTGCATTCCTTATTGAGGTATGTTAATATGGAGCTCTTAAGGGACTTTAGACTGGGGGAAGATTTGATGGTGTCTGGGAGGTTATTCCATAATTGTGGTGCTCTGTAGGAAAATGAGGATCAAGCCACTTTCTTTTTACATTGTGGTATTGCAAGTAAGGTGCAAGTCCTAGATCGGAGGTTATAGGATGAGGGAACTGCTGAGGTAAGCAGCCTATTCAGGTAGGGTGGTAGCTTCCCAGAAAAGCTCTTAGGCTGGGTTCACACCTAAGCGTTTTACAGCGCGTTCCTACGCACTGTAAAACGCTCAAACAGTGGAATCCCATGATTCCCTATGTGTGCATGTCACACCTGGCCGTTTATCAGCGCGCATGAACGCGCTGATAAACGGCCGACGCACAAAGAAGTTCGGGAGCTTCTTTTCTGCAGATAGCCGCGCGTTCGCGGCCATATCATAGCCGCGAACGCGCGTTTGTTTGTATGCGCGAACGCGCATAAAAAAAACGCACGCATTGCGCGACGCTGCGCAACGCGTAGGTGTGAACCCACACCAGGTTGTAAAGGTGAAGGGTGCGTCTAGATTCCAGCGACGGCCAGTTAAGTTCTTTTAAAATGTCACAATGGTGGGTCATGTAGTTATTGTTTAACTCATTCTGCCGCTTTGTGCTACAATGTAGTAAGTTTCTGGAGGTGCATTTGTGGGGCGGCTGCATACACTACATTTCTTTCATTTGGTTATGTTGGAAGGACTGCAGTGATCTAGTATTGCTGAATTATGAGCTTATATCTCAGGGATGCCAAACTCCGGCCCCCAGGTACAGTCTGCCTACAGTTCCCAGAATCCTTCAAAAATCCTAGGAGTTGTAGTTCTGCAACAATGGGGGGGGGGGGCACCCCTGCACAGCTCAGATTCTATGAGTCTACGTTAGGGATCTCACACTCTGACCCCCAGGTATTTTGGAATTACAAATTGAATATCTGGTCATCTATTGCATGCAAAGAATTCTGGGAATTGCAGGCCATCAACATTAGGGCGGGCAGAGTTTGAGACGCCTGGTTTATGCAGTGTGCAATACATACTGCCCCATCATTTAAATAGTTTATTTACAATACACAAAAGTAGCATACTTGAAAGCAGTGAGTCACAAGCATTGTATGGTGGTGTAACTAAATCTACATTACTTTATATTCAAATGATGAGACCTGCTTAAATGCATTATTCATATGTTACAGATCTTGGTTACCTGGAAGACTGTGCCAGATTGGTGTAGTGTTGCAGCGATGGATGTCATTCCAAAGCTTTGTCCTATCTCCACACATGATCTCTGGAACTCACCCAAAGTGGTCACCTTTCTGCCCCCCTCCCCATTGCTCAGGCTGGCCAGGCAGCCATTTATGCATTGACAGCATTGTAACTTTATTCTTGAATCCTTCCTAGGTGATCTCAAACAGCTCCCATGGTACAGACTAAACCTAATCCCAGACCTAGACTGTGCAATTGCATACTTTCAGTCCGAGCTCTTGCAAGTCTGGAATTCCCATGCCCCACTGCGTAAAGTGCGAGTAAGAGAGACCCATCTCCCCTGGGTTACAGCTGATCTTACACTAATGTACCAGCTTAGAGATTCACTGTGGTCAAATTTCAAGACTACTGGTTCCATGAACGATCACTATGAATACTGAAAATGCCAGAATGCATGCACAAAACAAAAAAAAAATGGCAAAAGCCCATTACTTCAATGAAAATCTAAACAATAACATATCAAACCCTTGAAACTTTTGGAAAACCATAAGTAACATGCAAGCACCCCCTGTCCACTCCCAGCCGGCTGCTGTCAAAGTAAACAACCAAACCCTGCAACACCCCCTAGGTGTAGCAAATACCTTTAATGATTATTTTGTTGGATGTGCCACCACCCTGATTGCTAAGCTAGGAAATTACATGCAATCAAAAAGGCCGCATGCAGGTCAGGCCCCTCCAACTGTGCAAAGACCCGGTTATCAGGCAGGAATTCAGTTTTAGACCAGTGCCTGTCAGTGTTGTTACTAAACTACACCGTAACCAAAAAATGAAATACCAGTCTGGACCTGATCAAATACCAGCAATGCTGCTGAAAATCAGTGCACCGGCAATTGCAAATCCTGTCGCAACCCTAATCAATAAATCACTGGCGACTGGATACGTACCCAAACTCTGGAAGACTGCGAGAGTGGTACCTATCCATAAAAGTGGTGACAGTACTTAGGTATCCAACTACCGTCCGATATTGCTCCCTGTAATGTCAAAAATTTTGGAAAAATGCATCTACACACAATTACGTGATTATTATCAATATTGGAACTACTTAACCAAGGATCAATCCGGCTTTCGTCCAAATCACTCAACTACAACCGCCCTTTTAAAAGTCTGCAATGATATCCAAGCTGGGATGGACCAAGAAGACCTAACTGGAGCCATCTTCCTTGATTTTGCCAAAGCCTTTGACACAGTAGACCATGGCATCTTGTTAAAAAAAACTTAAAGACTCTGGTATTGGTGATCGCACACTAACCTGGTTTCAATCATATGTATCTGACCGATGGCAATAGGTGTCCATTTCTGGCAGCTCCTCCCTCCCCCTCCCAGTCACTTGCGGTGTACCCCAAGGCTCAATACTCGGCCCCCTGCTATTTACAATATTCATAAATGATCTGCCTAACATCTGCAAAGCCTCAACTGTACACATGTAAGCAGACGACACCCTAATCTATACCAGCAAACCAAATCTCCCACAACTGGAGGCCGTGCTGCAAGAACAATTCACAGAGGTAGAAAAGTGGATCAAACACAACAAACGTTTTTTTAAATACTGACAAAACAGTAACGATGCTCTTTGGAACAGCACCTAAACTACATTAATTGCGAAATCCCCACCTATGTGTGGGGACAAAATCAAATGGCACGCTGACCACAGTCACTTCTCTCAAATATCTAGCTATGTGGTTAGACCCAAATCTATCCTTTGGTCCCCACATCGAAAAACTCTCCTCTAAACTTTACCCCAAACTAGGTGCCCTGTACAGAAACAAATCCTGCCTGAGCCCCATGGTAAGACAGCAAATTGTACAACAAATGCTTATGCCAGCTATTGATTACGGAGATGTAGTGTATGCAGCAGCCCCGCAAACACACCTTCAGAAACTTACCACATTGTATAACTCATGCTGCCGCTTTGCGCTACAATGTAACTACATGACCCACCATTGTGACATGTTAAAAGAGCTAAACTGGCCGTCGCTGGAGACTAAACGCACCCTTCACCTCTCCAACATGGTGTTTAAGAGCTTTTCTGGGAAGCTACCACCCTACCTGAATAGACTGCTTCCTCCAGCAGTTCCCTCATCCTATAACCTCCGATCCAGGACCAGCACCTTACTTACAATACCACAATACAAAAAGACAGCGGCTCAATGCTCATTTTCCTACAGAGCACCACAATTATGGAATAACCTCCCAGACGCCATCAAATCTTCCCCCCAGTCTTAAGTCACTCAAGAGCTCCCTATTAACATACCTCAATACGGAATGCACCTGTAAACATGTAACATAATGACTATTTCCTACATATTTATTTTCTGATAATCGTATGTGTGTTTTTTTTTAATATCTTGCATTGTATTACTTTGTATTTCTGTAACAACTAACATTTTAATGTTCTTGAACCCAGGACGTACTTGAAAACGAGAGAAATCTCAATGTATCCTTCCTGGTAAAATCCTATATAAATAAATATAGACAGGTGTGCCATTTCCCATCCAATCAATTGGTTTGGATTCACCTGTGGCACATTTAAAGGGACATGCATGCTTTGCTAGTGTGCTGTGAAAAACATGCTATGTCTTTTGAATGAATCAGTAGTGTCAGTCAGCAGACATAAAAAGCAAGTAAAAATGATATTTTTTTCATATTTACCTGCTTTTCTGTCTTTGCATTTTCCACACCCACCTGAGGAGGCACTTTAAGCTAACCAGTCAATGTGCATACTTTGGTATGGATAAAAAAATGCACTGAGCATGTGCGACTGAGTTGCTCCTCCTCCATCCTGCACTGTGAGCTAAGGGGAGGACAGGGCTGAACTTTCACCCCCAGCTACTGCAGAGACAGGGAAGGAAAGAAATCCATACACACCAGGAGAAAACGAGACAGCAGAGAGAGGGACAACAAAGAAGCACGGAGACACAGCAAGAAACAGCAAAGAGAGAAAGACGACAAGATAAAGCAGAGGGCCACCAAGAAAAGGTGCAGCGATAAAGAGCTAACACAAGAGACAGACGACACAAGAAAGAGTGAGAGGGAGTGATTGTGTGAGGGAGTTTAAGTGAGAGAGTATGTAAACCATGAAAGAGCGCGAGTGGGTGAGCGAGTCAGCGGGTGAATGTGTTTTGCTTTCACAGTTGCAGCGATGCCAATATTCAGTTCCTTGGTTTCCCCAGGCTGAGGTCCTGAGTGTGCACAGCTTGTGTTAGTTCATATAGTTACAGGTGTTTATAAAGCGCTAGCAAGTTCCGTAGCGCTGTACAATGGGAGAGGCAGAATAACAAATGTCCATACAAGTTAAACACACAGAAAAGTAGGAGAGAGTACCCTGACCAAGAGCTTACAATCTAAGAGGAGAGGGGTGACACTAGATGAGGGTAATAGAGTATATGAACTAGTGGGGTGCATGGGGGCTGTGGGTAAGAAATGTAGTTCATTTGAAGCTTTGATGGCTGGAGTAGTGGGCGGGGAGGAGGCGGGGAATATTCAGGACGTAAGAGCTGAAGAAACACCCCTAGCTGAGGGGCGTCGCCAGAGAAGATTAAATGTTTAAAGCAAGAAAATAAACCTTTTTTTACACATTTTTAAAACTTTTGATTTATTCTAGTTTGTCCATTAGGTATAAAAGTGTTTAAATATCAATTTTAAAAAAACATTTCTAGACATGCATATCCCTAAGTGTAGAAACATCTCAATGATAATCCAGATAAATGGGATGCATCTGAGCCACATTTCAAGTGTCACTGTAAAGCAGTGTTTCTCAAACCGGTCCTCAGGAACCTCAACCAGGCCAGATTTTAAAGCCCACCTTCATCCAGACTGAATCTTGCAATCACCGAGCAGCAAATCATATCACCTGTGCTGTGCTTCAGATATCTGGCAAACCTGGACTGTATGGGGTCCCAAGGACAAGTTTGGGAAACATTGCTGTAGGATCTGAATACTTATGTCAATGTGATATTTTTTTTATTTCAGAAATATTCAATGTTCTCAAAAACATTTTTTTTTTTTTTACTTTACGGACATTATGGGGTATGAGTGTAGATTAAGGTGATTTTTTTTTTTCATAAAGGCAGTAAGAAAAAGATCTGAATACACTGACTGTACACATACATTTTTAACCTATAAATCCAGGTTTTAAGGCAGCACTTTCCTTCATGATTTCCCTGTGAAAATCATATAATACAAAATGGACAATTCAGTCTCGTGCTGATTATATATACATATTTACTTTCCCTGCTAAGCCAACTGAATACCAGAAATAATAACAAAAGAACAGAGATATATAATTAAGTTTGTAAGTTTATTTGTTAAAGAAAAGAAAAACAAAAACACAGGAAAATGATCCAAATTACACTTTATTCGTAATTATATATATATATTATATATATATACACTCACAATTTTAAAGCTGGAATATACCACCTGAAAGGATGATCGGATATTATCTACCAAGAAAACTGAAAAATGCAATTTTGTATACATTTTAAGAGATGTAAAGAAAGGTGCAGGCTAGTATTAGAAAGCACCTTCTGATTGTTCAACAGCAGTGAAATTGTCATCGAGAGAAATGTGTCGGTAGAGTATCTACAAAATAGAGCGACACCATAAAGCAACTTAAAATGTAAATATAGTCCTCTAACATCAACATTCTATAAATGTAAAACAAAGTGTTGGAACTATATGCACAGCAACAAAAATGAGCTGACAGAACTATAAGAAAATATATGAAAAGGAAGAATAAATAAATGAACAAACAGTGGAAGTGAGAATTTGTGGAAATAGCTTATTGCTAGACTTTAATTTTGAGGAAGCAAACTAGATTATGAGGAAGAAAATAAGTGTTTTAAGAATTAAATGAAATAGCATTCATTTGCAATGATAATGCTATCAAAGTTATATGATCAACACAGTAAATGGCAGTCTTTTTGAGAAGCAAATAGTTTGTAAATCTAGCATTAAATATATGAAGAGAGTCAACATTCTGTACAATAATAGGTAAAGAGTACATGAATATTTCAATTATGACAAGACTGACATCAGGTTTAGTATAGTACCAATACCCATGATGCGTTAATGACCCTAAACCTTTTCACTTTCAAGGAGTTTTTGATGAAAAATTGAAGTTATTTGAAACATGGGAACATAGTTAACACTTTAATGTAGGGTCAATAGTACATTTGCATAAAGATTATTATTCTGAATGTATACACTTAATTTTAAATCTATTAGTCTATCATTTACAGAAAGGTTGTGTGGATGAAAAGTTCTACACAAGGGATCGTATCTCTTTATCTACTCCTTTAGCAAGAACTTTTGTCACAACCACAGTAATGTAATAAAATAGCTAAGTATCTCACTAATGACTAAAAATTATAAACGAGATTATTATCCATACAGAGTTCAAAACCCCAAAAGAATATAAAAAGGTTTGTGGGAATAATGACTGCATGTAGAAGTTACAGTAACACCTTGTATATGTACTGTACGGATATTTTACACAATTTTAACCATCGGAATCTTAGTCCTGTACAGTAGAGAATGATTCCACAGATCCCCCTCAGTTATGCTCTCATCCTGGCTACTGTAATGCAGAAATAAAGTTTGTTGAGCGTTTTGTTACTTTGAAATAATGCCTTCTCCTTCTGGCTTCTTTGCAGTAACACGGGACAACAGGAGTGTGATCTCATAGAAATTTGTTTCTCAACATGAAAACTTCAATATTGCTTTAAAAAGTTACTTAAGTTGGATTTCATTGGCTGAATTGGTTTAGAATTTCTAAGAATTTTCAAAGAGGAAAAAAAATCCTTTTGACAGTGAAAGGGTTAAGAATGGCACAGCATTATGCAAGCTAGTGCTCTACAACAGGTGGATAGCTATTGTTTGGTCAGCTCTTCTCTACATATCATAGTTTTCAGCTTTGTAATCACTTAGCTGCGTAGGGAAGCTGTGCAATGATCACTGTTGTTTAGCTTTAAATTTCACTGTTAAAAGTACTTACTATCCCTGGATGACTAGTGACACCTATGGAATGGTTGGTGCACCAGTTCAGTAAGGATGAAAAGATGCTATAACATGTGGTTAAGGTATAGCCAGATCAACATTTTGTCACTAGGACACTGAACTGAAACTACCCATCCTGCAACAGATGACATATTTGGGTGAAGAGGACAACAAAGTCCAAAATGCGGCACCTGAGAACTATGTTCGGGGGACTGAGTTATAGGACACTGCAAATATAAATATATATATATTTTTTTACAGTAACATGGTTTGTTTAGAACTCAAAGTATTGTACAATTGGTGGCCCAACTGCCACTGCTTTGTCAAATATCTTATAAATACTCTGCAGTGAAACCTGCTAATTGTCCAAATTGGTACTTCTAATAAGTCTTCTGTTGGACATATGGAATCGCCAATGGAAGACCACTGGAAATGCTGATGATGTTATGTTATCCAATCCAACAAATGAGAATCACAGATGGTCACTGAGAGACAAAGTAACTTTATGGTTTATGATGACAAAGTTGCCCACGTGAAAGACACCAAAATGTCAGACAGCCTACCGACTGTTGTTGCCATGAGATCCAACAGTCAACATCAGTCTGATAAGCTATCCGACAGGATGGTAGAGCCATGAAGATGTCACGACGAGAGATGAAATGCAGGAACTCACGATGATATAGCAGACAATGGATGTGACAAATTTGGAACATGCACAATTAGCGAAAATAATTGCTGTTCATTTAGCAACCATTATGTAAATGCAGGTATGGCTAACCCTGGCAATTGTGACAACTCTGAATGGCATTTACCCGTTATGAGTGGCCTCTCCAAAGGCATCACGCAAAATATAGCACGCAAAATCAGCAATGCAAAGGTTAGCCACCGCTGCCACCCCCCAAAAAAACAAACAAGATATGTATAGATTATGTAATAAAATGGGGAAGAAGCAAAACATAAGGCATATAGTTCAAATTGAAAAAATTATATATACATTACATATAATACACAAAAGAAGCATTAAAACTCTAACATTTTCAAAAATATATGAATGTCTAAGGGAATCCATTGTGAACAAGCAAAACATCCCAATACAATTGTTCATGCTGTGCGCTTTTGAGCATCCCACGAATACAATAAAGCACGGTTGTATGGTTACCAAGAGAATAATAATAACATAACAAAACACAGTGTAACCTGGAAGAAACAGGAAAAAATAATAGGACTACAAGTATTGGGTAATGCATGTCAGCAAATGTTAAAACCAGTGAAGTTTGTGTTCATGTTCTCTGTACCACAGTGCTCTGTAATAGGCATGTACAAAAATGTTTACGATGGATTCCTTTCAGGCATTATCACTTAACATTTGTCTAAACAGACTTTTTTTTAACCTTCAACAACGCAATTAAAAAATGCACTGGAGGGTTATTTGTCTTTGATAATGCCTGCCACCTTTTCCGAAGAAATTCAATTGCAAAATGGCCCCACATGCGTCATCAGTTGCTGACTCACTCCCCTGGAATGCCTGTACCCAGAACAGGAGGATACAGAGAGAAATGTAACAAAACACTCTGATCATAGGCTGCACAAATAGTCTCCTAGGCTTGCTGTGAAGCACTTAAGTTTAAGGGCATAAAAAAAAAAAAAAAGAGAAAAAAAACAAAGTAAAAAAAAAAAAAAACAACAAACAAGAAAACAATACATGTAAAAACACACACCAATTTGTACTTAATTTGTTGCAAAAATAACTCTTGGATTACCAGTATCAGTGCAACTTCGTGTAGAAGTAACTTGAAGTACTTTAATGATTTTCTCGTTGTTTAACATACAAAACGTAAGTTAAACAATTCCAAACATTAAGACATTAAAACATACAGAATACAATTAAGACAAGTGGAGTGATGACAGGACTGGGTCTTAGATGAAGTGCCAAATCCAACATACATTTTTAGAATGCTTGTTTTCTGTACTCTGAGCACTGCAAACAAGGAATAAAATTAACATGGTTTAAAATACTAAAAAAACATAACAAAAATGCTCTCCTTACGAATGTAAGGATTTGCTTTGGGACCATTATGCATATGATGGCTCTAATGACAGCAGTAGCAAAATTGTTGTAAGATTAGATCCCTTAGATTAAGCTCTGAATCAGAGGATGCAGGGTTAAAGTGACTCAGGATTGGCATGGCGGCCATGAGGATCCAAGCGTTTTCTAAAGAAGGCAGGGTAGCATTAAGTCAGTGCTGAGTGCTGTGCCAGAGATCTACACGCTTTGTCCTTCCTGCTTCTGCTCAGCAAGAATTTTTGAGAAGTCTCAGACAAAAGCTCCCCCCCCCCCTTACAGGGAGTATTATCACGCACGCAATAAACTCTGGTCAAACAGCTATGAGAGAAGTGGGTGGACAAAAGAGTCAATGCAACAGAAATCTAAACCTAAAAAACAAATCACAAAAGAGGAGTGGAAATATCAACTTAAATAGAGGAGGGGGCGAAAAAAAAACCCACAAGAAATTCTGGAATGATCAAAGGTGGCTTTATAAAGTTCAGTTTTCCGTTTTATATGTACAGGTTTTTAAAAGAAGTAAAAAAAGAATGATGTCAGCTTATTAGAACTGGACGGTTACCAACTGTGTACACTGGATTGAGTGAGCAGCTTGTGTTTCGGGAGGAGGGAGAGGGGAGATCTGCTGTGTACTGATTGCAATTCCCATCTCTCCAATGTATATCCTTCCTAGAGAAAAATGTGAGTCATAACAGCCAGTATGCGTTGGCCCTTGCCAAGTCTGCCATATTTAGATAGGGATCACTGTGTCCTCCGCTGGCTCTAAATGTGCAGAAAAGTTGAACAGCATGAATTTGCCTTACGTAAGGTAATGGAAGGTAAATTGAGGGCAATAACAATCCCCAGATGAGGTTAGCAGATGTAATTACAGAGAGCCTCCGCAAATGTTCTTTGGGTTTGTGTTGCCAAAGAAATACTTGAGGCATCTGGCTTTGTGCAGGACAGTCCGTACTTATTTACAAAGGTCTTAAAGGACTCTAATAACGTGGCCGCACATCAAATAGCTCACTTTTAGTAAAAATAAGGTTTGAGGGAGGAACAAATGCAATATTGACCAAAGTAAAAAAGCCCTTCGGCTTAGTGGGTCTAGAGGTAGCAATGCACGGCTTCCTCCTCCGTACCTGCTCACCAGAAATGGTTGCTTGGATGAAGGGTGGCCCTCAAAGGACTTCTGTTCCAATAAGACTGGCATACTTGCCAGGACGTACCTCCTCTGAGCAGACCTCTTACGCCCTACACCTTGGGGGCTTACAATCAAGTTTAGAATGGACAAACTGACACTGTCCGCCATGCTCAAGCCCTTTCGTTAATGGAGGATCTACTGAATATTGAGAACTAAAAGAGCAAAAATGTCAGATCGGCATGAGAAAATTTTATATGGATAAAGATAACAGAGCGCATACATTACCTTACTTTGCCACGCATAATATCATTAATCTGTCACAGAAAATAAACTTTTTTATATATATATATACGGTCAAAAAAAAAATTTAAAATAATTTAATATGATTTGGGGGAAAATGCATTGTTCCTTAAAAAAATCCCAGTTTAATTTGTCAATTTTTTTAAAGCCAGTTAAGTCAATAAAGGTTCTGCTTAGTATTGTTCTGTCCTTTTTTTCCCTGTTCACCCTCCCAGTTTATTCTCAGAGGGTCATATCCTCATTTAGTCTTCTCGACAGAGAACTTAGTCTGTTGAATACGTTTGGCATAACTCTGTGCCATGGAGTTGATGATGGAGAGAATGAAATAGAACACCATGACAATCACCAGTTTCTCGAACGCCCACGACAGCCAGTTTTCCCCCTGTAGGAACAGAAGAGACAGAGTACAATTGCTGAGGTTATTAAGGTTCAGCCTATATATAAAATGCTGAGTTACGTCAATTCTCTTTACAACCCTGAACCCTAGTGACTTCTACTCAAACATTCACTGCTCCTGGCTGTATTAATTCATGGGGAATGGTATACTTTCCTGATGATTGAGAACTTGAGGGATTATTCACTAAGCGGTGAATTGGTGGAAAATGAAAATTTTGGGATATTTTGCCCCACCCCCCCAAATTTACAATTCCAGCGCTGACAAAATTTTAGCTTGAATGTTTTGGCCTAAAATGTGCAATTCTCTTGTTATTCTACCAATAGTGAAAAATCCCTATAGTTTATCAGTTTAACACCCCCCCACAGAAAAATCCCACAATGCTCTTAATGCACTTGCGTTCTGAATTATTAAAATTAAATTGTTCATTTATTACTATATTTCACAGCTATTGTTGCCAATCCATCTACTTGCATGGGGATTGCTCCGAACAATATTAACTTGGCCAATGGAGGGCAGCATTATATCTTAAAAGGAGAAAACACGGTAACATTATGTGTCATTCATTAAGGATTTTGTGATCAAGGCACAAAGCATTAAATATAACAATTGCAAAAAACTTAATTACTGTATCAGCTCCCACAGTACATTTCAGTTTATAAGTTTTATTAACATATACTGCCTCTCCTATCAAGTAGTGTTTTAATGAATCTATTAAGTTATGAAACCCTTCCACGTCTTCCTTGTACCTTGTCCCCATCTATCTCCATAGTTGTCCTGATTTAGAAGACAATCAAAGGCAGCACTAGCCAAGACATGTCTATAAAGACGCTGCTCGATGAATAAAGGATCAAAGGGCGTGACTGCCCACACTGCCCTATCGGTAAGCTACCTTTGAGACGTGGTAAAAAGAATGAAAGGGGGAAATTTGGCTTAGGACTTTATTATTTACAAATAAAGCAATTCTGTAATAATAAATTATACATTGCATGTATGGATTTAAAAGTAAATACGTATAAAGTGAAAGATGGGTCATTCTCCTTCAATATCACTAGCTTACGGTTATAAAAATGGTACATTATAGGAGCTAGATCCCCACAGTTTATACAGGTTGTAGGGGCATAATATATTCTTTGACCCCCCCAGAGCATGAAGTTAGCAAAGCTGTTGGACCCAGTATCCTTTGTACAACATTTGAAGAAAAAAGAATAATATATATATATTTATATATATTCATACACACACATTTATGAATACATATATATATATATATATATATGTTCAGTATGTAGATTTCATTACTATTAACACGTTATCAGAGAATTGTATTTCATTTGCTAAACCGTTGAAGCCAAAGTATCCGACAATTTAAAAAAAAAAGTAAAATAACAGAACAGGTTAAAATACCAGAAAAAGCAAGTCCCATTAGCTTCAAGGAGAAATTACTTAGAAAGGACATAGAGGAGATGTTTAGGAGAGAGTAACATAGTCTCACCTGTGGGACACCGCTGTCTGATTTAAGGTGCAGCTTTTTCCTCTGAGACTCCAGATATTCCTGGAATGGCTTCTGAAGGGAAGGACCGATACTTGGAACAGACCTAGATCCATTATCATCCCGATGCGCAGATGTTGTCGGATGGAGATTGAGAGGGGGGGGGGGAAGGGGAAAAAGAGCCAGGACGATACAGTTAGTATTTTTATTACTTACCCATTAAGCAAAATCAGAAAAAAGAAGAGGAAAAAAAGGAGAGAGGAAGAGAAAAGTGAGTCTTTGTCCCTGGCATGCAGAGGAAGGAGTCAGTGAAATGTGAGTCAGCTTGTCTGTGCTGAGGGAGGACTCTTTGCTGGACCCATGTGCACTGGTGCAGTGCAGAAAATGAAATGAATGACTTCTGAGAACTCCCACATTTATCACAAACGGTTCCTGTAAGAACTGGTTTGAACCGATTAATAAGGAAATGAGTGGTGCTTGTGTCATACTCACTTGAAACAGAAACAACCCCCCCCTACGCTGGGCTCGTCCCCTTTTTGTGTTCTGAAAGGCGTAACTTTCTTTGGAAAAAAAGATATAAAAAAAATATGACATCCCTGTAACCCTTTAAGAGCTGGATGGATTTGTGATGCAGCGGAGCAAAGTGCTGTGACCACTGCTGTCAATAAATGTTGCGTGTTTGTAATGATATTGCTAAAGAATGGATCAGGTACCAGTAATGGCCAACTTCTAATAATGGACATAAAGTCACAGATCAATTAAAAGCAGAACAAAGGAGCTAAAGTGTGATGACCTTGCTCTGATTTATAGAAAGCACCCTGATTGGGACTGCATTGGGACAGTCATCAGAACAGATAATGCCAGGGTTGGGTTACTTTGAGGTTTACCAGATTTATCTGACCATTGCTAAAAGATCTAATCCTGGGGTGTCATGAGTGGCAGTCATTGTATAGTAATTAACAGGAGGAATCGGACACAGAAAGCAAGTCACCCCTGGTCGTATACTATTAGTCCAGCCTAAGCGCACAGCCCCTGAGATGGACTTGAGACTCCTATTCACTGTGGCACATGCAACGCAGCATCACCTCTGCAAGGAGGAGGGTGGAAATACCTGCATGTAAACCTGTATTTTAGCATCATCTATTAACTAAGAAAGGATACAGGTTTTTAATGCCCTATAGGAAATCATTATAAAAGAAAGCTATGCTAATGTAAGACTCTAAAACAGGGAACTTGCTGTACTTCTGTGCATACCTATATGTATATTGATATAATCAGCATCAATGCTTTATAGCATTTATCATCAGTATAAAGTTTTTATCTTCTCATTTTAAATATTTACTATATGTATATACACAGTTATATTTAGTTATGTATATACATATAGACA